>OX638391.1:1270000-1905000 GCA_951813805.1 Limnephilus auricula
GATAGTGTATGTGCGGGCCATCACATTGTCATAGAAAGACAGTTGGCAGTTGAGAGTTTTCAGTTGCCTGAGTGGGCGGAGGCGCTAAGAGTAAAGGATGGTGTATGAAAGCAAAGACAAAAGGCAAAGATAATCATTAGAAAATAGAAGTTACAAGTCAAGTCAAAACTTCGCTAAAAGTCAAAATACAATTATTCTTCACTTTTTTAATGACCGGCAAAACAACCCATCCTAAGTTTCAAAAAATTTGAATGAAACATCAAATATTTGAGTTAATTTTCACGTTCTGTGATTAATTCAGTTTTGAAGTAACTGGCCTATAATAATATAATAAAAGAACTTGAATAGAACTTACATAGAAAGTGAAATGTGACTTCAAATATTTGATGAATTGTTCAAATTTTTTGAGACAACCCATTCTGACTTACGTTAAAAAATTCAAGGTCTCGACTTGAGTTGACCAGTCTACCCATTATATTAATATTATATAGTAATATTAATTACATATATGTGTTCCCAAAAAGCTATCTAGAAAGACACCGAGGTCTTTTATAGGTATGCCAGTTTTTAAGCAAACATTATTTGCTTAAAAATGGCGAGCCACAAAGTTAATGCTTATTAGTTTATTACGAATATGATATAATATTTAATTTAAGGTGGTGTACACAAAGCTATTTGTTTCATTTAATTAAAAATGACGCCACAAACTGACTTTGTGAAGATTGAAGAAATATTATTTATTTTTAACTAGATGAGGTTTATTTTTTATTTTTTTTTACAATAAATACACAATTTTTAAATGTAATACAGTGTTAAGGTAATAGGTGTAATACCATAAAGAGACGAGGCTCCTGTATTTGGTGAGGGAATTTTAATTCAATTATATAAAATCATGTGTGAAAGTAAATAATAAAATATTGCAAAAACAATGGATAATTAAGAAAATGTAAGATTGTCAATAACGGATTTCAAGATTTGAAAGAAATAATAATATTAGTAAGATATGGACTAGTTTTAGATAATTTTTTTAATTTTTGTTGAAATGCCTGAATATTTTCGATAACATTTAGATATAATGGGAGGTTTTTAAAATATGTTATACCTAGATAGAGATAAGTATTTTGTGTGTGCTTTGTACTAAATTTAGGGGTTTTGATAGTATTCTGATATCTTGCTGATGAATGGAATTATAAGTTATTTAACTGTATTTCTTTGTAAATTTGTAGTATTGAATATTTTTTATATATATTTTGTCTATTGTAGGTGAATATTGAAAAGAGAATATCAGTAGAAAAAACCTCAAATTGTAATATTTTCATTAATGATTACAGATGTGACCGTATCTTTTTCTGATTTTTCTGTTTCAGATTTTCGATTGAGTTTAGCTAATATTGTCTTCATTAATTAAAATATTGTTTAATTTGTTTGTGAAAAAAAAATTGTTTTATAAAAGAACATCATTTTGCATTTATCGACATATAGTTTCAAGCATTTAATTTTACACCAATCATTGAATGAGTCAATATCTGATTGGAAAAGAAGGCAGTCATCGTGGTAAAGTTTGATATAGTTAAGAAGGCATGCATCTGAAAATGAATTAAATGTTTATTGTTTTCCACAATATATCTAATAAACTCAAGATTTTAATTCATAAATTTACTTATAAGTTGTATATTATTTATTTCTTCAAACTTCGCAAAATCACTTTGTGGCGTCATTTTGAATTAAATTAAAACAAATAACTTTGTATTAAAAGTTTTTTAAATATTTTTGTTTAATACAAAATTATTTGTTTTAATTTAATTGTATATTATTTGATAGTGTTTTTCAGTGTCGCCCTCGTGAAGGACCACTTTTCAGCGTCGAAATGTGGAAACGTCGAAAACGACCGATGACCAGATCTGATCGCCATATTTCCAGGTACTTTCGAACTTCCTGCAACGTACCCTGTTTGGAAATGCCAAAGTCCCACAAAAAAAATCAAGCAGTTGGGACTCTTATTTATCTGGTGTTTACCTACTTAAGATATACTTCATTATATTTTCTTTCTCTTATCATTTACAACTAAAGTCAATGTTTAACTTCTTGTTGTGGTGCTCTGAATAAGTGATGGCTGTTTCAAAAACAACATTAAAATAGTATTTTTAAACACAAATATGTTTTAATTTGGTTTCATTATTCTCTCAAATAAAGTGGCTGGCGTTGCTTTATCTATTTTCGACCAAATTATGAATTACAAATATATAATATCTACTCATGTAACTATCTAACTACCTGTTTTCCCTTATTTCATAATATCAATAAAACATTTATTCCACAAACGCCAATGAATAAGTCAATCCTCCACAGCTATTCTAAGATTTCACAGGATTAAATATGTATGACTATATCGGAAAACATACCGGGAACATTCTGAGACATTCAGGAACATTTTGGGAACCAGATTGACCGTAAAATGCACTACCCAGATTATGATTGCGGGAGTGTGTTCTTTTAGCTTGCACACAATATAAACAAGCTCGGCAGTAGTAGCGGTAGCACGCGAAACCTTATTTATCTTCTGAAACACTTACGCTAACCAATATTTACTATAGATTGTGTGGCTTCCAGGAGCGGATTCCGAGGAACGCGGCTTAATTTACAAGTGAAATGAGTAATCTATGTTTTAACACGAAAGCTGTACAATACTATTGAATATGACTGTATAGATAGATATCTTCGCAAACAATCTCGCATACTTTAAAAACCATATTAAGAAGGTATCACTAGAGAATACCGAAAATTTGCCTTTTTAAATCAAGTTCTAGACGTATTGACTCTTTTTTACCAAAATACGTAATTTGTTTTTGAAAGTTTGTTATTTTATCAGGTAAAGTAATTTTTTTAAATTTGAGTTTATTTTTAATACAGTAAGGTATTTTATATTTTTTTATACCGTTGTCGTTGGCAGATTTGTTAACTTTTCAAGCGACATATTGTATTACACGAGTACAACACACATTTCAAATCATATCATACAGTACAATAAATCAGTAAATTATCTAGTAAAGCTACTTTTCAGAATTTTAATTTTAGTTCAATTAAAACATTTTTAAAAATCCGAGTATGTGTTTTGTGACGAAAATACCCTCAGTTTGTATTAATTTACGGTCTTACCAACTAAAATATTTCAGATTATTTTTTTACACACTTTTTTGCTTAGACATTATTGAAAAATCATTCAGCATTAGTAATTAGCATTCAGTAATTAGATCCACAAAACTCGCCAAGTTGATATTAAAAATGTCAACATCACCTAAGTATGGATTTCCCATAGTGTGAAATCGTAGTATCGGAGGGTGAGTAATGTATTATATGTGTTCTTATATGTGAGACATTATAAAATGGGTATATTTTATAATGTCTCTAAAATTAATTAGAGCAATTAATAAAATTTGAAAACAGAAATTAAAAATAAAATAATGTTTAAAAAAACTAAATTGCCTTAAAGAAAAAGATCATGGGGCAAATATTTATTTTATACATTTTTTCAGCTACATAATCCTTAAAATAATAATATTCCGTGATTTTTTACGGGTCTGCGCTAAAAACTACTAACAATTTTACACAAACATTTCAATTTTATTTTTCTGATTTTGAGTAATTTTAATATTTTCATTAATAATTATTTTTAACTGGCAACAGTGTCATTATGACATAGAAACCGCTAAGTCTGGTAAAACTGCTGTCACAAACGTTGCCTGGCGTGACGTCAACGCCGCCGAATTCACGAATAAATACGAGCATGTCGTTTTGGGGGCAAATCGGAAAATGGCACATTTAAATAGTTATAGAAAATTTATTCATCAACATAAAAATTAGTTAAAAAAATGGGTACGGAGATTAATCAATCTTTCTCATCGGAACCGCTCTGTACAGTTGCAAGGGCAGGATCGCAAGTTGAAATTTGAATTCCCGGCCGCTGGTTAATGGGCTTTAACAATATTCTAGCATAATGTCAAGGAGAACAGTTATTGATTGTTATTATTTCTGTTTTTTTTTTTCAATAATAGAATATCAGTTTTTTAATAACAACTAAAACTTACGCATGCTGTGAACATTTTTAATTGGAGTGTTAATACCGCTAAGTTCCCGCTAAAGTTAGCGAAGAAATGCTTTTGTTGTACCAATATTTAAATAAATCGCGTGGCCCAAGAGAAATTCACTCTGCGCGACCAATCAGTCATAATTACCCAAAGAAAGGGGTTACAATAGTTCTTTGTACGTCGTCGTGTAGATCGCGAGGTGCTGTAAAAAGTATGCTGAACATAAACATAAGTTGTCAAGTATTGTGACGGGTGAAAGTTCACAAAACAGATAATGTGAATTGTATTTCAATACACTGTACCTAATATCATTGTAAGATTCGCCAAAACAAAATAAATACAAATCATGAAAACGTGACTTTTATTTTCTACATATAATATATGATATCCAGTGAATTTTTTTGGTACAACAAAGCCATATATTTACTGGGAAACAATGTGTCGGATACACAGTTTCTGAAACATATCGTAGATGTTTACAGAAATAGTGTTTCTGAGATTTTTCCGTCCACATTTAGTTGTTCCGAAACAAACATTTAACAAACAATTTAGAACATGGAAATTTTTTTATTTAGATTTTTCGGATTCAGGTGTACACACTCAGTAACGTTTTTTGCTAAACTGATTTGTTTCTATGTTCTCCTTGTACAGCGGGGAGCACAGAACATATTCGGAAACACGTAGTATTTACAGCAAAAGATCTAACTGTTTCAGAAACATATTATTTGATTTCAGATACACGTAGATTTTGTTTCTGAAACATTGTTTAAAAGAATTGTTTTTCCGTGGATACATGACATTATCTTTTTGAAGTAAAACTTCTTTAGGCGCAATATAAATAGTACTTCAGATGTTTTTCGGGCGGAAATAACGTTCGGATATCGGTACAATTACTGTCAAACATGAATGTCTATAGATGAATGATACACAGTTACACCACCGGCTGTTGAGTTTGATCGTTTGTATTGAGAAATGCAAAAAAAATATGAATACTATGGACACACTCTTGATAAATAAAAATATTCTAGCGAAGGCGAGAACTCTTTCAAAATAAAAACAGATGGCAGTAATTGTACCGTCTTACTAATACCTGCCACAATAGTCAAACAAGTTTTACTTCAACCGCGCGTAAAGGTTAGACGCACCCATATTTATATTATTTGATAAATTATTTTTAACCCGCGTGCAGATTGGCACCGATGCGGCTCTCTCGGCTGCGGTGCGATCCGTCAGTAGCGGCCGCGTGTTTACCTGCGGCCTGCACCGTCTCACCTCTGATGTATCGTCGGGCCGCGCCGTTAAACGGACGCGCCGTAAACAGGCGCGGTGTTGACGGACGCGCGCCGTCCGTGAAGCTCTCCCTCTCCGTCCACTGGCAAGTCTTGGCTAAATGAAGGAATAAAATCGTTGATATCATAATTATATACCTACATACAAGCTTATTTCATTTTTTAGTATGCAAGTACGTTGAACTCTTTTATCTATTTTGTTTACTTTACAATGTAATCCACAATGGAGTGCTGGTACCTACCCTGATGTATTGCAGTGAGGCATGGAACTGACAGAGAACGGGTGAAAGTAGACTAGGCTGTTGAAATGAGATCACATGTGTGGTAAAACCATTTATGTGGAGATCCGCAAAGAATGCAAAGCTGATGTAAGCGTAATGAGTAAGATTATGAAAGGGGCCTTCAGATGGTTTCGGCATGTACGCACCGGCACCGAAGGGATCAATTACGGTAGAGCCTCAGAGCATATTCCATTGTAATATCGGCAGAATCGACAGCATTCATTACTGACGCCTGTACTATAAATTTGTACATTTGTTAAGATAGGCGAATCTATCAAATGAACCGCTAATTTCTGCACAGAATCGAGGGTTTTTCAAGTATTTTGGAGCTCCACACCAGAAGTGGCTGCCAAATTCAAGCATCTGCAGGCCTTGTACAGGGTACGGTACGCCCAGCTTCTGAGAGGCTTGCCAAATATCCGGGTAGGTACCAGTACTCCATTATTGAGTGCAACATAGTTTCGCTTTTATGGATAATTTTTGTTAGGGCCAACCGCTTTCAGCCTTCCATTGAATAAAATCAGTTGAGTTGAGTCCGCTTCACATTAGAATCGTCTGAATTGCTTTTCTCCAAGAAGACTTTTTTCTCGTGAGATTTATTTGTAAAAGCGAGTAAAACGGGAAAGATTTATAGGAGTGAATTTAATATCTGTTGAAGTGTGTTATACGCGGGAGTCAGTGGACAGCGATCAAGTAAAGTGACTCCAGACACCGATGAAGAATAGTCGATGAAAGTTTTATCAAACATTACTTTAATCGTTATTACTACCAATAGAAAATGTCAGACGCGCATTTCATGAAGTGTGCGCGGAGTAATGGGGATTTATTACATGTAAATAGTTTTGGCTGACAACTGACCAATTCTTCTTTTTTTTTAAGTAAAACTTATTTAGGCGCATTACGACGAGAAACTAAGTTCTTTTTTGGACGGAAATAATAGTTTAAATCGGAAACGACGTTCGATTTATATTTCACCATATTAACGTTGTAGGTATGGCAACAACGAATGCGACATCTGTCAGCGAATTACAAAACAAACTCAAAAGTCAGACGTCATTCGTTTATTTTTGTTTATTAGTGAATAAGGTAAGTTCAACAGGTTTTTGTTATGTTTTGTTGATTATTATACTATTTATTTATACGAATAATGGAGATTGGTGTCCGATTTTTAGTAAAGACAAGTGAGAAATCCTGATGAATATTGTTCACCAGTATAAGTTCACATTTCTGCTTAAAAATGTTATTTCCGATTCGAAAAATTACCTGAATTACTCGTCATATGGCGCCTAAAGAAGTTTTACTTTAAAAACTTTACTATTTCTATATATATGCATATTTTTTAAATTGACCATCTTTCTGTTTTGTGCACTATAAGCAAATACGACGAATTCAATTAAGACGGAGGATGCAAATAAATAAACTTAATTCAAGTGATTAAGCTGTTAGACTCATCTAGCTTTACATATCAAAGAGACGTGGCTACACTGCCTACCTTTCTGCAGATACAGCATAATGTCACAAGTGCGGTTTTTCCTACCCACCACAAGTACAAGTGAGTGAAGGGAAGTGGGAACTGGGGACTGCCTCCATTTCCCGGGGGCTGTTGAACAAATAAAGGGGTGTCGGGGTCGGGCACTTACTGTCGGGCAGATGTGTCGGCGGCTCCGATAGGTTGCCTGCCGCCATGTTGGTTTACCGAGCGCGTGCACCAACGCGACGGAGAAGTGAAGAGGAGAGGGTAAGTCTTATTCAATTTAATATATATAGGTAATATTATAATGATTCAGCTAGGTAGTGTTAAATAAATAAGATGTATAAATATGTTTTATTTAACATGATTTTATTTAACAGGATGCGCTGGAATGCTAATTAAATAAATCAATATTTTCTCCCTTCGTTTCATTTCCCATTCATCCCCTTTCCCCTTCAGACTCCTCTTCCTCTTCCCCTCCCGCGTCCCCTTCCCCTCCAGCGTTTCCCCTTCCCGCGTTCCCCCTCCCCTCTCCCGCTCTCCGCTTTCTTGCGACCCCCCCCCCCCCCCCCCTCAGTCCTTTTTTCCCTGCCGCCTAACTCCATAAATGCACTAATTTTTTCAACATTTTTTCAATGTGACCTATTTAATTTTTTTTATTTGTGTGACCTATTTAAGTTTTTTATGCAAATTTCATAATGCCAGAGCTCACCAGTATAAATATATTCACGGGCATGTTCACAACAATAAAAAAAAAAAATTATGGCAATCGGATAAAATTTTAATCGCAATCGTATGAATAGTATAGGAAATAATTTCATAGCGCTAAAGCTCACTATCCTATAACCATCCCCGTTTTTCGCACATAATATTCCCAAAGTTTCATCGCAATCGGATGAACGGTATGGTTGCGCATATGGTACGAACAAACAAACATTAATTTTTATATTATCTATAGATTAATTATTCTATTGATAAATAGGTCAGTGCTCAGCTATACATTCTGCATTTCTCCTGGAATGCAGCTGATTTTCAGCAGTGCCTCTAATATAATACACATTATATAATAATTAATTAAAATTAAATCTTATAAATCAAAATTCAAACTAAAGTAAATACTATTATAATTCTAAATAAATAATATAATCACAAACACAAGTAGGTATTCCATCAATTAAGATGTTGTGCGGTTGACTGTGCAGTAATTCGCCGCGGAGCTTCTTGAAGCGCTGCAACAATGTTGATATTCGAATAGACACAATGGTATTTCATTTAGAAATTTTGATGATACTACCCTCAGTTACAGCGGTTTTATGTCTGAGGAGAACGAGTAATTTGGCGCGTACTGTGTACACGGGACATTAACACTTGGATTCATAATCATAACTAATAACTTACAGCTGAGATGAATTACTAGTGACTTACAACTAAGACTTGTGGCTATCAACTAAGTACTGAGACTTATAACGAGTGTCTCACGACTAAAACTTATGGCTTGCGACTTACATCTAACACATTTGTGACCATGAGCGTATGTTCCTATGCATCTATATTTATAATATGTAGGTAGGTACTACGTATATATGCATTTATATAAACGTATTGTTAATATTTGCATTTACATAAATGTACTACTATTTGCATTTACATAAACGTATTGTTAATATTTACATTTGCATAAATGTACTAATATTTGCATTTACATAAACGTATTGTTAATATTTGCATTTGCATAAATGTACTAGATACTATTTGCATTTACATAAACGTATTGTTAATATTTGCATTTGCATAAATGTACTAGATACTATTTGCATTTACATAAACGTATTGTTAATATTTGCATTTACATAAATGTACTACTATTTGCATTTACATAAACGTATTGTTAATATTTGAATTTACATAAACGTACTACTATTTTCATTTACATAAACGTATTGTTTTTGATAAAACTCCTACGTTGACGTGAGTATAATGGTTTATGATAAAGAAAGGGACAGTTAGGTGGTTTGTGCAAGTAGAGCAAATGAACGAAGAGAATACATGTTAAGATGATCCACTAGTCCTTGACTCATTCGGAATTGGGCGGAGCGAACGATTTTTGGGCGTTTACCAATAAAAACCCAAATCTCTAGAAAACAACAGTGTTTTGTTATTCCGCAAGTATATTTTTAAAGATCGAAGCGCCGCACTATGGACGGAATGGAGAAAAAACCCGAATTAAGTGGTTTTTGCAAACGTTATAATTTTAAATACATTTATTTTTTTTAGTATAGCAAAATACTTTCTGCATTTTATGTGTTTATTTAAATATGTCAATAGCGCTTGAAAAAATTTTGGCAACGCCGCAAAGTGTGTCGTAAATTGGATGTTTGGCATAGCTTTTTTCAGTTCACTCCTACGCATGAGCAGAGACGGTTGTGTATTGAGTGAGGTTTGGATATATTTACAAAAGTTTGTTACGACTAACGTTTCTCAATGTATTCTTTATTTAATTTACTAAATTATAAATCAATATCACATGTATGTGAGATTTGAACTAACATCTAATTTTCTGCTATTTTTGTATTTTTTTTCTGTTAAAATGCTTATTTCATTTAGCGTTTAGAAACAAAACATCATTTGTTCCCATTTGTGAGTATATGCGTATTGTAGACTAAAATCTCACCTTTTATGTCATATATAAATTGTGTTCCTTTTTTGTCCTTCCTTGAACAATTTTGTTATTTTCAGGAAGGTCTATATGCATTCCCCGGGGAGAATTATTCGAGGCATTAAAAGAACGGGGTATATTAAATGCCACTTCCGTGGAATCAAATGAGTTTTTAATTAATTATATAATACAAAAATACCACATAGTGGTAGGTTCGAACATTTTGAAGGTTTGCAACTCACTGACAAACAATAACTGGACACAAATGTGCTATTTATCTAAAGCCAGGCCCAAATACATGAATGATCTCAGTAAAGTTGTAAATCTAGAGTGCGGGGTTAGCACGTTTCATTTGGTCTGTCAACGTTGCATGCACAAATTAGATTTTTTGAATGTCTATTGCACATTTCATATCGTCTCGAAATTAAATCATGGCAAGTCCGTGGACAAGAAAATTAACTAAAAGTTGGATCAAGAAAGAGAAACATTATTAATGAGTTCAGAGTTCAGAGAAAAAAAATATCGTACTGGTAGATATGCCAAAGCAGGGCTTCGGTAGTACCAATGATGTCAATACTGCCCATCGATTTTTTGACAATCATATTCTGTCTTCGGAAATAACAGGTATCGATGCGAATTTTATAGTAATGTTCAGTGGATATAAGTGGATATGTCATCGACGAAAATAGTTTCGAACAATATGCTTTAGACACTGCCTGGCTTTATGTACGTCTATATAATTGGTACCCCATGCCGACAAGTGTTCATAAAATCCTAACACTTGGTGCGACAGTAATGAAATTATTTTTACTCCCAATTAGAGATTTACAAGAATCGAGGCATAAAGAGATAAGGTACTACCGAGAACACCATAGCCGAAAAGTTTCCAGAACCAGCACCAATCAAGATATATTCAATAATTTGTTAATCTCATCAGACCCTGTAATTTCCTCTAATCGACCACTTAATAAAAAAAAAGGTTCTGTGTTACCTACGGAAGTTTAAGTCTACTAAGAATTCCGTCCAATGATTCTGGAAATTTGAGTGATGATTTAGACTCTGATGACAACGGAGACACCTTAAGCACTTAGATTTTCTACCATTTTTCTATTTTTGTGTTCATAGATCTGAATTATAATATGTAAAGTTTAAAATTAATATGTTTTATTTTCCTAGATATTTTTTATATTTTCAAAATGTATTATTTTGTTGTTGTAAATTTTTACGCAAGAGTAAATTATTAATTTTTACTTCAAAATAGTTATAATTCATTATAAGATCAACAACAAAAAAATTGCACCAATATTTAGCCAGCAAACAATTAATTCGTGTTTTTTCTGCGTTCCGTCCACCGTGCGCCGCGTAGACTAAGGCAAGTCCGTTTGCCCCGGGCCCTGGGCGTGGAATGAGCGACGGGCTAAAATCCTTCCGTACATGGCATAAGGATGAAATTCGCACTTACAAATTCGTTGGGTACCGCCTATTTTTATTCACTGAAAAGAAACGTCGCCAAAATGCACGTTTTATTTTATTTTGTGAAGTTCAGATACAAATATTAAAATGTTTTCCGATCACTCTATAAGAAACTTAATTAGCTACATTATTCAATAAAACAACACCAGAAAAAGGATTTGTAATAGGAGATTTTTCACTTTTAACCATTTTTTATAGGTCAGACGCATAATTTTTTTCTAAGCCAATTAAAAAGCTTATCAAAAAAATACTCGATCACTTCAAAGGCCAAGATGTGTTCTACTCACAGTATTTAATTGAAGCATCTATATTATTTCTAAGCGATCAAATTTTCAAAACTAATACACAAGATTTTATACGATTTTGCGTTTTTCCGCATGTCTTCACCTTAATATTAGAAGTTGCTGAAGAAGATAAGGTTGGATTAAGTGTATCAAATTTCAAATCTTCAATTTGTCACTAAACGGATTGATAATGTTGTTTCTAATAA
The DNA here is from genome assembly GCA_951813805.1 of Limnephilus auricula. Classification (NCBI taxonomy): domain Eukaryota; kingdom Metazoa; phylum Arthropoda; class Insecta; order Trichoptera; family Limnephilidae; genus Limnephilus; species Limnephilus auricula. Next base: position 1,281,746 of record OX638391.1, read on the forward strand.
ATTCTGTATATTTTTTACTATCCGTATGTAAAAACCTCTAATAAAAAATACTTCAGTCAGATTGAGTCGAAGGGTCAGAATAACAGAAGAATGGGTAAGTACGAGATGATATTTGAATGTAAATAAAGCAATGGAGTATCTGCCGATACAGAGTTGAGTAGTTGAAGTCTATTGTAGATTCCTGGCTCTTCCAGAATGGAGACATTTTGGGCGTTTTGCTGTCCATGGAACCCTGAGTATTTTTTCCTTCACCACATTTCGTAGGCGTTTTTCTGTTTTCATTACATTATGAACAAACCGGTTAAGCTAGCTATGATATATTAGTGAGCTTTTCTACAATTTATGAATTGCCAGATATGAAGTTCCTATTTAAAACCCTCATATTAAATCCAAATTACTAAATAATTCAATATGACATGATGGCTTGGACAATAAAACAGGGAGTGGCCAAGTGGAAAGGTTTTACGTGCATACATTTAGCTGCCGAAATAAAATAACGTATATTTACTTAGAGGGTGTGTCGGGCTAAGTGGAGCAGGCCCAATCAAACATTCCCAGGGGCTGCGGCTGTTTGCACTTGGGTCCACTCCTGCCTAGCTCATACTCCTCAATACAGACCACACGGCAGTGGCGGCTCGAGAACTTCTTCGATGGTGGAGACGTGTACTCTACTGGAATCTCACTCACTACAGAGAATATCTAATACATACTGGCATTTCCAATAACGTGTGTTTCCAACTTGGTCATTCGCGTGCAAACTCATCTAATTTCTTCTAAATAAATAGTGGTAATTTCAAGTACCTTCCAGTTAAGAATGGTCCTGTATATTTTCTGCCTGTACAGGGTATAAAAATAAAACAATATATGTACATTTTTACGCAGCATCGCGTTCATTGGTCAAATGCATTGTACAAATAATTTTGTATCAGTGATCGATGAACCTGCAAGGAGAAAAATGTTATTCTAAAATACGATCATTTTATTCGTAAAAACAGTTAAAAACGGGACTGAAGTTCTTACGAACAAATTAACAGGGTTTCAATGTTTATTGGCGGGAACTTGTTAGAAAATAAGAATCTAGAAATAATAAAAAGGATACGGAACGCAAACAAATTTACAGACAAACGAAAGGCAAAACGCTCGAGTTAATTCAATACTTCTTTACGCTCAGTCAACGAGTATAAGGAGGGGTTGTTTCACAAAATTAGACCAAATCATCAAATTTTAAACTTAATTTAAAATTCTTGAAAGATCTATTTAAGTTCCGTTATTATTTAATCATTATTATATTTGATGGTACTTATATAATAAAAGAACTTGCACAGGACTTTCACAGAACATGAATATTAACTTTAAAATTTAATGAAATGTTTAAATTTCAATTGGGGAGGTGGGTATGGGTACCGCCCCTCCGCGAACCATTTATTGGATAACCAACGCCTCTGCCACAGGTCACTCAAAGTGGTTAGCTACGTTTGGCTTCCCGGGTTCACAGGGTAAGATTTGTCTCATACTTTTTTCCTTCCCGGAACTTCCTTTTCTAAAAAACACCCTCCGCACAACATCCCAAAGATGACAGAGGTTTTGAGGGTAATTATTTTCCTCAGGGCCTTCTGTGTAGAACTAATGTAAAAACAAATAAAAAATATCGTTGAAGAAGACGATAACACTAATAATCTAAACTAAAAAAGAACAAGACACAGAAAAATAAAAGATAATGGTCGCAACTGGGACTCGAACCCAGAACGCATCTACCAATACGGCTACTACATAAATAATACTGAAAGTAAACCGTCCTAAGTAAAGAAAGATCAGAAAAAAAATTGCAAAAAATCAGTATGATGTATGAAAATCTGGTCAGATAAAAATACGTTTTGTAAAAAAACAAAATAATGATTCATATTTTCATTTCAAAAAATTAACCGACATTCCAGCGTGGTTTTAAATTTTAAACCACCGCGAACGCTGTCAGATCCATTGAAAAATTACGTTAAAATTAAAAATACGAAAACTACAGAAATGCTTCGCATAGCTCGCTAACTACGAACATTGTTAGTTGCCTAGCTATTTGTCAGCTATTTCGGGCGGTCCCTCGGCATGAGCGATGGTCTGACGAGAGTGAATAGAAACCAGTACGATAATTACTTGTCCGTCACAAGGCAGACACCGCCAGTGATCAATCTAAAAGTGCTATTTTTACCAAAATCTGTCACTGCCGAACTCCACCGCGGACAACATAGCAAGCGTCAGAATTGCGTGTAATAAGGAAACGGTCCGAGATATTGGTACGAAAGGCGTCAATCAATCGTAGATAGCTTATATTTATTGGTAAATATTGTCAATTAAGATTTGCAGTCAGATCGTGGGAACTGAATTTCCGAAAAATAATTATTTATTTTTTTGCGCCGTTTTTGTGAAAAATCACCTCAAGGGCGTTGTATTCTGTTTATATACACTTTTTTAATATATTTCTGCAATCTTACTTCCAACTACAGACTAGATAAACCATTGAAGTTCTTCATTTTAGTTTATTAGTGGGTACCCATCATAAGAAATGTTAATGTAACAATATTAATCTTTCAATACCCATATTATTTTGTGTACTTGCTTTATAAAATTTTATCGTTAACACCAACAAAGGCTTATCCAAGTGAGGTTAAATAATTTAAGTATAAACAATAACACCTAAATTAAAATTTTAAAAAATGTAACTATCCGCTTATAAATATTTGATTTCATTATGTTATTTTTTATTTATATTTTTTCTAAAACATAAAGGGTTTATTAATTATATTATTTTTATTGTTGGTTTTTTTTCTTCTTATTTCTTTTGATTTTTTCTATTTTTTAAAATGGTATTAATACCACAGTAAATAATAACATTTTTATTATTATGTCGTTAATTTTTTTTTTTACAAATTTCATATATCATTGTTATTTTTAAATTGCTGTTGTGTGTGTTACTTCTATTAAATTGTGAAATTATTAACTCCGATACAGGAGAACCCTAATGGGGTTAATAATTAATGCTAAACAATGTTAATTGCAAGGAAATAATAAATAAATAAATTTGATTTATGTAGAAAATGTATGGCTTTTCCGGAAACTATAGAACATATTATATCGGGATGTTCTATATTAGCGCCGTCTGAGTATACTTTTAGGCACAATCAGGTTTTAAAAATAATTCACCAAAGTTTGGTAATTAAACATAACTTGATTGACTGTCATAATATAGTACCATATTATGAATACGAACCAAATTCATTTTTAGAAAATAATTTCTTTAAAATTTACTATGATAAAACTATACTAACAGACAGACCAATTGGTCATAATAGACCTGATATAGTTTTACATGACAAAATTTAAAAAAATAACTTATATTATTGATGTAGCTATTCCAATTCCTGTAATATTCAAAAATCTGTTTCTGAAAAAATAAGAAAGTATACAGATTTAGGAAATGAAATTAAAAGAATTTGGCATTCTCAGACTATAAAAATATTACCTTTTGTTATTTCGGCTACTGGCATTATACCTAGCTCTCTTATTAAAAATTTAGGCATATTAGATTTGTCAAAGAATTTTTATATAAAAATGCAAAACTCAGTCATTTTAAATACATGTAGAATTACGAAAGATTTTTTAAATATTTATATTGAGGGATCAGTAGGATTTATCGGTCAAATAAGGAATTCCGCAGAGCCGAACCTTCTGATATAAAAATATCTGGAGACGGTGGATTATATTCCCATTTAATAGTTTGTTAGATTAACGTGTTGTTCTTGTATTGTTTTGTATTAATTATACTTATATAATACACTTGCCTAACGTGGATTTACTAGATGATCATTTATATGGAAAAGTGTATGAAAGGGTTTAGTTTTTCCTATGGGAAAAACTAAACCCGGACCTGAAAATATGGTGCGTAAAAAAAAGACACTTATGGCTAAAACATTGCATCCACCGGTTCATCGATCACGGATACAAAACTATATATTTTTATTATTATTTATTGAGTTATACAACACGAATATAAACAAGATAATATTTCATTTTGTTACTTAAAATATTTTTACAATAAACATAACATTTCTTTTTAAATACATTCATTCTTCAGACTTTCAGGCATTTCATCAAACATCTTTAGTCCTCTGTACATTAGGCAGTTCTGTGATTTGGATTTCTTCATTTGTGGCAATCTAATTCTATTTACACTCCCGGTTTCGTAATTATGTACATCTCTATTATAAACAATTTCATCGTTAAAATTTTTCGGCATTTGGTTGTTCATCACTTTATGGACAAAAATTAACACATTAAATAATAATAGTCTCTTTTTTATTGGAATCTAATTTAACCGCTCTCTCATTTGATTAACCCCTGCACCCCTTCATATTTGCCTTTTCTTAGTGTACATCTCATAGCTCTATTCTGTATAATATATAGCTTGTTCAAATTTCCTTCACCGGCCAAATATAACATCGTAGAGCAGTAAACTAAATGTTTCCATTCGGTTTATTTCTTAGTCTTATAAGAAAATTTACTTTTTTTGAAACCTTCTTTAGCACATATTCAAAATTTGCTGTGAACAAATATGTAGAATGCATTTTACTAATAAACGCAATGCTGCGTAATATTGTATATATAATGTATACTCTTTATAGGCAGAAAATATCCAGGACCATACTTACCTGGGATTAACACTGTTTATTGTTTATTTGGAGTAGTTAGAACCTCTATAATGTCAATTTTACCTACAAATTTCATTAAATCAAACACAGTAATTTGTGATGTATTGCTACTACTGCTGAAATTATGCACATTTAATAAAATAATATTAATTTGGGACACAGGAATGGGTACCGCCGCTCCGCGAACAATTCATTGGATAACCAACACCTCTGCCGTCAGTCACCCTAAGGGGTTCGCTAGTTTTGATGACTCAGCAGGGGTTCCCGGGTATATGGTGAGGTTTGTCCAGGTCTGGGTGGTAGATGCGACTGCCATCAGCTGCGCGGCAGGCCGGATCAAAATCAATTCATTCTACAGCAAATCATAATGAATTGTACAGCAACTTGAGGTGATTTTTCACAAAAATTGCGCTCTACATATTATCATTTTTTATTATTATTATTACTAATTTTGTACTTATAATATCTACATAATATGTATGTTAATTTAAGACCTGAACACGCGCATTACCCTGCTAGTAAAAAATTAATACACTATCTATTTTAGAGGTGCTTTAAACAGAATATAATGATACGGAACGCTATCGAGCCGCCACGCCTTCCCTATTAAACGGTGAGAGAATATTTAATTCAATAGGACTCGGGGGGGATAATTGTCTTCTCTGATGGTATGACAACATTAAGCCAAGCCAAAAGCGACTGGGGTTGGTTCGAACCTCCCCCCACTGGAAGGGGGCCTCGCTGGGTGGGGGGGAGGTTGGGGGCAAGGAGGGGTTTGTTGGCAGCTGACGAAATTCCCGCGTTTATTTCTACAATAATTCCTGCCGAATATAGTTAGCAACACATACGTACCTCGTGATTCAGACTCAACCCATTGTAATCCCACCACTGAACAAATAATGCGGTACGATGAATTAGGTACCTACCTTCCGTTTACGATTTGGTACCGATGAGTTCGTACTAATTTTTAAAATATAATATTAAGGTGAAGACATGCGGAAAAATGCAAAATCGTATAAAATCTTGTGTATTAGTTTTGAAAATTTGATCGCTTAGAAATAATACAGATGCTTCAATTAAATACTGTGAGTAGAACACATCTTGGCCTTTGAAGTGATCGGGTATTTTAAAAAAAATCTTTTTAATAAGCTTAGAAAAAAATTATGCGTCTGACCTATAAAAATTGGTTAAAAGTGAAAAATCTCCTACTTACAAATCCTTTTTCTGGTGTTGTTTTATTGAATAATGTAGCTAATTAAGTTTCTTATAGAGTGATCCAAAAACATTTTAATATTTGTATCTGAACTTCACAAAATAAAATAAAACGTGCATTTTGGCGACGTTTCTTTTCAGTGAATAAAAATAGGCGGTACCCAACGAATTTGTAAGTGCGAATTTCATCCTTATGCCATGTACAGAAGGATTTTAGCCCGTCGCTCATTCTACGCCCAGGGCCCGGGGCAAACCGACATGCCTTAGTCTACGCGGCGCTTCGATCTTTAAAAATATACTTGCGGAATAACAAAACACTGTTGTTTGCTAGAGATTAGGGTTTTTATTGGTAAACGCCCAAAAATCGTTCGCTCCGCCCGATTCGGAATGAGTCAAGGACTAGTGGATCATCTTAAAAGACATTTATTTGTCGGTAGATTTTTATAATACAATTTACACACCATATAATTAACATTGATTCTATTGACAAATGGAACACTGCTCAACTATACATTCAGGATTTTTCCCGGAGTGCAACTGGTTTTCAGCAGTGCCTCTAATATAATATACAACATAATATAAAAAAATCATATAAATTCAATTTCAAATTAAGGCAAATAATATTAAAATCAAAAATAAACAACTTAATCACAAACACAATTAGGTATTCCATTCATTGTAAATTCTATCAATTAAGATGTTGTGCGGTTGATTGTGCAATCAGCGACCATTTGCCGCAGATCTTGAAGCACTGCAACATATCTTAGATGTCGGTATTCCAATAGACAGTGGTATTTTATTCCAAAGTTTTGATGATGAATAGCTGAAACTACCTGAGGTATTTGTGTATTTGAGGTATTAAAATATTAACCGTCCGGTTGATTAGTCAGACATCTCCACATACTAAGTTTTGAGATAATGAGGAAAACACTAATATTCGAATTCTCACCATAAATCAGATAATGTATATATATATATATAGCGATATTAAAGTTACTCTAAGCGATCCAGCCAATATTACTGGTGTACCTCAAGGAAGTACTTTAGGACCACTTTTGTTTAATGTTTATATAAACGATAGTTCCTTTGCAGACCACATTATTACATTTGCTGATGATACAGTCTTATTATTTGAAGGCAAAACCTGGAATACATCTCACAGTAAAGCAGAAATTGGTATAAACAAAGTCAAAAAGTGGCTAGACAGCAATCTCCTCACTCTAAACTCGGATAAAACTAAATTCATCTGCTTCAGTGCAACTCAAGCGGGTCAACCAAAAGAAATGCATAACATTTTTGTACACCATTGAAATGACATATGTATATGCTGTACCTTAGAATGTGTGGACAATATAAAATGTCTAGGAATTATCATAGACAAATTTCTGAGATGGGACAAACATATAGACTTAACTTCCCGAAAGGTCAGGAGACTTACACATCCTTTCAGGGCTATTAGAAATTATCTCTGCGTAAGAGACATGATCAGAATTTACTTTTGCCATGTGTAATTCCATTTTAGATTATGCTTCTTTAGGGTGGGGCGGTTGTAGTTGTAAGGTTGTAAGGGTGTTGATCCCTTAGCAAAAGCTTAGAAATCACTTCTAAGAGTCATAATCTATCACTTAAAAAAACCGTTCAGATACCCCAGCGATCCATTGTTCGAAGAGTTTCATGTTATTGATGTAAGGCAATTAATTATACATGAGGAAAATCATATTACATACTCAAGGACAGCGTCACCACTACACTTCCGTACACCACTATCACGACACCAGACATGCAAAGAGGAACCCAGTTGTTCCTCCCACCACTTCTTCATCCTTTGCTTAAAGACAATTCTCGTACTTATGCCCTAAATTGTTTAATCTTATTTCCGATGCATGGAAATCAAAAAGTGATAGTATTCTCCGTAATCATCTGGTAAATGATTGGCTTCTGATTTTGGGGAGAGCTGAATGCGAAAATATGTTGATAACAGTCATTAAAATAGTTTTTTTTTTTACCTTTCCTATATATTAGTTTATATATGTTTTACATTAAATTTATTTTTATACCAATGTAAATTCAAAAACTGCTTAAAATTTTCTTTGCATTTGTCGTACTGTTTTCTTTTTACCTATTTATGACTCTCTATAATTAATATTCTTTAAAATCCAAACTAAAATTTCATGGAATGGTTGAAAAGCATAAATGTTTTAGTTTTAATTTTATTTTTATATCTTCTATTTATTTCTCTAATTTCTTTCATTTTCTTTTCTTTTTTATATATTTTTGATGCTCTAGTTCACTAATCTCATCAAAATCAAAGGTAAGATTTCATGGAATGGTTGAAAACTTCCACCAAGTGTCCTTCTTTGGTCGAAGGTTGAAAAACATACATGTTTATAATTTTAATTTTTAACTTTTGAATTTTCTTTTTATTCTCTACGTTTTTTTCATTTCATTTCTTTTTTTTATCTACTTTTAATTTTCTAATTCGTTAATTTCTTCAAAATCAAAAGTAAAATTTCAAGTTAATAAGCACACATGTTTATAATTTTTATTTTTGAATTTTCTTTTTATTTCTCTTCTCTACGTTTATATTATTTACATTCAAAAGTCACTTCTTGTATCAACCATCAATACTTTTTGTTAAAGTGTAATATTTAAGTAAAAGTCAATACAATAGACAAAACCATAATTACATTTAATAAATCTGCTTATTTTGACTGTCCTAAACAGGTTAATTTCCTAGTTGGACAGCTAAAGATCATTGTAATATAAAATATGTAATGTTTTTAAAAATAATAAATATATATTTTTTTAAATTACGTGAGTGTGTTTTATAGGTTAAATTTGCTACAAAATAACACCGATGGTATAACGGTCCAGAACATTAGTATCACCGGTCAGTGGTTAAGTGGGCATCGCGTTTGGGTCTCAGCTAGGCGTTCCGTGTTCGATTCCTTGGCTGGCTAAGTCCTCCATCACAATACAAGCAACATCTTTCGTTTAGTGTGGTGGTAGTAGGAGATTTTCTGTAGGGTTATTCGTAACCCGGGAATGTTTGTCTTTTAAAAAATAATCACATTTTGAAATCTCCTACTAGTGATCTGGAAAACATCATAATTATGTTTAATTCGCCACAAGTTTTTCTGCATTATAATTGATTTGGTGGTGCTTATTTATTTAGAAGAGCAAGAGGTTCCCAAACTTTACCTACATTAGGTTTTCGAAACTTTACCGCCGCACCGCGAGCCGCCGAGCGTCCGAGCCACCGCGTGCCGCGCTCCTTTTAAACAGCCTACGTGCCCTATTATTAATTAAAACCTATCATAATATACATCATTTTAAAGCTAGAAATTTTGTCTACAAGTTTTTTTGGAGCATCTTTTGCCCTAACAAGCTCAAAAAAAAGTTATATGCAAATATTTTTTTGAAACACTATTTAAAAAAACGATATTTTTCTTTATTAATAAATTGCAAGGAATGTATGGCTTTTATCGAAAAATTGTTAAGAAACTATTTTTTAGAATAACTAATTAGCAACTAAAAGAAAAATAAATGGTCTGATTTCATACCGCGGTTAAGGAGATATTAGCGTATTCCGAAAGGCTTTGAAAAGTATATTCAAGAGGGGGTGGGGAGGAAAGCACAAGGGGGATATCCGGGGATTTTTATAAATAAGCATTTTTAAAGGTATTCCTTCATCTGGGAAAAATTCAGCTTCCGGGGAATTAGTTCCGACATAAAACCTTCATTGAATGGGCTATGAATCTTGGTAATTTAAGTGGGGACGATAGCTACGGAAATCCAAGCATCGCCATCGTAAGAAACGATTTTGAACACGTTGCAGATTGTGTACATATGATTTGTATTGCGGGTTCCATTATATATTATAAAGCGTATTTTAGTAAGCTGCGAACATTATTATATTCAATTTGTCAACCGCGGGTAAAGTTTAGATGCACTCATATTTTTACACTAGCTTCACACAGGAGGCCAGGAGGAAAACAATTCCACTAAAAAAATCAAAAAGAGTCATCGGAGACCTAAATTTCATCAACAATTTTTACTCCAAATAATGTCAGGAATCACTGGTTAAAGTCAAGTACGTTCCTTAACACCCTGTATAAAATTTATATTTTATTTATTTAAAAAAAACTAATTAATTTCAAAGGACCAAATTACGTCAAAGGTTGGTCACCGTGACCCGCGAGCAACGGCACCCGGGCGGCATCTCCGCCCCGTGCTAATTGTTCCATTAACCACCCGTCGGCAGCTTTAGTGGGAATCTTCCCTCCAACGAGAAATCCCAAAAGCCTATTTCAAAGCTAATAATGTTTATACAAGCCTTGCTGCCGAAGTTGGGTTCCCAGAATAACACCACTTGAATTCCCTGCCGATGAGAGATCGCTAGCTGGAACCTAGATACCAACCGAAATACTAGATCGTTGGGAACAGTGATGTTTTCTGGGAAAATACGTTGTTTCTTTCATAGAAATTTTAGACAATTATTATTACTCTTAAATATACTAAAACTACACGAACAAGCCAAAGTGGTTTTATAAAAATTATCTCCGTGCGTTAAAACTCCGTTATATTCCTTTAAAAAGAATAAGAAGTTTACTGAATATGGTTTGAAACTAAAAGAGGGGTCTATATTAAAAAAAAACATCTCACGTAATTAATGTATGTCCCCATAGGTGCTTAGAAGAGGGATTTTTTTCTCACGTGAACCGCCACTGTACGTTGGTAGGATGTATCACTTGCCCTACGCTCTAATAGACGAATCTGATTGTCTGTTTCCGCAATGAACTTTTGAAGGAGCTCAAGCGTAATGAAATTTGGATAGCCTTTTCTGACTATAATTTGAAGGTTAACTGAACTAAGTTAAACTCCCAAATCAACATATCCATCATGAGCTATGGGGACTTAAGATGTTTTAAGAACTGTAATAAAAACGAAAGCAACACTGTTTTATTTTTGCTATTTAGTTTCTACAGAAGACGTTGAATTCGTTCGAAGTCGGTAGTAGGTATATAAAATCTATAGATACTACTTGTCAAGTACCTACCAACTCATTGAAAATATCAGCAAAAAAAAATTAAAATCGCTAATCGTTTATAGTAGCTACGGAAAATAACATATATTTATAGAAAAAGACTCCTACGGTAAATACAATATTAATAATATCTATTGTCTGCGCAAATATATGGGCTAAAAAATATAAAAAATAAATATTCTATACGGGCTGCCGCGGCGAGCGGGGGGGAGGTGCTCAAATGGAATTTGTTTTTTAATGTTCCCATTTCATGAAATCATAAAAATAATTGCTGTGCACTCACCGCATCATTTTGTCGAGCAAAAAAAGCACATAATTCTTAGGAGACAATTCTTTATTTTTATGCGTTTTTTTGCCATTTACACGAGAATAAGGCAAAATTTGGGGGTTTAGCGTGCTTTTCACACGATTTTCACACAAGTATAAAAAGAGAAAGTATATAACGCAACTGAGTTTAACTAAGAGTGATCATGAGTTTCGCCAGGTTGGAGTTCTATTTGTGAATTTTTGCCATTTACACGCGAATAACGCAGCATTTTGAAATTTCGAACATTTAACGCAGGATTTGAGAAAGTAAACAAGGCAACTGAGTTTAACTAGGAGTGACAATGAATTTCGCTGGTTTAGATTTCTGTTTGGCGAGCAACAAGTCCAAAGTATGTATTAAAGCAGTAATTAGTTAATAATTAAATAAATGAAAAGAAAATACTTGGTTTTAAGTCACTTTATTGTCTATCAGTTTTGGTACCTGCGTACCCTCATCAGGACTGTTATAAAAATAATGCTATCAAATACATAAGTACTCACACATCATTTATTTTTTTTGAAAAATCTCGCGTCACGATGTTTGTCCGAGATAAACTCCGAAACTACCATGGATTTTGATGAAATTTGGCTTACTGTGTGTAATTTGGCCCAACTTAAAAGGTAGGATAGGTTTTTTTATCTCGATTACTGCTCTCAATATTTATTATTGCGAATTAAATGTTTATTAAATATTTGTTATATGGGACAATGATTTTAAAATATTTGTAAGTTCCATTGGTTTCTGACAGATGGCGGTGTGAGTTAAATTGCATATTTGGTTACCTAGGTAATGGTTTATATATATATATACATGTTGTCAAGAAAGAAAGGGACAGTATACTAGAGTAGTGGTTGTTAGGGGGATGGAGGTGGGGTTAAGTGAATTAACGGGGAACATACTTAAAATAAGGCTGAAGGTTAAATTTAATTGGTTAAATGATTTTAAACTTTGAATTTACCGATTTTTTTAATTTCTAAGGTTTCTAAATTGTTAAACTTCTATTATAAGATGACTTAAAACCAATTATTTTCTTTTATTTAAGATGTCAAGTCGCAATGCGTAATAATATTATAAGATACAGGGTTTATGCTTTATTGTAATATGTGCTGAAGTAAGTACATTGCAGTATGATTAGAAAAAAATATGAATAGTTTGTATAAAATACACATTTAGTTAAGTACACTTACCTAGATAGATATTTTGCCAAATAAGAATGGCTGGAGAAAACTACGTGGTCTGATTTATTATACTTATTGGGTCATAGGGAAATAGAATACACTAAGAACAGGCTGTTTTATAGAATTTGAACAATTCATCAAAGTTATAATTGAAGTTATTCGAATGTTCTATTAAATTACATTTACATCATTTCATGAAATTACACCAACAACGTGCCAATAATAGTCTTGTTAACAGAACCTGAATAGAACCTTTACAGAATTTGAAAATTAATTTTGAAATTTGATGAATTTTGTTTAAATTCTGTGAAAAAACTGTCATTAATTTGGCTATCAAAAATGGTACATTAAGTCGCAGCGGAAAACCGAGAAACCGTGTGTTTATTTCTATAAAAGACAAAAATCAAAAAAATGAGTAAAATGTAAAGTTTCTCCGTTTTTTTCTCTATCGATCTGCGTCGTCGAAATATTTCTAGGTAAATAATTGTGTACATTACGACGTGCATTTAAACAGTATTTGTTTAATGAAAAACTAGAAATGAATAAAATTCTGTCATTAAAGAAATTTAAAAATGTTAAGCATTCTGAAATATCCATTCTGTGTTATTTTTTAATAAAAAAATATAATTATAAGGTCTACAAAAAAGGATATATGATTTTTTGTAAAAAAAGTTTCCTTTTCTCTCTCCTGAACAATTAATATTCTGTCGTTTAAAGTTTTGTATTTTGTTTTCATATTTCCATGATCGATATGGAAAACAACATCTTATATATAAAAACTTTGTTTGATGGTTTATTTGTTTGTTCGTAATTTATTCGATTACGACGAAACTTTGGGGATTTGACGTGCGCATGTCCGCGATGGTTACAGGATAGTGAGCACTGCCGTTATGAAATTATTTCCTATACTATTCATCCGATTGCGATAAAAATTTGGTGAGTGCCCGCAAAGGTATATAGCGATTTCTATATTGATGACTTCTGGCGTTATGCAATTTACAAAAACGATCACGCGCGAGTTGTTTGCAAAATGGGTCTATTTTATGGAGATTAGCGGCAGGGAGAAGTGAAGGGAAGAGGTATCCGGGATGGGCGAAGGGTAATTAAGAAGGGGTAATCGTCGGAGGGGGACAGCGGGAGAGGGAAAGGGGGACCGTGGGGAAGGTGAAAGAAGAACGCGGGTGGGGAAAGGGACGTGGGAGGGAAAGATGAGGCGAGGAAAGGAGACGAAGGGAGAAACAATTTCTTTATTTACATGCCGGGTATCAGCTAGTATAATATATAATACACCTAGGTTAGGTTAGCTAGTGGTTGGAAAAAACAAATACTAATCAAAAAAATAAAAATTAATTTAAAAAAAAAATAATTTAAACTGCATAAACCTGAAACTATGAAAGCGATACCCAGCAGCGCAATGAGATAAACTGAGGGTGTGCTACAATAATGCATACAGGCAACTTATGCAACTACCGAGGTTCTGCAGTGCCTCCACGATGGTCACTGAAGGGAGGATGCACTCATTCTAACCGACTAGCCAGCTTCTGGAGCAGGACACGGAAATCAACCAACATAATTGTCGTGGCTGCATCCGAGTGGCTTAGTTCAACAACCTTAGCTGAGGCGACCTCCCTGATAGACGACCCTATAATATTTTTTATTTTGTTTAATTTAATTTTATGCTTATTTATTTATTTTTATTTTCTATTTCTTTTCATTTTGTTTTAATTAGGTACCTACCTAATGTGTAATCTCATTTTATTTCTTCTTTTAATTTAGAATTTTAATTTACTCTGTTGTGACAGGGAGAGTATTTTAGTCGAGTAGCGAATATACAGAGTGTCCGGGGGTAAAGTGCATTAACTTCGGGAGGTGATTCTACGTGATGGTAGGAGTAAAAAAGTAAAATAACTTTTTCCGATTCCAACTTTTTTTCCCATACTTAAAGACGTACTATTAAAAAATCCTTAGTGTAAGGTACAAACTTGCCCGATAACTTGCTGTGAGTCAGCCAGGCGCGATTATGGCAGTTTTGATTGTTACGTATCGTAACAGCGGAAAATAATAGTGTTGGCTGTACACGCCGGGGTAATTTTATCTTTTTACCAAAAAATACCCCTAAAAGTTGGAATTTCGAAAAAAGTTTTTTTATCTTTTTTACTTATACTATCATGTAGAATCACCTCCCGAAGTTAATTCACTTTACCCCTGGACACCCTGTATAGTAACTAAACCCATTTTAGTAGAGTAGGCTAGTCAGCTCTTTAGTAGATTGAATCCATTTGGTTCTACTTTTTCGGCGAGTAGAGTCCCTCTCCACGCGTCCCTGCTCACTGACATGTGCAGTACATTACATTCATTCGTAGACGCATACACGCGCAATGTGTCGTCCCGTTGGAGGGAAAATGCTACTCTAAAATTCTTTATTTTGCCGGCTATTAATCTATTTTCGTGGCCATAGTCTATTTATTTTCATTTCACAAATTTATTCTTCCACCTCTTCTAAAATAAGCAATACAATCAACTTAATTAGCGTATTTACTTTATTGCGTTGCAGAACGCCATGTCGCAACGCGTCGCTTACTAATGAACCTTACTTGACAGCTGTGCGAACACTTTTTGGTGAGTCAAGTAGCGAGTTACTCGCCACTCGACTTACTATTTGTCAAGTCAGAACAAGGCATTATAGTTGTTATGTAATATGGCAGACTGGGATTGCACTATCCTCCCAATCATGCTGGAATAAAAACTTAATTAAAATAAATAAAAATTAAAAAAACTTGTTGAACCAACCAAATAATTTAAAATTACTGTAGTACATACCTAAATGAATAGGATATTTTACTACTAAAAAGGATATACTAGTGGATAGTGGCGAAGAACTGAGAGTCCAGAGAGAACTTAACAGGATCATGCGGAAGACAAAAGATATTAGACATAAGTTTCTGAAAATGGCGCCTCGAAACTCTGTAGCCCGGGGCAAGAATGGGAGGGAGGGGGGAAAAGGGTGGTTGAGGGGTTTGGAGGTGGGCAAAAAGAAAATATTTCCCGGAGAGGGAACGGAATTCGTCTTCCGCCCTAGGTCCCAATACACGGTGGAGCGGAACAAGAGGAGCCCGGGGGAAACTTTACCGACGTCTTCCTCCCAGATACAGAGCTACTCACATTTACACCCCTCGGGGTGAACCTCACCCGCTCACCCGCTTCCCCGTATATATTATATACTATGTACGAACCTACCTTTCTACTTCTTCCTCGCTTGTGCTGAGAGCTGTGAGGCTACCGGATAGGTGGTTTATTAAAAATTGACAAATTTTCCTTTTTTGAAGTAAAATTTCTTTAGTTGCGATATGACGAGTAATTCAGGTAATAACGTTTTCAAACGGAAATTATATCAATATCGGTACAATTACAGCCTTCTGTGCTTTATTTTTATTTTTAAAGGGTTCTCGCATTTGCTAGAATAGTAATACCTGCCACAACATAAAGGTTAGACGCATTCATTTTTATATATTTCTTTATGCACGCTTGACTTGGCGGGTAAGCTGGCGAATGTGTAACGGAAATTGAAATGCGTTGCGAGGCAACGGGCTCACTGTAGAAGCAGTTGCGAGCACATTTTCTTTCTCTCTTCCTCTCATAGCCAGTGATGAAATATAACAGTCAGTATTTTGAAATACCAGTGACGCGCCAAACGCGGCGGGGAGCGGACGTCGATGCGCACGGCTTGATCGGGCGATATATTCTACAAATATTTATTTAAATTTAAATAAATATTTGTAGAAAATTAATATATGTATATACATGTAGGTATATATTTTATACATATAAACATATATATGGACATACATGTAGATGGAGCTAAGAATGTATTTACTTCAGTCGTGTGGTCTAAAGCACACTGGTTTTTTTAAAATTAATTATTATTAAACATATATCGAATTAGAAAAAACAAAAAACACTTAAAACAAGATGGAAGGTATATAAAAATAATTTAATAACTTTCGCCCACCTTAGCACAAATACTAACCTAGTCGCTAAAATAAAATGTAAATAAATAAAATGAGGGCCATCTTATCTTTACGCGCTTGTAGTAGAACTTCTTTGACTATTGTGGCAGGTATTACTATTCTAGCGAAGGCGAGAACCCTTTAAAAATAACAACAAACACAAACGGCAGTAATTGTACCTATATCCGATCGTCATTTCCATTTGACATCGTTATTTCCGTCCGAAAAGTATCTGAATTACTATTCGTCATATCGCGCTTAAGAAGTTTTACTTCAAATATTAAGAAAAGTGTCGTAAATTAGAATTTTCTATTTTACGTTTTATCTCTGAAAAGCAAATAAGTGTGATTATCTATGTCCCATGAAACCCGTATTTAACTTAAATCACTCCATCTCGGCAAGCTGTTGCTAGTATCTCTTTTTGACGGTACGCTTGTTTATTATCCAGTCATTTGTTTTCGCTGGTAAAATTAACTTTTTTCACTTATGACACTTTTCTACGGGGTGTGCGATATAGACAACAATTCAATAAGAAGCGTTAAGAAAGGAGCATTTTAGGTTCTACGAATTTTCTAACCTATTCTTTCTGTATATTTATATTCATTTTTTTTAATATTATTAATATTGTTTCAACAATTACCTAATACGTATTCATTGTTACTATTCCATTTTTCTTGTTTTGTTCCATTGGTAAATCGTACCGTAAATGTACGCTTTTAATATTACCGCGATTACGGTACCGTGTCGGCAATAAATATACGTCTCTTATCGTAATAATGTTGCAGTTCTTTCTTACACATTAAATGATGTTGAGACAAAAGATGAAATAAACGTCCGTACGTCTCTAATTAAAAGCAGTACCTTGGAGGAAACAGACACACTTATGTTGTCTATCTCATATTTTGTATCACCCTTATTTAACGTGTAAGAAAGAGATGCAGCAATATTAGGAAAAGAAACGTATGTGTATTGTCTTTTTGCCGTCACGGTACCGTAAACGTGGGTCGACACGGTAATAATGAAAGCGCCCAATAGCTTCTGTAGGTAAATCGTCATGGAAAAATTAATCAGAGTTTTCTAAAGTTCTCATTTAGACAATAAAGTTGTAAGTCTGCTACGTGCCGAATAAAAAACAATTCCGAAGAAGAAAAGCAACAACAAGGCTGCTGGCAAAGTTGGTTTTGAAATCAACAAATACTTAGCCATTTGTATCTACTTTCCGCAGACTTTTGGATTTCCAATGAGTTCCATTGAAGTTTAATTTTACTTTGGGTGATACGAATTGTTACCTCTAACCTTTCTGATAATTTAAACGCCTAAATTAAATCGTATTTTATTGGTTATTGATTGAAACGTATATAGGGTGCATATCATTAAGTTTAAAGGCTGGCCACATTTAAACATTTGTCGATTAGAAGGCCAGATATTTTTGGTTTTAAGTAAATTATATTACAAAATCATCGTGGCACATTATCTTTCGGGGTGGTAGATACTCTTAGAATCTCTCTGGTTCACCATTCAGACTGTAGATGTGGAAATCAACAAACAATAAAGTAGAGGAAAACAACAAACAATGATTATAAGGAGAACAACAAACATGAAGGTGAGGAAATCAGCAAATATAGTCAATAAATATGAAGATTTGGAAATCAACAAACAATAACGACGAGAAAATCAACTAACATGAAAATGAGGAAAACGACAATCAATAAGATTGTGAAATCTGTACACACAGTCAATGAACGTAAATATGTGGAAATCTGCAAACTATAAAGATGAGGAAAACAACAAACATGAAGATGATAAAATCAACAAATAGTAAAGATGAAGAAATCAACCAACAATGAAGATGAGGAAATCAACAAACATCGTCAATGAACATGTGGGAATCAACAAACATTAAAGATGCTGAAATTAACAAACTTGAAGATGATGAAATTAACAACCAAGAAGATGATGAAATCAACACACATGAAGATGACGAAATTAACAAACATGAAGAATGAAGATGACGAAGTTAACAAAAAAGAATATGATGAAATCAATAAGCATGAAGGTGACAAAATTAACAACCAAGAACATGATGAAATCAATAAACATGAAGGTGACAAAATTAACAACCAAGAACATGATGAAATCAATAAACATGAAGATGACAAGATTAACAATCAAGAAGTTGATGATATCAACAACTTTAAAGATGAGTAAAAGATTGCTGACCTGACAAGTGCTGATGAATATTGTTGAATTTAAAAAAATCCTGATGAATATTGTTGAATTAAAAAGTGTTAGCTCAGGTATGCTGTCAAGGCGTTTTCACTTTTGCAGCACAAACGTCAAGAGAATACTATTCAACGCTCTGACGTACGTCAGAACTGTGAATAAATTATACTGCACCCCAATTGCAGAAGCTAAAAGTCACTTGCAATACTGCGTATTGATGAACTACGTGGTCGAGAGGTAAGGCTCTCGACACTCAATCCAAAGGTCACGGATTCAAACCGGCGTGCGCAAATAAATTTTATTTAATATTAAATTGTGTTCTTTCACAATTAATTATTTAAAATGTAATATATAGTATATTTGCGGCACTTTCCAGAGTGGAAGATACTCTCAGTTTCGCCCTGGTGTTAGACCACCGTTCATAATTGAAACGTAGCTTGAAATGGCTTTAGCCATGTTTTGTGACCAGATCTGAATAGCCCGGTACTTCTTTAACTTTCCCCATTCCTTAAGCCAAGTCTTACTGGCTCCATGCGGGAGCAGATGGGACTCTTGTGCGGTATCCAAATAAAAAAAATAACAAAAATCTTCCGCGGTTACCGCAACGTCTTTTACCATTCACTTCTACATCATATTATAATCTCATAACATTCCTTTCTTCGTCTACCCGTAGTATCCCAAACATTATAAGAATTTTTTTCTGAGAAATTAAAAATAAATTAAATACTGTTATTAAAGAAATTTACAAAAATGTTAAGTACTCTTAAAGATCTATTCAATGTTATTTTATAATAAAAAAATCATAACTATAGGTTTAAAAAAACATCAGATATAATTTTTTAAAATAATAAAGAACTTTATTTTTATTAGAGAAGAAGATAACACTAAGAATCTAAACAAACATATGAAAATGAATAAGACAGAAAAAAATAAAAGATAACGGTCGCAACTGGGACACGAACCCAGAACCTCTCGTCTTACCGGAACGGGCGCCTCTACCAATTTGGCTATTGCCAACAATTATTTAAACGTCAAATTTGTCAATTTCACATTTCAAATTTCAGAATTAACAATATTATCTTCGACATTGTTTTTTTATAAATTCAAATTTCCGTGATCGAACATATTCTAATATCTTTGTGACTAATATCTTTAAAGCAATTGAACAATAAATTGCACACGACTAGGTAACTTCGAGGGAGGAAGTAAGCGAAATACATTAACAGCTCAATTGAATTGCATAAAGTGACCCGCCACACAAGGCCGGACTATCAATTTACTACGCCAAAAATATTTTTATTTGGCATTCTGATCCGAAATATTTATGCGGAGAGCCTACAAGAAAATCTATCAAAAATACCTTATTAGTTGGGGTGTTAATATAGGTACATATAACATATAATTATGAATTATGACTAAACTGTAAAACGACGATAACTTGTAAAACTCTTTATTTTTTAACATATTAAATATGTAATTCTTTTCTCTCAATCTTCATTTCCTTTAGAGCAGAGACGCGAAGACTACCTGAAAAGAATGCACTCGATTTAACAAAGGGGAGAAAATGGGGGACATATATTTAATGTTTAAGATGTAAAACTCCTTTAGGCGCGATACGACGAGTAATTCACATGTTTTTCGGACGGAAATAACATTTTTCACGGGAATGACGTTCGGATATCGGTACAATTATATATATTTTCCGAAACTTATATGAAAAATCATATTCATATTTTTTTATTGCATTTCCTATTATTGTAATACCTGCCACAACAGTCAAATAAGTTTAGATTAGACGCAATCATATTTTTTATATTAGTGTTGAGATATTTTTTCGAAATTTTAAATAGTGGAACTGTACGAGTAGTAGATTTTTTATAACTCTAGCTAAATAAACAGTCAATATATTGTTTCTGTTTCTTGCATGACATAAAACATTTATAATACATATCTATATTACGTAAATCTGTTATTATAACAATAATTTCAGAAAGTACACCCTGACGCTTTAATATCCACTAAGAAAACGTTCTGATTTTAAAAAAGGGAAAACAGGACGAGCGTAGTAACTATGTCAATGATTCAGACATAACCGAAAGATAAGTCAACTTTGAGCACATGTGCAGGTAATTGGGTTGCGGTTAAAAAATAAATTCTTGCGGTTCATTTTGAACTAGTTTATAGAGAAAATTCTAAAAGTTTCTTTCATTGGTTTGAAGACAATATTTTCTCCTATTTTTGGTACCGTAATTTACTTTATCCGTCCTTGTGTGCGGCGTAGGATGGGAGCGAAGAGATGGAGAGCGGTGAGTGTTTTTATAGAGACGTTTGTCACGCAGAGTGAACGGCGAATTGGCGATGGAATCACTGAGAGCGGTGAGCGGAGAGCGGTGAGCCGTGAGCGTGGAGCAGTCGTGCAGTGTGCTCAGAGGGCGGTGGAGGCGGTAAAACAACATGGCGTACTTAATTTGGCTGGAAGTGGCTGACGGAAAATGGAGCGGCTCCTGTTATAGATTACTGGTTTAAAATCTGTGGTGCGCAAGATTTGAAGAAAATAGTCGATAGGCAGGCAAAATGTTCAAAAATAAATCAACCAACCCTGCAAATTTTATTGACCGATAATGATTTAAATTCACGCATATCGGTCTTCTGTTTTCGTTTGTTAAAAATTATAAAAAAAAAACATTTTTGTTGTTTATTTTTGGGATGTTATGCCGTGTTACGCAAACTCCTTCTTTATCCAACGTTTCGGACAGCACTACAATGTCCATCATCAGGGCAGATGTCTTACAAAAAACAATTTAAAAAATCATGTTCAGTTTTATTTCATAAAGCTCAGACATTAAAATTTAGGCACAATCATGATCTAAAGAACTTAATTTTTCACATTATAGTATAAAATTTAAAACCTTATGCGGAGAGGAGCTCGAATGTAGGAGATTTTGCTTCAAAGCATTTTTATAAGTCTGATAAGTAAATATTAGATAAGTTCCACGGAGAATCAATAATAATACCTAATAATAATAATTTGAAGATTTGTATGGCGCTATGTTTGAAAACAAATTACCTCACTTTCAAATCATACTGCACAAATGTATAATACATTTCTACAATCTTACTTCTAAGTACAGACCAGGTAAACCATTATAACAGCTTATGGCTAAAAGATTGCATCCACCGGTTTATCGATCACGGATACAAAACTATATGAGAAATTCATTTGACCAATTAATGCGACGATGCGTAAAAATTTACATATATTGTTTTACTTATACTTTTAACGGGCAGCACAGGACCATATCCGGAAATAATGAAGGATAACATCCAAAAAATACAGGACAATATCTGTACTAATATAGTACACTAACATAGCGTGGATTGACTAGATGATCATTTGTGGAAAAGTGTTTGGAAGGGTTTAGTTTTTCCTGTGGGGAAGATTTAACGCGGACATAAAGTCATAAAAAAAGGTTAATAATGTATAATAATAAGATAGCAATGCTCAAAGTCCCATGAACCGAAATGATCACCAACACAACATAGTAAAAGTCAGGAAAAATATCATACCTGGGTCACATATTTCGATTGGAGAAATATCACTTGCTCCAATTAATATTAAGAGGCAAGATGGAGGGTCGCTGAGGGCCTGGTGGGAGACAAATATCATAGCTGTGAAGCTACGAGCATGGACCGGTATTAAAAGTGTGGAGGAGCTATTCCGGGCAGCGTAAGACAGACATATTTACCAGAGTGATCGCCAACGTCGGGGGGACCTGATAGGGCACACGAAGAAGAAAGTACAATAAACAGCCGGAAAAGCTAAAATGATCGATAATAATATTAAGAAGTAGTGCGAAATAATAACTCTTGGTTTACCCGGACGGTTTTGTTTAAACAAATTTGCAGTTCATCAGCACAGTTTGCAAACCTGTGCAATTTCAGTAATTCTATTTATTCTATACAGAAGGCGACTTTATGGACGTGCTGCCGTGATAAATAGCACATTTGAAATATGCGGACGAATTAATTATATCGATTTCCCTAACAACGAAATTCATTACCGCATTTATAACATTTTAAATTTTAATATTAACTGGCATCCGCGAAAATCACGAGGGAGTGATAATTAATTATAATTAATAACTAATTTATATAGCTGCGCTATTGTGAAAAATCACCTCAAAGGCGCTTGTACAAATACATACATAATAAAATTATATGACTGACTTACAATTAAGATTTATAATTATAACTAGTGACTTAAAAATTAATTATAAATAAATAATTATAACTAAAATTAATTATAACTAGAGACTTATAGCTAGCGACTTACGGCTAAGACTTACATGCATGACTTACATTTATATTTACAGCTGTGACTTAAAGTTAGAGATTTACAACCAACATAGGTACCTACTTATATTTAAAAATACATATTTTGGGTTTTGCCAGGGTTGTCAGTGATAACATAAAAAACCAAATAACAAACAAAACTCTATAGGTATAGATATATTATACAAACCGATAACATAGAGGTGATTTATCGCTACGAGTCGAAGCATAGTTTAAGGATTTTGCACAACATTATGGTAAGAATACTTTACATAAAAGGTCAATTTTTCCATGTACCAAATATATCATTGAAGAAGGATATTCTTCGAGGGGTAAGACTCTCGACTAGCAATCCGAAGGTCGAGGGTTCGAACCCGGCGTGCTCAAATAAATTTTATTTGGTTAATTTGTGTTATTTCACAATTAATTAATAAATAAAATCAGAGTGGAAGATGCTCTCAGTATCGTCCTGGTGCAAGACCAACAATCAAAATTGAAACAGCGACCAGATCTGAATAGCCAGGTACTTACTTCCCCCACCTTCCTCTTCCCCACCTCCTTCCTCTTCCAGACCTCCTTACCTTCCCTACTACCTTCCGCCTGACAACATACATGCCATAGTCTCACTCGTGCATACGGAATACATAAAAAATAGTTATATCTATAAATCAACTACAATCTTTCAAGAAAATCTAACAAATACAATATTGTTGACCGGTCAGTGGTTGAGTGGGCATTGCGTTTAGATCCCACCCAGGCGTTCCGTGTTCGATTCCTCGGCTGGCTAAGTCCTCCATCACAACACAAGCAACATCTTCCGCTTAGTGTAGTGGTAGTAGGAGATTTTCAAATGTTGTTGGGTTATTCGTAATCCGGGAATGTTTGTCTTTCTTTAAAAAAAAAAAAAAAAATTAAAAATGTATCGGTGTATTTGTTTATGTAATATTGTATTTGTTAGCCTTTCTTGCAAGATTTTAGATTTTTTATATAGAAAAGATAGAAGAATACAAGAATTTGATTAGAATATTTAATACTTAAGATATAATTTGAAACGTTAACGAATGTTAAATACTTAAGACATTAATTTTTTATATAAATAACTCTCTTATTACTTTTGAAGGTTATTCCCATCAATGTAATATATCATTGAAGAAGAAGATAACAATAATGATCTAAATTGAAATATGAAAATGAACAAGACACAGAAAAAAATACGAGTGTGCACGACCACGCGACTGACATAAAACTTCTAGAGAGAAAAAAAATGTGCGCGCGCACTGCTCTCTCTTGCTCCAACAGTATTTATAAAATTGTTCAAGAACGAAATGAAATTACGAATAATCTTCATGCACTGGCTATGAGAGGAAGAGAGAAAGAAAATGTGCGCGCGCACTGCTCTATCTTGCTTCTACAGTGTGATACAGCCCGTTCGCCTCGTCCGTAGCTTATTACACTTTTCGTAACGCATTCGCCAGCTTACCCCCTAAGTCAAGCGTGCTTAAAGAAGTTTTACTTCAATAAAACATATTATTATATTTTTTCTGTGTCTTGTTCATTTTCATATAATATATTTGATTATTATTGTTATCTTCCTCTTCAATGATATATTACTTAATATGTATTTGGAAACGTTGATGGGTATACATGTGTGGGATATGGGGGGAGTAAGTACCTACTTACCTTTTTTGTTACAAAATTTCACGTTCCTTGTTCTATTGTATACCATTTTAAAAGTTTGTTTACTTCAAAATTTGCCCACCCATTAACGACATAAAAAAAGCATTGTACCATTTCCAGCACACAAATATCCTTCAAAAGAGATTCATTTTTTTAATAAACTACGACGCAAAATGACAAGTCTTCAGGGTCTTAAGATTTTATCCCGTCCTTCCCCACAAACCATTGATAAAAGTCACGGAAAAGATGGCGTCTATTTTTGCTAAATAGTTTCTGCGTTAATCTTTGAATGAGGAGATGGGAAGATAATGTGTAAACATGTCAATTTGTAAGATACAGGACAATGGGGATTATGGCACGCACAATGGACGCAGTTTCAGGTGCACTAATACCTTCCTGTCAGCATTTAAACGGATACGGAAATGGGTCATAAGGGAATTCCCGGGTTTTTTCGGGACCTGCTTATGCGATAGAAAATAAAATAAAAATTGCTTTCAGTTTTAAACTTACTTACTTAGTACCTATTATTTTCTTTCAATCATTTTTTAATGCGTTAACTACTTATTGATATTAATATGTAACCAACGACATATCTATCCATGTGTAAGGATTATTATAGAGGTACAATCCTTATCTTACAACCTATCCTTATCTTACCTTTCTCAGAACCTTGCATAATTGTAATGATAACTAAACAAGCATCATTGATCCCCTAGGCACCGGTGCATAATCCGGAAACACGCAAAACGCGCGCCCTTAATATGTAGGTACGCGGTTGCCATTTTTTGTTACATGAGAACGGTCGTTTCTACGACTCATTCTTGAGTTTAACAGCACGGCTGTGGAACCTAAGAGTATGGATATTAGAGAGACGGCATGTGAAGTGTGCCCGCGCGCTCCAAGTGTGCCTTTTCGAGAATTCTACCCACACGGCTGACATTGGCTGTCACCATGTAAGATCACTGTCGTAAAAATGTCGGAACGTATTAAACGGCCAAAAACCAGCAGCCAATGTAAGCCGTTTGGGTAAAATTCTCGAAAAGGCACACTTGGAGCGCGCGGGCACACTTCACATGCCGTCTCTCTAATATCCATACTCTTAGTGTGGAACGGTTTGCCGGCCTCTGTGTTTCCCCCCTCCTACAACATGGGTCTCTTCAAGACATTAATAAATAAGTTGTAGATGATGCTATAAATATTGAAAGAATATCAACATACAAACATTATTTAATTAGAGCTGTTTGTCATCCTTATCAATTTAATTATAATCAATTGTTTCTTTTTCTTTTTTCTACATACTTCAATTTATAATTAGTTGCAAGTAACAAATTCTTAATGGTGAGTTATTTGTACATCTAATTTCATTCAAATTCTCCAGTTCTAATGAGTCCTAAATTCTCAGGTTTTTTGAAATACCTTCAATTTATTAACTCCATTTTTGGCAGTAATCTTCTTATAAATGTAATATGAAAAATGATGGTGTAGCAAATGTAAAATTATGCAATGTCCAGTGTTTTAATATAGTGTCCTCCGCGTGCAAAGTCGTATCTCCTCCAAGTATAAACTTTCTAATTAAAGTGTGTTTATCGGAAGTGACCTGCCAGGTAAGTATGTTCTCTGTATCTATTTGTAAATAATAGTTCTAGGTAGAGCCTAAGAAGTAATAATAACCTTGAGGTGATTTCTCACAAAAACGGCACTCTATAAATTATTTTTATTATTATTATTATTACTTACTCTCTGTACTTTTATGTTGTTACTACAATACTTCTTAAATTTTTTTGTCATATGAACTTTTCAACTCTCATGCAATTTCCTGATTGTATTTTTCTCACTTATATTTTTTCTTAATTATGTATTTTAGTATCTACATGTCAAATTATTATAATTTTCATGTAAAAGTCAATCGGCGTTAACAAATAAATTAAAATGTATTTCATTTGCATTCTATTTTACAATATGATATTAAATTTAACTCAAAATTTATTTAATTTAATTTAAATTTAAATTTAAAATTAAAGTAATAATAAATTGACGGATAGTAGGTAATAATAACTTTAAAATTGTTTAAAAAGAAGATGATTTATTTTAATATTCAT
This sequence comes from Limnephilus auricula, assembly GCA_951813805.1. Taxonomy (NCBI): domain Eukaryota; kingdom Metazoa; phylum Arthropoda; class Insecta; order Trichoptera; family Limnephilidae; genus Limnephilus; species Limnephilus auricula. Next base: position 1,308,525 of record OX638391.1, read on the forward strand.
TTTTTTTAATTAAAAAATTTAATTTAATTTCAAATTATGTTTTGTTTTGTTTTATTATATTTAAATTAAATTTAATATTCATTTAAATTTATTTAATTTGATTATATTAAAAATAATTTAATTTTTATTTAATAATACTGTTTAAAAAATATTTATGGTTTGAATTAGGTAATTAAAAATATTTTTTATTAATTTTTATTTTATTTAAATAAAAATAAATTAAGTAAAATAATAAATTTAAAGTGCGGATCGTCAACATTCCATATCCATCCTCTTCGCTAACGCGTCCCACTGTGGTAAGTTAGCGATGACGCCTGCGCCGAGGACAAGGAACATTCACTAGGCATTAGGCCACGCGGGAACAAGGTACATAAACCACGTACGGATTATCGCAAAGCTCTCAGGCGATCCAGCAGACACGCTGCCAGAAAGCATTACCAAACGGATACATGACTTTAATTACAAAACTATTGTTCACACAAGGAATTAATTAAGAATTAAATGTTTTAAAGAACAGAGAGGAACACTTCGAATTCTCTTGTATGGATGTAATGAACTAAATAATAAGAACTAAAATGCAGCTTCGAGTCAGTTATGTTTATTTTTGAAGTAAATACTTCTTTACGCACGCTTGACTTAAGGGGTAAATTGGCGAATGCATTACGGAAATTACAGCGTTACGAGGCGAACGATACAAAAATTTAATTAATTTTGAGGTTCATTCCTCACAATCTAATTGTAACAACAGTGCTCAAATCCATAGTAATGACGTTTGGAATGAGTGCTGGCATTTATGCTGTGTATAATAGTTGTGTTGTTGTTTCTCACATTCTAAATGTTAAAATCCAACTAATAACTACCTAAGGACCAGTTGTTGAAAATTTCACGTTTGAATTTCCTTCAAATCGACATTCACCGAAAAATTGGGTTGTTTCAACCTCCGTCAGAAGAAATTTCATCGAAAATTCCATAGGACCAGTTGTTTCGGAATTCCCTTCATATTTGAATTTCCTTCAAATTTGAATTTCCTTCAAATTTGAATTTCCTTCAAATTTGAATTTCCTTCAAATCGTCATTCACCGAAAAATTGGGTTGTTTCAACATCCGTCAGCAGTGAAAATACTATAGAAATGTGATGTGAATGTGATCAGCCGAGTACGGACGGTTAGCGAAATAATGGTAGGTGCATGCGCAGACGTCAAAATTGTGATTCGGCGGGGAACACTTGAATAAAATTTTCAAATTTATCGAACGTTATTTGGAGTTGAAACAACTTATTTCGTATTTGAAATATATGAAGACGTGATTGCGTGTCAAATTTGAAATGAAAAAAAGATTATTTTCATTTTTGAAACATTTCCATAAAATTTTCCTTGAAATTTCTTCTGACGGAGGTTGAAACAACCCAATTTTTCGGTGAATGACGATTTGAAGGAAATTCAAACGTGAAATTTTCCGAAACAACTGGTCCTAACACTTTTTCGATTGGAATTTTTTTAATATCCTGCTGCAAGTGTGAATAAACGTCGCTCTCTGACTAGAATCCGCATAAAAAAAGTTTTATTTTAAACTTTGTTAGAATTAAATCAACAATCTCATTCTAAGCGTAATTCCAATAATAAAATTAATCAAATTTTCGTTTAGAGTGTGTGAACTCAGTGCATTGAAACGACTGATTTGTCACGATTCTTATACACTGATGATTGGAATGGTTTTATTCGATGGCAGAAAGTAAATTAGATTAGATCAATAAAGAAGTATTTACTTCAGTCGTGTGGTCTAAAGCACACTCGTATTTTTTTAGTGTATTATTTACATTATCCCCACACAGGGCCCAATAGAAAATATTTTCCCTCAGGACACTTCATATTTTTTTTTATTATTTTTAGATATTTATTGATTTATTCTACATTAGAATATAAACTAATATAGGTAATATATAAAGTAATATTTAGTTTTAAATATTTTTACAGTAAGCCTTCAGTAAAATTCATTCTTCAGACTTTCAGGCATTTCATATACATCTTTAGTCCTCTATATATTAGGCAGTTCTGTGATGTTGATTTCTTCATATGTGGCAATCTAATTCTATTTATATTTCTGGTTTCGTAATTATGTACATATCTATTAAAAACAATTTCATCCTTAAAATATTTCGGCATTTGGTTTTTCATGACTTTATGTACAAAAATTAACCTCTTTTTTATTGGAATACAATTTAGCTCCTCTCTCATTTGATTAACTCTTGTGTATTTGCCTTTTCCCAGTAGTTGTACATCTCATAGCTCTGTTCTGTAACATCTAGCTTGTACAAATGTCCTTCATTGGCCAAATATTTAATGATATAACATTCTTGATTATTAACAGTTTTTGTATTATCATCATTTTGCAAAATATGTGTTCGAAAATAGATTTAGTTTTTATATCAGTCCTTTTTATATAGTCCCTAGCACACTCGATCGACAAGGATTGACAGGATAACTTTCGGTATCTCTCATTGTTTCCTAGGACAACTGCAGATCGCTAACGTAAAAATAACAGTTGATGTCGAATATATTAAGAACACTTCATCATTGTGAACTTTCACTTATTCGTTGGCGATCTGCAGTCACTTCATATTTTTAGGAATGGAAGAAGAGGAAGTTCTGGGAAGTAAAAAAGTATTAGGGATGGTTAGAAATTTGGGGGTCAGTGGGTCACTGTCAAGAACAAGTCTGTCAAGATCAACAAGATCCGGACAAACCTCACCCAATGAGCCCCGACACCCTTCATACACCAAAAGTAGCCAATCACTTGGAGTGGCTTATCGCAAAAGTGTTGATTATCCAATAAAAGGTTCCCGGGGCGGCGTTACCCATACCCACCTACCAATCTAAATTAATATTTTTTGTTCGTATGTTATGCGCGACCATTCCGTTCATCCAATTGCGATGAAACTTTGGGAATAAGATGTTCGCGTACCCGGGATGGTGATGGGGAGTGAGCTCTGGCGTTATGAAATTATTTCACATACTATTCATAAGATTTCGATTGAACTTACATCCGATTTTTTTATTTTTTTTTTATTTAAATATTACAAACAATACAATACAAAATGATCCTTTGTCTGTCCAACTGGGAAGGAGACACTTTTGAGAACATTAGTAGTTGCATTCGTAGTGACGGGATTGTTTCTTTTTCCTTGAAAGAACTGCCAAGATGTAATTATTTTACCAGGGTCATTTTGGATAACATTACTTACTAAAGAAGTTTCACTTTAAAAAATGTTGTCACAATTAAAAGGAATTTTATGAGATTCTAGGTTGGTTTTATTTCTAAATCAGTAATGTTCTTACTATTGTAGATACTGTAAATACTTCCAATGAATGAAATTTCTCGTCACGTCTCATATCCATTAGCTTTCTGAAAATAGTCCGGAGCATTCCCTTGTTTTCTTAACTTGCCCCAATTGTCACCAGGGACTTCCCAAAGATTCGTTTTTCAATCAAGTACCTACATATTTTAGTTATTTATTTTTGGCGTGTTATGCCGTGTGGCACTACCTCCTTCTTTAGTCGACGTTTCGGAGAGCGTTACAGTGTCCATCATCAGGGCAGAAGTGTCACGTAGATACCTTTGGCCGTGAAAATCTAAAATCATATATAAGTACCTACCTAGTATAAAAAATAATGCATTAAAAATAGACGCTTAATTTCCAAAAAGCATAGTTTTAAATGGCATCAAGTAAACTACTCGATTAATATTATTATTTAGTATATATATTTATTTTACATTTATAATTAAAAATTGTTTACTATTCAGGGTCAAACATATATTACGAAGAGGGCAAACATTTAATATTGAATGATGCGATCTCAATAATTTTAGGGAATTAATTTGATGCCCCGTAACTGGGTTTAGCTCGGAAAATCATTAAACTTAGCCAGAGTCATGACATCATCTTCAAATCTACCTTCCATCCTCCACTGAGTGCGAGTCGTCGACTGTATTTATTATTTTAACTGTATTTATTATCATATATGAGGAATCTCTTTATATGTGAAATCCGACAATAGGTATTGGCACACAATTTTAAACCATAAAATTCTTCGAACATGTAATATATCACACTAGATAGTTGCAATGCAACGTGCAAAGAAATTGTTTCTATTCTTTCACCTTCAAACTCCCCTTTTTTTTGCAAATTTCATAACGCCAGGGCTCACCAATATAGATATATCACTATACAGAAACCTTCGCGGGCATTCACAAAAAATCCCCAAATTTTCATTGCAATCGGATGAGTAGTATAGTAAATAATTTCATAACGCCAGAGCTCTCTATCCTATAACCATTCGCACATCCAAATGAACGGTATCGCAGCGCATAAAATAGGAACAAACAAACAAAGAAATATTATTTTTTAAATATAAGATATATTTCATATCACACTTGAAGGGACTGAAACACTTCATGTTATCTAGTTTTTTGTTGTTGATGTAGGTAGTCATAATTGTGAAATATCCCGACAGAATGTCTAAAAGTGTCCAGCCACTGGTTCGGGGATAGACCTGGTATTAACGAGGATACACGCTCCATTACCAAATCCATTCAGTGCAGAGGGCAGAAGTCTCGCATTAAGTCCTTCCCATCGCCATCAATCACCCACCCTGTACCGACGGTCAAAACCGGCCATGTGTTTGGTATCTTTTCTGCGAGAAATATCAAATTCTGTCCATCTTTCCATCTCTAGGCCTTTTTTGCTCTGGTCGGGTAACATGTGTTCTGCGTATTCTGCGTGACCTGTGTGGTCTCCTGCATCGGATTTACTCGCAAATTCTCAAACACATTGTTCGGAATAAACACAATAAATCTTCGATAAACATGTTCGTGTTTGACAGTTTGATATTTAAACTGGATTCGGAGCAACACCGTCAATAAACATCACTGGCAGAAAAAATACTCACGAACGAGTGTTAAAAGACGTCGGTGCTATAGCATGTATACGTAGGTTGTAATTCAAAGATGCGTCATATTATACATATATAGTCTATTCAAGTATGTAGAAATCTGTAGATATAGCTATTATTTATTTTCGATGTGTTTTTATGAGCTTTCTAAATTGTTTGACAGTCCTTACTTAAAATATAATAATGATAAGGTCTGGATCATTTCTGAGAGCAAATCACTTCAAGGGCGCCTTACAATTTTATTTATATATTTTAGAATGGAATTTAGAGCTAAACTTAAAATTCACCTTTTCAGTCAGTAGTGTATAAGTAAAAAAATTCACCTTCTCCTTCACAGCCCGCGATATTGTTAATAACTGATCGTGTAATAAAGTAAGCAAAATGTTATTTGTAATCATTTGTAAAGATGGTTTCAAAAAATTTTCCAGTCTTTCAAAATAAATATTATCTCTACTTTTTGCGCTAATCTTCTGATAAATGTAATATCATTAGTGATGGGGGTAGTAAATGTAAAATCATGCAATTTCCAGTGTTTTAAATATAGTGTCCTCCGCGTGCAAAGTCGTCTCTTTTTTTATTGAGGAGAAAACACAGATATAATACTGGAGGTTTTTTTTTCGGAGCATACCTTGCGATTTTTTTTCTATCGAGGGAAATTTATGTGCTAACCGTTTAGGCCCGACAGTATCCAGATATTTTCTTCAAAATAACAAAAAAGCGTATAACTTAGAAACGTAAAGTTTTCTTTAGAAAATCAGAATTCCCAGCCTTAAACTCTTCCTTTTCGAAACTGGGCACTCTCAAAGTGTCTTATCGAAGCAACGGGTGGTGAAAGTGAAACTTTATATCCGATTGACGTCTGAATTTGGCACGTTTTCAAACAGATTAGTAACATTAAATTAAAATTTAAAAATAGGTTTGGCACGTTTTTTTAAAAAAAAAGCTATCCTATACCTATTATTGTATCCGTTATTTAACACGCAAAGGGTTAATGCATGGTTGTCACATTATTTTGCAAAAAAAATGACGCGCTCACAATGCATTAGGACATTAGGACACCTCAAGTTTAAAAGCTAATGGCTTAGTGCTCAGTTGTGAGTGTGAGTGGTGCGGTGGTTTGGCAGGGGAGGGGAGGGGAGGGAAGGGGGGTGTTGAGAGACGGGTTGGTTGGAAGAGGAAATTAGACGGAGACGCGGTTAAGTAAAAGTGGATGTCACTAAATCCTGTGTGAAGAGCCACACATGGTCGGCTCGGGGTATTTTGTACTTAGTTGAAAGATTAGATTTGCTATTTGCCGACCGCAAGAAATGAACAACCATGTTGTTTTTGTCCTTACAAAATTTTTGAAATAATACATCATTTCATCTTTACGAAACTTTTCACCATGTCCACGAAATTGTAAATAACAAAATGTGTAATTTCGTATTAGTTTTAAAAAAAAAAAATAATTATATGAATACCACACAAGATCTCAACTGTTTTTCCGTCTGCTTCCGTCTGGAGCCAGTGAGTCTATTTACATGCCCAATTGTGGTATTTTGTGAGGCTGAAGGTAGGGGGAGAGAAGGAGATGGGAAATTTCCTCTCCCTACTACAGTAAGCGTCACGTCATACCCCAATGTATTGGGGATGTCATAGTCTCACTGGCTCTAGACTCTAGACGGTTGGGAGGAGTCGGAGTGCAGTATTCAAATTAAAAAAGGTACATCAAAGAGGACACCGAAATTTTTCTTATTTATTTTGTTTTCACAAACAATAAGATACAAAGAATAGACAAGTAGAAGCAGGTACCTACTTTTAATTTTTCATAAAATATCTTACCTTTAAATTCAACAATAACTTCAAATGTACATTTAAATATTGACAACAAAGGCGAACAGTAGCTGATTTAACATTTATACACAGAAAATTTAAATAATAAAATCGGCTGTACCGAACTTCTATCCCTTTAGCCATACGTCACTATTCCAGGCACTCAATTACAAAACAAATGCAGCAACTAATTAGCCACATCTTACTCTTCATACATTCAATAATATTTGGTTAAACTCCAAAGATGTTCTCGGAGTCACTGTCCAAATTTAAAATGAGCATCATATCAATGAAGTAAACTGTTCAATGCGCAATCATATCCCTTCACAGATAACCACTTCTCACACCTACAAACTTACTCAAACATGCACATACACTTACAATTACTAAATATAAATACCACAAATAAGACATTACAAAGAAACATATCATAGGTACTCACCATGAAATATTACTTAGATAATATCTGGAGGTAAATTTGTTTTATTATTGTAACTTGCGCTTTTTAAGTACCTATGTATGGAGTTTTTGCAGGTGGAGGTTTTCTGTGCTACTCGCATTTTGTATTTAAACACCTGTATTGTCGTACCTTTTTATTTTATTCAGTAACATAATTACATTGATATGCTTTACAATTGCTTGTTTTGTCTAGAACACCTTTTATAAAAATCGAGTCAGTGGACTTCTTTTGTTCTAGAATGATTTGAATTAAAAAAATATATAAATATTGGAATAGGCTTTAAGTATTTTTTTAAAATATATTTAATAATATTACTATTTAATTTATAAAAGCAGTTTATTTTTAAACAAGTTCTGCTATGTCATAAATAAATGATAATAATAAAAAATAAATAAAAATAATATGAAAACAACAATAATTTTTTTTAAAGGTTTAAATACTTACTCACTACTTTCCATAGGTAGGTACTTAAAAAATATGATATGAAATTGTACCTACCTATAATAGCATTATGAATTTTAAACAGTAACTAATATACTGTTTGTTTCTATTATGTATAATGTAAATTACACAATGTATTCCCCAGTGGACCCAGGCGATCCTTCCATCCTCTATTCATCACACAACAATATGACAAGCCTCGCTGATGGCATTCCTCATCCCTGAAAGTTAAAAATCTGTTCTTGCTTGAAAAAAAAACAGGTCGTAAAGAAAACGCAGCTCATTGTGAATTGTTCGGGTGACCCGGAGTAATTTAGCGCTGACACGGAAATCCGATCTCTCCCTAAACCATGTGCTGTCTCGGCTCTTGGCTGTGGGATGGACGGAATGTTCTATCTCCAAATAATACCATGCGTGTAAATTTGTAGCTAGAATTACGTCTCAGGCGAACCCTACACGTTCAATATGTATTGTGATCCGCAAATTTTACACAAATATCTAGATTCCTGAATTCCGCATCGTAAACCCACAGATCGTGATAATTATTGATGCATTGTGTCTGGGCTACACGTTCAGTATTTACCACGATCCATATTTTGAATCTAGAAATCCTGTGATCCACATTGTGATCCGTCAATACGCCAGCCTACACTTCAATAAATATTACGATATTGGTAGATGGAGTTGTGTTTTATTAGCCACAGCAACGGTCGGCGTAGTCCAGCGGTTGGGAGGGGTCGCGGGTTCGAACCCGGCGTGCACAATAAATTTTATTTAATTGATTTGTGTTATTTCAAAATAATTATTTAAAATAATATATAGTATATTTGCGGCACGTTCCAGAGTGGAAGATACTCTTAGTATCGCCCTGACGTAAGACCACCATTCAGAATTGAAACTTTGCCTGAAATGGCTTTAGCGGTGTTTAGTGACTAGATCTTAATAGCCAGGTACTTCCCCCACTTCCTCTTCCTCGTCTCATTCCCTTTCCCACTTACCTTCAGCCTCATAACATACCCTAATTGGGGATGCCATAGTCTCACTGGCTCCAGACGGGAGCAGTTGGGAATCTTGTGAGGTATTCACTAAAAAAAAAAAAACGCGTGGGCGGGTCAGCTAGTATATATATATATATATATATATATATATATATATATATATATATATATATATATATTTTTTTTTTTTTTTTTTTTAATTTTCCGGTAATGAAAACATTAGCGCGGCCTTCCGTCTCGTGTCTTCCGTCTCGCAGTCGTCCATCACTGCTGTGATGTGTGATGTCACTGCCGCGGCCGCTGCGTCAGGCGTCAGGTGATGCGAGCGATCTAGGTGCGGCGGCACGAGTCGCGCATCGCGTCGTTAGCACGATGCAATGAGGCCGCTACTGGTCCGTGATGCGCGGGGCGTAATGAGGCGGTGTGCGGCCTGTCTGCAACAACTGGTGGTTGTGTTGGAGAATTATTTGGTGCATTTTTATATGTGCACAACTATCCACCGTGAGAGTGCGTACAATACGATGCGCTCTAGATATTGTCACCTACTTTTAGTACTTCATATAAGTCGGACGTTAATGTCAATACTTTAGGAATACATAGAATAATAAATAAGAATTTTTAATCTCTGTATTTTTAAGTCACAGTTTAAAATAAAATGTATTTCATTAAGTCACTAGTTATAAGTTTTAGAGGTAAGATACTGTAAAAAGTCAAGAAACTGCCCCACGGTTGAATTTGGCAAGCCACCTCTGGTTTGGAGCCTCAAAGTACCTGAAAAACCCCCTCGACTCTGTGCAGAAACGGGTGGTCCGTTCGATAGATTTTCTCGTCTTAAAAGGCTAGACTTTGCACCACACATGAAACGTTTAGGTATTTTATTGTCTGTCATTCTATAAATAATCTAACACACATATACGATGCATGCGAATGCGAAAGTGCAAATGGGATAACTGCCGTAAACTCTCATATTTACCTTCAAAAATCGCTCGAAAAAGGGTTTCGGGAAAAACCATTTTTCCACACCCAAACTTTCACAATATTGTAAAGTAAAAAAAAAAATATGTTTTAAAAAAAAAAGAAGCTATGTCACTATGTTTTTATAATTTTATAATTCTTTATGAGAATTGAGCTTTTCACTTTTTCCTTAAATAATATTTTCCGATAGACTACAAATGTTTGACAGTGAATATTTACGTTAATACGAAACGCATCGAAAATTTAAAAACATAGCAACATAGCTTTCACTTTCTAAAAGGCAATATAATAAAACTATATTCATTTCGTGCAATTTTTGATGTAGAAAAGTGTTTTTCCCGGGCATCCTGTTTGTATAGGCCGAAAAGCGACGTCTATCGTCTTTACAAACGGATTGAAATCTTTTGAACACAGTGGTCGGGTGGGGCTGCTATCATTCTTCTACCGGTATTTCAATGGAAGATACTCCGAGGAACGAGCGTCATTGAATCCCTCGGCACTGGTACATAGTCGGGAAATACGCGAAACGCGCGCCCAACATATGTACACGGTTGACATTTGTCACATGAAAACGGGTCGCTTCTACGACTCGTTCTTGAGTTCAACCAATCGGATGTGGAACGATTTGCCGGCCTCTGTGTTACCTCCTTCCTACGACTGGGTTTGTTCAGGACCCATGTTCACTCCTTCCTCTCCTCAAAAACACCCTCCATTCAGCATCTTCAAAGGTGACATAGACCCTTATTCAAATTATTTTCCTCAGGGATTCTTTTGGTGTGAGCTTTCTTTTTTTTATTTTAGAAAAAAGAAAATAACATTTCCACTTGTTTGCATTACAAAAACATATTACGCATTATTTTGCAGCTTAAGAAATAAAAATATTTTTTAATTTTTATATCTACCCAGATTTTTTTCATTTGTTTTCGAGTGTATGAAATAGGAAGTTTGAATTTAAGAGGTCAAATTAAAAAACATCAACCATGTCTAGTTTTTCAAAACATTTATTTTTTGCACCAATCCTCATATCAATGTTATATAAACAGTGATGCGGATAGCAAATATAAAATCTTGCAATGTCCAGTGTTTCAAATATACCTAGTGTCCTCCGCGTGCAAAGTCGTATATTCTCCAAGCATAAAGTTTCTAATTAAAGTATGTTTACCGGAAGCGACCTGCCAGGTAAGTATGTTTTCTGTATCTGTTTGTAAATAAAAAATCTAGATATAGCCTAAGAATTAATAATAATATGTTGTACAGCGCTCTTGAGGTGATTTATCACAAAAATGGCGCTCTACAATATATCCAATTTTTATTTTTTTATTTACGCACCAGACTTTTCCTAACTAAACCCTTTCACACACTTTTCACAAAAAAATGATCATCTAGTAAACCCACGCTATGCAATAATAATAATAATAATAATAATCATTTTTTATTGATTTCTTACACAATTACAAATTTAAATTTATTACATGTAAGAAATAATGTCATATAAATATATTACAAAAAATAGTTTATATGTAAAAGAAATTTCAAAGAAGCTAGCAATTTCAAAGAATAAAAAAATTCCAGGCAGTGTATTATATAAGTATAATTAATACAAAACAATACAAGAACAACATGTTAACCTACCAGACTATTAAATGGGAAAATAATTCACTGACTCCAGATATTTTCATATCAGAAAATTCGGCTCGGTGGAAATCCTAATTTCACCGTTAAATCCTACTGATCCCTCAAGATAAACATTTAAAAAATCTTTCGCAATCCTACATGCTTTATAGTTGTCATTCCTAGAGACACCGACTCCCAGAATCCTACCCACCCCTCATACCTTTTTCCATCCCTCCATCCTCTCCTCAAAATACAGCATCCCCAAGGATGACATATGCCCTGAAGGGAATTGTTTTCCCCAGGGCCTCCTGTGTGGAGCTAAAGTAAAAAATAGGGTTTTATCTAAGTACTTTGCGACCAGAATTTTTAAAATTCTACCAGAAAATATTAAAGAGGTGAATCCCTTAAAGTTTTCATTAAGAATATAAAAATGTTCATTAATTATAACGGTTAGTTTTTTACCGTCTCACTCACCCAAACTCAGTGTTGTTGAATGAACGTACTTACAACCACAGAAAATACAATAATTATCTACGCAATATCAAAATCAAAATCAAAGCAACAATCTAAATATAATAATAATATTATTCCCCATACTTAAACAAGTAGTAACTATAATTAAGTTTTAGTATACAAACAAATTGAATGCTTCAGCACAGGCTTCCCTAGTGAGGCACGTTATGAAAATATAAATTTTCTCATTATAATGTATTGTATCACTCATGAATATGTTCAATTATTATTTTAAAGAATATTTTAATTTCAATAAAGATCGCAGAATCAAATGATGCTACTTCCATTTTATTGCGGATACGTTTAATTTCCTACGATACGATACTCTACGATTGTAGCGTATCATAACGAATCGTAGAAAATTAAACTTTTTCTTTAATGGATTTAATTATTATTTTAAAGGATAATTATATTTCAATAAATATCATCATTACAGAATCAAATGATGCTACTTCAATTTTACTTGCAAACGTTGTTTTTTTTTTAAACGTTTAATTTCCGATGATACTACACGATTGTACCGTATCGCATCGTATCGTATACGAAGAAATTTTTTATTCTAAAATACAATCATTTTAAGTTCAAAGCCCTTTCAAAGCGCGACTGAAGTTCTTACGAACAAATTAACAGTGTTTCAATGTTTTTTGGCGGAAAAATGTAAGAATATTTTTTGGTATACGTACGAAATTACGTATACCAACAAATTATTCTTACATGTTCCCGCCAATAAACATTAAAACCCTGTTAATTTGTTCGTAAGAACTTCAGTCCCGTTTTTACGAATAAAATGAACGTATTTTAAAAAAACAATTTTCTCCGTGAGAAAAAATAAACGTTTTCGTTTATTTTTTCTGTATTATGTATTTAATTATTATTTTAAAGGATATTTCAATAGATCATCATCACAGAATCAAATGATTCTACTTACATTTTACTTGCAAAAAGTTTAATTTCCTCCGATACAATACGATACTATACGATTGTACCGTATCGCATAGTATCGTAGGAAATTAAACTTTTTCGTGAATGTGTTCAATTATTATTTATAAAGAATATTTCAATTTTCCTATTACTGAATATTATCTTTTGTGTACTCTATGTAAACCACTGTAATTATTTGTTAAATGTATGTATATGCATATAAATAAATGAAATCAAACGGTGCTACTTCCATTTTCCAGCGAAAACGTTTAATTTCCTAGAATAAAAATAACAGTAGATATAAATGAAATACCTAGTTATTATTCTTTCGCCCCGGTGTGCTGTGTCGCCCGAACTGCGTCATGTTCGCCGCGAGCATCCGTTTGTATTCCGCATCCTAACGATCTGTGAAAAGGGCACGCTTTGGCGCTGTCGCTTTGATGCGCTCGCTCTTCCTTTTGCCGGCGACCAACGTGCGAAGAAAAGAGACGGACGACTCTGTTCGTCTATTTTTATTACACTTGGCTAAAGGAGAATTCATCATATTTTTCAAAAGTAATAAATTCATTAGCCGTCTCGACGATATGAACATCTGTATTAGGCAGTTTGCCTTCAAGAAAACTCATCGAATTGTATTTTTTAATTCAAGAACTTTTTTAGTAATCCCATACCCTTTCAGATATTGTGGCATACTACACTTAGTATAAAACATGGATTGGTTTTTCAATCATTTTTGTAGTTGTAATACGTACAAAGTTTATAAGTTTTTTGTACCTAGGTACGTTATTTATCACCCGCCTTATATATATTGAAGATTAGTGGCAAAAGCAGAGTTGATATATATTTATAATTTATTGGTCAATTTTATGTGGGATTTTTTTAATGAAATTACCAAAAATCTTCGACGAAAATTATTGCTACATCACTATTTTCCATTAATCTTTACCACGAATCGGTTTACATTACAAGTATCAAAAAACATTATTAATATAAATTCAAGCGCTTGAAATCTTTACCTCTAGACGAGTGTTTCCCAACCAATAGTGCGGGGACCGGTACCGGTCCGCGAAGATTTCCAGCCGGTCCGCGAAAAATTCGGACGCTACAGTTAATGAGCTCCCTAGCTTTGTCCAGACAGCCTGCACAACGTACGCGATTCAAACTAGAAAATAAATAATTAAGCTTTAAAGAAGGCAAAATAAAATTGCGATTCTTGTAATACATTCAAACCTTCCCACCTATGTTTAAGTATTTCTTAGTTTACTTGCGAAAAAAGGGAAAAACTTGACAAATTAACTTAATACCACAGCGTAGATATTATAGTTAAACCTACCTGAAAGGCGTAACTATTTAACGTTAAAAAGGGAATGTCTTCTTTTAGAGATCTTGTTAGAATGTTATTTATGGAGAAATTATACTTTGCACTTAGAACATGGAAATAGTTTCATCGGAGAGTGAGCCCGAAAATGATTAATTTGATATGATTTAATAGAACATTATTCATTGCACTCAGAACATGGGAACGGATTCTGCTCCAATGACCTCGATCAATATTTTTCAAAAAAATTGATTTTAGAGATGACAAACATATCATTCGGAACAAGGGAATGGTTTATTTGCAGAGCTAGCAAGAATATTATGATTTTCTAAGAAAATTAAAGAGAACATTATTTTTATAACATATCTCGGTTTGACTGGGATTATGCCAGTTTAAAAGTTTTTCCGGGCAATTGAAAAAAAAATTGCATATACAGCTTTTGAAAACATGAATAGCTGAACCCAGAACACTAGAATGCAGGTGAATATGGATGCGCGTTTTTTAATTCGATTTTCATGAAAACAAATACTGCAGCCAGAACACGAGAATGGTTTATATGCGCTGTGATAATATATAGAATGCCGTTTTAATTCGTATTTCGTGTAATTTAAAATTATAGTTAGAACATAAGAATGTACAAAATATAAAAAATTAAAGTTATCTTTTATTATTTTTCTGTGTCTTGTTAATTTTCATATTTTAATTTAGATTATTAGAGTTATCTTCTTCTTCAATGACTTTTTTTCTTATTTAGTAATCATGCACTCCTCACTCTTGAACTCATACCGTTTACAAATAGCATTTTTCTATTACGTCCGGTCTCTATTAATAACTCACACTGACAAAAAAATCTTTAATTTTATGAATGGACCCCGAACACAAAGTTAGTGAAAAAAATATGGGTTGGGTCAATCGCACCCAAAAAAGTTTATCCTTATTTATTCCAGATGTTGCATAAAGCGTAAATTATTAAGACAAACAGGAACTTGCTAAAATACACCACACAACGCATAAACCTGAAATGGGATTTTCTCACGACAGTATTCAGTATCGGCCATGAATCATGCTCGAATTACAAGTTTAGTTAGACCCAACCGAACAGTGGACGTTGGCCGATTGGTTGTTGGATAAATCGCTTCCGCTCCTACCGGCCTAACCCCTGGGCCCTGGGGTACTCCCGGTCATATTTTTTTGGAAACAATGATGTAATACACATATATATATATATATATATATATATATATATATAAGACCTCCATGATGTAACCGTGTCGTGAACTAGACATTAAGTCTAGATGTTGCAACCTGTTAAAATTCGAATAATAATATTTTGACGATTTATATGCTTATTTCTTGCCATTTTCGTAATAAAATCACATGAAGGGCGCTTTACAACTTTATTTAGGTGTAAAATAACCTTTAACCTATTACTTAGACTTGGACTAATATTTGTACAGAGATGATATTTGTCACATAACAAATCGTTTCTACTGAAATATCTGTATTGAAAAATCTGTTTCTTAAAAAATAAGAAAGTATACAGATTTGAAAATGAAATGAAAAGAATTTGGCATTCTCAGACTATAAAAATTTTACCATTTATTATTTCGGCTACTGGCATTATACCTAGCTCTCTCATTAAAAATTTAGGAGCATTAGATTTGTCAAAGAATTTGTATATAAAAATGCAAAAATCAGTCATTTTAAATACATGTAGGATTACGAAAGATTTTTTTAATGTTTATATTGAGGGATGAGTAGGAGCCGAACCCTCTGATACGAAAATATCTGGAGTCGGTGAATAATTTTCCCATTTAATAGTCTGGTAGGTTAACATGTTGTTCTTTTATTGTTTTGTATTAATTATACTTATATAATACACTTGCATAGCGTGGATTTACTAGATGATCATTTTTATGGAAAAGTGTGTGAAAGGGTTTAGATTTTCCTATGGGGAAAACTAAACCCGGACCTAAAAGTCTGGTGCGTAAAAAAATAATTTGATAATTTGTAGAGCGCCGTTTTTTTGAGAAATCACCTCAAGGGCGCTGAATTATAATGTGCGTATTTAAACAAATACTACAAGGTATCTGGTAACTCTTAATACACTTTTTCTGGATTTGGGAATTTCTTGAACAGCCTTTGCTGCCAATTATAAATTATTGTATTTACTTGAAGTTCAATGATTTGATTTAAAAAAAAAAAAAACTATACATTATAAACCATGGACTCAAACGATGATGGTTTATTGTTTTTGTATAAAGCTGCCTGTAGATCGTGTCGTAATATTTTGCCTTTAGAAACATGATATATATAACAAACAAAAAACTTCCACGGGATTCTGAGGCCTAATTCACGTAAATAATCACCGCTGGAATTTTTGAAAATTGTTTTGTGGCGAATAATAATTGTTGGGTATTATGTGAAAATATTGATTTTGAAACAAAGTTAAACGTTTATTCAACATATTTACGAAAATTGAATTTTCCTAAGATGGAATTTCCTAATGGCCTTTCATGTTTGGTTTTACGAATTTTTATAAATTGTGAAATTTTGAGGTAATGTATTCATCACACATTCATTGTATTTGTTTTAGTATTCAGTATACATTTGACTATTTCTAAAATTGGAACTCATTTATCAAGCATCAAAAATTCAGACTATTCAATTCAATACACAACGGAAACTTCACTAGATGATACAGCACAATGAATACTCATTGTATCAAAAATCTTTGTTGAACCATATGTTTTCCTGAAAACAATAAAATTGATAAAGTACTAGTAGTAATTGCCAGGAAATATACGGTTTTATGTTCTCTTTCTTTGTTCACACAATGGTTTGGGCATTTGGAGAATGAAAACTTGTAATCTTATCTTACTATAATATTATAAACGCGAAAGTTTGTATGGATGTATGTATGTTTGTTACTCTTTCACGCAAAAACTACTGAATGGATTTTAATGTAACTTTACAATAATATAGCTTATACATTAGAATAACATATAGGCTATAATTTATATAGCTAGCTATATTCCATGTATTAAAAATAATTTTTATCTACTGTTTAATATAAAATGTCAAAATTTGAGAATGACATTTTGCAAAACAATGATTGTTAAATCAAAATTCTATTTTAGAAAATATTTAAATTAGTGAATTCATTTGAAGTACTCGCCTAATACGTTGAATCGAATCAAGAATAAATTATAGATATTTTAAATAAATAGGTTAAGAATTTTGTTATATTCATAGATGGGACCTATTAAAAGAAAATAGGCTACTCGAAGTGCTGTTCCTGCGCAGACGAAGTCGCGGGCAGAAGCTAGTAAATGTATATTACGCAAATATTTGGCATATTCTCCAGGTTTTCACCACACATCTTTTGGATTTGGAACACCTCATTTTACTTAAACCACCTTCTACTCAGATTTGTGACTTGGAATCACAATGATAATAATATTTTGATGACAAATTTCAATACATTTCTACAATCTTACATCTAGCTACACACTAGACAAACATTTTAAAAATTTATGGCTAAAATATTGCACTCTCCGGTTCTTCGATCAGTGATACAATACTATATGTACAATGCATCTGGCTAATTAACGCGATGCTGGCCAAACGTGTACATGTATTTTATTTTTATTCGTTCACACGTTCCCATCTTTCCCTCCAGCGCTTCCCTTATAATGACATATTCGCGGGTGATGTGCACTTAACAACTTACTAAAGTTTCATCACAATCGGAAGAATGCTAGAGGAAATAAGTTTATATTTAATTCCGAAGTCACTTCTTGCACTACATACAGAAACCGGGATGGTACATACAAATTACCAATGTTTTATTGCAATCGGATGAATTCTTTAGGTGCCGCATAAGGGACAAACAATTAAAGATTAAAACACTTTGTTTTTACCACGAAAATCTTTGTTTTAACACATCGACATGTTTCGAGAACGATGTTCTCTTCCTCACTACATAAAATGTACATTTTATGTCCTGAGGAAGAGAACATCGTTCTCGAAACATGTCTTTGTGTTAAAACAAAGATTTTCGTGGTAAAAATAAAGTGTTTTAATTTGTCATTAATAAAATGGTGCCACAAAGTGAATTTGCAAAATTTGAAGAAATTAAAGATTCATTTTTAAGATATGTAGATCTGTCCACCAACTGTCAGGCAGGATCGGGAGAGACTTGTTGAGGGAGACCCTTGACATCTTAAGCGGGACTCTAACGCCAAAGATTCATACGTCCGTCGCTCTTGGATGCAATGACCCTCAAATTCCTACCCACCTCTTATATCTTTTTTCCTTCCAGAACTTAATCTCCTTCCTTTCCTAAAAAAATACCCTTCACACAGCATCCCTAAAGATGACATAGGCCTTGAAGGAAATTATTTTCTTCAGGGACTTTTGTGTGAAGCTATGTAAAAAAAAAAATATATGTAAAAAAAGAAGAAAAAAAAAATCAAAAATGTCACCGGATCCCAAAATTTTATTTACATTTTTTACTTCAAATAATGTCAGGGGTCACTAGTTAAAGTAAATCAAGTACCTATGTTCCTTAACACCCTGTATAACATAAAAAAGTAAGTGGGTGTGTATGTGTTAACTCGCAATATTAATTGTGTCTATTATAAACCATTAAAACAGAGTAAATTAGAGTGTAATTTGCTCGTAAGGTACAGAACCTTACAGCACTGATTTTAAAAAAAATTAAAAGTTGTACTTTCCTTTAAAAACTAATACAATTTAGCAAGTATATACATGTCTAATCAATAATAAGATCTGAAACAGAACAAAGTGTATGTATAAAAAAAAGTTTGTAGGTATATGTATACAATTATATCAAATAAAAAATATGGATATAATTTACTCGTAAAGTTTAGATTGAGAGAAGATGTCATAATAAATTTTAAGTAATAAAAGTTAATTATTAGAACTTAGATTTGTGGTATAAGTCGGGGATATCAGAGGAAGAAAGGACAGTTCAAGTGAACCAAATACTTGAATCGGGCCATGTCAAGAGTCAGAATAATGGAATTATATGACGTACGACACATTGTGTGATTAAAAAAAGCAAAAAGTTTGTGCTAAGACATATGGCCGTCCATCCTCTATACTCCCGTGGAGAAGTAGCATCGTTTGGTCATCGCTTCTCAATTTAATTATAATCAATTGTTTTTCTCTTCTTTTTATACATAGGTACTTGTATTTATACTAACATACTCTCTGTACTTTTACAATACTTACTTATTATTTATTTTTTTCACATGAACCTTTCAACTCTCATGCAATTTTGCGCTTGTATTTTTCTCATATTTTTTCATTATTTTGTATCTACATTTTGTAATAATATTGTATTTTTTCATAGGGCTTTCACACTAACTAAGTATTGAATTCCGTAAGTCTAAGCTTAAATTTTAACTTTAAACGCACAGTTTATAGTTTACACCCGCACTACGCAAGCTAAAGCAAGGTTCCCTACAGAGCATCGGACCGTCCATGGTTGGTTACTTACTTCATTCTATTCTATAATCCAACCCCTTCCGAACAGTCCTTCCGTAGTGTTAATAATCCTGTCCATAGTTCTGATTTGGGATTTGCCGGTACTGGGTACAGGGCACAGCCATCCATCTCCGGCGAGACATTTCGGGATGGAAGATTATTAGACAATGCATTTCTTGGAAGCGTTTGTCAGTCTTCGGCTGTGAAAAAACAAACAGCGGAGGGTCGTGGTAAAACAACATGTGTGCGCAAATGGACTGCACACTCTGCGCGCGCAGTGGCACGGGGTGCACAGAATTAAAATAATATTTGGATGATGTAGCACAATAATAATAGTATTTGGATATTATATTTGTATAGCGCTGTTTTTGTAAAAAATCACCTCAAGTCAAATCAAATTTATAATATATTTCTACAATCTCACTTCTAACTACATACTAGACAAATCATTATATACGATACGATACGAATGTACCACCCTAGCCAGGAGGATTCCAGTCCCGGTAAGACCGATACACCAGGGGGCACTGTTTTTTGGGGCTTGGAACACGTGCACTGAGGATAGGAAGGAGTTTGGAGTTTAATCGACCGGTATACATGGCAACCTAATGAGCCAATATTGGAATTTAGGTTGGGCAGGAATAAAGGAATTGATTGAGCCTTATTTTTTTGGTTTGTTTTATTACCCTCATGTCTTCGTTTTTCTTGCTTCTTCTTCCTGGTTATTCTGGTCTCTTGTATTTTGTCGCTTCATCTCGGTTCCTGGTTTTTGCTTATTTTTGTTTCTTCTTGCTTCTTTTTTGCACTTCTTTTCCCTTCGTGCTTTTTTGGGTCATTTTGTATTTTCTGGTCTCTTCTTAAATCTTCTTGTCATTTCTTGATTCTTCTTGGTTCTTCTTGCTTCTTCTAGTTTTCTTTCACTTCTTCTTGACTATCCTTGGCTCTCCGAGATTCTAACCATTTCTTCTCGCGACATCTTGCCTATTTTTGTTTCTTCTTGCCAACTTCTTACTTATCTTAGCAACTCCTTGCTTCTCCCTGTCTCTTCTTGTCTCTTTTTGACTCTTCTCGACTCTCGTCTTCTTGAATCTTTTTAGTATTGTCCTGAATCTCCCTAGCATCTAGTCTAGCCTCTTCTTGCTTCTAAATTACTCTTCTTTCCCTTTATAGCTCCTTCTTTGCTCTTCTTGTCTCATTTTGATTCTTCTCGGCTCTCATCTTCTTGACTCTTGTTAGTTTTCTTCTGAATCCTCCCGCATCATCTTGCCCTCCCTAGTCTGTTCTGGCTTCTTAATGACTCTTCTTTCCTTTTAAAGCTCCACTTTGCTCTTTTTGTCTCTTTTTGCTTCTTTTTTGGCTCTTCTTGCTTCTACTAGGCTCGCCACGCTTCTTCTTACTTATGTTTGTCTCTTCTTGACCTTTGTTGTCTCTTCTTGCCTACTATTGTTTCATCCAGCTTCCTATCGCTTTTTCGTGCCTCTTTCCTACTTTTTTTAGCTCTCCTAGTCTTCTGTCATCTCTTTTCAGCTCTTAGTCATGTAGTCTCTTCTTGCTTCAAATTTTAAATTTCATTACCTCTTCTTTTGTTTCATCTTGCCTTATTTTGCCTTTTCCATCCCGGTCTTGTTTCTTCTTGGCTCCTTCATCTCTTTTCAGTTTATGTTTGCCTCCTCTTGCTTCTTCATACCTCCTCCTCACTCTCTTTCGCTTCGTTATTGCTGTTCTTGTTTCTTCTTGAATATTCAAATCATATGTCATCTTTAACGATGCTGTGTGTAGGTTCTTTTTAGGAAAGGAAGGAGAGGAAGGTAAAAGGTATGAGGGGTGGGTTGGAATCGGGGGGTCAGTGTGTCCAGGAGTGATGACCAGGAATGATTCCATCCCTCCCACTGCGGTGCAACAGATCGGTAGACGCATCGGTCGCCAAGACCCAGACACCCTCACCACATGAACCCGGGCATCCCTGCTAATTCACCAAACGTAGCGAACCACTTGAGTTGACCTATGGCAGGGGTGTTGTTCATCCAATAAATGGTTGCGGGGAAACTGACTTGGTGACTTAACACTAATATCTATTTTCATGACCGAGTGGGTATTTACACCACTGGTTTACTGTTTTACTCGTACTATTATTTAAAACTATCTTAAAACTGGGTATGTACTTACGACATACATACTTTTTACCTTTAATAAATGTTAACATCGGGGAGAAAAGGTATCTACTATAGTAGCAATTTATGATGTGGAATTTAAGGAAATTAGTTATTTTTTCCATGATATGCGCCGCCTTTGGAGCACTGTACATTTCGGGACTTCCTTCGGTCATCATGATTTTCGTTGCATTCATCACGATTTGAATATTTCTATTTTAAAATCACGCTCGGTTGCATTTTGACAAGTCTTTCTAATGCGAGATATTATTATGGTCCCAGTTTTATTTTACTATTATGTATTTTAAAATTATTTTAGTTGTTTTAAAATCCTTCAAAAATTGTCAGAAAGTATAAATATTTCCGTTTTCCAATAAAAACTAAATAAATGGAATATTTGTGAACGTATCCGAAAACTAAAAACAGTTTTTAAAATGTAATGAAATACGCTATCAAAATTTATTATTATAAATAAACGTGTGCATTTTTAAACATAATTTTTTTTGTGCAAATTTTAAAAAGTTTTAAAACACAAAACATTTACACAAATGAAACTAACTTAGATAAAATGTATAATATATCACACGAAAACATTTATATATATAACAGCGACATGTCATTGGTACCAATTATTGTATTAACTTCTATAACTTTGTAACTATTTTCTTCTATGTACTGTTTGTTTCTGCAAAATAAAATAAATAAACTTTCTTGTCATCTCACTTTTTATCGTTTCAAGTAAAAAAAAAAAATTTAATTCACAAAGTTTCATAATTTTTTTTCAAATTGCGGTCGGAAACTTTGGTTTCATAAAGGTGTACATTTTAATTGTTTTGTGGTTAACTTTTACATTTTAATATACAGCGTGTTGTATTTTCTTTCAAATACAGTTTAGATCATACTATGATAATAAGGTATACACAACGATTTTTATGAGAACTATGTGAGCTGGAAGCTGGGACAAATTTCGACTCCTGTGATTCAACGCGTTAAAAAGTCTCCCATACTAAGGTCCTGCCAGGTTAGCGTTGAAAAGCTTTTTTTATGGCCAAATATTTAATTAATATATCTCGTGGTCCAAGGCTTGTGACAGCAAAATGGCTATGTTCTAAAAATAGACCACTGTCCGTTATTATTCGTGCGTCGTCGTGTACTTTTCAGCAGAAAGGAGTTTTCAAGAATAAAAAGTAACAATGGTGTAAAGATACTGGAAATAATCATATTTTGCAAGTAACTAGGTAAGGTACCTATTATTCGGAAGAGGAGTAGGTATTTCTTTTTTTTTAAATTAAACGTTTTTTCACTCGCTGTTTAATATTCAAATTACAAATTAAGTCAAAACGTTTCGTCTTACCTACTTGAATTCAAGGTTAAAAAAATATATGATTCTGAATTAGTTCGAATTTTTATTTTCCTTTTTAGAGAATGAAAAATTTTTGTAATTTTAGACGAACAGGTAAAACGTATAGATTTTTAGGTTTGTAAATTCCAGGTACCCAAATTTCGGTGTGCACCGACGACGAAATCATCAAGGCAAATTAATGTAACATTAACCTAGAATTGAAGGCTAATCATATTTTTATATTAAAAGACAATTTGCCAATTTGACCACCACAAATGATCAATGATTTTTTGTGATTTTTTAAATGATTTTATTTTAACTGAAATTAAAATTCTGACAAGTAGCTTTCTGGAGAATTTAGTGATTTATTTTACTGTATGATTATATGCTTTTAAATTTGTGCTATAAAGTACAACATATGTTTTGAAAATTTAACAAATCTGCCAACGACCAACGGTACAACCTTATTATAATAAAAATGAACAATTTTTTCAAATTTTAAAACAAAACATTACTAGATAACAGAACAATCTTTCGAAATCAATTTAATTTTTTTGTAGAAAGCTTGTGGTGCTTTAGACCACACGACTGAAGTAAATACTTCTTTAGCTCCATCTATATGTATGCACATGTATGCACATGTATAACATATATTGATTTTCTACAAATATTTATTTCAATTTATTATCATTCGCCTCGTCCGAATAAGCCGTGCGCATCGACGTCCGCTCTCCCCCCCCTTCCTCTTGCGTTTGGCGCGTCACTGGTATTTCAAAATACTGACTAAAATATATCATACACTGGCTATAGAGGAAGAGAGAAAGAAAATGTGCGCGCGCACATCTCTGTCTTACTTCTACAGTGGGCCCGTTCGCATTTCACTTTTCGTTACACATTCGCCAGTTTACCCCTGAAGTCAATCGAGCGTAAAGAAGTATTTACTTCAAAAAAATTAACATTGTCTACCTTTCAACGACTGATAGGTAGGACTATAAGGACTCATTTCACTTTGTCATATAAAATGTGAACAGAACATTAAGTTTTTCGCGGTGTTTGACATTTCTCGTTCGCTGTTTTTTTCCTAGCGGAAGAAATGACACGCAGCAGGACCAAGGAATGGAAATAAACTAAAACAACTGGTTCAAAGTCACGGGCAATTAATCGGGCATTTAGTCGACTCGAAAAAACACTTTTGAAATAAAGCGCCCCTTTTATGTTTAAACGCTCGGCGCTCTCCGACGCTATATTTGTCATCGCCTGTAAAAAGGTAACGTATCTTTATTTATGGCTGATAAATAAAATTAATCACTTACGGAGTCTCTTTGAGACCGTTTCAATACGTGCGACATAATGTCTTGATTATATTTTTGTCATGAATTGCTTTTAAAATTCCAGTCAATTTAAGTGTACCAGTTATGAAATTGAAAAAACAGGAGACCCTGTGAAAAATAATTCCCTTCAGGAGATGTGTCATCTTTGGTCAGCCCAATTTCAGTCTGAATGCTGTATATGAGGTCCCTGAGGCTTACGTGTGGTAAAGCCGTGTATGATCGTGTTAGAAATGTGGATATTCGCAAATAATGCAGGGCTGATGTAAGCGTAATGTGTAAGATTAAGAAAGGGATCCTCAGATGGTTTGGGCATGTAGAGCGAATGAACGAAGAAAGGAGTGTAAGGAGGATATATGACGCAAAAGTGAATGGAAGAAGAAGTTGAAGCCCAAGGAAGACATGGAACGTATAAGTGAACCAGATACTTGAGTCGGGCCATGTCAGGAGTCGGAATAATAGAAGAGCATGTATGAGAAGATGTATGAATGTGAATGAAGCAAGATATTTTGGCAGTCCATCCTCTCTGCCTACCCCTACGGGGAACGGCGTGATGGTTAGTTAGTTAGTTAGTTAAGTCCAATTTAATGTGCTTAGTAATGCTACACGTCTCTTTCTACCATCATCGAATAACTTCATGAACGCACCATTTCGAACGTCAAGAAAATATCTTCATACCCATTATGGACATTGTGGTAAACAAAAATGGATCGAGAAATCAACAAACACATCAAGCTTTATCACGTGTGGGAACAAGTTGTGTTTTCCGAGGCCCTTTCGTGCTGGCATCGCACGCCTTAATACGGCCGCATAGAGATTGTATTCAGAATGGTCCGGATTTCAAAAGTCCGGATTTTTGGACTATTCACAGTGGAATCAAATCTGTGTGGAGGGCCTTTTTAGAAAAGGAAGGAGAGCAAGTTCTGGGAAGGAAAAGGGTATAAGGGGTGGATAGAAATCTGAGGGGTCAGTTTCAGTGGCGGCTCGTGACTTTTGGTGAGATAGAGTGCTAATATTAACAAAAATGGCATTATTGATGTCGTTGTAGCCTAAAAATATATTTTTTTTTTGTTTTTCGAAAATTTATTTTTTGTATGAAGATTTTCAGGAAATTTCAGTTTTGCCGCACAGTTTTCCTGAAAAATCTTCATACAATTTTTTTTTTTTTTTTTAAATAAAAATATTTTTCGGCTACAACGACATCAATAATGCCATTTTTGTTAATATTAGCACTCTAGCTCACCAAAAGTCACTAGCCGCCACTGGTCAGTTTGTCCAGGAGTGAATGAATGAATCTATTTCTCCCAAGACGATGTCCCGAGAGGGTCCTCCAGGAAAGGTCAAAACGTCTCCCTCAACCAGTCTCTCCCGATCCGGCCTGCCACGTAGTTGGTCGTTTTTGTATTATTTAATTTAAATACATAACTTACATTTAAAATAACAGATAGTACAAAAAGTACCCTTATCAATTTTTTTGTTTCAATTACTTCAAACCAAAAGTGTTCATTATTAAATGCCAAAAGATTTAATAATTTTGAAATTCAGAATTAGTCCGGATTTTGAAATTGAAAAAATCCGAAAGGGTCGATTTTCATAACTGGTCCGGATTTGCAATCCCTACGGCAGCAAGACCCGCTCGGCGTCTCGTGTACCTACCTAAACCTACTGCAGCGCTTGTCTGTCGTTATTTAGACAAACTGCAGAGATGTTTAGACAAAGTCCTCGACTACAATATGTGGTATATAAAATCATCAAAAACACATTTCCATAAAAAACGAACTGTTAAAATAGCAGTTTGTTTGGACAATATTAATTTAGTACCTACGTGTAAAAGAAATTTCACGAATATTTTACTTTAAGAATTATTTTGGTGTGAATACTGCACAAGAGTCTCAACTTCTCCCAACCAATCGCCAATCGCCTGAGACTTAAGTTTATAATGCTTTTTCATCATATAAGTTTTTTTTTTTCAATTTAACTGGTGG
The DNA here is from genome assembly GCA_951813805.1 of Limnephilus auricula. Lineage (NCBI taxonomy): Eukaryota > Metazoa > Arthropoda > Insecta > Trichoptera > Limnephilidae > Limnephilus > Limnephilus auricula. The sequence continues at coordinate 1,334,845 of OX638391.1, forward strand.
TTGAATTCTGTAGGTAGGTTAGGTGTTACGTGTACCATTTACCTACTATGATACGGAAGAGAGGAAGTTCTGAGACAAAAAAATGTATGAGGAGTGGGTAGGAATCTGGGGATCAGTGTGTCCAGGAGTGACGGACGTATGAATCCATGTATAGGATACACATGTATCCGCCGCCAAGACATGGGCAAACCTCAAAACCATGATGTAGCGAACCATTCAACAGATGGCCATTGAACGTGAACTAATTTTTATACATCCTAAATGTTCTTTGTTATAAATGTTTAGGTGTTGTGTCATCCTTGAGGTGATTTCTCACAAAAAACGGCGCTCTACAAATTATCCTATTATTATTAGTAAGCAATAAGTTGTTTTTTTACATTAGCTCCCCATAGGAGGCCTGAGGCCCTATGTCATTTAAGGGGATGCTGTGGGGATGGCCTTTTAATTAAAAGGAAGGAGAGGAAGTTTAATGAAGGCAAAAAGGTAGATGGGTGGGTAGGAATCTGGGGGTCAGTGTGTCCAGGAGTGACTAGGTATGAAATAATTTACAATAATTCTTAAAAGCTACTTAACACAACCCCCACGAGATTTTTGCTCTTTTTCTAAGGAATCGTGTTTTATTAAACATTTTCCCATTTTCCAACATTCGTATTGTCGCATCTCTATTGAGCCTACCATAAATCGCATCTTAATCATACATTGTCGGCTTTTGGCATTATGTCAATACTTCTTTGATCGAGTTTACGATGCGTGACAAACTTATACAAATATGATCTGTGACGATCTATTAGTGATCTTCTGAATGTTCCGATTGAATAAAAGTAGGTATAATAAACAAACAATTATTATTTTAAAGACCAATCCTTACCATCTCGACCGTGCATCAATTAAAGATTGAAATAATAATATTTACAGAGAGATTTCTCGAATATTTGCTTTAAGCCAGAGGTTTTAAACAAAGTTTGTTTATTTATAATACAAAGTAGGTACCTAACGAACACACTATTTTTTCCCATAAACATTTGACACTGTTTACAAAGGAACCGCATCAGTTACCGATTCCGAAACGTATGGCGTATAATATAGTGTATATTTAAATTCCATCTAATTTTGTATGTGTAACGTCCATTGTATGGATCTATCGAACAGACAAATAAATAAGGGTTTTTTTAAATCAAATTATGGATTGGACTTCTAGTAAAGCAGGTGTGCGCTTAAGAGGCTAGACTTTGAACCACACGCGGAACACCCGCGTCTGTCATTCTGTCCCGCTCACAATAAACGCACGCACACTTACAATACATGCGAATGCGAAATGGGCGAATGAGACAACGCTCATATTTACCTATAGAAATCGCACGAAAAAGAGTTTCGGGAGAAAACGACGAAATTGTAATATAAAAACAAAAATATGTTTTCGAAAGAATAAGCTATGTCGGTATGTTTTGATAATTTCGTAATTCTTTATGAGAATTAAGTTAGCAGCACCTTTTCCTTAAGTAATATTTCCCGATAAATTATTCATGTTTGACAGTGAATGTTTACGTTAATACGAAACGCATCGAAAATTCAAAAAGCTACCGACATAGCTTTTACCTTCTAGAAGGCAGTATAAAAAAAATATATTCATTTCGTGCAATTTTTGATGTATAAAAGTGTTTTTTCCCGGGCGTCTTTTTGGATTGGGCTGAAAAGTGAAGTCTATCGTCTTAAAGCCCTGTTCAAACACAGCTATAAACCGCGAGCAGATATCTGTTGAACCGCGAGTTCTAATATTATTTACCGTTCAAACGACGCTATAAAATATTTCTTCCTATGGTAGGAGAGGGGGTCAGATGAATTTAGATACCTCGATAAGAGATCCCATTTCTCTGTAGATTTTGTACTAGATCTGAGAATTTGACAGCTGACATTCGCGCGTTTTATTGAAAATGACCCCCTCTCCTATTTTCGGCGGGAGAGGGGGACGCTTATCTGTTCGTATATCGCTTCAGGAGCGGTTACGGCGTAAGATGTGCATTGTCTATGATTGATCTGCGCATAAAGCGCTAAGGTGTTAACGGTCTGAAGGAATTGTATGGAGAGCGATATTTGGCGTGCTATGATTTTTTATAGTTTATAGCTGTGTCTGAACAGGGCTTAAACGGTGCGGTAGGGATTTGAAACCCATTAAATCCAGGATGTTAAGTCAGTAATTTTTGTGGACGTTATGGTTTCACATTCGACAATGGACATTGGATCGAATACGCTACTCTGGGAGTGCTCTGGAGCGTCGGTAAGCGTCGGTCTGGTTTGACTTTCATACTCTACATAGAAAAAGGTAAATTGTCTATGGATGGTCTATGGTTCACATCTGACATTTGCGGCAAACAGCCTGCGCTTTTTTTACATCCAAACATAATATATTATTACTACAGCAACAATGGCGGTAAGTTTTATTATTATTTATTACATTCATGTTTGTTTACGTTCGCAAATGTAATTTGTAAGATATCGGAACATTCCCAGAAATAATTAGTATATAAAAGACATTATAACCTGCAATTTGCTTTGAACGATTGTGTTTTTACATGTCAAGATATTACGTTATCTTAAAATTACATGTAAAACGTGACTATTTGTAGATTTCTTTTCAGTTGATGAAACTATTCAATTAGATATTGGGTACTGTAAACGTGACTGTTGTCATAGTATATGAATTACTTGTCAATTATTCCTTCCTAAAAATGTAATTTGTAATTGGTATTTGAAATACCTTATGCGGAGGTATTTTGTAACCAGTATTTCAAATATTTGTGGCTTCAAATTACATTTTCACAAAAACATTAAGTGATCTTAGTTAGATGAAAAGTAAGCTCCTCACATAGACTAAAAACACTAGAATCCAGAGCAATATATATATATATATGTTATTCTTTAGAGTTGACAATACTGCATGTCAAAGCAAGGGACTTGTCAATCGTCATTTAATGGTTTCACAGTATTCATTTATACGTATTATTTCTAATTTGTGATTCTTAATTCCGTTATTTTGCTAACCGCATTTAATGTTGTTTAATGATAACATTTCATGTAGTTATATAATAATAATAATATAATATTATTCTTTTACAGACTAAAAGGGCTACGAGTGAGCAGATGGATTTTCTGGTGTCATTACTCGGAGATAGGCCGGCCAACAAGAGAGAATGGGACGAGTTGGCCCAAAGCCTTAACGCCATCAGGTTTGGGACCCAGAAATCGGGCGACAGATGGCAGCAAGTACGTATTTAATAAAATAAAACTATTGAACCTGAAACAAATACCTTACTCAAAATAATCTTATTTTATGGGTTTCTGAATAGTAGTTTGAAAATAATCTTATTTTATGGGTTTCTGAATAGTAGTTTGACTATTTATCAATTTTTTCAGTCATGGAGGGACCTGAAAACAAATGCCAAGAAGAAGGCATCAAATATCCAAGTGGAGATGAACCGAACGGGAGGTGGATTGGTGAGATTCCCACCACTCACCCCACTTGATGAAAAGGTCTTGGCCATCATGGGGCGATTACCCATTGATGGATTACCGGAAGAGTGTACGCTATACGTTGTATGTTTCAGATCATATTCATGCACATTTATATTTTAATATGGATGGTGAAAATCTAATATGCAGTTTATTACTTTCTTGTAGACTGAAATTGAAATCGATGCCCCGACTTGCCAGGTTGTTCCTCAATCGCCTGGCCCGGTGCTTGAGGAAGTTATCTCCACTGGGCCGGTGCTGGCCGAGATACCCGCAACGCCTGGGCCATCCGGCATCAAAAGAAAGGCGTCTAACAAAGGACTGTGTAAGTACTTACGATGAAATGTGCTATGAAAATCTAGTCTCCTTCGTGAAAGCAATCTTTCGAATAGGCCCGCCATTGATATGCTTGGTGTAACTATAAGAGCTAGTACGCATTAGCGGTCAGCCGCTTGAGCGGTTCGGCTAAGCGGCTGGCCGCCTGACGTGGTTCAACCGCGGTAGGCAGAAAACTATGTTGCCTTGTCTCATCATAAATAAAATGGATGCTGTCGAGAGGTCGCTTGTGTCATTTATTTGTACCATTTACGACAGTGACGCAAAACCAAGAAAATAAAATATTTTACTTTACTGCAAACACGTAATGAATAAGGCCAGTTACTACAACTAAACCCCAACCGTCTAGTTCGTATAGTCAAGAAGGCGGTCAACCGCGAAGCCGTCCTCTGACCAACCACTGCGGTTTGAATTTTACAAATTTTTGTACAAATATAAGCGGTTGCATATTAAAATAAAAAAGCAGCCAGCCGCGCGGTTAACCGCCCATTAGTGCGTACGAGCTCTAACGGCCGCTGTTCCCAATCCTACTAATCAAATGCTAAGCCAAAACTTTGGCTCGACACTGCTCAATTACACAACTACGCTCTTCCAATTACACAAGCTTAAGCACACCTTAATCTAAGGAAGCCGTCCGATTAGGCTTTCGATTGAACCTCAACACCACATTGGCAGTTATAGTCGCATGTGGAGTTCTTCATGCATCAATCGTGGGGAGGAACATCCACAAGGTTGGATCCATGGCGTTGTCGAAGTTCCCAACAATGTGAGACATTATTGCAAATAATATGTATGTATGACTACTACTCGTAGTTGCTTGATGGGTATGTTTTTGACCCTGAGATCTAATATGTGTGTTACTTATTTCTTGTGTTTTCTATTTATGAAAGTAAATTGGTATTATTAGAGTAGACTCGTTTAATGACATGAATTTAATTTAATTTAATGACATGATTGATGAAAATTTAAATAAAAAGATTAAGTAAACAAAACAATTATCAAATTGTAATTTCTTTAAAATGATCTCCTGGGCTTTCCTCACAGTTGGATTTCCGATTGGGCCGTCTTTGTGACCCTCTCCTTCATCTCCTCTTTAACTTAACAAACTGATTGCAATCTTTAGAGCACAGGCGTCAGGTGCGAATGCTGTCCTTGTTCTACTAATATTACAATGGAAGATGCTCCGAGGAACTAGCGTCATTGATCCCCTCGGCACCGGTGCACGAGGGAAATTATTTTCCTCAACAACCTCCTGTGTAGAGTTAATGTAAAAAAAAGAGTAAAATCGTATTTAACAAATATATTTATAAAAAAATTACATAAAAATATTTTGCTTTCAGTTGGTAAAAGAGCCATCTCCTTTGACCACAGGTACCTTGTTGCCTCTGAGAACACCAATCACGAGAGGGAAAAGCTTCTTCTGGAAAAAGATGAATTAAAATTGGAGGAGAAGAAAGTTGCGAAGATGGAAGAGTTGGGTGCGGCCATGCTGGCCAGCATTGCCGCGGAGAGGCAAGAAGATGCGAAATTCAGAAATGGCATTTTAGCTGAGCTGTTGAAACGGAAGTGTAAGATATAATTTATTTACTATTTTGTAAGCCCGCGGGCTTTCACATTGAGTACATAATGATTTAAAAAAATTATACAAGGGTTTCAAAATAAAATATAAGCACTTAATGCTTTGAAGAACCGTAAGTGGGAGATGCCCGAAGAACCTAAGGAAAAGGCTGTACTATATTAGACATTTACCCGTGTACTTAGTTGTACCATCTCTCCTTTACTGTATGTGTTCTAAATTGTATTTAATGAAACATTTTTTAAAATTTAAAATGAGGAATTATACAATTTGTCCAAAGAGACATCATTCCTAGGTTGTATTAAATCATCAATTTACCTTAGATGTAATTAATAAAGTAACGATACGTTACAGAGAAAAACTTGCTTTTATTTCATTTGATGATTGTTGTTTGTGAATAATGAATGCATTTATTTTTGTACTTTTCTAATTATTTTGTTATTTTGCTTTCACGTTCTCGCTTTATCTTGAGTCTCCTCTGTTGCTGAGAATCGAGACTCCTACTTCAAAAGCCCTGATGAACGAGGATCATTCACTACTTGCGGTTCTTCGTGGCATAGGAAGCTGCTGACTCCAACATCCCAGATGCCGTGATACTTGGCCCCTCCGACATATTGATGTTGTTGTATTATGTACACTGCATTTATGTAAAATATATTGCTTAGGTTTTTAACTCTGAATCTCTTTGCGGAGGATGTTTTTTTCGGTAGTTTTATCAAAAGTTTTCTTTGGGGGATAGAATTAGAATCAATCAACTCAGCGATATTGACGTTTCCCTTCCAAGATGAGAAGCAACAACTTGAACATTTATTTTACTTGTCTTAACGTGTCTACACAGATTTTCAAAGCTTTTCCTAGAGTGTAGAAGCATGGACTGTTTTGTGGAGACTTATGTTTTCTTATAAATATAAAAATATAACACCACATACACAATTTTATTTGTTTTTGTAATTCTTATTGTTCCTCCCTTCAACCTCGACAGAGACGATATGCTATAAAATTAATATTACTGTAATCGTAGTAAGTCAGACCGTTTTTCGCATGAATTTCCAAAACCACACTGCACTGTGTTTCATCATCATTATGAAATTCAAGTAAGTGTAAGAAAGACAGAGCAAAGGTAATTGGGTTAGAACCAAAAGACACTAAATCAGTGGTGACTTTAAAATCTACATGGAAGGCATTTGTATAGTCCTCTTCTATTCTATGACTAGTAATTTTTTTTATATTTTTATTTTTAGGAAACAATTTTATAAAAAATCATTGAACATAACACTTACCGCACACAGTGTTAAAAGTGCTAGCGTTATTTGTTTTGGCGTATTTCGTGGGAACGTATGGCGAGCGATATGCTGAAATAGGCCAATAACACCTATTAATGTTAAATGTTTTCATTTCGGTTAATATAAGTTTGGTATTGAGGATTCCAAATCACAGATACAAATTCGAGGTGAGATCTTACGTATGCCATATAAAGTAATTCAAGTGTAAAAGGTTTATTGAATGGTTTTGTGACTCGTAGAATGAAGCTTATTTGTTTTTGGGCTTTTTCTAAGGCGTTTTCAATATGATCTCAGTAATTTAGAGTCAAGTAATACTCCAAGGTCTCTTGATTTTTTCTACTCGTTGGAGAGGAACATGGTTTAGACGGTAAGTATGGATGATTTGGTGACATTTACGTGAAAATGTTATCACATTACATTTATCTATGTTTAGGACTAATTGATTTTCTATGCAATATTTATTAATTCTATTAATATCTTGTAATTTGTTACAATCATCTGCTGAGTTTATGTATTATATATTTAAATTGGCCTTAGACTATGCCTGTGTGTTAATATAATATTCATGTTGATTGATGTGTTCATTCCTCGACACAAGGTGATGGAGATATGACATAATATTACGAGTACATAAAATAATTACACATTAGTCTGTTGTCTGAATATGCCTTAATCAAGATAATTAACAAAATATAATAAATCTGAACATACCCTTGTTTGACAGAATTCCTTTGTTGCTCGGTACTTGGGAATCTGATATGTCGTACCCTGATTTGATTAATAGCCGACACGATCTCATTCATGTGTCGGCTTACTGACTTTTGGGAAAGACTCAAATGAAAGTCATTTCCTACTATTTTTTTATACGACCCTGTCGCAAGGAACGACAGTGTCGTTAGAACCTTAAAAATAAATAATATATTATAAGTATAGCAAATACATCAAAAAATAAGATAGGCAGAAAGAAAACAAGACTATAACTGATTATTTCACGTTAAAATTTCGATTTTATTTCCGGGAGTCCTGGGGCTCCACCAGGTAAATTATGTATGCATGAAGTCACCGTGTAAATCAAGGGTTAATTGAAATGGATTAAGATATCAATTTATCCATAGAGGAATCACGTGAAGCCAGTTAATAAAAACTATTTATAAAAAAAACACAACAACAAAGCAAAACCTTAGCAAACGCCATCTCTTATGACATTTATACAACAGACGAAGCCTCGAGTAGCACCACTGTGACCTGCTTTTAACATGTTCATATCTCAATTTACCGTCCACCATTATTCCAAGGTTGTGCGCAGCGTCAACAAAGGGAACGGTGGCTTCATGTATTTTTACAACATGTCCTCCATTCCTTACACATGATATTTTTTGCTTAGTTCCCATTAATAAAGCAACAGTTTTTTGAGGATTAAGAAGTAACACTCCTGTGCCCAAGTGCAAACTCTACGTAGATCATCCGTTACCATATCCACCGCCAGATGAGCGTTACTTATGTCAAATGATAAATATTATTGTGTGTCATTTGCGACATACAGTATTTAATAGATTGCATTATGTCAGCGGCATATATAGCAAAAAAACAATGGCCCCAGTATCAACCCCTGCGGTACCCCTCGCGTTATCTTTACATCAGATGAATGTTTTAGAGCCCTATTGATTTCCCTGTAAACTGTGCGCTGAGTTATATCTTTGAAGTAACTCTGAAACCATTTTATTGTTTCATCGTTAAAACCAAAGTAACGCAACTTTCAAACAAGCAATGGAATGCTCAATAAGTCAAAAAATTTTGAGAAATCTAGAAGAACTAATACCGAGGCTTTGCCTGCATCATTGGAGGTAAGAATATCGTCTGTAATGCATTGCAGAGCTGTTGTGCTGTGACCTTTACGAAACCCCGATTGATGACGAGGTATAATCCCGCAAGTTTCAGTGTTGACACAACTTTTTCGAGTACTTTGGATAATGCTGGTATTATGCTGCTCGGTCTGAGATCGCTAAGACTAGTGAAAAATTAAATAATTTCATATTCACTTTGAGTTCCAAGGGCACTGCGATTGTTCGTCTACGTACAGGGACTATTGGCCGCAACTCCTCACACAAAGCTCTGTATAGGTCCTGGGATAGCCTGTAGTTTGCCACAAATACTGTGACAGGAATAGTCAAAGGGTTTGACAGATCCCTTAACTGCCGTCTTTGGACTGACTCATTTCTCAGCTCTTCGCTGCGCAGAACTCCATTAAAAAAATGTAGACGGAAATAATTGTCCATTGTAGACTGGCTGTGGCTAAAATAATACACATAAATTATTAGCAGACCCGCACCCTTTTGGTACATAATAATATACTAAAGGAAAATATTTCCTTGACTTCCTAAAACCAACAACTATTTTCTAAGGAGAGGTTATGTCACAAAATTCCATCTTTATTCAAGCTAAAATTTTCTTATAAAACGAGTCTTTGCCGGGTTGGTCTAAATACGCACAAAATACTTAAATAACCCAAACTAAGAACTATTTTGTGCATTTAAAAAGTGGTTTCTTATAGTAATTGCTGGAACGAAGTGCAATTACAATATTCTGTGCCTAAAAGTGCGGCGATTTATGTAAAAACATCTACCAACCCGGTTGATATGTCGTTAATTCGAAATAAATCATATTACTTACCTTAAAACCACTTTAAAACTATTAAATTCGTTTTTATTAACTTCAAGAAAAATGTCATTCGGCGATGTGTCAACTCAAAACGTTAGTAAGGATTCCAAGCCGGAGGTCTGTTGAGCTGTTTTGTGAATCAGGAAATGAATATGTCTCAGACTCACACATGGGACGTAGAGATTACCAAATTCAACGAGAACTGTCAAAACACAAGGAGAGACGCCCGGCGTCGGCCGAGAACGAGACGTATAAACGTAGAGACTACCAATGATTGCGAAACTTTGCGAAACTGTAAAAAATATGGGTGTGTGCGTAAAAAAACGTAGTCACGGATGTTTGTGAGAGGTACTGACTTCACGTCCAGGTCAAAAAACAGGATTACTCATAAGAAATTTGGGTGGCTGGTATGAGTCATTATAGGTTAATCATTTTTTGGTTAACTAACACCCATGCCATAGGTCACCCCAAGTAGTTGGCTTGCTACGTTTGGTGACTTAGCAGGGGTGCCCGGGTTCACGGAGTGAAGTTTGTCTAGATCTTGGCCGCGTATACGTTAGCAGACTGCTTGGCGGCCGGATCGGGAGCGACAGGTTGAAGGTGACCTTTTTATACCGCAGTGGGAGTTATACGTCTCCCAATCCTGGACACATTGACCTTTAGATTCCTACCCACCCCTCGTACTTTTTTCCTTCCCAGAATTTTCTCCTTTTCTTTATCTAAAAAGACTCTCCACACAGCTTCCTTAAAGAAGAAATTGTTTTCCTCAGAGTGTCCTGAGTGGAGCTAATGTTAAACAAGCAGAAACTACATTACATGGAAGATATAATATATTTTCAATGAAAATAAATTTTTAAAATGGCTCCAGGGCGGCAACGAAAATAATAGGATGATTTCAATTCAATTACACCCTTATTCGGTCCTTATTGAAACGTCGGATTAATTTGCAAAATAATGTTAACAATGGAATAAATTGATAAATGTAATTGTAACGCAATTTTGCAACAATGGGCTAAGTTGATAAACGGCAAGATACAACATTCCGTTATACCTTTTAGATCAAGATCGTCTGATGCAGGTCTCAAAGGAGACGCAGACCACCATGACTTCAGAACGCGAAGGAGTAGATTTATAAACCATCAAAGTCATTAAAGTTGGGCTAGGAAAAGTATAAACACGGTGCGGGAACTGGGAGATTACCCCAACAATGGGCGTGTAATAGGGATGTTAGCGTAGAAAAAATCTGCGTACTAACTACATAGCTTTCTCGATTTTCAAAAATTATATTATTTTTGACAAAGTTAAAATAAACAATGATGTCTTAGATAGTTTATGGCTTTGAGTTGGACGAAAATTTTATATTGAGACCTACAATGAAAAATAACATGATTATAATGAAAACAAATTTTAAGTCCCTTCAATAATAATCATAATGGATAATTTGTAGAGCGCTGTTTTTGTGAGAAAGCACCTCAAAGACACTGTAAAATTTATTATATAATTCTTAGGCTACATCTAAGTTTATTTAAACTGAATGGACTGATTTCAGATAATCACGTCCATCTTCAGACTGTTACCAAATATATGCTAATTAAGCAAGGTCTTGTTTACATAACAATAAGTTATATTTAAATAACTTTGCATAAAGGTACTAGTCTGAAGGTAGACATGGTCAACGGCTGGCGTGGTCGAGAGGTAACGCTCTCGACTCCTTTTTAATTGATTAATTTGTGTTATTTTGCAATTAATAAATTAAAAATAATCTTTATTATATTTGCGGTCCGTTCCAGAGTGGAAGATACTCTCAGTATCACCCTGATGCAAGACCACCATTCAGAATTAAAACGTTGCTTTAAATGGCTTTAGCCTGGTTTGGTAGCCAGATCTGAATAAGGTACTTCCCCACCTTCCTCTTCCCGAGCTCCTTTTCCTTCACACTACCTTCAGCCTCACAGCATACCGCAGTTGTGGATGCCATAGTCTCATTGGCTCTAGCTGGGAGCAGTTGGGACTCTTGTGCGGTATAAATATAAAAAAGACATGCTTGTCTGAAACCTGTCAGGTCGGTTAATGATATTTTTAAAAAGTGGAAAAGTTTGAAATTGATTTTCATTATTCTAACGACAAGAGAAAAAAAAACAGTTACCGAGATTGACATCATAAAGAATATTAAAAAAATATAAAAATATTTTTATGGAATATCATTTGAGGCTCAAAGGGGGAAAATAACGTTATAACTAATAGGCAAGAAGTGTGTGCTAATAAAGAGTTATGTGACAGTCTATCCTTTCTACCTTCCCCTCGGGTGAAATGACGTAATGGTTATTTAGTTAGAAAAATATTAACCATAATTACCTACAATTTAATCATAAATTTCAGTATTATAATAGGGCTGATAATTATCGTATAACTTCTTTAGCGCAATTTTCACGAGAAAAATCTCCTCAAGGGTGTTTTAAAACCTAAAGTCATGAATTTCTGTTTCTTTTGGACTAATCCAACATTATTGTTTGACAAGTTAATTTTGTGATAGCTCCATAAAAAGTTTTTATTATTTTTCATTAAGAACGTTTCGATTTCGTAGCATAACTTGTGATTTTGCAGATTTTGCCGGATTTTGCCCCTTATGTATAAAAAAATTGTATGAAAAACAAGGTCAGAATCGCTTGGGCCATTCTCGTTCTTGACATAACGAAATATTGGATAGCATTTAGCCTCTCCTAATAATTCAAATTAATTGCCAATGACGCGCCGGGCTCCAAAGATGGTTGATGGGCAAAATGGCTGCCGCTTGATAATATGAACGCTGTCATATTCGAAGTATATATAATTATTAATTTTTTTTTTTAAATATAAATCCATTATGGAATGCAAAGATTTAAGTGATTACTAGGAAGATCGTTTTATCTACATTATTTTGATGTAATTTTTGTAATTTATCACAAAAGAAATGTTATAAAAATTGAATTCGTAAGAAAGGTGAGAACTGTCAAATATTTTACAGCCTATTGAAAAAATATTTTTTTCTATGCTGGCCTCATATAATGCAATACGACGTCTAAATAGTCCGAACCCTGTCATCATCATTTTCCTGTCCTACTTCAAATTTGAAGTAAGAGTCAAGGGGTGCGCAGGCTCAAAAAGTTTGACAACCGCTGCTCTATACTATAGAAGTCCGGTTCCTATAGAGTCTCTAGGAACGCACTTATTTTGTTGTTTTAATTTTTTTTTACATAAGTTTCTCAAGAATGTCACCGGATATCAAATTTCAATTTTTCACTCCGAATAATGTCAGGAATCACTGGTAAGTAAGTCACGTACCTATTTCCATTAACACCCTGTGCAGAACCACTGTCGTCGTGCTGTGATGAAATAAAAGAAAAAAAACTATGCGTTTAACCTTTACGCGCGGTTGAAATAAAACTTCTTTGTTCTGACTGTTTAGCGAAGGCGAGAATTCTTTCAAAATAAAAACAAACACAGATGGCAGTAATTCTACTGAGACTTGAACATCATTTCTGTTTGAAAATGTTACTTCCGTCCGAAAAACATCTGAATTACTCGTCGTATCGCGCCTAACGAAGTTTTACTTCAAAAAATAGAAAGTAAAAAGTTATACTTTCTACTAGTTGGAAACTAGCGAGTAAGACAAGACTAATTTTTTGTAGCAATGTTTCCACGTGATCGCAGTTGATCCGCCAGTCCTGATTCCTTATTCCTCCCATCAACAAGCAACACAATGGACGAATGGACTGTTTGAGCAAATAATGCGCGCAATAATAACTACCGCTGGGTGTTTCTTCAGTTGCGGATTTAAAACGTTTAAAAAAGGCCAGATTATCCCATCCACACTACCGAGATTTCCTTTATATATAAATGATTTCCAATAAAATGCGATAAAAAGTTGGCCTTTTTGTCATGATGCAGGGGTGTATCTAATAATATCTAACCCACAGGTCAGACAGGTATACACAGTACACTTTAATACCGCCAAGAAATCGTCGCAATAGGCCAGTTTATCCAATTCGGTCATATTTAACTGTATCATACTTCGACTGAGAACAACCAACCATTTTCTTTTATTGGCCGGGTTAGTAACGCGAAGTTTTGCTATACCCCATCAGACGGCAATTGGGTATGATATCGAACGGTTACAAGATGATTGCCGAAGGAATCGGCAAATTGGGCAGGCACCTCTAACATATAGTTATATCCAGAGATGTAGGTACTTTATTTCAAATAAATCCATTTCAAAAGAAAATGCATAAAGCAAAATGGGTATTTTGCTTTTTGCTTTTTGCTTTTTGCATTTTGCATTTTAAATGGTTTTTTTCAATGCATTTTCCATTTTAAATGCATAAGTCTTTTAACCTCTTGTTTGTCGTAAGCCCGCCGTCGCGACGTGCGGGTGACAGATTAAAAAATAAAATGTGATTTTAATAATAATAATAATAATAATAATTGGATGACTTGTATAGCGCCGTTTTTGTGAAAAATCACCTCAAGGGCGCTGTACAAATTTCAATAATTTCTACAATCTTACTTCTAACTACACACTAGAAAATATAAAAAACCTATGGCTAAAACAATGGATGCAAATCCACCGGTTCTTTGATCAGCGATACAAAACTATATGTACAATGCATCTGAACAACCACCGCGGTGCAGCCCAAAAATGTAAATGTACATGTATTTTTATTTTTTTTTATTATTTTTTTTTTATTTTATTATTTTTTTTTATTTTTTATTTTTTTTTTTTTTTATTTTATTTTTTTTTTTTTTTTTTTTTTTTTTTTTAATTTTTTTTTATTATATATATATTTTTTTTTCAATGAAAATGTACAGGACCATACTTACCTGGTAGGTCACTTGAGATTAAAGTTAAAAGATGTTTATTTATATACAGTTTGCGCGCAGAGGACATAATAGCGAACACATGTTGTTGGAAAAGTAATTATTTGATATATATTATGTTATTTAATGAACGTGTTTGGGAAAAGCAAAATTAATTAATGGGCGGTACAGAGTAGTACATGAATTTTATTTATTTTCTTAAATGAAGTCTCAGTCTCTCGTTAAGCGACGGATTGCTGTGAAGGCTTCGAATGATGTTAATCTAATAAGAAAATAGATTAAGATAAATTATAGGCAATACATAATACAAATAGATTTATTAAATTTAAGGGTATGAGAGCCTAAATAAGTAGGTTTTTAGTTTTGACCTAAATTCTGTTGGGCTTGTTATGCCCCTTAGTTCCGGAGGGAGTTTGTTCCAAGCCTTAGGCCCAGATACTTCGAATGCACGATCCCCAAACTTAGTATTTGGCTTTCGTTTAGGTTCTATCAGTCTACCTAGAGCTGATGATGTTGCTGATCTAAGGGTTGACTGCCTTGGACCAATGTTTTCCGGGACGCATAGTTCAGAGATGTAATGTGGGGCCATTTCATTGATGGATTTAAACACCATCCAGCACAGTTTGTACTGGATTCTTTCAGGGCACTTAAGCCAGTGAAGGTTGCGAAGGTGTTCTGAAATGTGCGAATATTTAGAGACCCCGGTTATGAGCCGTGCCGCTGCATTAAACACGGATTGAAGTTTGTCGATTTGACATTTCGGAAGGCTAGCATAAATACCGTTACAGTAATCGAGACGTGAGACTACATATGAGTTGATGAGTAATTTTATTGCCTCTGTTGGAAGGTTTCTTCGAACTGATTTAAGTTGTCTTAGGTGAAAAAATCCGGTGCTTACTGTCCTCTTTATTTGACTTTTAAGCGAAAAGTCCGAGTCTAGATTAACGCCAAGAAGTTTAACTGTTCTCTTTGGAATAATATTGCTGCCAGAAATGGAAACAGGTGAATCGTCTACCAAATGTTGCCGTTTGTTTGTGGCCGCCCAGAGAAACTCGGTCTTAGATGGGTTCAGTTTCAGCTTGTTTGAAGACATCCAACGAGTTATTGCTTCTAGGCATTCAGCTACACGGATTTTGAGACTGTTGATTTCGTTTGGAGTGCAGTAAAAATAAACTTGCTGATCGTCAGCGTAGCAGTGAGACAAGAGACCAAATGACTCGATTATTTTGGCGACATCATTTGTAAAAAGGATGAAGAGAAGTGGACCTAAAACGGATCCCTGGGGTACCCCTGAAGAAAGTGCAGCGAAATTAGACAGTTTATTTCCAACCTTCACGGCTTGTAAGCGATTAGATAGATAGGATGCCAGCCAATTTTTGATGTCGGAATTCAAACCAAATGTTTTCTCTAATCTGTTAATGAGGAAGTTGTGATCAATCGTATCAAATGCTGCACTCATGTCTAGGAGTGAGATGAGTGCTAATTTTCCTGACTCTATGGCAAGAGTTATATCTGACAGCATACGAAGTAGTCCGGTTTCTGTTGAGTGAAACCTTCTATATGCGGATTGACGATTTGTGAATAATTTATTTGAATTCAAGTGACTGGTTATTTGTGCTGCAGCAATTTTCTCTAGGATTTTTGAAATGAAAGGTAAATTTGAAACGGGTCGATAATTACCTAAGTTATCGGAGTCTAGTTGTGGCTTTTTTAATATGGGTGTGACTATGGCTGACTTTAGAGGTTCAGGGAAGTGACCTGTGCTGAGAGATTTATTAAAAACATGAACTAAGAACGGAGCTAAGACAATTGCACATTTTTTTAATAACCATGTTGGTATAGGATCTAGACTGCACTGCTTATTTGGCGAACTTGCTATTAATTTTTTTACTTCTTCCAGCGTTGTAGATTTGAAGGAAGACAAATTTCCTTTGGAATTGAGAGTGAAAATTGGCGGAGGGGCGTGAGATGTGGATGCACGAATAGATTCAATTTTTTCCCGAAAAAACTTTGAGAACGCATCTGGGGTAATATCTATTTTAGTAGGAACTGTGGCTTCGGAAATAACAGTCTTTATGGAGTTCCAGAGACGTTGTGGATTGGTTCGCTCAGAGTCAATCTTTTCATTCCAATATTCCGATCTTTTGGAATTTATTTTGCTCATATACTGTTTTTGAGCAAGCATCCACTCATCCCTTGAATTTACTGTACAGTTTTTTCTATAGGTCCTCTCTAATTTCCGCATTAGTCTCTTCTGGTTTCGACATTCATCGTCAAACCAGCCGTCAGACTTTCGAACTTTACGTGTTTTTGATGTTGTCGGAGCATATTTATTTAACAGAAATGTAAGTGTTGTATTATAAGTATCGACAAGTTCTGTTGGAGTCTTTGTTTCCCAAAAAATGGGTGTACATAATAGTGAGGTCTGTAGTTCTTCCAGAAAATCACTAAAGCTGAAATTACGCCATTCCCTCGATATAATTGTTCTATATGGTACTTTAGGCGGGTTAAAATCAATATCTGTGCAAACAAGCCGATGATCTGATAGTCCTATATCGCGAATATCTATTGATAGCGGTGAACCTCTGTTCTTTGAAATTAGTACATCTAATGTACCGCCCGCATCGTGAGTTGGGCCGTCGACCCATTGGCGGCATCCAAAGCTGGCTAATAAATCTAAGAATTTAACGGTGTTTGGTGATGATACGCGTTCGAGACGAATATTAATATCACCTGTTATAATTAGTATGTCAGAAAGTCCGACTGAGAGTTCCAAAAAACGTGAAAACTCGTCATAAAATTCGACAGAGATTGGTTTCGATCCGGGCCTGTACAAAGTGCACAACAGAAACGACGTACCGGAAGAAGAAACCCTACAACCAGTATATTCAAACGTGCTAAATGTACCAAGAGCAACTTTAGTTAGCCGCAGTCCTTGTCGGGCTATAATCGCTACCCCCCCGTGGTTCACGTGAGAGATTTTATTTGATGGTTCCTCCGCGCTAGGTCGGGCCTCCTCTAGCACCACATACCCTAGAGCTTGGAGTCTCTTAATTGAGTACGAGTCACTATTCTCGTGCCAGGTTTCCGTGACGGTAAGGATGTGGAGTTTTTGATCTCTGAAAATATCGTCCACCACTTCTAATTTGTTATTGAGGGATCGCGCATTCCAGGAACCTATCGCAAGCTGTCTACTCTTATAGTTAGCATGTCGTTCTAATCGAATTTGATTTAAGTTGTGGAATTTATCAGAATCGCGGAGGGATTTGGTCCCTTGATTATTCTGTTCGTCGGTTGAGGAAGCTTCCTGAAAATCGTGTATTGACGGAGAGTTATTATTATTACTATTACTATTATTTTGATGAATTTTTGGAACGTTTTGTTCCTTCCTACGGAAGTATTTCGTTTTCTGCCCCCCGCGGCACCCCCTATATCTAAATTTCACATTACGCTGCCCTAGTGCTTGTATGTTCAATAGACCATTTGCAAATTTTACAGGGGACGTTTGTTTTTGTTTTTTTATAGGCAAATTCTAAATAATTCTCGACTTCAGTCATTTCGTTTTATACCGTATTCAATAGACATGTATAAAACGAAATGACTAAGGTCGAGAATTATTTAGAATTTGCCTGTAAAAAACAAAAACAAACGTCCCCTGTAAAATTTGCAAATGGTCTATTGAACATACAAGCACTAGGGCAGCGATTAGTATCACGATTGTACAATGTTACTTTTGCAGGCACCAAAGGGTTCACCAATACACTGTCACTTCTTAAGTCACCAAGTATCGTACCACATTGTTCTCTTCTGATGGTAAACGTCTTGTTGGGTCTGAGGTTATACAGCAGTATTTTGGCAGCTATTATAGGGTCCAATACACTTTCACTATTGAAACTGAGAAGCGTGGTCCGGTCATAAACAATACTGTTTATAACTACCATAGCTCCAAAATACCCCTAATAAATCACTTTGCACTGTCACAGAACACTTGTCACTGTTCGAGAGTCTTTCACTTTACACATGTGGCTAGTGCCTCTGACCATTGACCGATGCTTTCGAAGCGATGGGTTTTCAGTGCCCTTTTGAAACAATATTTGTGATTTAACTTTAAAACATTAGAATACTTCTAGTAGAACTTGCATTAATGTCGCAATCGTGACTCTAAAAATTATTTTATTTTTATACACCTCAGCTTAAACTTAACGTGGTTATTTTAAGCTATATTTACAAAAGAAAAATTAAGAACTTCTCCAATATTTTAAAGATAAACACGGAGCGCTTAAAAAAGCAGCTGGCTGCTCCGAGAGCGCCTCGACTAACCCTTATGTATAAAGAAACTGTACAAGGATAAGGTCAGAATCGCTTGCGCCAATATCATTCCAGACGTTTCTTTTTATTTGAGCACTCTATCTCTCTTAATGCTCTGATATTTATTTTCTATCGAATATCTATATGTGGGGAAATGTCATCCGACATTTAAGAGGTTAAAAGTGCGGCAATTGTGGAATATTTACAAAAACCGATATATGCCAGATAAGATGGTTTAGTTTATCCAGTATTTTACTTCTTTCTACTCTTTTAATGTTTGATCTGCGAAACCATTTTGCATTTTGAAAATAGTTATTGTGCATTTGAACTGCTTTTCTAAAAACCATTTTGTATTTTGAAAATAGGTATTCTACATTAAAATGCTTTTCTAAACACCATTTTGCATTTTAAAATGGAAAAGTTTTGACCCATCCCAAGATCCTATATGTTTTCGCTCTCCTGTGACTTAACTAGCTCAACTTTTTTGACAATTTTCCATGAGATGTGCGAAGTGTATTTAATTTAAGTAAAAAAAAACTTTTGTCGCCCGAGTCTGGCTCTGCACCAATAAAAAATAGCATTTTTTTTGCGATCTACCGTCGTCTGTCTGTCTCTCTGATAATTGAACAGGCGTTGGATCACGAGAAGAGGGGGGTCAGTAAGGCCGCGGGGCAGCTTTGAGCGGTGGACCACAGTACCCATTGTGCCATCATGCCGCTCTCCCCTACCTACCCTGTGAATACAATTTGAATATTGACGATTCTATTAACACTATCTGTGATACAATCAAAACGTTTTCATATGGTACCTACTTATCTAGGTACATGTTTATTTAATATTGAAACATTGAACCTTCAAGCCTATTTGTCGAATGATGTTAAAAATATATTACCTGAGATGGAATAGTCACATTGCAGAGCCAGTAAAGAGAATAAGGAAATATATATATATATATATATTTTTTTTTTTTTAAATATTTGACATGTGAAAATAATCAAAAATGTGTGCTATGCCAGTGTTCACTCTTTGCTTATCTACGGAATTATAGGTTGGGAAGGATCTTACAAAAACAATCTAAACTCGGTAAAAGTTTCACAAAGAACCATCATAAAAGTAATACTTAAAAAAAAATCTACCTTCTCAACGGAACCTATTTTTAAATTATTTCCAGTACCAAATGTTGATGACATATTTCAGTAAGCTTCCATTATAAAAAATGTGTAAAGAAATAAATAACAAAGGTTATCAAGAATTTTACACACTAATGAGATATGGAAATCAATTTATTACACCTAAATTTAAAACAAAACAAAATAAAACCATTATTTTTACCAAGTCATAAAAATCCACAATAGCCTTCCTTCTGAATTGCGCTGTTTTTTCAACCAATCAGAATAAATATAAACAATTTTTCAAAATAAACTTACATTAACAAATAAATATTTTGTACTAAATATATAATAATATTATGTAACCTAAGTAAGAATCGTGGCTCCCTTATCAGGCACAAGAGCTTCTCTTTTCTCATAAGATATACATGATGAATCATGACCTTAAATATTATATTTTGTAAAATATATATAAAAAAATGTTCGCCGACCCGGAAACCATTTATTGGATAACCAACACTCCTGCCATAGGTTACCCCAAGTTGTTCGCTACGTTTGATATCTTAGAAGGGATGTCCGGGATCATGGGATGAGTTTTGTCTAAGTCTTGGCGGCGGATGTGTTTGCCTTCCTTCTGTGTGTCTGAGGCTGGTTGAGGGAGTCCTTTTGATCTCTACAGCCGGACTCTCCCGACCCATCACCTTGCACCGCAGTTGGAGGAATGGATTCATATGTCCGTCACTCCCGACAAACTGATGCCCAAATTCCTACCCACCCTTCATACCTTTATCCTTCCCAGAATTTTCTCCTGCCTTTCACTAAAAATACTCTCCTCATAGGATCCCCAAAGATGTCATAGTCCCCGATGGAAGTTGTTTTCCTCAGTGCCTGCTGCGTAGAGCTAATGTGAAAAAGACATCACCGACCACTGAACAGAAATTCCTTAGTTATGCGTACCGATTTGAAATAAAACTGCTATTTCCAATTTATCTTGCTTCTGTATAGTTTCGATTCTTACATCCTTGCTAATAAATAAAATTTAACAAAAAAATTTACCTACATTAATGGTTATTTATCAGTTGGAGATGGAGTTCTACGATATCAGGCGAGTTTAAATAAGGCAGAACACGTGCTCTAAATGGACCATAGATATTTGTTTCCATTCAAATTTTGACAGAATGCCTTCTAGTTCTAGTTTACAGGAACTTCTATTTTTCTTCTTCATTCTAATTAATAACTGTTAAATATTAATCTGAGACTCCTGTTTTTTTTTACTTTAACGTGGGGTATTTCTTTTAGTAATAGATATTCGCTAAAAATGCAGTTCCTAGGTGTCGACTATACATACATACACAGGTCGTGTGTGATTAGCGTGCTGTTTGCAAATCGACAACAAATTGCCAACCAGCGCCAGTGTTTCCCCTGTTTGCAGTTGAGCTTACACTTCGGGAGCCTCAGTTCGAGGACTTCACCGCTGTTAGCTTCTAATGTTTAACTTCTGGATTACAAAATTTACAACGGGGGGAGACTCGTAACTTATGGCGTTACACACGATCAAGTTTATCGTCCAATTTGCATGAGACTTGAGGCTTTATTTATTTATTGCTTTTTTACATGCTAGTTATTATAGTTACAATCTAATTTTCAACCTCACTAAGACAAGCCTGTGTTGAGATTAACAATTATAGATACAAAGTAATGAAAATAACACTAAAAAATATAGGTAAAACAAAGATAATACTTAAAAGTTAAAAAACAATATTGTTACATTAACATTTCTTATGATAGATAGGTAATACACCAATGCACTAAGCTGAAGCAAACAAACTACAATGTAAACATCTAATGTGCTATGCGATTTATAGTTGATCTATAATTTAAAAATTAATGTTTGTTTGTTTGTTCGTACCTTATGCGCTGCCATACCGTTCTTCCGATTGCAGTGAAACTTTGGGAATAAATCAACTTATACACCTCCAAAATTGACATTTAGATTTGTATAAATAAGTCGTCTCAAAGTGGTACAACCACAGTTTGAAAATGGTCTTGTAAGCCTAAACAGCTGTCACAATAATAAATTAAAAAAAACTAAAATACTTGAGAACATAATGAAAGCAATGTTAAATGTAAAAATTATAATTATAAAGTGTAAATTTGATGGTGTGTGGCGCTCATTACAAATAACATTATGTAGAGGCTAATATTAAAGCTTTTAAAAAATATCTTGTGGATACTGTATATCTATACGTCAAATGTTAGGGCTTTTAAAAATATCATGTGGAAGAAATACCTAAAGGTAAAAACGTGGAATTGTTCTGCCCGAATTGAAATATTGTGAGAGGGGTGGATATTTGAGATAGAGACGAGAGAGTGGTTTAGAAAGAGAGGAAGATGGGGAACGAGAAGGGTTAAGAAGAAGGTTCCTACCTACTTGGAAATTGAAACCTTCTCATTAATATGGTCGCAATGATTTCAACTCACTTCAGGGCCTACGTCATCTTTGGTGATGCTGAGTGGATGGTCTTTTTAGGGAAATGAAGGAGATGAAGATCTGAAAAGAAGGAAAAACGTAGGAGTGGGTAGGAATCTGGTGGGGCAATATCGTTAGTTCCAGGAGTGACGGACGTATGACCACCTCTCCCACGGTAGTGCAGAGACGTTGGTTATCCAATAAATGGTACCCATGCCCGCCTCCCAAATTATAAATCTTCAAAACTTCAAATCAACAAATTGTACCTCTAAAGTGTCTAAAGAAACCTTTTCGTACCTCCCACGAAAGCGGAAACTATTAACATTTGATGCGTCTTGCCAGAAGTGGCAATAACGCTGTCATATTATTCCTTTCCTCTCCGAAACGTCTCATGTTCCTGGAAACTTCCTAGGTTTTCTTAGAATCTTCCGCCGGCAAAAAATAACGAAAACAATAATAAATTGGACCGGGATTTATCAATGTTCCACTCAGAATGTTTTCGCAGCCCCGAAATTATGTGTGAATAAAATGGGTCACGACTGAATGAATTTGTGACAGAAGAATTTCTTTCGTGTCGTCCTGATCTAACAAAAAATTAGGTTAAGTTGCCGCCACGACATCAAAATACAATTTGTTTAGAATAGCTGTTCTAGGAGGTGCGTAGGAATAGTTTTAACTTTTTTATTTGTTGCCTGTTTTATGTGTAGTCCGGGTTCCTTTTGGTTTGATTTTTATTTAACGAGTGGCGAATGGTGGATGGGTTTAGGGGTGTTTCCACGTGTCGGATAATTTGTTTGACTAATAAAGGATATTAGAGAACACAGAACAAACATGGGTTATTTATCTTTCATCCCAGCCAGAACAGCGCGAGGCTCCAGCCAGTCTAGGAGAGCTGGCTTTGTTACCTACTATGTTTCCTCTCACACAAGATTCGTTGTGAAATAGTTGCCATATTTAAAAAAAAAATATTATGTTCTAACTCAGACCCGTAAAAAAAATAACTAATTTAGTAAAAATGTGAGCAAATTCTTATTTGTAAGCTTTTAGGCCACTTCATGTAAATTCTTTCAAAATTAACTCAACTTTGACAATCTTCTTCTGAATACCAACTGTGATGGTCTAGCAAATGTAAACTCATGCAATATCCAGTGCTTTTAATATAATGTCCTCCGCGCGCAAATTGGTATCTTCTCCAAGCATAAACTTTATAATTAAAATCTGTTTATCGGAAGTGACCTCCCAGGAAAGTATGTTTCTGTATCTATTTGTAAACAATAAACTTAGATACAGCCTAAGAATTCATAATAAATTATACAGCGTCCTTGAAGTGATTTCTCACAAATACAGCACTCTATAAATTATCAAATTATTATTATCATTATCATTAAAATAAAATTCAATAGATGTCGGCATTAAACTAAAGTGAAATTGGTATTTGGGTATGTATATAACGCGAAAAATGCTGCTTAGAAGTAGTCGGAAACGTCCGAGGAAGACTGGAACGATCAAGTGAACCAAATACTTCAGTCAGGCCGTGTCAAGAGACAGAATAAAAGAACAAATGACATTATACCTATACAAGTGGTTTCACATACATAATAAATAACGTGCTTACCATGATATTTAAGATGGTCGATCGATAAAGATGTTATCGATGATGTCGGTAACTCGTATCGCTCCCGAGGATGACTGGACATCGCTAACGTACAAACAACAGTTGACGTCGAATTTATTAAAAACACTTAGTCATTATGATCTGTAGTTTATTCGTTGGCGATGTGCAGTCTTTCAAGGAACAATGATGAGAACTTATCGACACAATCTTTGTCGGTCGATTGTGCTAGATACCCTGATGTTTTCAATTTATCAATAAAACAATTTTTCAATTTATTGTATGTATTTTGAATTTTTTTTTGAAATCTCAATAAAAAAGCATAAATTATCGTACATTCGCCAACTCGGAGAGAAAAGGTGGGCGGGTTGGGAGGGCTAATGGGCGGGTGAGCCCCCCCCCTCCCTCCCCTCACTGCCCCCGGGGCGGGGCTGGGTTGGGGTTAGCGCTATCGCCGAACGCACGCGTTAGAGATTTAACCCTTTTCACTCAGTGTGGAGCAATTCTGATAATTAGTATCTGTGTGTACGTTGTACGTCTAATTATAAAAATAATAATAAATTTGAATGTAATTTATTAAGCGATGGTAGGAAATAGTGATTAAAAGCTTGGAAAAACACTTGGAATACTTTTTTTTACAATCGACCTGGGGTGCTAGCATGGTCGATCGATAAGGATCGGTAGGATAATTGTCGGTATCTTCTCATCGTTCCCTAGGACAACTGCAGATCGCAAATGAATAGGTGACTTCACAATGACTAAGTGTCCTTAATATATTCGATATCAACTGTCGTTTGTACGTTTGAGATCTGCAGTTGTCCTAGGGAACGATGAGAAGATACCGACAATCGGTCGTTAACTTTATATCGACCGACCATGCTAGCACCCCTGGCCGTATGTGAGTTTCTCGAAATAAATCACATACGGTACCAAGCTTTTCGGAATTAAAGTCAGTGGTTGCAATCTTAGGATGTACCAAAACCAGTGACAAATACACAATATTTTTTTAAAGTATATTTTATGGCAGTAAGTGTGGAATACAACGTCTTTCAAATATCCGCCGCGGCATAACTTGGTGGCACGTATTCGGGATATCCAATTTTCAATTACTTTGTCGCAATTTCAATTACTAGTTGACTTTGAGGGCATCAATTATTTGCAGTTTATTCGCAAAAAGTCTAAAGACATTAAAACAACGATCTCGGTGGCTAGTAGACGTAACTGCCGCGAGAGAAAAGCATGCCCGTGCTTGTGCTTTTTGTGACGTTATATTCCACACTTATTGCCATAAAATATCCTTTAAAATAAAAAAGGAGTGGAAATCTCACACACGACTAGTTTATTTACATTTTAAAATCGAGTGTCCTTATTGGAAGACCCTGTAGATAATTTTTCATTCCAATTTAGATTTGCTCTATGTACCTACCCGCTTTCTGAAACGTTCCGCATACACAAAAATTACGATTTCAATGGGGATTTTTTTAACGGAGTAAAAAGTACCTACTTGCTTAAAAACGTTTCCACTTGGTACTCCTGGATATGTACCTATTCACAAACATATTTACCTGCCGAATGTTCAACTCAACGAGATAAATTATTAAAGAATGTACCTATTTTAAAGGAATTAGTTCTCCCCATTGGAGTAGTTGAGGGTTACGTTCGTGGAATATGTTCCCATTGTTAGAAATGTTTTTGCAATTAGACTCAACGGGATAATGGAATAAATAAACTCCCCCTCGCCGTGCCGCGGTAGTGCCGCGGTGGTGCCGCGGTGGTGCCGGTGCCGGGGCAATTCACTCGCGCTCGAGGTCTTATCTTCTGTCTGTGTAGCTACTCGAATAGAATATTATTACTTTATTATATTTCCCTTCAATAGACCCAGTACTGGCTTACAGAATGAGTAGGAACTGGCTTATAGAATGAAAAAAAGAAAAAATAGGAAGGAAAACAAAAAATATACTGGAAATTTTTCTCTAGAGATCCAGGAGTGGAAGTTCAATTGAAAATATTTCGATCATTCAGTTGATTAGTCAGATTTTGAGATAATGAAGTATGATATATTCGAAAGTTCACCATAAATCAAATATTATTTACACGAGACTGTGTTATGGAGGCATAATGATCCCGTACATTAATTAGTATGGCATTTTGAAATATCCTACTAGTGACCCATAAAACATTAACATTTTGTTTACTTCACAAGTTATACACAAGTTATTTTGCATTAAAATTTATCTGGTAGTTATTATAAGTAATCTGAGTATTGTACCAGATATAATAATATGATACACTTTTACATTTAACTGGATACTCAACAAAAAATCGTATTTTTGTAGATATCTGACTAACAAGACAGTCGATATTTGTGACTAATATTTATTTGATTTATATTATATTTTATAACATGAACTGGTAATTGTAGTTGTATAATTTTAGCGGTCATTGTCCTATTGACCTAATGAAATAGCCGCCTCCGACAATGCCGCAAGATACTTCCTGAGCGATTTATTTTTTATTATTTATTAACATTTGAATATAAACTAATATGTACAAGATAATATTTCATTTTGGAACTTTAAATATTTTTACAATAAACATAACATTTCTTTTTAAATACATTAATTCTTCAGACTTTCAGGCATTTCATCATACATCTTTAGTCCTGTGTACATTAGGCAGTTCTGTGATGTTGATTTTTTCATATGTTGCAATCTAATTCCATTTATATTTCTGGTTTCGTAATTATGTACATCACTATTAAAAACAATTCATCCTTAAAATATTTTGGCATTTGATTGTTCATTTTATTGAATTACAATGTTCATTTTATTTAGTGTATTGAATAAAATCTGAATATCTGATAATCACGAAAGACATAATAAGCGAATTAAATAACATTGTGGGCGTGTCCGTGTACCCGAAATAAGCTTGAATGATCAATTTGTGTTTAATATATCAAAAGTTTTTAAAAATCTTAATAGTTTTTACTCGCATAGAAAATCAATTTCATTGTGAAGAAGTCTGAAAATGCCAGAAGGAACTGAAATTTATTGATGAGAATCAGAATTGATACCATATTAAAATTGGGTAAATCCCCCGATAATGTGATCCCGGATAATCCGCAGCGCACCGCAATCGCTCCGCGCTGCAGGGCACGCGGCTCACCGCACCGGCTGATACTGTTCCCCTTTTTGTCTGAAGAGCCCCGGGCAATTCATCCGCGGGATCAAAATTGCCTAACTAATTTATTTACCCTTCCCAAATATTCACACTGAAATCTATTATCTATCCACACAAAGTATCTGCTTTGGTACCTACATACAATCGCAACCTCGTAAGTACAGGATGGCGCAAAAGTCGCCACCCGATGTTATTTTGCTGTAATTTTTTTTATGAATAAAAAAATTGGTTCTGCTTTTGGATTGTGTTTATTTGACGTCTTAATTTTTTTTTTCGTTAAGTGGAAAAAAAGATATCGGCTGAGTGGCCGCCACCAGAATTGTGACCATACAGGCCTGATTTATGACATATTCCATCACTCTTCCTGCGATAGGTTCTCGCATTCTTGACGGACATTCTTTTTGAGGGCTTCAAGAGTCTGAAGCTTATTGACATAGGCTTGTGATTTCAAGAAACCCCACAAAAAGAAATCTGGAACGGTTAAATCGGGCGATCTTGCCGTCTAGTGCAACTCAGAGTTTTGAATGATTTGTACTGGCCGGTATCAAACAAAAAAAATTATGTTTTAGAGGGGTTCATTTCTTATTGACGTGTATTTTGAATCTGTTAAATTTACAAATATCAAAGCATAACTGACATTTACCGCCATTTGCAAAAATTATGGCATCTTCCGATAGGATGATGACTTTTGCGCCACCTCGTACTAACTTACACAGGGTCAAACTTCTGGTATTTAGTTGTCGGTTTTATTTTTTTTAATAATATTATGGACCATTTGTCGCATAAAACTTTAACAATTCGATCGTCCAGTTGATTAGTTAGACATTATCGAAAAATCAAAATTTTAATTCAGTATGCAGTTATATTTAAAAAATGTACCCTCTAGGTATATGGTAAACATTTTAACATTTAATTTTAAAGTAAAACTTCTTTAGGCGCTATATGACGAGTAATTCAGATCTGAAGGTAGTGGGGATGAGAAGAAGATGGGGAAGAGGGAGGTGGGGAAGTTCCTGGCTAATCAGATCTGATCACCAAACAAGGCTAAAGCCATTTCAAGCAACAATTCTGAATGGTGGTCGGACACCAGAGCTCTAAGAGTATCTTTCTCTCTGGAACATGTCGCAATATACTACTGCATAGAGGAGGCCCTGACGAAAGTAATGATTATGTTATCTATGTTATCTTAGGAAGAAGAGAAAGTTCTGGGAAGAAAAAAGTCATGACGGGTGGGTAGGAATCTGGAGGTCAGTGTGTGCAGTTCCCCTGTAGAACTCCGCGTGTTTTTGGTATTATCTGCACGAGAAAAAGTAGCGCTAAAGTTGTTTTTATTTTTTTATGAATAATTTTACAAGAATTAAAAAAAGTTAGTCAATGGATCGAATAAAACATAATCTTAGCCATAAAGGAGTATTTTTTAAAAGTTGTTTCTTATTTAACTTCAAACTTATCTAATTAAAAAACAAATTATTCAGTACTTTACGCTTACATTTTTTGTATTGTAATTGATAATTTTATCTTGCACATTGGGTATAAGTAGACATCGGATGCTCTCTAATTACATATTTTAGCCTTTTTTCCCAATCGTGCATATTTCGTTGGTCAATTTGACATTTCTGAGGCTATCGCAATTCAGTCAAGCAAGCCAGCATCTGAAGACGCATCCATTAAACAGAAAATCAACCTCATCTCAACACATTTCCACAAAAATTGGAAACAAGAAACCTTCCTCTATTTAAATCAATAGAAATACTGGAAATAATGGTCGAACTCGCCAACTCCCTTAAGATTCGTAAAAAAGTTGGACGCTATTTTGCATCAAAACTCGAATCTTGAAGACATGAAGAACATTAGCCGGTCCCCTGCCTAAACAAGTATCTCCAGAAATGGTGCAAAATTTTAAATTTTGTCCAATGACGTCAGTTGACGTAGAGAGGTTTTCGGCGTACAAAATTAATACTGGGTGAAAAACGTCACAAATTTGCGCTCGAAAATTTGGAAAAATACTTAATTGTATATTGTCACAAAAACTATGCATAATTTTAAGAATATTTCGCTGTTTTTGTACCATCTTTAATTATAATAGAACTAACTATAGGTTAACAAAGGGGGTGGGGTAATTGCGGGAATTCCGGCAATAACATAGCGATTTATTGGAAATATATCTAGAATGGGAGTAAACGATAAATAATTTAGTTATAATTTGGTTATAATTCAATATACTAGCGATATTATTTAGGGATTTTTAAAATTTAAGTGCTCCCAAGTTTTCAATTTTTTTTTTCTTACGGTGCCAATATTTTGTATCATAGATTAGTTTTAATATTCTCCTGACGAAGGAAGGGTTCTTCCGAAACTGGTAGAGTTTAATTAAAATTTAAAGTGGTCTAAAACAAATTTAAATATTTTTATTGTAAATTTTATCTTAATTCGAACAAATAGAAAAGGTAGGAAAAGCTTTAATGTATCCATAGTATATTTTTTCATATTCACAATGTATACCGAATCGTAGTAAAGATAAATCTAAATAGTTAAAATCACATGGTTGTACGGCCCACCGTGAACGTTTTGAACTTGCAGTATTCCATATCGCACCTTGTAATTGAACAATGCAAAGTGATACAGCGTTCACAGTAAGTTGTTTTTGAAAAGATACTGCACCGAGCAACAAGCAACTATATAGCAACTAGCAACTAGCAATGCGTTGCGCAGTTCCCCGCCTGCAGCATTGCACCCTGTAATTGAACGAGGGTAAAGCAAACAGTGGTGGGCACCTCTCGTGAAGCCACAATCGTCCCATTGTCCCAGTCTGAATGGTTCCCGCGGTGGGCCCATTGTTGGCCGCCGTGGCATGTCACAGTGAGCCCGTCATCACACGCCACGGGCTTTAAATGTAGCAGATAAAGCTTAACAAAGGCGGGATTATAAACTGCATTTTAAGGGACTGCCTGGCAGGTTCATCGTACACAGAGGTCGACAATCTTTCTAACGAACATTGTAAATCATTAAAAAAACTTAAAGAAAAAACAACATCACCCGTTTATTTCGATAAACAATGGTGTGAATCAAGTCGAGTCAAATCAAGAGGTGGTTATGCATTATAATGCGGTATATAAAGAAAAATATTATGCCATTAAAAAAAAAATGTGTTTGTGTATATATGTATATCACAAATACAAATCGTCATTTAAAAACTAACAAAACACCATATCATTAAAACATAAGACGTTACACTGTTTGATTGGCACGACTGAATCTGTTGATTCTGAGAGTCCACAATGTTCACATTTCATTCTGGTTTTGAATAGATATTGAACGAATGAAATGAGGTTTTGTTTGTATTTAAAAGATTTCAATGTTATTTTTCCACAGTGTTGACGGAATTGAAACATAATTTAGGCCCTCAAAAAAGCCGTCTGCATATTGCAGATTTTTCTGGGTAGGATCTCATAATATCACTCGCTTTATGTCGATTTTTACCGAACCATGGGACGAAGGACTTAGATAGGTATTGGCTCAGATCTCTGAGCGACGACTGAGATAAGGTACTTCTAATAACTAAAAATAAATAAACCGTGAAAAGACACAAAATATTCATATTCGCACTTCACACTACGTTCTATCGATTTTTGGTATCGCAAGTTATTAACCCAACAACATTTGAAAATCTCCTACTACCACCACACTAAGCGGAAGATGTTGCTTGAAGGAATCGAACACGGAACGCCTGGGTGGGACCCTGGCCGGTCGGTAGTAATAATATTTGTATAGCGCCGTTTTTTGTGAATAATCACTTCAAAGGCGCTGTACAAATCTATAAATTATTTCTACAATCTTATACTTCTAACTACAGACTAGACAAACCATTATAGCAACTTATGGCTAAAAAAAATTGCATCCACCTGTTTATAGATCATACAAAACTGTATGTTCAATATATTTGACATATGAACGCGATGCTGCGTAAAAATGTACAATTATTATTTTATTTATACTCTGTACAGGCAGAAAATATACAGGATCATGTCGAGGTTATCTCTTTATGAACAGATGCGTTGGTGAATTCCATATCTTCTACTTACCCCTGCCCCTAGGAGGAAATGACTTGATGACTGATTAGTGATTAGTTACCTAATTGGCTCGCCAACCAGCGCTGGCCGCCGCACACCCCTCCCCACCCCCGCCTTTTGTCTCGCGCCCCAATTGCGCGCCAATCGGCCCAAAACAGTCGCTCAATTTGTTGTTGTATTCAATATGGTCGCTGCCACCCCACGGCTTTAAAACTGAAACTGTTTTCCTTTCGCTTTTTATTCCGGGAACGGCGAACAAAAGACTGCAAAATTAGAGAATTTCTGAGCCAGAATATATATAAAGTACCAATACGCCATCTACCCTCACTCATAAAACGATTTCAATTTAATTTTTTACTTTAACTCCACAAAAAACGCCTTAAAAAAAATCAGGTTCTTGTTATCTTTGGGGATCTTTAAGTGAACGGTCTTCGCAAGGAAAGGAAGGAAGGCGGATATGAATCCATCCGTCCCTCTGCGTTGCAAGACGATGGGCCGAGAGATTCTGGCTGGACCGGCCTCCCGGATCCTGCCGGTGGGCAGATGCATCTGCCCCCAAGACCTGGATAAATCTCATTCCATGGGCACCCCTGCTAAGTCATCAAACGTTGCTATCCACTTGGGATGATCTATGGCAGAGGTGTTCGTTATCCAATAAATGGTTCGCGGAGCGGTGGTACCCACACCCGCCTCTCAAATTATCTCTAAGTACTATTACTAGACTTAGATAAAATTTCGATTTTTTTTTTAATCACTGCTCTCACCTTTATGTTTTATTTTTACATTTACATCGGTATTTAAAGGTACCGTAACTGACGATAGAAATGGCATTGGGTACCGTAATTCCAGACGGAAAAACTGTGTTAAAAACGACAACAGCAACTACTTTACAGGTTTAGACTTGCAAACAACCATTTTGCTTAATTTGGGAGGCGTGTTTGAGTACCACCGTCCCGGGAACCATTTATTGGAGAACCAACACTCCTGTCGCAGATCACCCCAAGTAGTTCGCTATATTTGGTGAGTTAGCAGGCGTGCCCTGGTTTATGGGGTGAGATTTGGGCCGAATCGGGAGAGACTGGTGGAGGGAGATCTTTTTATATCTCCAGCAGAACTATATCAGCCCATAGCCTGTTCCGGAGAGGTAAAGATTCATACACTACTGTACACATGGACCCCCCCCCCAGATTCTTACCCACCCCTCATACATATTTCCTTTAAAGAACTTTCTCTCTTTCCTTTCCCTAAAAAGACCCTCCATACAGCATCCTCAAAGATGACATAGGCCCCGAGGAAAATTGTTTTCCTTAGAGCCTGCGTGTGGGATCTAATGTAAAAAAAAATCAATCAAGGTAATATCTAACAGATATCTATTTATGTTCATTTTTTTATTAGAATAACTTTATTTTAAAATAGCTTATGAAAGTTATTCCCATCAATGTAATTAATATACCATTGAAGAAAAAAATAATACTAACAAATCTAACTAAAATACGAAAAAGAACAAGACACAGAAAATAAAAAGCTAACAGTCGCTACTAGGACTCGAACCCAAGGTCTCACGTCCGGTCAATAGGTGTAAGTACCATATAAATAAAATGGGATATGTTTATCCGAGACACTATCTAGGTAACAAACCAGTTATTTTGTATCGTTAAAAAAATATGGCGGACAAAAAAAAATTTGTTGAAGATATTGTTAATTCTGAATTTGAAATATTGATAAAAATTACTTAAAATTAAGGTAAGATGAGAGATCCTGAGTTCAAGTCCCAATTGCAACTAGTTATCTTTTTATATTTTTGTGTCTTGTTCTTTTTCATATTGTCGTTTAGATTTATTTCTTTATTAGTATTATCTTCTTCTTCAATGATAAATACTTATATAACTAGAGTAGGTACACAGTCGGTACACTTCCTGCGTACTAGGAATGTCCGGTATGTGTCAGTATAAAATATGTGTCTAACGCCGGCTATTAATAAGCGGGTCCCCGTGCCGAGGTTTGGAATTTAGCGGGCGTCATAATCCCCGCCCGACTGCCTTATCAAAACACGACCGAGATCTTCCCACTCTTACCTCTCACTTCTACCTCTTCCCCGACTACCACACTCTCCTAACTCATACTCAGTGGCGAGCAGTCCATAATGATGCTGACACACATGATCATCAACTCTACACAAATGAGCATTCTTGGTTTGAGCATATTCACGAATGAGCATACTCAAGACATCTGTTCAGTTTCCGGTATCCTTCCAATCACAATCCTTTCTAAACATGAAATCACAAGTACCATCCTACAAATTACCCAACAATCAACTCATACTAACACCAAGCCACTTTACAATCAAGACATCCACAACCACAATACTCGAAATAACAATAAAATCCGCGTTCCTCAAACACACACTACAAAATATGGGATAAAATCTCTGAACTATATTGCCTATACACTATATAATTCGCTTCCAGATATGTACAAAAACATCCAGCACAATAAAAAATTGCAAAGCAATGCTTTAAAAGAATATTTTTTAACTACATTTAAAAATGAAAATATGTAATTGTCTTGTCATTTTTTGTTCTATCTATTCTATATAACTACTCGTATCAGTTTTTCCCTCTCTTTACTTGTTTTCTCTTGTTGTTTGTTCTACTTAACCTGTCTTTATTTTTATTTTTATGCTGTACTGAATGTAAAACTTATATTATGATATCAAAGTACCTTTGTAAAATTGTAACTACTACCTCCTACCTATGAATTGTAAGTTCCTCCTGTCCTAAAATGAGTTTTGTAACTCATCGGGATTGCTCTAGCAAGAAATAAAAACAATGAAAAAAAAAAAAAACTAGAATTGAACACACATGCTCTTTATGAGCATTCTCTTATGCTGGGGGCGCATCTGCGAAATTTTGTAAAAAAGCAACAAATTTAACAAATAGAGTCAGTTAAATTCGCCTAGAACTAAACAAAATAATCTTATTGCTTGAAACGCAATTATTCAAGAATCTTTTGACGAAAGAAAATGAAACGGTTTATTTGGGTTATATAGTTACAACGACAGAATAGAGTCAGTTCTGTGCGCACCCAGAAGTCAACAAAAAAACATAATTGCTTCTTATCGTTCCCTAGCATGAATGCAGATCGCTAACGTACAAACAGCAGATGATGTCGAATATATTTAGGACACTTAGTCATTTTAAACTGTTATTTATTCGTTTGCGATCTGCAGTCATGCTAGGAAACGATGAGAAGTTACCGAAATATCTTTCCTCAGGTGAACAACATAAACGGTCTGGTGCTTTTTACATGAATACCTCACAAGAGTCCAAACTACTCCTGTCTGGAGCCAGTGAGACCATGGCATCGCCAAGTGGGGTATGTTGTGAGTCTGAAGGTAGTTTTGAGGGGAAGAAGATAGGGAAGAGGAAGGTGGGGAAGTTCCTGGCAATTCAGATCTAGTCAATAAAACACGGCCAAAGCCATTTCAGGCAACGTTTCAATTCTGAATGGTGGTCTTACACCAGGGAGAGACTGAGAGTCGGTACTTAACACAAATTTAATGTAAATTCGTGTATTTTCGCTGTATTTTTTTTCCTTTTCTGACAACTTTCCGGAGCGAAGGGGTTTTGGTTTGTGTTTTCTTGTCGGAAAACATATTTACCTTTCTACACATTATTATTGTTTAAATTTAAAAATATGGAAAGGCTGTCTGTAAATTGTTTTTTTTATGACGAACATACTTTTTCATATTTAAACGAATTAGAACGTAATTTTTTTATTATTTATAAATATATATTATAGCCAAATAACATCGGGTGACAAATTTTGCGCCACCTTGTACTTTGCTGTGGTCAAAATAATTAAAGGTATAGTTAACGAGACTATTTACTTTTTTTCCCAAACGGGGACACCGAAAAAAACGTACGTACTTAACGGGCCGCTCTGCCAATTTCTACCGATTTCTGACACGTTTTCCTTAAACGTTTGAAGTTTTTAAGCTCTTAAAAAAATATATGTTTTTCTTTAAGATAGTATCTATACATTCCCCACGCCGAAACGGTAATTATTTGAAATTTCCTCGATAGAAATAAATCGCAAAGGATGCTCCAAAATTTAATTATTAACACGTTTTTTCTGTTATTTTACAAGTTATATGTATGAAAAAATTCATAATGTTTCTTTAAATGCTACTTGACACATCCCCCACGAGATTTTTGCTCTTTTTCAAACGAGTCGTCTTTTATTAAACATTTTCACAATTTTCGCATGAATTTTATGGTTTTTTTAATGTTAGCGCGCTCGCTCTTACATTCGTATTGTCGTATCTCTCCATCTTCTTCTTTTTGAGCGGCGTAGCGCGCCCTTAATAATAACTAATATAGCGCTGTTTTCGCGAAAAATCGCCTCGAGAGCGCTGTACAAAAGTGGCTAGATTACAACTCACCTTTCAGCTATCAATCGCATGGACGATTGGAATTCTAGATTTTTTTACAGATTTGGATTTTACGAGTGAATTTACTTACTATCTCTTGTTGCTTCCTGTTAATTGTTGCCTACTCCTATTGCAGCTACCACACACATGGATTATTCGATTACACGTCTTCTTCTACTAGTAGGTACTAGATTCTACTGCCAGGATTCTTATTTGCGCGCTATTTTAATATTTTTTCTACTGCTAGTTTCTTTTCGAAAATGGGACATTTTGACGTTTCGAAGCTGTGTTCGGGGACACCGGGAATTGTTGCCTGAAAACGGGACGGTCTCGGTGGAAACTGGACGCCTGGTCACAATGGGTATAGTATACACAATAGTTTATTATTATTATAAGTCTCAGAGAGCGATCGTGTGCACGTCATCGACGATCGTTCTAAAAAGCGTTCACAAAGATATTCCATCTCCCACATCTTATACGAAAATGAAAAAGACAGAAGATTTCAGAATGTCTTTAATCACAATTCTACAGACACTTCGCTATTTTCTTTCGAATTGTATAAAAATTATGGCATTGCCAGTTGTAAAAAAAAATCAAAAAGAATATGCTTCAACTGAAGCAATATTCCCAACATGCGCCTTCCGTTGATATGCTTGCATGGCATAAATCTCCTGTACGGGGGCTCCATCAAAGCCAGATTCAAATTAGCCTCTCAGAAACTGTATGCACTGTACAGGGCCCGCAGATAGTACACAACTACTGACCCTGTACAAATTGTTGAATTCGGCAGCCACCTCTGGTCTAGAGCCCCAATATACCTGAAAAAACCTTTATTCCGTGCAGAAACGGGCTGTCCGTTTGATAGATGCCTCTATGTTAACAAGCGGATTGCAATTATGCTGTTCTTGTTATACCGGTATTATGATGGCAGATGCTACGAGGAATTAGCGTCATTGATCCTTTCGGCACCGGTACACAGTCGGGATTTGTTCTTGAGTTCAACTGCTCGGCTGTGAAGTGATTTGCCAGCCTCTGCAACAACCCTCTACAACACGGGCCTCTTCAAGACCTATGTTCACTCCTTCCTTTCCTCAAAAAGACCCTCCACAAAGCATCCTCACAGGAAAATAATTTCCCTCAGAAACATTTTTTAATGCAATTTTAACCCTTAGATATGTATAAAGAAACTATACAAGGACAAGATGATCAGAATCGCTTGAGCCAATATCATTCTAGACGTTGCTTTTAATATCAGTAATGCAAGCTTCTCGGAATGCTTTGAAATTAATTTTCTATTGAGAATGGCCATCATGTTGTGGCTAAATGCCATCCAACATATAAGAGGTTTAGTCATAAAACGCACACAATGGTAATAAAATTCGCCTAAAAAGAGGTAGAAATTAGTAAACATTAAACATAGGTACATTTATTCAATAATAGTTTTACAGTTAACCTGTATTATCGAACTATAAGTATGTACTAAGTTCTTTTCCGAGAACTTTAGATTTATTTATAAACTTGTAACACTGAATCTGAACTGTCAGCACGGAATAGAAAAATGTTTTTCCAATAAATAAATCATTGAAAAGCAAACAACTCAGGTTTTTATTAATGTTTTGCGGTATTCTCAACGATAATGTAAAAATAATGGATAATGTTTAGCACTGACTTCGTTAAGTGAGTAAAATAAATAAATAAAAAAGTAATGGGACCATCCAATTTGAATATGGGAATTGTTAGAACACGTAAAAAAAATAATGCTTTATTTTATTTTATTTTATTTTATTCGGGAGACCAACAGTTTACAAATAACAAAGCATAATAGGGTAAACTTTCGATCGAACTGGCCACGCTTATTACGAAGATACTTTGTTTGGCGGCCAGCTGTCAGTTTGATATGTTGGTATTCCCGACAGAACTAGGAGCTAGATGCTAGATGATCGTCGCCGACTTCATGCGAAACATAATTGGCGCGTATAAAAACACTAAATAATTCATTTATAATAATAAATATTTTTTTCAAAAAACCTTTAGATTCACCTTAATTACTGTAAAAGACAACTTTTTGCATTCGGGGAAGTGGAATATATTGCAATTAAAATTTCCGTAAATTAAAAATTTACTGCCGCGTACGAGAGCGCGATGCCGCGATATTTGGCGGCCCGATATAATACCGTAATATGAGGAGCTAGAAATATGTCACTACTAGACAGTCTATGCGAATTAGGTAAGCACTAGTTTGGCGAAATTCTGGAAATAAAATACAGTAAATTGAATAAAGACCTTCAGGCACGTTTTTTTTTACATTAAATTTTTTAATGTTAAAAGGTTTACCTAAAAATCTGTTTTAGCACTAGTTTGGCGAATACTGGAAATAAGGGGAGAGTACGATTTCCGTGGCGCCGACATTTGACGATGGATTTTGATAAATTGATCCAAAATAAATCGAAAATGAAGAATAATTCGATATCTTGCTTCGTTTCGAGATATCGACACTATGAAGTTTTTTAGTGATTTAATAAAAAAATACATTCATTTTTGTATCACAAACCATGTTACACAAACCTAGCGTAGCCGCTAAACTACTTGAAAACTGGGATGTTTTTCTTGCCTTGACGCGAGCAGGCGCTATAAAGGGGCACTTTCTTTTGTATCACAAACCATGTTTCACAAACCTAGCGTAGCCGCTAAACTACTTGAAAACTGGAATGTTTTTCTTGCCTTGACGCGAGCAGGCGCTATAAAGGGGCACTTTCTTTTGTATCACAAACCATGTTACACAAACCTAGCGTAGCCCCTAAACTACTTGAAAACAGGGATGTTTTTCTTGCCTTGACGCGAGCAGGCGCTATAAAGGGGGCACTTTCTTTTGTATCACAAACCATGTTACACAAACCTAGCGTAGCCCCTAAACTACTTTAAAACTGTCATGTTTGTGTAACATGGTTTGTGATACAAAAGAAAGTGCCCCCTTCGTAGCGCCTGCTCGCGTCAAGGCAAGGAAAACATCCCAGTTTTCAAGTTGTTTAGCGGCTACGCTAGGTTTGTGTAACATGGTTTGTGATACAAAAGAAAGTGCCCCCTTCGTAGCGCCTGCTCGCGTCAAGGCAAGGAAAACATCCCAGTTTTCAAGTAGTTTAGCGGCTACGCTAGGTTTGTCTAACATGGTTTGTGATACAAAAGAAAGTGCCCCTTCGTAGCGCCTGCTCGCGTCAAGGCAAGGAAAACATCCCAGTTTTCAAGTAGTTTAGCGGCTACGCTAAGTTTGTGTAACATGCTTTGTGATACAAAAGAAAGTGCCCCCTTCGTAGCGCCTGCTCGCATCAAGGCAAGGAAAACATCCCAGTTTTCAAGTAGTTTAGCGGATACGCTAGGTTTGTCTAACATGGTTTGTGATACAAAAGAAAGTGCCCCCTTCGTAGCGCCTGCTCGCGTCAAGGCAAGAAAAACATCCCAGTTTTCAAGTAGTTTAGCGGCTACGCTAGGTTTGTGTAACATGGTTTGTGATACAAAAATGAATGTTTTGACTAGTTTTTTTTATTCAATTATATTAATTTATTTTTAGTCATTTAATTTAATAGGATACATGAACTGTATGTAATATAGTGTTATCGATGCTTTAATATATGTAAAAAAAGTTTACTACAATCGAAAAACGTACTTAAAACACCAAAAAAATTATTAAATTAATTAATTCACTTTCAAAGTTGTTTGAAAATTCAAATATCAAAACCGAGTCATCATTGACTGGCGACATTGTGACGTCACACCGTACTCCCGTCCCGAGTTCGAGCTGTTTGGTAAAAAAAATGTGTGATTGTTCCCTATTGTTTCTAGCCGTTCTGACTGTGAAATGATTCTGATTAGAGGTTTGTTTACATTATATTATTATAAATGAATTATTTAGTGTTTTTATACGCGCCAATTATGTTTCGCATGAAGTCGGCGACGATCATCTAGCATCTAGCTCCTAGTTCTGTCGGGAATACCAACATATCAAACTGACAGCTGGCCGCCAAACAAAGTATCTTCGTAATAAGCGTGGCCAGTTCGATCGAAAGTTTACCCATAATAGTATTTAAGTTACATTAATTGTACCATTTACAGGTTTCCACGTTGGTACGATTACCATACGATAAGCTTTTTTGATAAATTAAATTTTGCTTGAACCTACGAATAGTGGCTATATATAGGATAAGTTAGCCGAGTTTTTTTACCTGTTGCGAGTATTTATTTGTTTATTTATCAATATTCGTTATCGCATGGAAAAGCTAACAGGAGGATGTGAAACACTGAAAAATAATAGGAGTTGATATTTATTTTTATCTTCAAAAACACGCCTTTCAGATAAAAACGGAAATCTTCTTCATGGATGGGATAGAGGGCTACCACACCATATAACTCGCTTGATCTTACCAGGTCTCGTTTCTGAGTTTTAGAGGCACGCACATTGTAGGTACACTTAGGTACTTTATAGCATAATAATGATTAATGTTTTATTTGATCAATTTTGGATTGGAGAATTTTTATGAAATGAACTTAAAAGCTTAGAATTTCTACTTAAGTTTAAATGAAGGATTTGTCAATGGTTGTTTAAATTTTTTGCCACTTTTGTTAGTTAGTTACTTTCTTTTTCGTTCTTCTCTAATCGGAAGTTGGCTATCATCGGGGAAGTTTAATGTTTTCCATCAATCTCTGAAATTATGATTTAGTTCGGTAAGTACTTAAGTTTTCATAATAATCAGCTAATTTTTGCTTCGACAGCTGGTCTCATCACGCCTCTGAGTGCACCGTGTTGAGATTTACGGCGCTATAAAAATGTATATTCCTGCGCGGATGACCCGCGGTGATCTGTGGCCGGTGGCCGGTGGCCGCGGCACTGGTCCAAAGTCAACAGAGAAGCCGGCACTGCGAGACGCTTCGGTCCCCAAAATAACACTTACTTATGCACGAACTTACTTTAATACAAGCCACTGAAGTTCCACGATTGAATTTGCTTTAATCAAAATAATTATTATTTTGAAAATAGAACAATCAATAATTAATAATTTCGTTGTTATGTCTCTTTGTCTGTGTGTTAGTGCTTCCGCTCACGGGCAACTGAAAAAAAACCAGTTTGCAACTCAAGTCGCTATCCTGTATATGTGTGTGAATGTGATGGTCCGAGCACTTCACAACTTCTCAAAAACCCGTTGTCAGTGGCAACGCAAGCAGTGACTCGCAACTCGCCGTGATAGTTGCCGTAGCCGGCCGTTGCCAGTTTGCCCGGTTGCCATGGTTCCGCCAGTTTTGTTGTCAGTTTTGGAGTTTTGTTTTTTAGTCGCCAGTGCCACTATAAGCGCCTCCGCGCACTGAGGCAACTGCAAACTCTCAACTGCCAACTGTCTTTGTATGACAATGTGATGGCCCGCGCACTACACAATCACTCAAACACCCGTTGTCAATGGTAACGCTAGCGGTGACTTGCGACTTGTACTGCTGATTGCCCTGGCCGGCCATTGCTAGTTGCCAGCTGTCAGCTGATTGTTCTTCGTTTAAGGTTAAACAAGCTTTTTGACCAATCAAGACAGAGAAAACAGCCGGTTTTAGTTGGTTTTCAGTTGCCTCGTCAGCGGAGCGCCTAAGGCGATCCGCCCACTGAGGCAACTGAAAACTCTCAACTGGCAACTGTCTTTGTATGACAATGCACACACCACACAATCACTCAAAAACCCGTTGTCAATGGTAACGTAAGCAGTGACTCGCGACTTGAACTGCTGATTGCCGTGGCCGGCCGTTGCTAGTTGCCAGCTGTCAGCTGATTGTTCTTCGTCTATGGTTTAACAAGCTTTTTGACCAATCAAGACATAGAAACCAGCCAGTTTTAGTTTGGTTTCAGTTGCCTCGTCAGCGGAGCGCCTGACAGCTCCAGAGAGTGAGATGAAAACTGAAGTGTTTCTTGTCTATGGTTAAACATGCTGAGATAATGAACTAGTATTTTACTATGGTTTTCAAAATTAGAATTGATAGTTGGAACGTTTCAGACAAGCACTAAAGAAAGTACCTAAATTATTTTTAATTAATTAATGATTCTACACAAGGTGTTAAGTGACGTACTTGACATTGTTTACCCATTGATTCCTGATATTATTTGGAGTAAAAAACGTCCATGAAATGTTGGTCTCCGGTGGCTTTTTAAAAGTTTTTTTTTCAAAGTATCAATAGTTTTTTAATTAAATTTTTCAAACTATCAAGTTTTGTTTTTCAAAATCATAAATAATCAATAGATATTGGACGGATTGAAAGGTTGGGCGCTTACTCGGCTGAGTGACCGATGACATTTGGCAGAATTTTCTTTTTGTTTGATTTTGAAAAAAAAAATTTAAAAAAAAAGCATCTAACCTTTACGCGTGGTTGAAGTAAAACTTATTTGACTGTTGTGGCAGGTATTACTATTACTATATACGAAGGCGAGAACCCTTTGTAAATAAAAAACAAACTCTGGTGGCAGTAATTGCACCGATATCGGAACGTCATTTCCGTTTGAAAATGTTACTTCCGTCCGAAAAACGTCTGAATTACTCGTCATATCGCGCCTAAAGAAGTTTTACTTCAAAAACCTAATTTATCGCTTGTCTCATACGATAAGAAGTTCCAATTTTATAAATTAAAACTAAATTGTTTTTGAATAATGTTAAGAATTACCCAGGAATGTTTCACATTACTTACACACCCATGTACCGACTTCATAATGTAATAATTATTTGTCACGAGATAAACTTTAGAAGTGTGTTATGACATTGTTGTGTTTACTGAAATAAGCGTATTTTCGCAAGACGATAACTCCTTCAAATATTACAGACCAATTTAGGAGGAGGGAATGGGTACCGCCGCCCCGGGAACCATTTATTGGATAACCAACACCTCTGCCATAGGTCACCCCAAGTGGTTCGCTACGTTTGGTGACTTAGCAGGGGTTCCCGGGTTCACGGGGTAAGGTTTGTCTAGGTCTTGGCGGCGGATTATCTAGACACACTGAAACCCAGATTCCTACCCAACCCTCAAACCCTTTTCCTTCCCAGAACTTCCTTTCCTTTCTTTCCTTAAAATACCCTCCACACAGCATCCCCAAAGATGAAATAGGCCCTGAGGGAAATTATTTTCATCAGGGCCTCCTGTAAAAAAAAAAAAGACCGTAAAAATACTTTATTAGGCTAGAAAAAGGAACCCCTGAGTCATCATTTGGGAATAACTTAGTAAATAGTAAAATTTAAATAATGCAGTAATTGGGGAAACTTTAAAAGGGATTTTTAATTTGGGAAACTTTAACTACTACTTTTTTCCACTTTAACCATTAATAAGGACATAGATAATAAAAATAAATGCAATAAGTTTTATAAAACTATAAATAATAAAAGTATATCGTCTGTAAAACCCAGTT
Source organism: Limnephilus auricula (assembly GCA_951813805.1). NCBI lineage: Eukaryota > Metazoa > Arthropoda > Insecta > Trichoptera > Limnephilidae > Limnephilus > Limnephilus auricula. The sequence goes on from OX638391.1 coordinate 1,377,660, forward strand.
TTAATAATAATTACGTAGCAGAACTTGTTTATAAATAAACCTTGTTTTTAAATTAATTAATAATATGATTGCATATATGAAAAAAATAACGATAACTCCAATCAAGATATTCATTTTCTACATATTCCATGTAAGTTCAATCAACCTTAATTAGGTCATAATATAATACATTTACAGGGCCGGTCCTGTGGGGGCGCAATTGGTGCCCTTGGTGCCCTGGGTGCCAAAGCGCCAAGAAGCCAAGGAACCAAGGCGCTGATAATTGCTGCTTTTAAGGGCCCGCTACGCCGTTCAAAAAGAAGAAGATGGAGAGATACGACAATACGAACGTGAGAGCGAGCGCGCTAACATTAAAAACCATAAAATTCATGCGAAAATTGTGAAAATGTTTAATAAAAGACGACTCGTTTGAAAAATAGCAAAAATCTCGTGGGGGATGTGTCAAGTAGCATTTAAAGAAACATTGTGAATTTTTTCATATATATAACTTGTAAAATAACAGAAACAAACGTTTTAATAATAATTTTTGGAGCATACTTTGCGATTTATTTCTATCGAGGTAATATTACATTACATTTTCCCGCTAATAAACATCGAAACCCTGTTAATTTGTACGTGCGAACTTCAGTCCCGTTTTTAACAGTTTTACGAATAAAATGATCGTATTTTAAAATAACATTTTTCTCCGTGAAGGTTTGTAATAAGCACATATAAAATGACCGTTACAACCAAAGTTACTCGAAAAAATTTATGTTTTACATAATAATGAACTCCATAAATATAATAATAAATAATAACGCGATAAAGTTGTCAAAATTTAAGAAGAGGTTAATATTCCGGACCTGGTTAACTGTGAGAATGAGCATAGAATATTTAAGTTTGAATGGGATATCTCTTGAAGAGTTATAACCAAGAGTCCATATTATATACCATACCTATATCATACCTAAAGCGTAATGGTACTGACACACGTGCTCATATAATGTATTCATATTCATATATGCATGCTCATCAACCACACACATAATATTAAATGAGCATGCCGGGTTTAAGCATACTCATAAATGAGTATTTTTAAAGCATAAAATTAAAGCTTGCTCTTGTAAAATAAATGTCAACCAATGTAGTCAGTTCCATTCGCCCATGACTAAATTTTTAAGAATCTTTTGACGAAAGAAAATAAAACGGTTGATTTGGCTCCAAGATATCAACAAATCCAAAAATTACTAAATAATAAAAAGTGAATGCTAATTTCAATAGAATTTGGTTTCATTTTGGAGGTGAAGGATTTTTTGTGGATTTTGTGGGGAATTTGAAGATGTGTCCGAAAGACATTCGTGACTCCTATAATAAATCACGAAACGCAAAGTACTTTTATCTTCCCAATTGGCCATTTTTGATATTTTTACAAAGAATGCGCACTGTTGCGAATTGAGATCGGATCGCAATCAGCATGCTTCTTAAAAGAGCACTTCTCCTTTTACCCAAGAATCAAGTAGCATGCTCTAAGAGTATGGATATTAGAGAGACGGCATGTGAAGTGTGCCCGCGCGCTCCAAGTGTGCCTTTTCGAGAATTTTACCCAAACGGCTTACATTGGCTGCTGGTTTTTGGCCGTTTAATACGTTCCGACAGCAGCCATTTTACATGGTGACAGCCATGTGGGTAGAATTCTCGAAAGTGCACACTTGGAGCGCGCGGGCACACTTCACATGCCGTCTCTCTAATATCCATACTCTTAGAGCATGCTCAATACTAGCAAGGTCACAGAAACACATGCCATTTAGCCGGTAGCATTTGTTCATTAGCATGCTCTTTTGCTACTGATGAGCATGTCTGTCAGTACCATAATGCTATAAGTTTGCAGTACGTTCCATTTCCTCCTTACTTCAACAAAGCGATCATTTATAATGATAATATGATATGTGAGTGCCAGCGATTTATGCCACTTTTAATTAATGAATGGATGTGAAATATTTTATTTTATTTTTTATGAAATACATCTATTTAAATTTCGACTTTGTTTTTTTGAATGAATGAATGAATGCAAAATTTGTAAGTGGAAATTAAACCACTTCCCAACATCTTACTGAGCTGAAACTCACCAAATAGACTCGTTGTCGATGACAATGCTTTATACCAACGTTTTGTGGCACTTACTTCTACACGTTCGCACACACATTCGTTTTGTCTTAAATTGGCTACTAGCCGGCCCAATAGAAGATACGAAATAAAAAAATGAGTGCGTCTGACCTTTACGTGCGGTTGAAGTACAACTTCTTTGACTAAAAACTAAATAAAAACTTACATTTTTTAGGTGGCGGATCATGATTAGGTTGTTGATTTTTCGATTCTAATTATTTATAGACGAAGGGTTAAAATTTTCCTGCGATTCAGCCATTTGAATTCACTACAACTATTATAGTCACACTACTGCCACTTTTTACTTCAATAGCTAGAATTCACAAGAATCAGAGAGAAAAAATGATTAATATTCATCGTAAAAAAAAATACAAATCAAAAGGTTCAACTAAAATCATGTAATAATCAAAAAACATAACAAAAACCTGTTGAACTTACCTTATACATTAGTAAACAAAAATAAACAGTTGGTGTCTGACGTTTGAGTTTGCTTTGACGTTTCGTTATTCGTTGCTAGGCTTCGGACTCATTGTTGCCATACATACGACGTTAATATGATGAAATATAAATCGAACGTCATTTCCGTTAATGTTATTTCCGTCCAAAAAAGATTTCAGTTACTCATCGTAATGCCCTTTTTCCATATTATCCAATAAAACCACATAAAAACGCGTTCATAAGAAAGAGATTTGCCCTTCAAAACAATTTTTTCTAGGCTTTTAAAAAGATTTATAAAAAATTATTTGATTTTAACAAAGATCAATATTGGTTCTACTCGCAATATTTAAGTAAAACATGTATTATATATACTTCGAAGCGATCAAATGTTCAAACTAAAACAAATTACATATTCGTAATAAGCATTAACTTTGTGGCTCGCCATAATTTACAATAAAAATAAATAAATTATTTTATTGAAACCAGTAGATTTTAATTAAAATTTAAAGTGGTCTAAAACAATTTATTTTTATTTTTATTGTAAAAACAAATAATTTTGTATAATTTTTTTTTCTAATAATAATCTGGTCATTCCCATCAATGTAATATTTCATTGAAGAAGAATCAATCTAAACGAAATATGAAGAAAAAAAGACACAAAAAAATACCGATCGCAAATGGGACTCGAACCCATGATCTCTCGTTTTACGGGGACGGACGCCTTAACTAATTTTTAACTGTTATTTTTAAGTCATTTTCGTCAATCACATATTTAAAATTAAGAATTAACAATATTATCTTCCTTTTGGCTGCTACCTTTTTAAAATTAACCATTGTTCTTTTTCATATTTCGTTTAGATTTGTTAGTATCATCATCTTCTTCAATGATTTTATGCAATACCTACTTCGCATTGCGTCTCCTTAGTACAGACGTAATAAGGACGATAATGCTTTACAATTAATGGCAAATACCTACATCATAATCTAAAATAACATCATTTTGTTAAGTGATGACAAATGGAAACTAAAAGAAGTATCATGAAAAAAAAGTGCTTAAAATAATTTTTAATCTAGTTTATCCATATACCTATCCCTGTTCATTATTGTGGTATCCCCCATTTACCCAAATCATCGTGATAATTTCGAGCCGGACATAATCCCATTGCAAAATGTGACTTGTCAAATGGCTGAAGAATGGCCAAATCTTCCAGTCAATTTGTGAAGAAAGACCACATTGTTTGGTCGTGGTATTGGCAGATTTTAGCACGGTGCTGTGACAATGGCCCCCACGCGCGTGTTGATGTAGGATTAGGCCACACACCGACCACAATAGGGAAATTTACCACCATAATAGTAGATATATTATCCACTATCTACTGTTATTATTGAACTATTACTGACATAATAGAACCAACGTATACCTACCAAGGTACAACTACAAAAGGTGAGAAGTATGCTAGAAATACGGGGACATCGTTCGCATTTCTATGTTATTTTGTATTTTATTATTTTTAGTACCTTTCTTAGCAAATGGAGACAAAAAATTTGATTATTTATACTTTTTAGGAAAATAATTTCCCTCAAGACCTATGTCATCTTAGGGGATACTGTATGGAAGTATTTCTTTATGAGAGGCAGTTCTGAGAAGAAAAAGTATGAGGGGAAGGTAGAAATTTGGGGTTCAGTGTGTCAAGATTATCCGACGCCAAGACCTAGACCGTATGAACCCGGGTAAGTCATCAAACGTAGCGAACCACTTGGGTGATCTTTGGCAGAGATGTTTATTATCTAATAAATTAATCCTGGCCCCCTGGCACACTCGATCGATAAGGATTGATAGGATAACTTTTGATAACTTCTCATAGTTCCTAGATGATTGCAGATCGCCAGAGAATAGGTGACAGTTTACAATGACTAAGTGTCCTTAAGGTGAAGACATGCGGAAAAATGCAAAATCGTATAAAATCTTGTGTATTAGTTTTGAAAATTTGATCGCTTAGAAATAATACAGATGCTTCAATTAAGGTGAAGACATGCGGAAAAATGCAAAATCGTATAAAATCTTGTGTATTAGTGTTGAAAATTTGATCGCTTAGAAATAATACAGATGCTTCAATTAAATACTGTGAGTAGAACACATCTTGGCCTTTGAAGTGATCGGGTATTTTTTTTTTAAATCTTTTTAATAAGCTTAGAAAAAAATTATGCGTCTGACCTATAAAAAATGGTTAAAAGTGAAAAATCTCCTACTTACAAATCCATTTTCTGGTGTTGTTTTATTGAATAATGTAGCTAATTAAGTTTCTTATAGAGTGATCGGAAAACATTTTAATATTTGTATCTGAACTTCACAAAATAAAATAAAACGTGCATTTTGGCGACGTTTCTTTTCAGGAATAAAAATAGGCGGTACCCAACGAATTTGTAAGTGCGAATTTCATCCTTATGCCATGTACAGAAGGATTTTAGCCCGTCGCTCATTCTACGCCCAGAGCCCGGGGCAAACGGACATGCCTTAGTCTACGCGGCGCTTCGATCTTTAAAAATATACTTGCGGAATAACAAAACACTGTTGTTTGCTAGAGATTAGGGTTTTTATTGGTAAACGCCCAAAAATCGTTCGCTCCGCCCGATTCCGAATGAGTCAAGGACTAGTGGATCATCTTAAATACTGTGAGTAGAACACATCTTGGCCTTTGAAGTGATCGGGTATTTTTTTAAAAATCTATTTAATAAGCTTAGAAAAAAATTATGCGTCTGACCTATAAAAAATGGTTAAAAGTGAAAAATCTCCTACTTACAAATCCTTTTTCTGGTGTTGTTTTATTGAATAATGTAGCTAATTAAGTTTCTTATAGAGTGATCGGAAAACATTTTAATATTTGTATCTGAACTTCACAAAATAAAATAAAACGTGCATTTTGGCGACGTTTCTTTTCAGTGAATAAAAATAGGCGGTACCCAACGAATTAAGTGCGAATTTCATCCTTATGCCATGTACAGAAGGATTTTAGCCCGTCGCTCATTCTACGCCCAGAGCCCGGGGCAAACGGACATGCCTTAGTCTACGCGGCGCTTCGATCTTTAAAAATATACTTGCGGAATAACAAAACACTGTTGTTTGCTAGAGATTAGGGTTTTTATTGGTAAACGCCCAAAAATCGTTCGCTCCGCCCGATTCCGAATGAGTCAAGGACTAGTGGATCATCTTAATATATTTGAAATCGACGGTTGTTTGTACGTTAGCGATCTGTTATCCTATCAATCCTTATCGATATAGTGTGCTAGGGCCCCAGGGGCGGCGATACCTATTCCCGCCTCCCAAATTGTATGGCATCAAGGGCGTAGCTATAGCATTCACATGGGGGGGAGTTCGACCCTAATGGCGGGTTCGATCCTGGGGGTGGGGCAAGGGAAAAAGTGGGGGTTTGGAAAATTTATTAGAATGTTTTTGAGTCTACTTGCGACTCATTAATTACATCACATTGTCAAAAGACATGGTGCAAATAATATTGTTGTATTTTCCAGGAATGTAATCTACGCGTGCTATTCCCTTTTTTCCTTTGAAATACTGAGGCCGATGGGGGAATTTTGATCTCCCTAAAATTTATTTTTATGTTGTTTATTTAGATGTGCTAAATTAGATGTTATACGTTTGTCTAAAATATATATATATATATGTAAACACACATTTTTACATCATTAGAAATTTAAAATTGTATTCACCGATTTATTCACTTAAATTTTTTCAGCCCTCATGAAAACCCTTATAGTTTTCTTAGCAGCGTGTGTATTAAGAGGCTAGACTTTGCACCACAAGCGGAACGTTTAGGTATTTCATTGTCCCGCTCAAAATAAGCTCACACACATTTACGATGCATGCGAATGCGAAACGTGCGAATGGGACAACTGCCGTAAACTCTCATATTCACCTACAGAAATCCTCGAAAAAGGGTTTCGATAGAAAACGTTTTTCTACACCCAAACTTTCACGATGTTGTAATTTAAAATCAAAAATATGTTCTCGCAAGAAGAAGCTATGTCGGTATATTTTTATAATTTTGCAATTCTTTATGAGAATTGAGTTAGCAACACTTTTTCCTTAAATAATATTTTCGGATAAATTATACATGTTTGACAGTGAATGTTTACGTTGATAGGAAACGCATCGAAATTTTAAAACATACTTATAGCTTTAACCTTCTAGAAGGCAATATAAAAAATATATATTATATTCGTGCAATTTTGGACGTAGAAAAGTGTCTGATTATGGTTCCGTCTTGGCCTGTTAAAACAAAAACAAAAAATTAATGATTTTTATTTATTTAGTACATAGCATAAGGCTGTCTTTACACACGTAAGTTTTTTTCCGCCGGTAAGTCGCTCACATAAGCAAAACCGATGTGCCCATTGGCCAGAAGATGATTTGTGTAGTGGTGTTTTTGGGCATTTTTGTCGTGGAAAAATCGAAAATATACATTACCTTATGCATAGCCCTTTCGACTGCTTATTGATAGGATGTGAAATATCTCTACTAATCAATATTACTTCTTATTTATTTTATATTTTGTTGTATAAGTTCTGTTATTATAGAAGAATGGTCACTGATCAACATTATACCAAGCAAGATACACCGAGTTATACACATACACATTCAGTAAAGGTATACTCTATTATATAGGTATATCAATGCAATGAAAAAGCTGCATTAATTTATTTTTAAAGTGGACCCCAAGGAGTAGTCTATTATCATCCAGGCATCCTAGCAAACAAGCTGCTATAAAAACTTCAACATTTTGTAGATTTACTCTCAATAATCATTAGAAAATAAAATTTTATAAAAGTGCTTCCAACACCATATGATAATTTTATTTATTTATATAATATATTTATTTATTTGTATAAGATATACGCAGTATCTACATTAAATATAAGTTGTAAGGCATGTTAAATAAATTTCATGGTTTTGTACCTATTACGTAGATCTGTAAAGTGTCACCTGGGTTTTAAAATTTAATTAATTATGATGAAACTGATGATAAGAATCAAACATCGGATGACTAATTAACTAATGTGGGTGGAGAAAAAGTTATATTTTAAAATAAAAAAATGAAAGATTTATGTGCTCAATAAATGTAATTGACTGTTTGAATTATTTGATTGATTAGAGTTTAATAAAAAGACAAGAAATTTTATAATTTATTTGTTGTTTTTTTTCTTTTCTTTTCTTTATTCATTAAATTGTTAGTTACATGTTTTAAGGATTTTACGACCACCATGCTAGGCACATGCCCGTGTTGTGGTGGTTGTATGTTTGCAAGGAATCGTGAAAATGTCTACAAATGGCTACACTGGCTGCAGGCATCGGTTTTGCTGCCTACCGAGCCTATCCTAAGTAGGATTACCAGATGACAGAAATATTCCTGACATGTCCGGAATTTTAGCTGTCTGTCAGGAAAACGGGGGAAAATTGGAAATTGTCAAGAATTTAAAAAATATAAGTATAATATAATTTTTTACTTTAGTTTATGTTTACGGTTCCTGAAATTCTCTAGCCACCCTTCCCCCCGCCCCAGGATGGATGGATTCGTTTGATCTGCAAAGTTTATAGGATTTTTTTTGCTACGTCCAATATATAAATACCTCCTACACAGCAACCCCATGGATGACATAGGGCCTGAGGGAAATTATTTTCCTCAAGGCCTCCTGTGTGGACCTAATGTAAAAAAAAAAAAATGTCAGGGATTTTGTCAGGAAAACTCATTTTCGCATAACCCTAATCCTAATGCCCCGTTCTGACTGGGCGAGTATTTTAGTAGAGTGGTGAGTATATTAGTAACTAAACGTGTCCGAATACTACAATTTTAGTAGAGTAGGCTAGTTAGCTCTTTAGTAGGTTGAATCCATTTGCTTAATAATAATAATAATAATATTTGGCTAATTTATATAGCGCCGTTTTCGTGAAAAATCACCTCAAGGGCGCTGGGAGCTTAATTAGCGTATTAACTTTATTGCATTATTAGAATGAACTCTGCTTGACAGTAGAGCCAACACTTTTTGGTGAGTCAAGTAGCGAGTTACTCGTCACTCGACTTACTACTTGTCAGGTGCGAACAAAGCACAAGGGTGGGATAAGTTTTCAATGAAAACAAATTAAATCATTTATTTTTTTTATTGAAATAAAAACTTTTGTAATATTATATTTGTTCATATGACTGCAGAATAGATCACGCGGATATGCATAACTACAGGGTGCGATGTTGAAACAGGTAGAAATAAAGAGGAGCAAACATGCATTGCCAGCATAGAAAAATTAAATTATTTTGTTGTTTCTAAAAAAGTTATCAACATGCTTAATTTCGTCGTTTCTACAACGCACCCTATAATATAAAGCTATCCTTGATTTCTTATAGCAGGTTATTATAAAAAACATTTCATCATTTCACATAGTAGAATAAACTGCGCTTGTTTTCTCATAGCGGGACATTATAAAACATTTAATTTCACATAGGTACTAGATAATATAAAACTATCCACAATTTCATATATTGGATATAAAACTTTCCATGTTTTAACACAGAATACAAAAAATAATTCTCATTCATCTAATTACAAAGAAAATCAAAAAGTTCAAATTAGTTATTTTGGCGACCAAATATTTTTGTTTGATCAAGCTCGACTTTTTAAGAAGTGGCAAGCACAATATCCCAGGCACATGACAAGGTAATAATAATTTAACCTAAATGTACCATTCTTTATATCACAATTCTTCAAACATAAATAATGAGAAAATCTAATATTTGTATAGACAACGAAAATATTTGTGATTGAAAATTAATACATTTCTAGAATTATTTTTGTAAGCATGCAACTATGGTTTTGTTTATTATCCTATGTCAAATTACCAAATAATATCATTCACTTTATGCATTGAACGATTTGAATTGTTGATGTGATACAATATTAATCTCTCTTGTATTCTTAATAATTTTTTTATTCTAATAATACCATAATATTACATATTAAAGACAAAATAATTATTTGGGATAATCTTTGACATCAGTGATGAAATATGGGAAAAAAGTAAACCCAAAGTAAAAAAAATACAAAAAACCAAACATGATAATGATGCATATACCGTGTGGTAGATTTATTACAGCAAAAAGCCTATAAAATGTAATTTGTTCATTTGGACCTCTTGATTAGGGATTCTGAAGTCCCCTCTTTAATTCCCGCACAAGAAATAAAAAAAATTGAATATGTACCAGGGAATATCTTACAAAATTTCTATATTGCTTCTGTAAAAATAAATATGTGGTAGTGTAAATATTAATTTATTAAAACAAAATGAAACTGTTTTGTAAAATATTTATTAAATTATTTAGTGTGATGAATAAAATTATATACTTTGTTGCATAAAATAAATAAGTTAGACAAAAAACAATTAATTTTTTTTAATAAAAAAAGAAGAAACATAAAATTCAATTATGTAAAAAAGTTTTTTTAGAAAACTGTTATTGTAAATTTATGATATAAAAATAGTTAAAGTTTTTTAAACTGTTGTGATGGAGATACTTGCTGTCCAATGTTTCAGCTGTGGAAAATACATATATGTTTCTGTGATAATAATAATTGGACAATTTGTAGAGCGCCGTTTTTGTGAGAAATCGCGTCAAGGGTGCTGTGATGTAGGTTTAAACGTCAGCAACAATTCAGTAGGCGAAAGGAAGAACGGAATGAGTCAATATTAATTAGCGTATTCAGATTTGGTCCAAATCTGGTAAAGGACTAAATAATCTTAAATCAACCCGTTGTTCTTTTCGCTTACTTAGAATTATTATTACATACATTATTATAACAAAAAAAATGATTTTTTCCAAATTGCACATTTACAAGAAACAACACTTTGATTAATAAACTGATTAACCCATTGGGCACAAACCCCGGCTCTGAGCCGGGTGTGCAACTCACGTACTTAAGACGGGCTAGAGTAGGTAGGCCAAAAAACGGAAAACGAGCACAACAGTGACATCTTTGAATAAAATTTAAAAGCCAAAAGCTCTGTAGGCAATGAAGCATTCATTTCGTAGTATTGGCAATAACATGTTTCTTCAGTTTTTTCCCTGACATTTATGTTTGAAAATTTGAATTTTTTTATTTATTAACAAGTAATATTTATGTAAAAAAACAAAAATAATTAAAGTTAAATTAATAAATATTATGTGTTTTTGTCTGTTTGAGAATGAAAATGTTTAAATAAAACTTACAAAAAAATAAAAAGTTATATTTGTATCCTTATTTACTCAAATATTAAAATTTTTGATTTTCGTTTATTTCTTTTCTTCCAATATGTAAACAAATTAATTCATTTGAATATATAGTTTAAATGTTTTTTTTTTTGGATTTAGGACCAGTTGTTTCGGAAAATTAAACGTTTGAATTTTCTTCAAATCGACATTCACCGAAAAATTGGGTTGTTTCAACCTCCATCAGAAGAAATTTCATCGAAAATTCCATAGGACCAGTTGTTTCGGAATTCCCTTCAAAATTGAATTTCCTTCAAATTTGAATTTCCTTCAAATTTGAATTTCCTTCAAATCGTCATTCACCGAAAAATTGGGTTGTTTCAACTTCCGTCAGCAGTAAATACAGTGAAACCCTCTTAAGAAGTTTTCCAAGGGACCGGAAAAAAAAAACTTCTTAGGCGGGAAAACCTTATAAGTGGGAAAAATTGGGCTATTTGTTCTTCAAGGGACCAAAAAAACCAAACTTCTTAAGCAGGAAAACATCTTAAGCGAGAACTTCTTAAGAGGGTTTCACTGTAGCAACAAATAACGTTCGATAAATTTGAAAATTTTATTCAAGTGTTCCCCGCCGAATCACAATTTTGACGTCTGCGCATGCGCCTCCCATTATTTCGCTAACCGTCCGGACTCGGCAGATCACATTCACATCACATTTCTATAGTATTTTCACTGCTGACGGAAGTTGAAACAACCCAATAATTCGGTGAATGACGATTTGAAGGAAATTCAAATTTGAAGGGAATTCCAAAACAACTGGTCCTATGGAATTTTCGATGAAATTTCTTCTGACGGAGGTTGAAACAACCCAATTTTTCGGTGAATGTCGATTTGAGGGAAATTCAAACGTGAAATTTTCCGACACAACTGGTCCTTAGTGTTTCAAAGCAGATTTTCAATTTTTGGTACAAAATTAATTCATTGTTGAGGGCCAATTTCTTAGCTCATTAACTCTGTAGCCAATGGGTCAAACCATTTCAGTTCTACAATTAGATTTAAAAAATAAATAAACAATTCATTCCATTTATTGATAATGCTCTACAGTCGGGCATATACCATTAATTTGACATTGTCACATTGAGTCTAGTTTGAGTAAAAAGATTTTGAAAAATTCCATTCCATTTTATTTACATATCATCCTTTCTGCTGTGCGAATGGGATATGGAGTAATAAATCCTTTCTGCTGTGCAATTGGGATATGGAGTAATAAATCCTTTCTGCTGTGCGAATGGGATATGGAGTAATAAATCCTTTCTGCTGTGCGAATGGATATGGAGTAATAAATTTAGCGGTTCTCAACCATTCTTTGTTTTAAACAAATAAAATGTACGCCTTATGTAATAATGTAAAAGAATGTTATAAATATAAAATCAGAAAGTATAAGTCTCAACATAAATTTCATTAAAAGTTCAGAAACTCAATAAAAAATGAATTTATTGTCGAGTTGTCTCGAAACAGAATCCCTGCTCCTGTTCAAGAAAAATCTGGAATATAGTCAATGATTTTAAAAAAATGCTATAAAAATTAATAATAAATTTTGTTCGTGGATTACAGAATTACTTCCAAAAATAATTTTGACTTTTTATTGTCATTTACCTTAGTACAAAGACAGTATCATAATAAAAGTTGTAGCAAATATGTTATAAAAAAAATCCTTAAATTAAATGAACGTACAAAAAATTGTAAAGCAATATTATTTGGAAAACACAGAGTAATAATATTATGCAAACTATAATTAATTTTTGAGAAAACGAGACATTTGAACTTCATGACAATATTCTCATATAATAATATGTAAACTCGAAAAAAAAACATTAACTATCGTATAAAATACTTCAAAATCACAGAACAAAAAATATTTTAAAGCAGAGGTAAAAAATTATCTTAAAAATCTGAAAAAGAAACATAAATATTAAGAACTATATCTCCGATAGAACAGCATGCGGAAGATTCCTCAGTCGAAAATATATACAAAGGTTTCCCTCGCCAACAGCCGAGTTGTTAAAACGAAACTCTATGCCGATATGCGCACCGAGTGCCACAAGCTCCTCTATAAATTACATTACATCTTTATATTTGGACGATAACTTCGTTGCATATACAATAATCTAAAAAAATAATTCTAATATAGTATTATATGACAGCCTAGCGGTGCAGCAATAATTGAGCCCATAGCGTAAGGAAAACCTTTAATGGAAAGCTGCCGTTAACAGGGGGGGGGGGGGCCTATATACTAAATCATACTCCGGTAGACAGCACATAGTATAAAAGTTGCCGAAGTAGATAAATAAAAGTTGCTTCATATCTCGTCCACAACATACAATTTGTGTGTACATTTGAGTACCTTAAACACTAAACCCAATAAAATACTTGGAGCCGTTCTGCCGCCTCACTCATTGGGAGTCTTCTTGGACGAGGTAAGCGCCTGGCGCTCCATTACAATAGCCATCATCTCGTTGATGATTGCGTTTTCTCGTGCGTGGTTGGTGTCTGAAATACAGAATATTCTATTACACATCGAAAATGGTTTAAGTTCTACCACATCACAAAAATTTTGAAAGTGAATATTGACAATGACAGCAATGACAAGATAAACCAAGAACTGATTATTCTAATCCCACAAGATTTCTACACTTTGACTAAAGCAAGAGGAAGTATAATATGGCTTATTAATCATGGCCATTAAATGGCCATTTAATGTAATGGCCATTTTGTGTAAACATTTCACAAAAAATAACAGTTTGTGCACATCCAGTGCCAAATAGTAAGCTTCCTTTTGATAAAATACCCCTCCACACAAAAGACAAGGAGACAAGAAGATGTTCCCGACTTGTATCACATACACAAATATATGAATAGTATATTATAATATAAAGAGTATATTATAATAATCGTATAAAAATATTTGACAGAAATGCCTTTCAATGGCATTCAAGTAGGACCAGCATAAAAGGTAGAAATACCATTCCCGATCAAAGTGTGTTAAGGTTACTCCTAAAAATATTGATCAAATAATATGAACCAAAAAAGTACAGTATATACAAAGCAATGAGAAGAGAACAAAAAATTAACAATAACACTGCTGTTTTAGCACAGGGCAAAATTGTCGTAATGCAAATAATTTTTTTAAATTAACCTGTGACTTCGTTAAGTAGGTCCCGCAGCTGCAGTCTCAATTCCTCGTGTCGCTTCTCCAGGGCCTTTTCTCGGGCACTTATTGTGAGGGCGTTACTCGGGGACGTTAATGGTTCCTCGTTCTTGTTTTGGCACAAGCATGTGTGAGGCGGCCTCTTCTCCTTGTGCGTACTCTGCATGGCCTGCATTCCCTCGGTGAGGTGGAGCGCATTATCACAGGGTTTCGAATGGATCGAATTTAAAGACTTGCATCTGAAGAAAAAGGTTTACATAACAAGATAATTAATGTTCTTTGATAATATTCTATAGTCTTCCAATATGTAAATAAAAGAAGTTGTGTATGAGATATTGACTCAATTTTTTATGTGTTTGAAAGTATATTTTATGGCAAAAAGTGTGGAAAATGGCGTTCAAATATCCGCTGCGGCTTTGCTTGGTGGTGCATCAGTGATTTGAAAGCAGCGACGTGAACTAACTACCGAGATCTTACGATTTAATGCCTTTAGACTTCTTCCTTTGGAGCTATCTTAAATTGCAGGTCTATGCAGATAAACCGCAAACAGTTGACTTCCTCAAAGTCAACATGACAAACGCCACCCAGTAAATTTAGGCAGATTTATGCGACAATCATTGAAAATTGGATCTCCCGAATAAGTGCCACCAACCTAAGCCGCAGGGGACATTTGAACAACGTAATATTCCACACTTATAATAAGTATTGCCATAAAATATACTTACAAATAATAATAAAAATTGAGTGGATATCTCACACACAACTTGTTTTATTTACATTTTAAAATCGAAATTTACATTTTAAATGAAAGACCATGTAATAATGCAAATAATGTTAGGTAAGTGAATTATGTTCTACCTTTTCTTGGTTAAGAGCAGTTCGTTTCCTTTTGGTGTGTTTGATGGAGGTAGTCCAGAGACCTCTGGGTGCCCTAAAAACAAAATTCATAATTATTAATATAAGTGTGAAATTTTACCAGTTACTTGCAAAGCATTCTCATACGGGTGGGGGGAGGGTTAAGATAAGAGATGAGTGTAATATCTGGAATATTTTAAATCAATTACCTTATTAAGGGGATAGGCAAATCAAATTTTCTTGATTTAGAGGCAAATTTGGCAATTAATTGTGAGTTGTATTTGTGACTTGCTTATTTGAATTTGGCGCCCTAAAGCGATGGTTGCTGCGGGGAGGGTGGGGATAGACACATTCGAGAGGGCAGGGCTTGTAGTTTTATCTCCGCTTGGTTTAGATAGAATAATAAGAAATATACTTTTCCGTCAATTATCGCCATACAAAGTTGCATTCCGTACCCATTTTAATATTGCGCCCCACAGTCGTGTTCTGGCTGGCAGTCGATTGTTTCGATGAGACTCAGAATGAGCAGACAAACCAACAGCAGCAGAGCGTTGAGGGGCTCACAAAAAAGAAAGCCTTATCATGTAAACGTATAGGGATGAACTTGCTTTTTGTGAAAGCCCAGGTGTTTTTCTTCATGTCAAAAGTTTTCCTGAAGTTGTTTATCCATGAAACCACTCCACTCCATTATTCTATCTAAACAAATTCTACCTATCCAAGCGGAGATAAAACTTCAAGCCCCGCCCTCTGAATGTATCTATCCCCACCCTCCTCGCAGCAACCATCGCTTAAGAGCGCCAAATTCAAAAAAGCAAGTTGCTCTGCCCCACCCTGTATTATTAATCGTCTTAGTCTCAGAGCACCGACCTATCAGCTTATCTAGACTGAGTGCAAACTGCCACTGTACAGATTGATAAAACAATGATATACGAAATTCTTTGCAACAAGCAAAGTCCATTTGAAGTCCTTTTGTCATCTGAAATTCATTATTTTTGAAATATCGTTTTTCTGGGTGTCTTGTATAGCAGATTCTTCAATAGTGACCAGCTGCTAAACCTGTACCGAGTACACCCAACAATTGAATTTGGGTGCCACCTCTGGGCTGGAGCTTCAAAATACTTGATAAACCTACTCGATTCTGTAGAAAGGAGGATGGTCTGTCTGATTGACAATCCGTTGTTAACCGACCGATTCCCATCAACAACGCGCAGAAGCAATATGGTCAAGTCTGTTCTAAGGGTATTTGATGGAGCCGGCTCTAACGAGCTAGCAGCATTGATTCCTGGTGCACGGGCTATATAGCTACCCTGTCTTTACACTATACAGACAAAGGTGCTCTTGTGAGGTGTCAAATAATTAAAAAAAAAAAAATTAACCTATACCCACATGACGTTGCATACACTCGTTGCCAGAAAATTCAAAAATTTATTTTGACTCCTGCTCTTTATTTTTCGTAAAACAGAGATAGTAAAAATATCTTCACAAATTTTTGATTTGATGACAAATGAACATGAATGATTATTTACATCCGATTCCAAATGATTTTGAGGCATACTGTTTTGCTAAATTAAAATTTTTAAATGAAAAACACTTGTTTTTTTGTGAATTTTGGTGTTTTGGTTGATGTTCAACAAGATTCCAAAAATTTACCTTTCAATATTTTTTAAAAATCCTAGATCAAAAACTAAAAACTTCACAGATTAAAATTCCGTTTGATATTTTTGTTTCAGATAAGCAGAACGCCCGCAATCGTGGTCACCCCAAAAGACTTATTTTGAAGATGAGTGGCTAACTTGCCGTGTACTTCAGCAATGAGCTACGATTTCAGGGTGAAAAAATTGATGTGTGCTCAAAATATGAATAAATAATATGTGGTGAAAAGTTTGCAATTGTTTGTTTATTTAGTTTGCCAAAAAAAAAAAAAAGCCTTCACTCAGGGTGACCGCATTAATGCATGACATTCACATATGATGCCCACTCACCCCAAAATAGCGATACATAAAATTTTAAGAAAAACTCTCTTTTTAACTTTGCTCAAGTGTGCTCAAAATATGAATAAATAATATGTGGTGAAAAGTTTGCAATTGTTTGTTTATTTAGTTTGCCAAAAAACTCTCTTTTTAACTTTTGAAGGTTATTCCCATCAATGTAATACATCATTGAAGAAGAAGACAACAATAATAATCTAAATTAAAATATGAAAATGAACAAGACACAGAAAAATAATAAAACATAATGGTGGCAACTGGGACTCGACCAGATCTAAAACGGGACGGTTAAAATTAAAAATTAATTAATTAAATTGTTAAAATTTTGTTTATTTATTTCTGGATTTGATAGGTCATGCGGGAAGAGGTTAAGTTGATAATGAATGAGACCAGAAGGGTAAATGACTGCAGCAATAATCGTACCCCACAGTGAGATGGGGTGGCTTGTAACCCGACAGATAGGTTATACATACACATTTATAACATCAAATTTTCTTACCGTATGAACTTTGAGCAATGCAATAATCGTCTGGTAATGGGGGTATCGGTGGAGGGATTTCAATGTTAGCATCTGATTCATCAATAAAAGTTTCATCCTGAAAAAATGTAAACATAATTAATATTATGGATTATCTATACAGAAAGGCTAGAGGCACACCAAAAGGCTGAAAAGCATTCAACGAGGAAGTGCGGAATTGTTAAGGATAATAAGGATTGGAAAACAGTAAAAATGTGGGTGACTACCAGAAAACAAAGCAAGCAACAGACAAAATTTCACCCTATTAATGTGTGTCACATGCAAGATTCTCAAAAAACTGAATTTATCGTTAACTGAATAAGCACCGGTTTTATATCATTTATTCTATACAGTGAAACCTCTATAAATAAAAAAAAATAATTCTTAAATCCAGCACATAGACAATACCATACTTGATAAAGTGACATTCCTTTTTTTTTTTTTTTTATCTAACCTACGGGTAATATCCGAAAGCAAAATTAATATTTACTGTCGACATAGGCATGATTCTTGACACTGTAATTGCAGAGTTTCGGCCCCTAGGGGTTAATGCTAGTCACACACATACAATCTCATAATATATGTGGCTTGACCTATTCATGACAGAAAAGTGCTATTTAGGATTATTCATTTCCTTTTTCCTACTCACATATCTTCTTGCCCTATAGTGTGAAATGTCACCAGTGTAATGGCGACTTCCTGAGAACTAACATGTTTCTGTGCAATGTGGTTTAACTACGATAAATCTTCACTTTTGATAAAGAACCGCGCCTGTGTTGATGCAATTAGAAGCTGGTGAGGGAAAGTTACAATCAGTAAAAGTGGAGAATTGGATTTTGGACGCGAGACACCATTATCCTGCCTTCAGTGAGTTTTTAAGCTTTTCCTTTCCTGTCCATATTTCTAACAAGTGCACACTTGAGTCTAACATTAATGTTTAATATTCTAAAAAAAACCTACAGAAATATTTCGTGAATAAATGGAGATGTTTAAATAAAAATGTCGCGATCCTAAAGGCCTGGTTACATTAACGCGTTTTTCAATTTTTTCAAAAATTTATTCGACAATAATCTTTCTTGAAGGGTTTTTGCACTTTTTTCACTGGACGTTTTATTTTGAAGGAAGAAATAACAAAAAAAAATAAACTAAGAAGATAACGGTATGAGCGCACCCCTGTGTTTCACAACAACGACAACTAATCGACTCTTTGTAATAACAAGGTCACATCTGTTGCGATAACGTCGTGCGATAATGGGATCTATGGTAAGCTACTTGAGAGTTCATTATCGCATGACGTTACCGCAACAGATAGAACCTTGTTATTGCGTGCTTTAAACGGTGTGTAGAGGAACGATCGATGTGATCAATTTTTGATAGTTTTTTATGAAATTAATTTGGGAGAAGAAATAAACGATTGATGGAGATTTCACTGTTTTTAAACAAATGATGAGTGAAGTATTGGAAAAATACGAAAAACAGCAATGTTGAGTTGGCTTAAGAAAATGAATTACATGTATCGATGGCCTAATATTAAACTGCATAAAGCCAGAATCTGATATTTTGAGATAATCAATATTTTCTTTTTGTGCACTTATTCAAAATATCAAATTTTAATAAAATTTCTTCATTACCTCAAAAGAGGGGTATTAAAGCAAAAATGCCACTCTCCAAAAGTATTGTTTTCGTAAATCGTAAATCATAAAAAAATGAATCAAAGATTACTAGGAATTTTTCATGTGATTTTTTTGTAATAACTTAACAAGTATGTATAATCGAAAGTGAATTATTATAAAAAAAATGTTATAATAATGTGTTTATTGGCCATGTTGACTTTATTTTAATTCAGGCTTGTGATTGGCTTTTGTGGAGAGTGGTGATTTCGCTTGTTAATTGCCGTGGAGGGTGGTGATTTTGAATCTGAACCCCATTTTCATTTCGAGTTGTCCACGATTTGCGGTTGATTTCAGGATCTCAAAAACCATCTTCTAGCTATGGACATTACGCATAGATTGGCATTTGTAACTCAATTTCGTCATTTTTGGAGAGTGGCGTTTTTACTTTTATATCCCACATTACAAATCCTTGTTTTTAAAACAATCTCGTTAGTTTTAACCGCTTGGGCACATACGGTTGTTTTCGAAATGACGTATGCCCCGGATCTGAGTTATTAAATGGAAACAATTTAAAATGGTTTATATAAAACTAAGTATATATGAATATTTGGATATTTTTAAACATGATTTTCAACTCTTAACGCGGACAAGTGACATATGACAGATTAAAAAATAAAATCCGATTCTAACCCTTATGTATAAAGAAACTGCACAATGACAAGCTCTGAATCGCTTGCGCCAATATCATTCCAGATGTTTCTTTTTATTTGAGCACTCTAGCTTCTCTTAATTCTCTGATATTGATTTTCTATGGAATTTGACCATATGTGGGGAAATGTCATCCGACATTCACACGTCATAATTTTTTATTAATTTGATTGCTGTTTAAACTGGGAAGAACCCCTTTTGGGGAATCTTTTGATACCCATATTATGTTTTATGGTTTTTCAGACTTCGGTTTAATACTAGGCCATCAATATATACATATTTACAAAGCAACAAAAAATTCACATAGAGATTTTCATTTAATTAGTGTTTGCATAGCGATTGATTCCAATTATTATTTTGCAGATTATCCTTGAAAGAGGCATCAGATAAATGTGGGGTTTTTATAGAAATGTTCAAAGGTCAAAATTGAAATAAAGAAATACAGTCTATATTAAAAGGTAATAAATTGTGTCAGGTGTTCGGCAGTTCAGTTTTATTACTACATATAATAATATGTTCATATCGTCTCCCGAGTTCTTAATTATCCCAACGACCATTAGCATATTTTACAGGAGGAGGAGGTTTTTTTTCATTATTTCAATTAAACATTATGATAGGTGTTTAACATGAAAATATTTCCATAAAGGTAAAGGTCACATTGGTTTAAATAATTCTTAGTAAAGTGATTAATTATCATTTTTGATACGCTACTTTTAATTTTAAACTCCTGTATGCCGCAGTCCCCCCGGCGGGTCTGGATTTTTTAAGCGATTTTGCCCCTTATGCATAAAGAAATTGTATGAAGAACAAGGTCAGAATCGCTTGGGCCATTCTCGATCTTGACATAACGAATTACTGGATAGCATTTAGCCACTCCGAATAATTCATATTAATTGCCAATGACGTGCCGGGCACCAAAGATGGCGGACAAAATGGCTGCCGTTTGATAATATGAACGCTGTCATATTGAAGTCTATATTTATTCATTGTTTTTTTTATATAAATCCATTGTGGAAAGCATAGATTTGAGTGATTATTAGGAAGTTCGTTTTATCTACATTATTTTGATATTATATCACAAAAGAAATGTTATAAAAATTGAATTCGTAAGAAAGGTGACAACTGTTAAATATTTTACGTCGTATTGAAAAAATATATTTTTTGTATGCTCGCTTTCAACAAGTTAATTTTGAGATTGAAAAAAACTAAAATGGTGGTTTGGACAATTAAGCACTCGGGCGACGATATGTACAAAATAACATTATGTATTGTGAACCCAAAATAATTAAGCGAAACTATATAAAATTTTGTAGAAGTCACCATATTTATTATATTTTAACCAAAACTTAACACATTGTTTGCGGAAGACCCTTAAAAGCCTATTTTTCATACTGTTTGTAAAGTGTGGGAAATGCCTAAAAGCATTTTTTGCATTTATATACTATTGGTAGACGGCGGGTAACGCAAAGACATGTTGTTATTCGTTGAAGTAAAAATCAGGAGCGTACTCTTGTGAGACGTGTACTAGGTACCCGGAAATTTATAGAATTAATACCATGTCTGAACTGAACATGAAATAGCCATAACATTTTGTTTTATCTTTACATTTCTTCATGGACGTACCGTTCCATAAAGGGAACTGTTTCCAACGATATCATGTTAGACAACAATGTTAATGTTAGACTTTTTATATTTCAAAAAATATATATTATGTTGAACGTGATAAAAAAACCAGCCGCATACATTGTGTTAAGTAGAAAAATATAAAAGAAAAAATTGATGGAAAATTGATATAGCATCGATTTTGTGAATACCTTTGTGGCTACATGGTAAATTAGAAAAATAGGAGAATATATGTGATTTTACTTAAATGTTGTCATTATAAAATGCATGCTATTTAAATTGTTTTGTGTTAATTATTTATTTATGCTGCGTGAAAGTCAGCATAATTGTACACATGGAAAAGTTAAAGTTAATTTCCATATGTTTTACACGTATAAGATCTTTGTTTCAAAATACACAAACAAACTCAAGGCAACATTCAAATTTAAAAATATATTATGTCTTACGGGAGATTCAGAACGATCCAAATTAAAGCAGGACTGAAAATAAATTATTTTTTTAATGAATTATTTGCATTTAACCAACATAATTTTAAGAAAAATTCTCAATGTAACCAATATTATTTAAATGTTTATGTAAAAATTGCACAATGTACGTACATAAAGCAAAATAAAATGTGAAAAATATGGCATGGATGTCCAAAATCTAAAGAAAGCGCTCTTAGGCCGCATGCAGGTGCCACTTGTTCATGCCTTTCCAAAATTGTCTTCTCAGTTGCACAACACTTTGAGAAGCACATAAATTATGAATGATAGGTGCAGACTTTCAACAAAATGCGAAAAAGACAAAATTAAACTAATAAAATTTTCATGGTTACTTTGAGAACATTTGAAAAAACCTATATATAAATTACACTCACGCTTGATTTGATCCTCAATTTATGTGCGGGTTGGAATTTTGGCTTTTTGTCATGGGTTGGCGAAATATTATTAGTTCCTGTAGGATCCCGTCTTCTACTGAAAAAATCTGAAACAGTTTTTATGATGCTTTTTCTCCTGTCATCCCTCCCTTTGTGCTTCTTGCAATTGTCAATGGTGAAGAAATTTGGATCTGAGGTACAAAAGTTGTTGAAGGAACTGGCCTGCTGGCAAGACTCCTTGGAGTTTCGCAAGGACTCAACGTGCTGCACCAGCTTCCCGGAATAGTCACTCAAGGAGAGCTGACGGAACCCGGGGACTATGCCGGTGGGGGGATTGCAATTGGATAACTCGAGAGCATCCGGCTCCGAGAGCATCCGCTGCCTTACAGTAAATACATTCCTCGATGGCCTTTTACTATGTTCTTCCAGTACAGACTGATGTATATCTGGCAGGGAGAATGTTTCATTATTTAAATACTTCCCATTAAAGCATTGGGTTCCATCAAGTGCAAGTGGTTTCAATTTCAGGGACATTGAGTTTTTAAGATTTGTGCTACGTTTCTCTTCAGAGGCAACAGGGGTAAGTATTGGATCTACTACTGATGTAATGACATCTTCAGGTTTGGTGACCTGCAGGGGTGGCTTAGGGTTGGTGCTTCGTGATCTTCTGTCGCGCCGGTCGGTGCGTTTTGATATGTTATCCATAACCAGTTGGTGGACGAGATCCTTCTGCCAGTCCTTTTCTTTGGTTATTTCCTCCAGCTTCCTGGAGGTAGCGGGAGAGTTGCTTAATTTTCTAGAACTATCTTTGCACTCTGAAATATCAGACACGTTTTTCAATTGAACAAATTCTTCATCAATAACACTTTCTGGCTCTGAGGGCAAGGTAAGAATAATAGGTATTTGTTCGGCAGGTTCGTCTTCTTTAACTTCATCCTGAATTGGTGCAACTTCCAAAACTATTGTTTCAATTAGTTTATTGATGGGCTGTGGCAAGTTGTTTTCTCTATTGCTCACCAATATGCCGGCCCCTTGTTCTATGTAATCTAAAGATCTATCGTAGTTCAACAGTGGAGCACAGTGTTTATTAACAGCTTCAGGATATTTAACTCTAGTTGTAGTTGTATTATATTGATCAACATCTACATCAACAAATTCTACAAATCCTGTATTTACGACTCCGGCTGCATTGGTCGTAAGAGAATCTTCATTCTCAATGACACTTTCTTCTGATCCGGTGTCCATAAAATCAATATCAGAGTGATCACGGTCTAAAACACTTGACGCTTTATGCTTAACTTGAACAGTCTTTCCACAAATGTGTTCATTAAAGTGATCATCTAAAGTGTAATGTGGATTCCTTTTGGATTTCTTCAATCGGAGGGTATCTGTGGAGCCCTCCACGGCCCAATCAAGAGGTTCATTATCAGTAAAGAATGCAGTGATATCGTTTCCCGAATCGGAGCTCGATATTTCCTGGACAGGCTTGGTTTCAGTTTGCTGCTTTGGGGTTGTTGGAATTGGATCGGGGAGTTCTTTTGGAACAGCTGTCAAGGGATAGTCTTCATCCGAGTCTTGTGGGCCAATGTACTGACCATCTACAATCATAAGACTGTCCAGTTGCATGACTTCTCCACATGGTTTCATTATTTCAACACGGGGAACTGAAATACTGTTTCGGGTATTATGGTTTTCTGACTCATCCTCACTCGAGGATCCCAAACTTAAAGAATCCGAATCCACATCTGTTCCAGATGGTTCTTCATTCTTTTTAATATTCTTCCATGGAATTTTGGGTACGAGAATTTTAAACACCGGACTGGTTGGTCTCTTTTCATTGGCTGAATTATTCCTAACACTCTGATCTGTACCGACAATATTGTTAGAATTGAGGGATGTTTGAACAATGTCTGGCATGGACTGACTAGGGTTGGGTACAGTTTCCAAATTGTTGTTGTGTTTAGAATCACTGTTCTGGACGAGGTTGCTGATTGCCGGTACTACGGGGTTACTGGGGGATAAAAGGCCACTGGCATTGCGACGCAACGAGTTATCAAGGAAGGCTTGCATGGAGGGGCTTATTTCTGTAGCTGGATTAAGTAATTTTTGACACTCTGAGATATTGCTATGAAACTCTCTAAATTTGGAATTTAATTCAGAAGCAGAATCAGACTTCTGGAGAGCAGTATTAACTTGTGGGCCTAATAGGTATTTTTTCTTCAATTCTAAAGCCCGTTTTGTGGCTATCCCAGTTGTGCTTTGAGTTCTGCTTAACAGATAATCTCCGGGCCGAGGGACTGTGATTGGGTTTTTAAAAGTAGGTAAAATTGGTTTAATTTCTACAATCCTTTTTTCAGGCTCTAACATTCTAGTAACTTGAAACCTTTTGGCGCCTTCCATTTGTAGTTTAAGGTTTTCCTTTTGCTTAATTTTATTATCAGGACTATACGCCGCTTGATGTTTACTATTTCTTTTCTTATGATCGGCGAAGGACATAGTTGGAACTTCGATGGTCGGCGTGACGTCCATGGGCCCGAACTCACTATCAGTGGACACCTCGGTGGCGGAGTTGGCGGCTCCTGAGTTTTTTGAATGTGAATCGGTTGCAACCTGAAATCATCATATTTAAAATATTAGATTAAATAAACCGTTACTTTGTTGTTAAGCTGGTGTATGGAACCCATAGCCTAGGGCATTGAAATAAAGAAGCGCATCTTGAAGATATTACATACACCTAACAACATCCAGCTAACATCTAGAAAACGCAAACATGCGACTATCTAACTTCAAATGTTAGTAACAGTGACGCATTATCACGTACTCGAGTCTGGGGAGGGGGTATGGGAGTAAACAGTTCACAATAACGACATGCAAAGGCAACGAAGTGGAGTCTTGTTAACAACGGACACGTGAGTAGCGCACTCTGCAATCTGTTATTGCAAATGGGTTTACCTGACATGTCTGTTGGGAAAGAGAGTTGAATTGTGACTTAAACTAAGAGTTTGAGATGGCACTAGAGAGGCACCTCGGTGTCGCTGGGCGAGGGCGAGTGGGGGGCGCCGAGTGCCACTTCGCGGCGCCGCAGCTCCAGCGCTCCGCCCTCCGAGCCCCAGGTGCCCTCGGCCGCCTCCTCGCCTGCCGTGGAGTACTCATAGCTGCTGCGCTCCGAGCTGCTGCTGCTGCTGTCGCTCTCGCTGTCGGTGTACGAGTCCGACCCGTTGTCGCTATCTGCTGAAACAAAGGAGCACACAAATCACCCTGATTTCTTGGATAACTAGAGGTTACATGCATTGTGTATTATTGTATGCACATCTGTATTACCTGAGTCAAATTCGTCCGATGATACGATATCGTCATCATCACTGCTGCTGAAAAATATTAACATTATTAGAATTATTAAAAATATCAAACAATGACCTAAGTTTGTTTTTTCTTTATTTGTGAAACACTCTTATAGGGTCTTCCACGGGACCGGATAAAACTTCTTATGTGGGATAAAATTGTGACTTTTGTCAACTGACCATAGATATTTGATCATTTGTTCGTGTTCGATTTAGCGATCGTTCTAGCATATAGCATGAAACTTTGTTGTGACACGCTGACCGAGTTACTTTTATTCTGTTTTAGTGATTGTAAATCAAAATGTGTAAATGTATTCTTAATTGTCTGTTAATTACCAACAACGTATTATTATATAGTTACTGGCGGCCGCTGCCCTGAAAGTATGAAGGTTCACTGATAATCCGTACTTACGAGAAAAAAATTACTAAGCATCATTAGGCAAAAATAATTCCACTAACCTTATTTGTAGGGAAGGTAAAAGCTAAGCTGTTTTCGATGGATAAAAACTTATTTCGCTTTTTAATTAAAATTTTAATTAGTTTACACAAATCTTTTTTCAGTGCTAAAATTTTTTTTTACATTGCAACACAAACTTGTCATATACATATAAATCTCAAATTTCAATCCAAAAAACTCTTTTTTTGTCTATGTTTCATTTATTTTTTTATAACGTATATATGTATAGTAGATGGGTTCAATTGTCAAAGTTACCTCTATATCATAAAAAATTGAATTCCTTATTGGCTTGCATTTTATAATTTAAAACACAAATTAATAAAGAAGCAAACATCCATACTACGTAGATATTTGCTATACCTTTTGATTAAAAAAAGAATTATTTATTCAGTTTGGTCAAGTATTGTTAAGAAAGAGAAAATACTTCACTTTATATTCAAATCAAAAAGCTAACTGCAAAAAAATTTTAATGTTAAATTTAAAAATTTTAATATATTTTCAAAGCTTCCGACAGAATCCGGATGAATCTTTGAGAATTTTTAATTGATTATTTTTATATGAAATGACAAAAAAGTGAGGTGACAATTACGTTTATAAATCGTTTGTCTACTAAAATATTAATGTTTTTATTTTTTTTTATTTTCAGTAATTTTAGTTTCAGTTTCATCACTCAAATCAGTTTCAAAACGTAATGTTCCGTAACGAACGCCGATTTGATTTCGACGGGTGCGTTGTGCTCCAATTGGGTACTGACGCAAGCGGAGAGCCGCTGGCAATCAGTCTGGAATTATTCAATGTTCCCTTCGTAACGTATCATTGTGTTCTTATCGTGACAAGCTACCCAACTCACATCGAAAATACCGTTGTGATGAAAAAATCAAGTTAAAATCTATTCCAAGTGTCTACCGTTCATCCAGAAAACATTCCAGTGCCGACCGAGGAATATACGAGTATCAAGATTCGTAACCTCCCATATGTACCACTGTGAAATACCTTGCAATTTGGTTGAACCCAAGGATTTTTGCAATCCATAGAAACCGCTTGCGTAGAGTGGCCTTTATTCCCATTCTAACACCCGCAAGGTGGTGCCAACAGCGTGCTAACCTCACTTGTAAGGTGGGCCATTTTTAAAACTTTCTTATATTTGCATGCAAAATTTTTATATTTCAAAAATTATAAGTTTATTTTGAATTATAAAATTTAAAAGTGTATTTCATGACCTTTCCAAAACAGTTTTTAGTTTTCGGATGCATTCAGAGGTATTCCATTTATTTGGATTTTATTGCAAAATGGCAATATTGGGATAACTCAATACTAACCTCTTTTCTTTATCAATAATGGGCACACTGCCGAAGTTCCGATCGGTCCACTCATCTTCATCCATCTCATATTCCTGATCCTCGGCCTCGCTGCGACTAATTATTTCTATCCTCTCAGGAGTCTCACCTGGAAAAAGAACATTTTATTATTTTTTTATTTATAACATATAATATCATTCACAATTATAACATCATTTCATTACATATCATTCATCAATTTTAGTTACCCAATTAGTAAAGAAATATTCTCGAGTCTAACTGGGGAGCTAGTCTATGTACTTAAGTTATACATTTAGAACTGCTTATAGATAATATGTATAGTTACAAAATGGAAGTAAAATACTTTCAAAAATACTGTAAGGTATTACAAAATATTGTACAATGAGAAAAATAGCAATGGAATATCAACAAAATGTTAGCAACAGAATACGGAATATATCTGAAAATCATCAATAAAAAATAAGCCAATCTGTTGCTTATCTGTAAAAATACAACGAGAGTTTTTTTTTAAATTTAAAATAGTTTTTTTCACTTTTTATTGTATCGGGTAAATCGTTAAATAGCTTTGGGCCTACATATTCATAATGGTGTTGTGCAGCTGTCGTGTTGCATCTAGGTACATATATGTTCCCAGATGTTCTAGGTCTTTTACTTCGTGTTGAGGACACTTCAGATTCTTCAAAAACTGTTAAAATTGCATTTTTTTCAAATAGTTTTGTAACCGACAGGACTTTAAATTTTTCAAAAAGTTCCTTGGTTGGAAAAATTCTTGGTTTTTTAATAATAACTTTCATGATCATTTTTTGTGTTGTTACTATCGGATACAGGTTATTCTTGTATATGCTTCCCCAGGCGATTATGCCATACTGCAAAACTGACTGTACAAGCGCAAAGTAAACTATTTTAATATTTGAAAGATTTAGGATATTTCTTAATCATATAAAAATGTAAGTAAGTTTTCTAATTCTTTTGACACAGTTTTCAACGTGTTTCTTAAATTTCATGTTGCTTTCTATAGTGATCCCTAGATATTTTACATCTGAGGTTTTCTTCAGGATTTTACAATTATCGTTACATTCTCCTCCTCTACACGATCGATTATGTACTATCACTCTAATATTGAAATCAGTGACAGGATCATTAAGGTAAAAAGGTATATATGAAGTTTTTTCTACATTAAGACTAAGTAAGTTATCATCAAACCATTTCTTCAATATGACAATGTCAGCATTCGCAGCTATATTCACTTCAGACCATGTTATTCCTTCGATTATAATGACTGTGTCATCCGCATATGAGATGACACTTCCATTAAGAGGGAGAGTGAACATGTCATTGACATATATAATGAAAAGTATAGGCCCGATTACTGTGCCTTTACGTAACTGAAGGTAAAAATTACGTATCACCGAAAGGACGGGGTGACTAACCCCATATATCGAGAAGTGATCGTCTAATATTCTTTTTGCATTTTTCACTACCACTCAGATGTTATTTATTACCTAACGTTTGAACCGTACCTCGCCCATATTTGTCAAGCAGTCAATTGTTAAGTAATTCAAAACAGTAAAAGAGATCAAAAACATTTTATTATAACCCTAACTATGTAATTAACAAACCATCATGCCATTTGCCGCAGGGGTAGGCAGAGAGGACGGACCGCCAAACAACTTAGTCTTGGCATACACTCCTTGCCTCATACAACTTCTCATACATACTCTTCTATTATTCTGACTCTTGACGTGGCCCAACTCAAGTATCTGATTTACTTGATCGTGCCATGTGTCAGGGTTTATGGTGTGAGATTTGTCAAGGTCTTTGCGGCACCATAAGGCAACATACGTTTGCCCACCTACTGTGTGGCGGGCCGAATTGGGGGAAATTGGATAGGGACCTTTCTACCTGTCCAGGCGGACTCTCTCCGCCTCTCTCTCTCTCTCTCATTCATTTTTCCTTCCCAAAACTTCCTTTCTCTAAAAATACCATTCACACAGCATCCCCAAAGATGACAAAGGACCTAAGGGAAATTGTTTTCTCAGGACCTGAGGAAAACTGTTTTCCGCGGGGCTTCCTGGGTGGAGCAATTAAAAAAAAAAAATCATTACCTTTGGGCACCATTTGTCGATCTGGTTCGCTGATTTCTGGGAGGTTGTGACTGGGCCCAGGAGCGGGCTTGGGGGTCTTGGCTGCGTGTGTCTGAGCCGACTTCATTGCCGCATACAGTTTATCCATGATACCAAAGTGGCTTGGACAGAACACGCTGTATCCATACTTTCCATCACGGTCAAACATGTACGAACTGAAACAAGAGGCACCACTGTACAAAAAAGCAGCAAAACACAATCAAATAAAAACTAGCAGTTAAAATTGGCTTCTTCTTCTTCTCGTGTCCTATCCGTTCAACGGACGTTGGCTATCATGTTGGCTATGCGGACATTGTTTACTGCGGCCTGGAACAGCTCTACAGTAGACTGGCCAAACCACTTTTTTTCAGCCACAATGTCCTCCTTCATCTAGGGCCCCGTCTTCCGGCAATCTTTCCCTGCATTATGAGATGCAAGATAACCATAACATCTTCATTCGTAACTCTGTCCATCCAGCTTATTTTGAGTATTCTTCTGTAAATCCACATCTCGAATGCCTCAAGTCGCCTTATCAGTTCTTCAGAAAGTGTCCAGGCTTCCATTCCATAAAATAATACTGAAAACACATAGCATCTGACCATTCGCATTCGTAATCCAAGGTTGAGATCATGACTGCAGAACATCTTTTTCATGCCGATAAAGATTACACGAGCTTGCTCAATGCGACATTTGATTTCAACCGAAGGATCCCATCTTTCATTTAAATTGCAGCCCAAGTATACAATACTTTGTACCTTCTCTAGTTTTGTTCCAGGAATATAAAGATTGTCATTCAAGTCAACTGCTTTATTTTTGCTTATGAGCATGTATTTTGTTTTAGTTATATTAAAATTGGCACTTCCGGCCAATTAATTAAATATATATTATAATGAATGTCTCTTAGAGCCAGCGAAAGAAAATTGATAGACTTCGAAATGTGGTGCTGGAGAAAAATGTTCAGGATTCCATGGACAGCCAGATACACAAATGTCCACCAAAAAGAGTTAGGCATCCCCAATAGGTTTTCAACTATCTACAATGTATTTTAAGATACTTTGGACATGTTGCTCGCCAAACTGAAGACTCCAACTTAGAGAAACTCATGGCCACTTGCTAAATGTGTTTGGCAGAAAAAGCAGAGGAAGGTCACCAGTGCACTGAAGTGATCAAGAATCACTGGCGTCTGGTATTAGGGTGTACTTAGCTCTCCATGTAGCGTGAGGAGTGGAGGAGCCTTGTCCTCCATGTAAATTGGAGAAAGGGTCACAATTCTTGGGAATGAGAAACCGACTTGAAAAGAAGTATATCACTTACCTTATCTTAAGCGGACTGGAACAGTGCAAACACTTGAAGCACTTCTTATGCAGGATTAACCCATCTTCAGGGCTGATCTTCTCCACGAGATAAACAGTTTCCCCACAGCTGTGACAGACCTCCACCTTGTTGTGATGGTGGAAAGCTTTGGGTGCGTGCTGGAAAGTATTAATAAAACAATGTATTATTGGGTACAACTAGGGTGTAATTATGTATTGGGAATGAGACAGATTTACATAATAATAATAATAATAAAAACGTTTATTTGAGAATAGAGTTTTACAAATGTATACATCTTGTTTATTTGACATTGATTCTTTTGACAAATGGTTCACTACTCAGTTATACATTCAGGATTTCTCCCAGAATGCAGCTGGTTTTCAGCAGTTCCTCTAATATAATCATCAGTCTAATATAAGTATATATAATAACGATAATTAATCACTTAACTAAGAATTATTTAAACAAATAAGACCTTAACCTTTATGGAAATATTTTCATCCACCTATCATAATATTTAATTGAAATAATGAAAGAAAATCTTCTCCTCGTGTAAAATATGCTGATGGTCATATGGACCATTAAGCACTCGGGCGACGATTGGTATATTTCATTCTGAAGTTTTGATGATGAATAGCTGAAACTACCCTCAAATACAGCTGTTTTATGTCTGAGCAGAATGAGTAAATGATCTCTTTGGTGTGTACTGTGTACCTATATGAGTCACGGGACCACTTTTCTTCCCAACTAGCTGGGGTACCCGGCTTCGCTCAGGGAGTTGTGTGGTATGAGATTGTGTGATAGCCTTCTATCCCCCACTAAAACAAAAAAGGCTTCGAATGGTCCACCATATTCCAGAACATTCCACAACATTCGAGAGTGTTCTGGAATGTTCCACAATGATCTGGGATATTCCGCGATGTTCTCGAACATTCCAGACTAATTCCAGGTTTGATCTGGAATGCTCTTGAATACTCTCGAATGTTCTGGACTAGAAATTTTTAGAGGGAAAACTTCCGGTCCTTATATTTTCTAAAGTACGCCCTTCAAATAAAAACGGAAACCTTCAAGGATGGGGGGATAAACGGCTACCACACCACATAACTCCCTTGATCGTGATAGCGGGACTCTTTTCTGAGTTTTAGCACTTACACAGTTTGTACTAGAGATGAAACGGATATTCGGTAACTATCCGGTATCCGGCCTAAATTTAAAATCTGGCCAGATACCGGATAATAAATGAGTATCCGGCAGGATACCGGATTTGAAAAAAAATACGATATATAAACTAGAGGCACTTTATTTAATTCACATAACAAAGAGAATCATCAATTTTTTTATTACAGAATGAAGAAAATTAATACTCGAACTGCACTAAAGGCAAATTATGATGAATAAATACCAATTTATCTGCGTTAAGAGGCAACAAACGGTTTCGCTTGTCTTCGTATACAAGGCCAGCTTCCGAAAAAAGTCTTTCGCTGCACACACTGCAGCAGGGCGGTGAAAGAAAATTTTTAGCAAGCTTTGTTAAGTTTGGGTATTGTACAGCATTGAATATATATAATATAATAATGACCACCAAATATTATAAGGATCACGATCGCGACGGTTCATTAGTCTTTCCGTTGGATTTATCAGAAAACCGGTACGATAGTTTATTAGGAACACCGTCACCATGGTATTACTGTTCTTTTCCGAATACTTACATAAGCGCAAATTATCAGTTCGCTCTGTTAAATAACAGAGTATCTGAATAAGATGCTTTCTTTTTTTTTGACGTGTAACTTGTTAGTAAACTGTAGGAATAAATTATTAGTAATCAAATTTTTAACGTTTATATCGTTATTATAATGTTTTTTTCTTTGCAACTTCATGATATATTATCGAGGCAAATCGATAAAACATTGTGAAATACATAGATAGATGTTTTATTAAGAAGATATGTCATTTTTTCGTGAAGGCTATAATCGATTTCTCTCCGTGTATTGTTCTTCAACGCCTATTTACCTAACCATAACATTCAATAGATAAATCGTTCGTTCAGCGATAAATTCCATTAAGTAATTAAAAACAGAAGAAAAGAAATAAGCTAATTTTTTTGGTACATGTCTGCCTTCTTTCCTTCCCCACTTTTCGCTTAACACTTTTTATATCTAAATATTTCCATAGGCGATTTTTTTTTTATATCGAAGACATTTTTTTCCGTAACTAAATCTCTTTGAATTTATAGAAAGAAACGCTAATAAAATCACCTCAAACTCAAACTACAATAGAACGTTTTTCCGTAACCTCAAATGAACGTGTCTGCAATCAATTCAATAAGAGAATGAAACACTAGCTTCACTCGTAAACGAAAGGGCCCGAACTCACCAGAGTCCACCCGACCGTTCGTGCGGTTCGCTCGTGTAACGAGTCGCCAATCGGTTAAGTTCAGCCGGATATCTGGCTATCCGGCTTCAAGGCTGGCTGGATATCTGGTATCCGGCAAAACTCTATCTCTAGTTTGTCACTTACTTTTACAATATATATTGAAAAACTGAATTTCTCAAAGAATGAAATGCTTACCTTGAGGTGAGAAATTTCGTCATCACCCAAAATTGAAGACTTTCCGTCAGTGCTGCTGAATTTATCCATGTCAGATTGTTCCAAGAACTGAAAACCAAATATAATAATAAATTTCAATTCAGTAATAAATCACAATAAAAAGTGTAATTTGTTAATATGAAATATATATGTAAACTTTATCCTTCCACACACATAAAACTGAAAGTGGTAACCCAAACAATGACTGCAATGTGTGTGAATGGTCAACAAAGGATTCATCATTCATCATCCAAAAATCTTCAATAACTTAACAATTGAAATAAAGACAATAACCAAATATCACACTTTCAGGAAGACGCTTGGAGACTTTTTGATGAGTGAATGTGATAGAATTAGAAGCCTGTTTATATAATCTAATGCTAATGTACTTTTTTTCTCCTTTCTATTTTCTACATTTTATTATAATTTTTCCAATATTTAACATGATTTATACTAATTCCATGTTTACACTAGACTGCATATTTCATACAATGTAACTATACTATATTGGTCACCATGATACAGGCAGCCGCCTAGTATGGTGATTTAATATATCAACTTTATGTAAATGTCACAATTATGTAACATGTATTATATAAATAAAATAAAATAAAAAATCATCAAATATTTTCGATTTCTTCTACATTGTTCATTCATTTCAACAAACTGTTTACTTTAACTCGCTGGTTTATCAAACAATACATGATTGATTATTACATAGTAATTGGATGACTTGTATAGTGCCGTTTTTGTGAAAAATCACCTCAAGGGCGCTGCACAAATTTCAATAATTTCTACTATCTACAATACAATACAATATTATGATTTATTATTTAGGCCTTGATGAAATTAATTCCCCTCGGGGCCTATGTCATCTTTGAATGCTAAGGGTCTTTTAAGAAAAGGAAGTTCTGGGAAGGAAAAGGGTATGAGGTATCTGGGGTCAGTGTCTCTGTCAGGTCAGGGAGAGATGGACATAGGATCCATCCTTTCCACTGCTGTGCTAGGTGATGTTCCGAGGGAGAGTTCCGCCGGAGAGATCAAAAGGTCTCTGAAGTAGCTGATGGGTAGATGGCACCCCATGAACCTGAACACCCCTGCTAATTCCCCAAACGGTAAAATTGAGAGGTTGAGCCAAATTAGCTATCGGCTCAACGACCCATGTAAAAAAAACAAGTACCAAATCTTGAAGCAGTGACTTTTTATCAGATCTTGAAGCAATGACTTCTTCATCAGATCTTGAAGCAGTGATTTCTTCATCAGATCTTGAAGCAGTGACTTTTTATCAGATCTTTAAGCAGTGACTCCTTCATCAGATGTTGAAGCAGTGACTTCATTATTAGATCTTGAAGCAGTGACTTTTATCAGATCTCGAAGCAGTGACTTCTTCATCATATCTTGAAGCAGTGACTTCATCATTAGATCTTGAAGCAGTAACTTTTTATCAGATCTCGAAGCAGTGACTTCTTCATTAGATGTTGAAGCAGTGACTTGTTCATCAGATCTTGAAGCAGTGACTTCTTCATTCAGTGATTGGAGAGGCATTGCGGGATAGGCTGTTAATAGTCTTACCTGACTGTGGGTCATTTCGTCGTCAGTTATCTTCCTCTTATTAAACTGACCCGCCAACGCCGACACTTTATTCCTTCCCCTTTCTCCAGTCTCCAGAGCAGATCCCTCCTTGAGTTTCATATCCAGTTGTTTCAGGGAAGAGTCAATCATATGGTATTTCTCATCAGGCTTATCAACATTGTCAGTTATTTTAGAACGTCGATCCACAAACTGTAATAATGAAATAAGTTAGAATTAGAAAGTAAATACGCATATGATAATGATGTGCTTATGCAAATTGTCATGCACGACTGTACCAGATACAGACGTAAAGCGTCGTCTTGGTCAGGGTGGGACTTCCACAGGCCTAGGGCCGCAATTTCTAGTGGGGGTAAGAGATAAGTTCCTTAACCTCTCGAAAGTTGGATGACATTTGGCCACATGATGACTGTTCTCGAATAATATTGGCGCAAGCGATTCTGACCTTGTCCTTCCACAGTTTATTTATACATAAGCGTTAAAATCGCAATTAAAAAAAAAATAATTGCCCCAGACGCCGGCGTCCGAGCCATAGAAGACAGGTTAAGGCATTTTATGTCATCTTTGAAGATGTTGTGAAAATGGTACACATTGAGGACACAGGACTCGGAAAATAGTATATCAAATTTTCCGTAGGGCCGCGACCTCGGAGGGGGCATCAGAAAGGTGCCAAAATGATACACTTTGAGGACACAGGACTTCAAGAAAAATATTTAACGTTTTTTATATAAGCGTAAAATGTTGCTTACGCAAAGATGGATTGGATTGAATTAGCTAGCATTGGTTTGGAGTCTGACGCATTTATCCACTCGCATACTGGCTTGATAAGCTGATGTGTTTTAATCCCTCAGGCTTATTTGTTCGGTTTTCGAAACAACTCATATAGGTCTCATAGAAATCGTTGTATCTCCCTTACTATCACGGTTAGAAAATATGATCTTAACGGTGTTATAAAGAGAATATGCCAAGCCTTTACATTCAAATCTAAAAGTTAACCACAAAATAAATAAAGTGTACATTTTTATAAAACCAAAGTTTCCGATCACAATTAGTTTATTAATTAATTTTTTATTAATTAGTTTTACACAAAACATTTCGATATCATTTACAATACATTTGCCTAATAAAATATGTATGTTTTTTTTTTCATTATCAGTAATTTTAGTTAGAAAAAACGTAAGGTGAGCCATTTTTCTTTTTTATATTTGCATAAAAAAAAAAATATAAAAATTTTGTGCAATTAAAGTTCAATAAATGAAATATTTCCAAACGTAATGAAATACGCTTTCAAATTGTACTACCTATTACAAATAAATATTAAAATTTACAAAAAAAACAAAAAACAATTTACAAAAATAAAATTTACAAAAAAAAAAAAAAATTTAGAATGCAAACATTAAAAAATTGTAATGACTCAACACAACAACAACAACAATGTGAAAAAACTCTTATTTTGGCATACAAATGTATATAATAATAATTTATCACCTCACTCTTCTACCATTTCATAGAAAAATATTTAATTAAAAAAATTTGGATATATTCTAACTCTCTTTTTTCTTCCTGGGTTAGGCTAATTCCTAGTATGATCACACAAACCTGCAATTTATCCCACTTTGGAACCCCAACTTTGTCAGAAATCATTGGAGCACCAAATTTGGTGTCTCGGATCTTTTTCTCGAGTTGCTTCAGTTGCCAATCTGTCTCATTGATTGTTCCAATCGCCCGCATTAGATCCTTAGGCTTTTTGTTGGCAACCTTGGCATTTATTTTATCCTCTGACTCTTGAAGGTTTTGTACATTTTTATGATCCTAAAGACAAACAAATGATTAAAGTACATACATACTTTCTAAATAGCGGCATTATAGAATCAATACAAATAAAGCATTATCCAATCCAAAGCTCTCAACCTTTCAGTTGATGGATAGTATTTTAATAAATGTTTAAGTAAAGTCAGGTCTCCAGCAACTAAATGTTTTCAAAACATTGAACAAAAACAAGAACATTGTGTCGGGGCCTCAATATTTTTTTGTTTTCAATCAATGGCTTCCGTGGTCGAGGGGTAACACGCTCAACTCGCAAACAGAAGGTCCGGGTTCGAATCCGCTGTGCGCAAATAATATTTTCATTTGATTAATTTGAGTTATTTCACAATTAATTAATAACTCAGGTACGGGGCCATGCGTCATTCCTATGTCTACCCACGTTAAATTATCGTGAAAACAAGCTTATGTGTCCAAGCGGTTAATTAAAAATCAAATATTTGCGGCAGGTTCCAGAGGCCCTAGCATACTCGCTCGATAACGATCGGTAGGATAACTATCGGTAACTTCTCATCGTTCCCTAGCATGCTATAGATCGCCAACGAAAAAGTGACAGTTCACAATGACTAAGTGTCCTTAACGTATTCGACATCAACTGTTGTTTGTACGTTAGCGATTTGCAGTTGTCCTAGGGAACGATGAAAAGTTACCGATAGTTATCCTATCGATCGTTAAAGAGCGAGCGTGCTAGGGCCTCAGAGTGGAAGATTTTCTCAGTATCGTCCTGGTGTAATACCACCATTCAGAATTAAAACATTGCTTGAAATGGCTTTAGCCGTGTTTGGTGACCAGATCTGAATAGCCAGGTACTTCCCCACCTTCCTCTTCCCCATCTCATCCCCCTATCCATTACATTCAGCCTCACAACATACCCCAATTGGGGATGCCATAGTCTCACTGGCTCCAGACGGCAGTAGGGACTCTTGCGCGGTATTCTTATAAAAACAAAAACAAAAAAAATCAGCCATGAAAAACAAAAATGTTGTGGCCCTGCCCCAATTTTTCATATTTGCTAAAACATTTGGCTCAATGTTTGTGATAATGTTGTCGCTGGAGACCCGGCTTAACAGCAATATTAGTTTGTTTCATTAATGAAAATTAGTTCTTCGACAGTTAGAAACCATTTCCTACAGCAAAGTGTTAAATAATTTGGATCTACTTGAACTGACATTCAATTAATTAAAAATCATGGTTAAATTAAATGCTTTATCAAGAGTTGTACTAACTAAAACATCTGATAAATAATTGAGAAATAAAACTCAAGCAATCTGTAAAAAAGTTTAACATTTTTAAAGAAAACTCATCACCGAGCTTATGTTGATTTTGCAAGTGACTCAAAAGCATGAAGACACAAAATAACATATTAATATGATTGTTGAATCTGTCAAACAACAACAATCAATTTCAAAAACGACAGGCACAATATAACAAGCAGTTGGGAAATTAAACATGGATGAAACACACATCAAAACCGGGATTATTTTAACAGAGGAATCCACAAAATCACAGTTTACTTTTAGTATCAAACTTAACAACGTTGCGTCATTAGTGTTTGAGGATCAGCAGAAGGCACACGCATAATCAGTAGGAAGACTTACAGGTTTCATAAGTAATTCTAACGTGTCAATACGTCCCCTCAGAAGATTGTTGGTAGGCTTCGGGGCTTTCTCTAAAGCAATTAGGCCTAGGCCTTTTTCTCTTGCAAATACCAAGCTTTGAAGTTCGAGAAACTTTTTTTTTGGCTTAATCTTTTTTACTGTATTCTCGCCCATATCGAGAGAAAGGGCTTTAGTCATAGTCTTTTTCTCAAATAACCGTTTTAAATCAGCCTAGATTGGATATTTATATTGTTAATAAAAGTATTTTTCGTAATGATGCGACGCTTGTTGCGATGCTCAACGCCACAAATGGTGGTGAACACTGCAACAATCGGGCTAACACACAATAATGTTAAATGTCACACTGATAATAAGGCTTTCTTCCTGTAGACCCTGACCATCAAAACTTCATAACTGGTCATACAATCATTCCCTGTGAATCGCCATTTAATCAAATAATTTTTTACTAAATAATATTAACAATTCACTGACTGGTACTTTGTCTTAGAGAGTTGTAATACATTGTATTTTCTTGTTTACATTTCTTAATTTTATGAAACTTAATAACTTAGTAGGTAATTGTGAATTCTCAGGAAACAAGGGTATTTGAAATTAGCCCGTTCCCATCACAAGTTAGAAAGAAAGTACCTTAACCAATTGGTTAGTAAACAGATATGAAGAAGCCATCACCAAAGTTATAATGTTCCTTCTTGGCCCATCTTACATATATCATTTAAAATAAATAATACATAACCCAATCAAAGTGATAAAGAAACCATTTTAATGTATAAATAAATGCAATGTGAGTGGTAAGTATATAATATATACCTATGTATAATATTAAGTGCCCATCGGGTGACTTTTCACGATGGTGGCAATATCGCACATCCTGTAGAAAAGGGTCATAAGTCAAAAAAGTTAATTTTACAGGAGAGCGAAAACAAATGATTGCGACATCTCGTGGAGATAGAGTGATCTAACTTAAATACACTTTTCGTGATGCTTAGATAATCAAATCACTTATCTATTCAGAGATAAAAATAAATAAATTATAAAACAGAAAATTTTTAGTTACGACCCTTTTCTACAGGATGTGCGATATGTGATTTATCCCATATGTATTATGTAATTGAGGTCATTTATTTTTAAACGACTTTGAATATTTATAGGTGAGTTTTAACCACTGTCAAGAAAAGTTTGAATTTTTATCAGAAAAATCCTTTTATGAAAAGTTATGAGCAATCAGCAAATATCCTTTTAAAGATCTACATATTTATTTAGCATTATCAATGCTTATAAGCACTGTACTTCTCAGAGTACTTGATAAAAAGAATAATGACAAATTTTTCAAACAGTAAAATAAAATTAAATGAAAACAAATCATCTTGTATACACCATTTATATAATCTCAATTATCTGCATGTTCGCAGAAGAAACGAAGAATAATAATATTGGATAGTATAGAATAATAAGATTGGATAATTTGTAGAGCGCCGTTTTTGTGAGAAATCACCTCAAGAAACCTACGGTTTCGAAACAAGTGATTTGTTTTCATTTAATTAAAAATGACGCCACAAAGTGAATTTGCGAAGATTGAAGAAGTAAAATAAAAACTTACAATACTGGCGCATTTGGTGGTCATGTTCCTTCGTTTTTGGGTGTGCCCGTGTCTGTTATCAGACGAGGATCTGTTTCTTTCTCTCTCTTGAACGAATTTGGGATGATCTTCAACTGAAATATTCATGTGATAATATAGATTCATTAAATTATGCTAAAATATGCGGCATGTTAATAAAACTTACTTTTATGGTGGATTTTTACTGTTTCCAGTTCTAGCTTAGAGTCTTGACGTGAAATGACTGGTGCTGATTTTATCTGAAATGATTAAAAACCAATGTTAAACCACATTCTAATTCAAAACAAGTTTTCGGCCAATTTAATGTACAACTTAATAAAAATAACAGTTTTACCTCTATAATGTCTTTGTACAGCTGGTAAATTTTGGACAAATATTCTATCATGTTGTGGAGATGGGAATCTGATAGAAAAGTCATTCCTAATGCATTTAAAAATGGAGGCACACCTGCAATGATAGAATGTACATTTCGTTAGGATCTTTCCGGTAATATTTTAAAGGTTAAATATTGATGAATAAAAATACTAAAGCTTTGAAAAGTATTAATAATTTAAAAAGTGTCTTATTAAAGGATTAACTCAAATTAGAAAAATTAAATTATTGTATCACGAAATAAATTTTAAATAATAATAATATATAACTATTTTTTTATGATACATTAATTACCACTATTTGTAATTCTTTTATCTGCAGATATTTAATTTTTATTTTATCCTAACAAACATGTTGATAATTTTGATCAAATAAGTGGTGTATACAAAGTGATTTGTTTTCATTTAATAATATTCGTTATCATAATATTTGGCCATTGGATAAATAATTTATTGCAACCATTTCTTTTAAGAAAAGTTAAAAGTAAAAAGACAAACCGAGTTTTTCAAAAGCATCGATGGCCAGTTCATAGTTTTCAATGGCTAAACTTGGACTGAACTCAGTAGTGTTGACCAGTTCAGGAGTATAGTTGCAGAGGATCTTGCATAGAATGGTGCCATCTCTGAAGGAATAGAGGAGATCATCGACAGGTTGTGGTGCCACCTCGCTCCTAACCCATTTCAGGAGAAAATCTTGTGAAAAAACACCGGCTAAAAGAAATTTTTTCATTAAAGCACAGTCCTCACAAAAAGGACACAGTTACTACAGTCACACATGGTTATAAGTTTGTTATAACGATTGCTGTTATAATGAATTTTCTTTGTTGTTATAAAGTGTAAATAATTTTGTAAATAAATACAGTGCTGTGTGTGAAAAAAAAACAATGCTCAAAAAAAGTCATAAATAAGACAATGGTACAGGACTTCCCTTAAATATCGTTATGGACAGACGACCATAAGCCCGAGTTGTAGCTCTATGAAACATTTCTGTCCAGTGCAATCGGGCACTATGTATGTAAAGTATCATATAAAATCTAAGTCATGTGAAATGTGCCCGCGCTCTCCAAGTGTGCATTTAAAGGGAATTTTACTCACACAGCTACATTAGCTATCACTGTGGAAAATGGATGGTGAAGTAAAAATTTGGGAAAAAAACTTATTAAATGGCCAAAACCAGTAGCCAATGTCAGCCATACGGGTAAAATTCTCGAAAGGGCACACTTTGTGCGCGCGGGTATACTTCACATGCCGTCTCTCTAATATTCATACTCTTCGGCCGTACTATACCTTATGGGCCAAAGAGAGAAAAATTTAAATGAAAATATTGGATGCGATTATTATTTTGAATGATGTTTCATCAAGTACAACAACGAATTGTTTCATAAAATCCTCATTAAAATGAGAATTGATGAATCTGCATGAAGAAGACAATTATTAATGTAACTTCTCCATGTTTCTTATGAACGATACATGTAACTTAGAGAAAGGTTACAACAGATCTCTCAGCGAAAAAATTCTTATATTATTTGTAAATCTTCTAAATGGACAGGCTTGAGCGCCATCGCATGTAAGTTGTTTTCCACATAAGTTTTTTTTAAAATTTATTTAAGAATATATTTTCAGAATTTTGTAAAGATATTAGCTTACATTTTTTTTTATCTTCCCGTTCCAGTGAAGGTTCTAGCACATTTTTGTGTGGATCCGGAGACTCCTGAAAAATGTTTCAGTTCAATGTTATACATAATGCAACAAGTTAACAGGTCCGCTGCCACAGGCTAAACCCCAACATTCCCAATTGGGAACGGTGGCAGCAAATCGGTTAAAGAAAATGTCAGAAATTAGAGTAAAAAAATATAAAAGTAGGGATAAAAACATTAAGGATGAATCAGAATTTTTGCAGAATCTGAAAAATACATCTGATAAGAATTCTTTGGTTATCTGTTTGACATGCGCATGCTTCTTTAAGACATTGCTTTAATAATTGGTGTAGCCGTACTTGGATGAAAATAATTGGGGAGAGGAGAAGGTATTTCATATTAAGAAGGTACGTACAATTAGGTGCTTACAAAAACAGCACTTAATAAATTTAATAATAATTCAAATATTATTGTTATGACTTGAATATAGGGATGCAATAGAACAAAGTGATTAGGAACCCGCATTCACAATATTTTACAAAAAATAAAAAATTCTCCTAACATTATTGGGAATCTAAACACGTTTGGATTAAATTTGACGTGCTCACATTTATTTTAAAGATATTTACTTACGATTGAGTTAAATATGAGACTTTTTGACACTTTCTGTAATTTAAAAGAAAAAATACTTAAAACCAAGGAATAAACCCAGCTACTAGAAAGTACTTCTGCTTTGAAAGTTATTTTGTTTACACACTTCAATAATTAAAAATGCACCTTGAAGATAGTGAAAAATTTTGCACGTTTTTACCATGATGTGTATTTTACCACAAAGAGTGTAATAAAGCAATAAAATGTGATTTTTTTAAAGATGCATTTATTCCCTTTGTCTTTTAAATAGAAATTGAGGTATAAAAATAGGTCAGTGGTTGAGTGGGCATCGCGTTTGGGTCCCATACAAACAACATTTTCCGCTTAGCGTGGTGGTAGTAGGAGATTTTCAAATGTTGTTGGGTTATTCGTAACCCGGGAATGTTTGTCTTTCTTAAAATTAAAAAAATATATCATACTGCATTATTTGAACTTACCACACTGTCTCGTTTAGATCTTCTTTTTTTCCTAGCAGATGATACTTTCTTCCGACTGTCACTTTCACCTACAAAATGAAAAAAATTATCTAACTTGACAATATTTTGAGCACCTTTGCGGAGAATATGTATCGCAAAACAGTGTCCAACTAAAAGTTATCTTATTCAGTGAAACCCTCTTAAGAAGTTTTCCAAGGGGCGGGAAAAAAAAA
This sequence comes from Limnephilus auricula, assembly GCA_951813805.1. NCBI lineage: Eukaryota > Metazoa > Arthropoda > Insecta > Trichoptera > Limnephilidae > Limnephilus > Limnephilus auricula. The sequence goes on from OX638391.1 coordinate 1,420,950, forward strand.
ACTTCTTAGGCGGGAAAACCTTATAAGTGGGAAAAATTGGGCAATTTGGTCTTCAAGGGACCGAAAAAACCAAACTTCTTAAGCAGGAAAACCTCTTACGCGAGAACTTCTTAAGAGGGTTTCACTGTATACGAATTAGTGTAACTGTGTGAATATATAATAATTTTATCCCCAAGGCCAACCTGTCAAACTTAGATTTATGAAATTAAATGATTTGTTTTCAAATTTTTTTTTTGTCGGATGTGCGATTTTGTAGTAGAGCTGTTTAAAGTTTCGTTTCTTCATTCTTACTGTTTTTGAGATCAACAAATATATGTTGTTTTGATATTTTGCATTTCATTTCGTACATTAAAATTCCGAAAATACAGACTTTTAAATCAACAAAATAAGCCGATAAATAAGCCAACAAAACAATTTTCAATTTTTAGCAGATTTGACACAGTTCTTCGGGACCGTCAATGTGTTTTATTAATTTTTTATTGTGAATTAACAGATTTTGAATTATAAATCATTTTGCAGGGTTCGAATTAACAGTATTCTACTGTCAAAACACTGGAAAACCAGTACTAGAAATAATAATAATTTACTTACGAGATTCGGCCGCTGCACCACGGTTTCCATCAACTAGTTCTGGCGAATCCTAAAAGATAAAAAGATTATCATCAAATAATTTTATTTGAAAACAGTAACATTTTTAGAGCATGTTTAACAGATTACCATTGGAATTCAAATATCTTTGTTTGGTATCCTTTGTTAGGAAAAACTGATAACAGCCACAATAACTATAGCTGCAAGAATCGGAATGGCTGGGGATATTTTAAGGGGGAGGTTTATGTTTAAAGTTGGACACCAGAAGGCTTTTGCAAGTAGTTAAAATGTTGTGTATTTTCTAATAATTTAATTCACAAAACCATATTTTTTTAAGTAATCACATTATTATAAATATTTGTATTTCTTTTTAATACAGGTACATTATATAAAACTTATGCCTATAGATTCTATTGTAACGAAGAATTGCAGTTTTATTATACAGTCTAGCTCTTGGTTATGAGGAGATTATATACTTAATAATAAATGGTAGATACCTAATCATATTGAAATCAATATAAAATGGCTTAACCCCTCAAGCCAATTTGTTCACTTTCAGGAAAAGCTCTTGTGGTCTCATAGAAATCATTGTGTCTTACTTACTTAATGTGAGAAATATGATCTAGCTTTAGAAAGAGAAAACACCACGCTTCATATTGAAATCTAGAAGTTAACCAAAGAAGTTTTTTTTTATTTTGTTTGAAAAAACGTAAGATGAACCATTTTTAAAACATTAGGTTTGCAATATAAATTTTAATATTTGAAAAAACTATAATTTTATTACTAATAATAAAAATTGAAAGTGTATTTCATCACCTTTCAAAAACAGTTGTTTTAATATATAACTTCGGATATATTGATGAATTTTATTGCAGAGTGATTCTTTGACCTACTGACACCGTCTTTAAGAAATATACAATCAATACGCCGGAGGCCTGAGGACTTAGTAACTACATATAACTATTACAATACATATATATAAACATTTTAGATATAATATACTACTTACACTTATAACACATTAACTAAACATTTTATTTTCCTTTTTAACTGCAATTTATGTAATTACTGCAGCATATCATCGTTGCATGAAAATGAGTTAAATATACAGTTATTTTTCTTTTTTTTCTCTATCTTCTACAATATGAGCCATGTAATAATATCAAATATTTAAGGCGATAGAAAATAAACCATGTGAGGACAATCAAAATAGTATATAATATTTTATTTTTTTAAGTCATATCTTCTGCATACCACTACACAATTCAATTGCCTTGGTATGTTCATAATATTAACAACATTTTGTGATGCCTAGCTATCAAATTTGAAGAAAATATTTTGATAAATGTAATACGGTACTTAAAATTATGACGAAAACTGTGTATAGAATATGAACCATGTCAGAAAAACAATGCATTGAACATGAAGCATGTGAGAAAAACGCGTTAAAATTCAATTTTCTGGCGTAAAATAATTAATGTTTGCCATAAATATATTCTTATAATAAAGACATATATATTTTTCCTACTTTGTCCATAAATAAAATTGTTATTTTCCGTTTGGTTATTTTTTTAAACAGTTTTTATTGATATTCTCAGAATGTACTCAGTCTCACATGGTTCATATTCTATATTATGCAACGACGATATATAAATATACTTGTATTATTAATTACTCATAAATTACTGCAATAATGTACTCTCCTTTTCCAACTACGAGCCGACGGTTCTCATGGGAGAGTGGTATTAAAATCCCATATGTAAAAACCTAACGAAAAATCTATTTACATGTAAATTAAATTTCTTTAATTAAAGCTTGTATATGGGCGTTTTTCAAAAAAAGTGTACATAGATAAAAGTCAGTGTCCCATCACTTTCAGGATCAGTAACTTTTGTTGTGTCGGTTTTAATGACCAACCATATATTTTACCAATATAATAACAAATAAATACCTTTATGGACTAAAACTAATGAATAAATCTATTAAATTTCGATATTATTTTAAAATAAGTAAGACTACAGGTCACTGTTTCTGGTATGTCCTACACCTACCACTACCAGTAAGAGTTCAAAAATTAATGTTATTTAATGTTATCCCAGTATTTATTTCTAATTCTACTAATAGTATATGATAATATTTTCGATTTGCAACCATAATATAGATTAATTATCGTGCAAAATAATTTAAATACCAGATATTGAGTTGTCCTACGAAATAGCGTATGGTGGAATTTCCGCCTACGCCACCACATTATTGACGTCTTCCAATAAAAATATTACCAAATTGATGAATATTTTCGAAAATAGCAACCCTATTTAGTCTATGAAGGGCGGCCATGCTTGGTTTTTTACAGCCAGTTTGCCAAGAAATCGTAACAAAAGTGGTCGTTCTCGGCTGTACTAAAAAAGTGTTCCACCAACGCTTCCGTATTTCTCCAGGTAATTTACCAGAATGTATTAGACTCTACTTTGTATTAAATTGATTCATTTATTGTTTTATGAAATGTTTAGTTAGAACAAACAGAAGTTTCATAATTTATTGATAAATACATTTCGAAAAAATATTGACGCGATTACGCTACTTCTCTTACGCAACGGTGTCGTGAATGGAACTTAAAAGTGACGTAATGGAATTCTAAAGGTCGGTTCACTCTGTCCGTCTTTTAGGGTATTTGGGTGTGTTACAATTTTTTAATTAAATTTATATTTTGCATGTATCTTCAAAATGTAACTATTACATGTAGATATGTGGGTTGAGTGATATATGTAGCATTGAAAAAAAAGAACAGCATAGCTAAAAAGAAAAAATTATTTGATTTTTATGTGTATAATTTTTTTTCTTTTTTTTATTAATTAAGATTATTAAAGATTAATTCTGAAAGAGTCGAAATGGTGTCGAAGTACTAATATAGACAGCAATATGAGCAACTATTACTGTAGAGGCAACTCTGAAATTCAGTATAAAATCAGCTGGTTCATACAATTTTGATTAAGTAAGTATAAAATGTAGCATGATTTATGTTCCTGTGTGTTTTAGTTAATCCTGTACCTAATTAAAGTTGTGTACATTAACAAGTACTTTAATACCCTTTCAGCTTAGTTACCTATTTCAGGCTATACACGGTATGCACGTGTAGCCCATTATTACCTATCTAATTATTTGTGCATTTTTATAAATAATTTATTTTAATTTTATGTTCAAATATGCCGTTGAAAGCTGCAGAAAAATCAAAAAGGTACAGAGACAAAATTAAAAACGACCCTGAAAAATATGAAGCCTTTATGAAAAAAGAGTTACAAAGACAAAAATAACATCAAAATATAATCAGAGAGCTAACCAAAGAAGAATAGAAAAAAGAAGACGTTGGAGAGAACAGAAACGAAAAAAAAAAGAAAAGAAAAAAGAACAAGTGGAAGAAAAAGTACTTGCGCGGGGGGCCTTCCACGGTGGCGGTAGTACGTAAAATCGTCCTTTTTTATAGAGAATACCTCACATGAGTCTTAACTGCTCCCATCTGGAGCCAGTGAGACTATGGCATCCCCAATTGGGGTACGTTTGAGGCTGAAGGTAAGTGGGGACAGGAAGGAGATGGGGAAGAGGAAGGTGGGGAAGAGGAAGGTGGGGAAGTACCTGGCTATTCAGATCTAGTCACTAAACAGGTTAAAGTCATTATTAAGCAACGTTTCAATTCTGAATGGTGGTCTTACACCAGGGTGATACTGAGAGTATCTTCCACTCTTCCCATACCAGTCGCTTGTCGCGCTTTCAGCAGTGTAGCCACAACGTGCGTACACATACGACTGATATTTCGCGCCCGCTGTCGCTACCGGGCAAGCCTCTCAGTCTGGCCGAGGCCTTAGAATTCCTAAACGTTACCAAATTTTTCCCCTTACGCCACTGTCCTGTTATTGCTGTGATTTATTTTCTAAGATCAATTATTATATCTCAAAGAAATTTGTTCTTTTTTTTATTGATATAGTTCATGATTAATTTTAAATTTGTTATAATTAAACATTCGTAAAACAAAAACTTATATTCGTCTTTCTAGAACGCAAAATATACAGTACAAAGTATCCAAAAGTAGCGTAAAAGAATATTTTTATTGAAAAACTTAATATTTAATTCAATAAGCTTGATTATTCATATTTTTTAGGAGACTGATTGTGTTTTCAATTCGTAAATAAAAATCTGAAATAATGAATTTCTTTTAATTTTCTTTATAAACTTTATGATAAAAGTGACGTAAAAGAATTTCTTACCAATAGTATTAAACTTAAATTGCAATTATTTTTGAAGTTTATTGACATTTTCTATTTAATTACTTTTTGTCATGAAGTTCATTCTTTCTTTAATAAATTTACGTATATTTTTAATCGAAATGCAGCATCTCACTTAAGTGGAATTCCTATTACGTCACCGACATCTTTTTTGGAAAACGCCCATATTCATTCTCTTGTAGAGTTAACGAAATAGAAAAAATACATATATATGGTTGTACATATTAGGGTTTATATGTTAGGGTTTTCATATATATCTAATTCTTACCTGTTTTTTATAGAAAGTATAAGGAATTTCTCCTTTGAACAAATAGTAAACTTTGGACATGTATTCTATCATGCTGGACAGGTGGAAGTCTTCTAACTCTGCCATCTCCGCAGCCGTCACAAAGGGCTGTACTCCTGCAAATACAATATTTCATCTTTAACACAAGGGGCAATTATTGTACCAGTATAGTATATTATACCAGTATAGTATATTATACCAGTATAGTATATTGTACCAGTACAGTGTATATTATAACAGTATAGTATATTATAGCAGTATAGTAAGCACCAAACTTTAATGCCGTTGATAAAGAAAGTCGCAATAGGCGAGTTTAAGGTTCGAAAAGCGGCATGCCTTACTCTGTAGCCATGTGTTTTACGCATATTTCTCTTTTGCTTACGGTCATTGCAAAGTCAGTAAAGTGACTGTACTAAGAATGATCGCATCAAGTTCAGCTCAGCATTTAAGTTTGTACAAATGGCAATTCATTGCGGCAAAATCAAGATGGGGTTAATTTTAACTCTCAGGGAAAAATAGACATTACTGATCAAATATAATATATTATCATATTGTATTGTCATTTTGCAAAATTGATGAATAAATGATGAAAGATTGAATGAATTAGATAGGTAATCGAAGGACATTCAATGTTTCAATAATTCCCTTTACAGTTAATCAAACAAAACTGTCAACAATGCATCAAGAAAACATATACTAAAAACAATCAACTCGAATTAAATTAAAACAAATAACTTTGTATCAAACCACTATGACATAAATATATTACAAAATCACAATTATTTTTGTGATTATATAATAGTGGTTTAATACAAAGTTATTTGTTTTAATTTAATTCAAAATGACGCCACAAAGTGATTTTGCCACAAAGTGAAGTTTGAAGAAACAATCAACTCGATTCGTAATAAAGTAAAAAGATAATATGTGCCTCATTCCCATACGTTTTCTGGATGCTCCCGTCAGATCCGTATCTATTTTTTAAAGAATTATGCAAGCAAGAGAGAATACGCGTGCGAGAAATCCGAAATCTTTGCAAGATTTCAGATACTCTGCAAAATATAGCATCCAAACAGCTGGACCGCTTGCCGCTTCGTTATGTGTGTTGAACGCAGCGACTTTCTGAGGACGCTGTTGTTGTCATGTGTGTGTTTACGCATTGTACGTTTTTGTAGCATTGTGAATGTACATGTATTGCGACTCGCTTCGTGTGTTGCGTTGTTTCTTTGTATGTGTTCTCTTTTGGTAACTTACAGTATCTCAATTTGGGAGGCGGGAATGGGTACCGCCGCCCCGGGAACCATTTATTGGATAACCAACACCTCTGCCATAGGTCACCCCAAGTGGTTCGCTACGTTTGGTGACTTAGCAGGGGTGCCCGGGTTCATGGGGTTCATTGTCTAGGTCTTGGCGGCGGATGATCTAGACACATTGAACCCCAGATTCCTACCCAACCCTCATACCTTTTTCCTTCCCAGAACTTCCTCTCCTTCCTTTCCTTAAAAATACCCTCCACACAGCATCCCCAAAGGTGACATAGGCCCTGAGGGAAATTATTTTCCTCAGGGCCTCCTGTGTGGACCTAATGTAAAAAAAAAAAACTGTTTATGGCTAGAAAAAATAAAAATTGTCTGGACTGAATGTAGACAAAGAATTGACGTCTAAATGAAAATTTTCCAAATTTTCAAAGATTCTTCAGAGTGACAAAATTTTTCTTTGCATTCAACTTTTACTATAAACTTTCTAATAATTATACTACAATCTTTCCTTAGCATTTCTTTCTAATTAAAATGTGTTTATCGGAAGTGACCTGCCAGGTAAGTATGTTTCCTATATCTATTTGTAAATAATAGATTTAGATAGAGCCTAAGAATTCATAATAAAATGTACAGCATCCTTGAGGTGATTTCTCACAAAAACGGCGTTCTACAAATTATCAAATTATTATTATAAACTTAAGGCACAGAGGGACCAGGACCACAGGTCCACCACAGGGAGGTTGAACCTTGTTTATACTACAATATTATAATTAAGTTAAGTTAATTTTATATTATTCTTACCTAGTTTTTGCAAAACATCCAAAGCAGCTTGATTGTTTTCCACAGCCAAGAATGGATCTAATTCCTCCATGTCTATGAGCTCCGGCCGGTAATTGTGAATTATCCGGATGAGGAAAGTTCCGTCTCTGAATGAGTATATGAGATCTTGTACCGGATCTGGCACGACCTCACTTCTTACCCAATCGAGGATGGTATTTACTGGAACGAGGGTACCTGGAAATAAAACATACGGGTTTAAAATATGTACTAAACAAAAAAAAAAAATTAAATAATAAAAAAAAACATTACATGAGTCTAAACATGTCTGGAATGTTAACATCTAGGTCAGGGATAGCAAAACTATTTTTAGAAGTGTGTCAAGGAATATGTCCAATTACTTTAAAATAACTTGTTGTGCAGACCCAAAACACTCACTTTGCCTCACATTTAACCAAAACTTGGTGTGGAAATAATATATTATATTTTGATGATGAAAAATACAGATATGATTTTAGATTTTCACGGCCAAAAGTATTTTTGTTATTTATTTTTGGGGTGTTATGCCGTGTTACGCTATCTCCTTCTTTAGCCAAACGGCTTTAGGCTAAAGGAGGAGATAGCGTAACACGGCATAACACCAAACAAAAATGAAAAATACATATTGATATTAACCCCTTAGGCTAATTTGTTCTGTTTTGGGAATAACCCATATAGGTCTCATAGAAATCTTTGTGTCTCCCTTACTGTCATGGTGAGAAATATGATCTAAATGGTGTTAGAAAGAGAAAACGCCACCCTTAACATTAAAATCTAAAAGTTAACCACAGAAAATTAAAATGAAATTCCTAATGCGGCCATGCGCCCGGCACTTTCCAAGCAATAAATTGAAACCATATTGAATGTCCGAGGTCTATTAACAAGAAAGTTTCTTACTATTTTTTTCATAGAAAAACAAATATAGAAAGCTGAAAATTTCAAATTGGACGTGCCTAATCTATTCTTTTTAGGATATTCTCTTTCATTCAGGCTTTAAAAACAGTTTTTTTTTTTAATTTGCTGCGAAAGATAACGAAATTATGGTATATTTTCAGGATTATTGTAAATATTTTTTTTTATATTGTTGGATAATCAAGAAATGCCCAGAATCCCCGCATCCCCTTTGCAAAATACCCATTTCTTGAAAGTTCTTAGAAATTCCCCGCAATTTAGGTAATTCCCCACGAATCGGCAACCCTGGTTACGACACACACCCACACTCTGATTAAACTGTCCAATAGCACTACCCGTAGAATAACATTTTTGTTTTTTTTTGTTTTAAGAGCGGAGACGGTTTACTTGTAGTTCCCATGAGCACTTAGGTCATAGGCCCGTTGTGCTATCTCCCATTTTACCTCTTTCCTTTAACAGTAACCCAGTCCCTTTTATAAAATTCACCAGGGTTGTCATTGGATAGGAGGCCATATCCTCTGGTTCCACAACGTGTTTCCCAGGTCTCATCTCTCCTCTCCACTCCCCCTTGATTCTCTGAAGGCCTCACAAGGGAAGAATCCACCCCACCTTGGTTCTCCGAAGGCCCCATGAGGTAAAACGGCCTAATATCTCCTCTCCACTCCTTAGTTCCCTTAGAATAACATATAAACAATGTGTGAATTAGCCTCTCAGTGTTAGAGGTCCATACTATAATTCTTATGCTCGCCATCCATAGAGGTTATTCCTTGTATTGAAGAAACATCGTTTGCACTTGTCATTAGACTCTGGAACTTAAAAATTAGAGATGCACCGATACTCATTTGGAAACTAAAATAATCTTGTGCCATTTTTTTCAAATTAGGATATAGAACATCACTGCGCCAAAAAACGGGAGGATCTGCTTCTCTTGATATATTGTGTGATCTCAGATATCACTCCAGTTCTTCTTTGAGAGAATCAGTGTACAAAAGAGAGAGGCTCATCTTCATTAGCCGCTTTAATAGTTTGTGAATTCAGTATTGTGGCGCGTTTACACATGGATATCTATAGTGCGAAATTCAAAATGTATCAGTGAGATTGGCTAATTAATATCGCCGATTCTGATATATAGGAAAACCCACAAGATTGTTGATATATCGGTATCAGTGTCGGGTGTATGTATCGGTATCGGTATTAGCTTGTATCAGTATCAGTATCGGATCCCTAATAAAAATGAGATAAATAACTTGCATGGTTTTTGGTTCTTCCTTGCATTGACGTGAGACACGGACTCCGAGGCCGGGATATCGAGGAAGTTGACGGGCCGGTCCGTGTCAAACAGGTGCACCACCTGGTGCAGCCCCACCATACTCTTGTTCAAGGCCACGTATCTGGTTACCGGGTCTACCGTGTAGTGGATGATGTCCGAGTTGAGATTTGACGGAGTTGTTTGGGCTGAAAAATTCAGGTTTCACATGTTAATTAGCTTGTGGAAACAAATGTGGATTTGCAAAAAGGGTTCTCTACTATTTTACATTAATAGGAAATGATGACGAATATCTTATTTATTATACACCGTCTGCGTAACTCCAGTAAGCACCCCCGCCATAGACATATTGTATTGCCTTGCATAATTAGTTTTTAAATTAAGTTATTCATTAATTTTCAAATTGAAAGACAAAGAAAGCAACCGGTCCGTAATGATATAATAACATTCACAGAATTTGAAAAATAACTTTTAAATTTGAATTATTGTTCAAATTCTGTGAAACAGCCCGTCCTAATTTACACAAGGACAATACGGAAGACAATACAGAAGACAATACAATATTGCATTGTCCCAGCTCCATGAACAGCCACGACAGGGCAACAGGACAACAACAAAATCAATTTGACCGTAGTTCAAATGCAGAATGCAGCAAAAATGGATACACAATGTCGCGATATGTTCGGAGCGACTGTCTATTGTCCTACTGTTTTGTCCGTGCGCTTTTACATGCGAACAATAAACCGGGCGGGGTTGTGGGGGTAAGACATTGTCCAATGGAGATTGCCTGCTCGTCAATCTCTAGAACAATGTCTTAATTCATTGTCTCATCCTCCAAACTTCTGTTCACACTAGGTTAATGAGTTTAGCTGGAACAATACAAAATTGTATTGTTCCTGTGTGAACTAGACATAAGTATGAGCCTTCTTCTTCTCTTTCCTAAGATATGGCACCGCAATGAATGGGAATTTCTCCATCCTTTTATACTGGCCACTCCCAAGAGTTGCACATGTCTCCTGATGTGCCAGTGAGCCATTTATTCCATTTAGCATGTTTCAAGTTATGTCATCATATCCCACTTCTGACAGCATGTCATATTGGTGAATATTTGTTCAATGTTATTTATTAAACCACTCGGGCGGATTATTGACAAGTGGTGACAGGAAGAGTTTATGAAGCACAGACAATCTGGTGGAAGTGGGCATAGATAATTTCACAGACCTATTATAATAATAATACCAACAATTTCAGTTCTGGGAAGCAACTAGTCCATAATAACATATAACATAACTTGATTAGAACTTTCACAGAATGTGAAAATTAACAAAATAACAATGAATCGCTTCACAAAGGTGTAAAAGAATGGCTTACCCAACAGGCGGTAGATGGACTCTCGCTCGGCCAACACGTGCAGCGGATGCGTGCCGGCGGCCCAGAGGCGAAGCGCCCAACACGCATCCAGCGAGGAGAGAAACCCTCGAGCGCATCCCGACCCTGTGGGCCAGAAGGGCTCCAACAGACTATCCCCCACCAGGCATGTGAGCAGCGGGAACCCACCCCGCTCCAATACTTTACTAGCATTCTCCGCTGCAAACATCGACGTGAAATCAAACACCGAAACGTCTGGATGCCCATAGTGATTCACCGCAAACTCCAAGTCCTTTAGGCAATAATCTGTGGCATACTCAGCCGCATCCAAGGCATAAGACTTCAGAGCTGCGTTATTAACATTGTTCTGGGAGAGGAGCTTTAACGTCTCTGGGAAATCCTGCCAAACAAATAAATAGTCATGAGCAGCAATTATCAAACAGTTTATTTTTCAATGGAGCGCAAAATGTGGCAGACAATATTATCTTGTATGATATTCAGTGAATCCATTTAAGTCTGGTTTAACATATCCAAGGGAATAAACTGGATTAATTCACTGTCATTATCATTTTAAAAATGTTTTTATGAACCTTGCCAATGTTAATCCTTGCCTTGAAATCCATAAGCAAAAAATATTTCAACCATGTATTGGTTAAAATTAAATGAAATCACTATTCCAAAACATAAAATTCTTCTTCTTACCACTGCGATGGGTTTTAAGGGAGCAATCAATTAATTCAATATAATATTTGGAATTTAACCATAATACGCTTCACTACACTAAATCAGTTCATTGTACGCATTATAAACATAGGTGCGGGCTATAATCAAATAAGTGAACATATTGCCAGGGTTATAGAATAAAAGGGAATGCCCTATTTAATACAAATCTAAAACGCAAAGCAATCCACACATTTTCTCATACATACATAATAAGCTTTGGAATGTAAAATTGTATACATAATTGCCTGGAAAAACATGTCGCATACGCAAGGCTGCTCGTGACTAAAATTGCCAGCAGCGCATTTCTCTTTTAGTAGCAAATTAATTAATGGAAATTAACATTTTTAAAATAATTGAATAAATAATACTTCAAAATCATCACGAGAGTAAAAGACACGCAATTCATCGCTGAAAATCTCGCTAAACAGTTTAAATTCATCGCGCACGAATGCCAATGTGTGCATATTGGAGCGCCAATATTGTGCATTAATATTACTAAACTAATACATTCCAGACGCACAGGATTACGCATAATCAAAGTGGTGAAAAATTCACTGGTTTTCAAGGCGCTTCACGCACGTGTCGCTATTGCACGGAATGAGTTATATCCTGCACTGCTTCAAAATGTGACTTGTCGCTATGATTATAATCTGTCTCACTCATGTCACCGTTTTGCATGGTAAAACAAAGTTATGTGCATATCGTTATGTTATGTCATATGTAAGTTATGTCATATAACATCTCGTTTGCACTTGCGAGGGAGTTTGTAGATAGATAGCTGAAATAATATCCTGTAAGGAATTATCAGTGGTGCGTACATTTATATATCGATAACTGGAGCGCTGATGATGTCGTTATAAGTTATGTGAAGGCTGAAGACAAGCAAGGCAATTCACAAATGCATGTACGAAGGAACCGCCTCTGCTCATACATATATTTATAAGAATGGTGTGAAAATATATTAACTTAACATATAGATAGAATATACATTTATAATAATGTTATTTTATTGAGTGCACTCGTAAGCAATACATAGGTACAACATATTTACATTAATTATTTGTATAAAGTTTTTAAAAAACGCTGAATACGTAATTATAATAATATTGATAGATAATATTCAATCTCTGAAATAACATAACTCACATCCCGTAGAAAAGGGTCGTAAGTCAAAACAGTAAATTTTACAATAGCGAAAACAAATGACGATTGATGAAACAAGCAGTCCTGTCGAAAAGAGCCACTAGCGACATCTCGCGATCTGACTTAAATACGGTTTTCGTGGGTTATAAATAATCACAATATATTTATACTTTTATCTAGCGCCATATGATTAAATTTTCATCATACCTTATTTGTTTTTTGCAAAATGAGTTCTTGTAGATTGTACCAACTTATCAGATGATGTGTTTATTTATTTATAAAAATAGTATATAAAATATCATATAAATATAGTTAAATATAGTTAAGTTTAGGGTGGCATTTAAGGTGTTAAAGGAAATTCTTCAATAAGTGTCAGAGCCAAGGGTCTAAGTGACAAATTGATAAGTGATTTCACAGGGGTATAAGTGGAATATAAAATTTACATTTATTTCTTAATTTCTAGGTTATAAATCTGTTAGCCTATAGTTCATGCAAGAGAAATTAAAGTGAATTGAAATTATGAAAAATCATAAATGAGATGCAACATTTTTAGGGTGGGATTTTTGCAATAATTGAAAATGTGCTTAAAAATGAACCAACCCATTTCGGAAATTAGAAAATAGACATAAAGAAACCTTTAATTTTCGGGGATAATTAGAGATATGTCGCATATGCCTTAGAAAAGGGTAGAAAATTTTCTATTTTATTTTTAACTCTGAATAGTAAAGTGATTGTGATTATATATGCCCCACAAAAAAAATATTTAAAATAGATCACTCCATCTCCTCAAGATGTCGGTAGTGTATCTTTTCGATGGGACCGCTTGTTCATCATACATCATTTGTTTTCGCTCTCTTGTAAAATTAACTTTTTTGACTTACGACACTTTTCTATGGGATGTGCGATATCTGGACCTAACTAATTTTGTATTCAAATTGACTTGGAGTCTAGGAATACTGAGAAAGTTAAAATAAATATGTAACATGATTCGCAAGAATTAATAAGATCGCTTTCGCTAGAAGACATGAGTTTTAGTAAGTAATTACCTCTATGAGCACTTTTCGTTCCAGCAAGCTCTGTTTCTTGGCCGTCATAACAAAGTAATGAGTGTCATCTTTGTAATAGACAATATTCTCCAGATCTATGCCACATTTCTCTCTTAATCCGATAAAGAAAGCTTGGTTGAATATAAACGAAGTCCCACTTATCTCTGGAACCTAAAAATGTATATTTTAAAACATTGTTAATTTAAAATTTAAAGTAATTTTGGAATTATTATAGAAATAAAACAGTTTTATTTATAAATAAATATGTCAGTTCAGCATCAACAAAGACCTAAACAAATTGTATAAAAGCACATTTGGCACAGAACCAAATTAAAATAATCCACACTTAACATTAACCTCTTGGAGAGTGAGTTTTTGCGAACAAAACTATGTCCAGTGAGTGAACAACATCGGTAAATGAGTCAACAGCTCCAAATGTTTGAAACATCCTTAAAAACTGATGGCAGTACACTTCACGTTTCATGAATATATCGCGTTGGGCACGCGTTAGGCACACAATCGTAATATTACGGCCATACTCCTTGGAGATTTTATTTTCTGGCCATACTCGCCGAGAGGTTAACAACAGAGAACATTAAAAAAAAACTGTTACTTTTTATTTATTTATTGTTGTAAGTTTAATTTGTAGAATCTTTAATTAGATATTTTAAGTTGAAGTATTTTTATTATTTATATGGTAATATGTACAGCAGCAGAACTTGCTTATACATAAACTTTTTTTGAATTGAATGATAATATATATTATAATTTAATATAAAAAAGCTGTAACATTTGTAATACATTGTTACAGTTTTTTTTTTCTTTATGTAGGTAAATAATATAATTTTATAATAAATGGTCAACTTTACATAGTGCCATTTAGTGGCTCAACCACCCAAGTGGCATATTATATTGTTTTTTTTTTTGTATTGCTAAAAGAATCATTTTCATAATTTTTTTTTTTATTATTCAATTTTTAAATTAATTTATTTATCATTCATTTAGTTTTTGTCACATTCATTCTTAGGGTATTATTGTCTAACCATATTTTAACAACAGTTACGCCCCTAAAAGACATAATTTCTGTTACTTGATTTGAAGAGGAGAATGGTACCATCAGCAAAACTTACATTTTTGGCATCTATTGGCAATTTTTCACAATTAAATTATGTAAATTATTTATATAAAGTGGGACCCAAAATGTTTCCTTGAGGCACACCAAAACTAATTAGCAATTGATTACTGAGACAGTTATTTATTATTATGTATGTCTTACTTGTTTATTAATGTTTGTTGAGTTCATGGTTATTTTAAATATCAAAAATGAGAATACATACATATATTTATATTCAAACATATAAACACATTCGATTTTGCTACTGAAAACTAAACTCAAATATATAGATTTATCCATAGACATTAAAAATATCATATAAGTCCACAGACAACAATTATTAAACTCTCTTAAATTTTCCTTGCTTTCTTCCTCTTTAGAAGTAGTGTACCTGGTCAGTATATTTATCGATTCGACTCATCAAATAGTTTGGATCTTACACAGCATCTGAATCATAGAGAGCAATCTATCTTAAAACCAAATCGCCCACCTACACCCACCCACTCAACTTGTAGCATCAACAAAATAATCATTGGCAAAACATTTGCGATTTATTACTTTAATTGGAAATTGGCAATACTCACGCTAGCTTCCTGCTTAGAATGCCGGTTGATGAAGTTGGCAGTTATTGCAATTGCCAGTTTGCCTCGGAATTCATTTCGCTTGAAGCCGGGGAGCGTGTTACGCTTGCCGTCTGCACCAATCAACACGTCAAACTCGAATTTTGACACCGGATGGTCGACAGGCAAGAAAAGAGCTTTCCATCCACGATCTGAAATAAATGTATTTCATTAAAAACTTATTAGTGCATGGACAAGGTATTTCCACAGCCTAGGTGGGGCCTTAAAAAGTCGGCGATGTATTCTTCCTCTTCTTTCGTATGGTGGAGGATCAGAGAGGGACATCTAGATCTGCGAGCCAGTCTAGGGCTTCAGTGAATGAATGAATGGAGCGGGCATTCGTTGACCACATGAGTCTGGAGGTCTGTACTGCATCGCATTCACACATCGCCGACTCTTTTAGGCTCCACCTATGCATCATGTTGGCACAACGGCTGTGGGAATACCTTATCCTATTGATGGCGGACCAGAGTTTGCGAGGCAATGAGAATGCAGGCTATCTCTCAGTTGGGTCTTGTACAAGATAGGCATTTCTCATGTTGCCATTCAACCTTTCTTCTGGGGTGAGAGGTGATTAGAGGAGTCTCTCTCCTTCCATCCGCGCAGGCCACCCAACATGTGGCCAATGAATGCCCGCTCTGTTCATTCTCCACAGACCTCAGACTCTAGACTGGCTTTCAGACCTAGATGTTCTAACCTACCCCCCCCCCCCCCCTACCACCATAAGAAAGAAGAAGAATGCATGACAACAATGTGTGGAGAAGAGACCTTTCAAATCAGGAAAGGATAGCAAGATAAATTATATATTTTTACAATGAGCACCCTATATGGTATTATATTTTTGAGTATTAATGACTAATTTCCGAAAATCATTTTTATCTCATGGAGGCAAATGCGTATATGAGGCCAGTAATTATATACATATATGTACTTATTACGAAGAAATAGATTATCATTTTTAATTTATCAAACTCATTTATCTAATACATAATTATTTTTTCAGATAATTTCTGGCTTCATGGCACAAGAATTATGGTCATGTGAATAAATAAGTTTCTAATACATAGCATACTTCTTCAACAAATTTTTTTATAAAAAAAAGGAAGACGAACTTTCCCGGTTTATGAATAACCCGACAACATTTAAAAAATCTCCTACTACTACCACAGTAAGCAAAAAATGTTGCTTATGTCGGGATGGAAGAGCTGACAAAGAGAAATTGAAGTGCCGAAGGAATCAACGGCACTAGTTCCTAGAAGAATCTTCCATTGTAATAGTGGTAGAACAAGGATAGCATACCTACCTGACGCCTATGCTCTAAAGATTGCAAGCCGCTTGATAGGACAGGGGAGTCTATTAAATGGACCGCCCATTTCGATTTTTTAAGTATTCCAGACTGCCAGAAAGGGGCTGCCAAATTCAACAGTGGGACGCAGATTAGTGAGAGAGTTCTGAATATATGTACCTTGAGTTGGATCTGGTTCGATCAAGCGCTCGAAAGTGATGTTTTCGTGTATCTCCACTCCCAGGATGAGCGCCACCTTCAGGAGGATGAGCTGCAACTGCCGAATGCTGATGTGGTCGATTGCCCCGGCACAGAACTTCCCGTGAAACTTCTTCGCTCCGATGTTCTTAAGGTCTTCTATCACAAAAGGCCATAGGTGAAGAATATTATTACGTGACATCCGATCTCTTTTCTCAATAACAACCTGCAAAATAAAATAAACACATATTTAGATTAATTAACCAATTAATTAATCATCATGACGTTTTTCCGGAGGAGGGAGGGTAGAGAGGACAAAACTCCACAAAACTCAGTCTCGGCACAAATTCCTTGCTTCATTCACATGCAGTGGCGGTTCGTGATCTTTTTAACGGGGGTTCAGAAATTCAAGAGAAGATATATTGTCTAATCAAAATTTACTCTTGTCACACAAATTAAATAAATTTAGGGGTACCTAAATAGGTACCATTGTTTTTAAATAACTTGATACTCCTCGACACAATTATTAAACAACCAAAATGGTTTTAGAGGATTTAAATTGTTCAATGGTTTTTACAACACTCAATGTACGTTGCTAATTATTATTGTTTTTTTCAATAAGAAAAATTGCGCAGAATGTAGAATATAACATAATTGATATTTTAAAACATAAAATAAAACAAGAAACACAAATAAAGGTGGCCACGAAATAAAATTAGCATTTTTCACTTACACAAAAAATCCATTATACACGTATACAAAAAATAATAATATTTAATTTCCAAACTTTTTTCATAAGCATTAGCGTTATTTTTTATATAACACTGTATTCCGTCATTGTGTGAAAAAATTAGGACAGAATATTCGCGACAACCGATAAACGCAACCACTTTCAGTTTGAAAGCCGAAACAATACTAGGAAAGCTCAACACAAAATTGCATAACTAGCGACGTTGTTTGCCGAAACTTTAGTAAATGTACTCGTAAATAAGGGATATAACGACTTATCTATAAAAAAAATGCGAAAACAGAAGTCAAAATCGGTCCACTTCAATGGTAGATATACAAATGCCATTAGTAAACGGTTGGAGAAATGACTACAAAGTTAAATACCATAATATATAATACATTTAACTTGCATCCGTCGTGCAAAAGTCGACCGTCAGCCGGTCATCCTGCGACAATCTTGGCTTCGTTTCGGCGAGACTCGTCAAAGTTCGGAGGTCACGTGACATCTTGACTCGTGAGCAGCGCACCAAGCTGGGTTAATTCTACCGTTTTGTCCATTCTACCGTCACAGCGATTCGTATCGGCTATGATTTTTTCGTATGGACAAATGTGTGCGGATCGCAACGCGCACAAAATGGGAATAGATAGGTACCGTATTTGTCGGTGGCGCGAGTTTTAAAGACGGAATTTTAATGTCGAGCTATCTTTGATGCGCTTATATTACTATACAACAAGATTGTTTTATTTTATCATCTTTTTAATGGGGGTTCACCGCACAACCGCACTTTGGAGAAAACCGCCACTGTTCACATGCATGTATCGTGTCATACATACTCTTCTGTTATTTTGATTCTTCAAGTGACCCGACTCAACTACTTGATTTACTGGGGTGTGTCATCTCTCCCTCGGGCATCCCCGACTTTTTCTACCATTCACTTTTCATTCATCCATTGAACATCCATGTGTCTAAACAATCTAAAACTTTCTCAAGAGGAAACCGGGTGGTGTTTTGTCCATACAAATGTATTCCCCAATTTCCTCTCTGGATTTTGAAAATACTGCAAATTTTTTTTTTATCGACAACTAGCTTATCAGTATGTTTTGCTTTTTTGATAATTACTTCTTAAAAGGAGTTAGAACCCTCCAAAAATTATTAAATTTGCTTAGTTTGAACACCATAAACAAATGTTCAGTTTACAAACTAGACAATATATTTTTTTAAAAAAGCAAAACGTACAGACATAGTGTATTTTCTTCTAATGTATTTAGTAAAAAAAAATCTTAAAAAATCGGTCAGTTTTTTAGAAGAAAAATTTAGGTATTATCAGCCTGAGGCGCAGTTGTCCCTTTCGCTCAGTGTTCGGGGGAGTAAGAGTGATAATAACAGCAACAGTTTGGTAAAATACCTATTTTTCAAATTTCTCGGTGACCGAGTTTCCTCTAAGAAGTGTTTTTCAGACAATTACGAAACATTCTAAGACAATAAACCCCTATTTATGCAAGTCATCTAATGAGCAGATAAAAATTTTAAATCTTGATACACTTTTAAAACATACAATCTCCAAACAATCTCTATTATCTGTAAACTTAATTATGATATCTCAAAACCTTGTTTGTGAGGAACTTTTGCAAGCATGAATGGGGATAAATTGATCATCATTCGCCAAATGGGGTTGCCAGGCTTGTTGAAAATTGGACCTCCCGAATACGTGCCACCAAGCACAGCCGCGGCAGACATTTGAACAACGTTATATTCCATACTTATTGCCATAAAATATATTGCCATAAATAAATAATAAAAAATTGTGAATATTTCACATGCAACTTGTTTCATCAACATTTTAAAATCGATGGTCCTTATTGAAAGACCCTATATTTGTAGCTCTGCTAAACGCTTAAAACATTTTTCTCTGCCTCTGTTCGAGGCGCGAACCCATGCAAAAAGATACAATGTTTTACAGTTTGCATTTGAAAATAGCAGCTTTCCTTTTTGATGATGCCAATATTATAATGTCAATTAATTATTAGATTGAGATCACATAGACGAATGTTGGAACAGTTTTCAAAAAGCATACCTTTCAGTAAGTATAACAAGGGAAATGTTTTCAAAAAGCATACCTTTCAGTAAGTATAATAAGGGAAATGTTTTCAAAAAGCATACCTTTCAGTAAGTATAATAAGGGAAATGTTTTCAAAAAGCATGCCTTTCAGTCAGTATAATAAGGGAAATGTTTTCAAAAAGCATACCTTTCAGTAAGTAATAAGGGTATATAATAAGGGTAAGAGTAAGTATAATAAGGGAACTGTTTTCAAAAAGCATACTTTTCGGTAAGCATAATAAGGGTAAGGGTAAGTGTAATAAGAGAACTGTTTTCAAAATAATATCTTTCAGTAAGTATAATGAATAAGGCTAAGGGTAAGGTACGTATAATAAGGGAACTGTTTTAAAGTTTAATAAGGTTAAGATTCCTATATATATAGTATAACTAGAGACTTACGACTTTAGCACCAAGAAGCTGTGCATCGATGGCAGACCTCAAGCCGCAGGGACCCGCTCCGATTATCAACAGCTTTGTGTACGGACATACTTTTCCTTGGTTATAAACCTTAGAATTATACTTAACATCTAGCTTTTTAAATATGGCGTGGGCTTTCCATGATCTCACTGAAGCCTGTGGGAAAACACAAAATATTTATTTAGTAACATAATTCAATATCGACAAACATAAATAGAGAGATAAATGTCTTAAAAGTTTAGAAAATAGAATTATTGTGGAAGTATTTGAGTAAAATTTGGAAGAAAGCAAGAGGAATTAAACTTGAATCATTGGTTTAAAATATGGGTTAACTATCAGGCTGTTTTATTCACTTTTGGGAACAACTCACACAGGTCTCATGGTAATCGTTGTATCTCCCTTACTGTCATGATGAGAAATATGATCTACATGGTGTTAGAAAGAGAAAACACCATGCTTTATATTCGAATATAGAAGTCAACCAAAGAAAAATTTAAATGTGCCCTCTTATGAAACCAAAGTTTTGGACCAGAATTTGAGAAAATTTTATGAAACTGAATTTTTTATTAATTATTTTTTTATGAAACGACAAAAAAGCGATGCGTCAATAACCTTTATAATACATTTGTCTAATAATAAATATGTGTGTTTTTTTTTTTGATATCAGTAATTTTAATTCGAAAAAACGTAAAGTGTGCCATTTAAAAAAAAGTTTGCATTCAAAAGTTTCATTTTTAATAAATTATATCTTTATATCTAATGATAAAATTTGAAAACCAATTTCATCAGCTTTGTAATCAGTTTTTATTTTTCGGATACATTCAGAAATTTTCCATTTATTTGGATTTTATTGCAAAGCGGAAATTTTCTGACCTTCTGAGAGAATGTGCCAGATTACTTCAATAACAATTATCAAGACTAGCGCGTTATATTATTATATTTCATACACCAGACTGTTTATAATGCATTTTTAAAGTGTAAAATCAGATCATTAATTTCTTAATTTGTATTAATTTCATTTTGAAACACTCTTGAGAAGATATCACACAAAAATGGTGATACAGAAATTAGCAAATCATTATTGTAATGAAGTCCATTTCGTTTTTATTGCTTTCTAGTGCTCATACATATATACAGTGTGATTCATAAATAACCGTTTTATAATAAGAGATCAAAGTATCCGAAGTAAGAGAAACTGTGGCATTCTCAATCGGGGTATTTTGTGAGGCTGAAGGGAGTGGGGAAGGGAAGGAGATGAAGGTTAAAAAGTACCTAGCTGTTCAGATCTGGTTCCCAAAACATGGTTAATACCGTTTCAAGCAACATTTTGATTTTGAACAGTGGTTTTTCACCGGGGCGATTCTGAGAGAATTTATCACTATCTGTCTATCGTAAGGGATGTTATTTCTTTATTTGCTGTGTACTTTTATTTATATATATTGCAGATCCGTAGAAAAGTGTCATAAGTCAAAAAAAATAATTTTACAGGAGAGCGAAAACAAATTGATGAATGGTGAACAAGGTCCTGTCAAAAAAATATACTAGAGACATCTTGCGGAGATGGAGTGATCTAACTTAAATATGGTTTTCGTGGGGCATAGGATAATTACAATCACTTTACTTTTCAGAGATAAAATGTAAAATAGAAATTTTTTACTACGACACTTTTCTATGAGATGCGCGATATGGGATATGCTCCGCTCCAGAGCATAGTAATATACTTCTCTCAAATGAGAGGTTTTTGCAATATATAAGTCATACTAACTTAGAAATTAGTCTACAATCGGAACAAATTTAAAAGAAATTATCCCCATACTATTTTATAAGATATAATATTGTTTTCGTACATCTCTCGCACCGTTTTGCATTACTTAATGACTGACTGCTGCTGCAAGCCATTAAATTGTCCCGTTCAAACGCTAGGTGTTAAAACTCATCTGAGTGTTACTAGAAAGGACAAAAGGTTTATTAACCTTTAATTGGCCGTTGACCCACCAGTCACCACCAATGAAAACATTTTTTTTTTTTGGCTGTTGGCCCACCGGTGGCCACAAATGAAAATTAATATATATATATATATATTTTTTTTTTTTAATCATTATTTGTTTACGAGTTTCTATTACAAAATAATATTATTAGTAAGAACAGTTGTATAAACTACCAAGATCAGAAAGAATTGTTACTGTAAACTTATAAAATGCAACATAAAAAATTCTGAAGTGACATTTGATTTTTTTTTTAAAAAAACCTAGCCTGCCAAAGGTTAAGTAAAATGCACGGGGGACCCTAGTGACCCCCCCTTCGGATAGTACGCCATTTTTACATTTGGGTGTGTAAAGGTTAAAAAGTCAAATTACAAAAAATCATACTACCAAGAATGAAATCATAAAAGCATTAAGACCTGTTCAAAACTGTTAGACAATAGGCCATCAAACTAACTATCTATCGATTTATGTCTTATTACTGACAGATATTATACACAGGCAGTGGCTTCCTGCGGAACAAGTGGACCTAACAGACCAAATAATGATATTCACAGATTTTAAATAGTATTATTAACATTGACTTATAAAGAAGGAATCTAATTGTATATTATATTGTGCAAGACGTGTTTAGTCAGAAAGAAAAGATTACAATATTATTTATATTATCTTTCTTTTCTTCGAAATTCTAAATCTTACAGATTAACGTGGGGAGAGTGTAAGATTATTGGCTGCTTTTATAAATAAATCTTTCCTTTTCTTCAATGGCTTAAAAAAGTAATTAGTCATCTACTGTGCAAACTCCATCAACAATATTTAGGAAAATTAATAAGATAAGATAGTGAAATGATAATAATTGGTTGCTTTTTGGAAGTTGCTTTAAAGTTTCTTTGATTTTCACTTCTTATTTCCTTTACTATTCATCCGATTGCGATGAAACTTTGGTGAATTGTTGCGCGCGAAGGTTTCTATATATAATGGTGAACTGGTGTTTATTTCATATAGTTTAGAAGGGGAAAAGGTTAGGGGAACATGGAAAAAGGGAGGAGGGTTGAGGAGGGGAACAGAGGCTTTTCGTAGGACATGTGCTTTGTGTGAAAAACAATTTTTGATTTAATTTAGTTTTGATTTTTTAAATGTATTTTCTTTAATGTAATTTTCAAAAGTGTAACTGTATCTTTTAAAGTGTATTTATTATATTTTTCTTACTAGATAATAATAAATAATAAAAATTTAAAACAAACAAACAAAAAGGCAGGAGGGGATGCATGGGAAAGGACACGCAGGGAAGGGACGACTGAGAGGTGAGGGACGAGGGAAGGAAAGAGGGAGGGGTTGCAAAGGAGACATAGTAGCAGAAGGGGACAGCATGGGGTAAATTTGGAAAATCCACACTTCTCACACGGACAGCTGTATGTGGCCTACTCACATGTCGGAAAACCTTCTGATTTATTAATGTACGCACAAGAGGGAAAAATTTAAAAATATTGTATTTTAATGAAAAGCCAAATAATGCCATCACAAGGTGAAAACCTTTCCGAAGAAGTTTTCTTCGAAAAATAAATATTGTATGTCCAAAAGCACTTCAATAAACAGAATTAAAACTTAAACACTTTCTTTTAGTGGTATTGCAATGCTATTATTTTATGAACTAATGTTTGGATATTGACAGAAGAGAAATTAAATTACTTATTCCAATTCACACAACACCTTCATGTTCAAAGAAATTATTGAAATAGTAGATTGGGATAAAATAATATAAATAATAGGTAATACCTTCAAACTGGGATAGAATTCTTGTATATTGCTCGGTTTCAGTTTGACGATGCTGCACAGTTCTCGGAACAGACTCATGACCTGCTTCATGGTGGCCGCTGAACTAAACTTATCGAAGGTGTCTGTCGCCAGAGCCACCTCGTACTGCGTCAGCCCACTCATCTTGATTCCTGCAATAAGACCACTCAGTCAATTCCTGCAACAAGACCACTCAGTCAACTACTGCAACAAGACCACTCCGTCAACTACTGCAACAAGGCCACTAAGTCAACTTCTGCAACAAGACCATTTAGTCAACTTCTGCAACAAGACCATTCAGTCAACTTCTGCAACAAGACCACTCAGTCAACTACTGCAACAAGACCACTCAGTCAACTACTGCAACAAGACCACTCAGTCAACTACTGCAACAAGGCCACTAAGTCAACTTCTGCAACAAGACCATTTAGTCAACTTCTGCAACAAGACCATTCAGTCAACTACTGCAACAAGACCACTCAGTCAACTACTGCAACAAAACCACTCATTCAACTTCTGCAACAAGACCATTCAGTCAACTACTGCAACAAGACCACTCAGTCAACTACTGCAACAAGACCACTCAGTCAACTAGTGCAACAAAACCACTCATTCAACTTCTGCAACAAGACCATTCAGTCAACTACTGCAACAAGACCACTCAGTCAATTTCTGCAACAAGATCACTCAGTCAACTCCTGCAACAAGACCACTCAGTCAACTACTGTCACTTTCACTGTTTCATTATAAACATAACACTGAACACTCGCCTCTATGCACCATTAACTTTGACAGCTATTTGAGAGTTGATTCATAAAAAAATATGTTGTGACAGTGTCCACCCCTTTCACATTACTCCAATTTGCATACCCCACCTTTCTGACGAAAGTGCGCCTACACAATCACGATGCATGTAATTATTCTAGACATTCTTTATTTATCCTTTTAATTTAAACACTGACTGCACAATCGCGAGATATTAAGATAAAGATAAATTAAGATATCATTACTGAGATCGCAAATTGTCAAAAATGAAACCGACACGGATCAATAAGTAATTGCACATTATGTAACTCGAGCTTGGAAAGTTTTGACATTATTTGTAATTCAGGTATTTATATTCTGGGATACGACCTACTAACGGATTCTTCTGTACAAATATGTTTAGGCCAGGCCACGGCGCGTTCGGCTAGCGGCTGACGAGTCCGCACTATCACTATAACTTTCAGAACACTCGAATAGTGTGTGCTGCGTATTTACTTTCAATCCGCACCAGTCAGCAGGTAATGCACAATCACTTGTACGGCTAGAAGATCATCATCAGTCGATGCTCCAATCAATCACCCGTCTGTAGGTAGACACTGGTAGACACCAGACAGTGGGGCGAGATGACAGTACTACGAGTACCGCAGTCCGAACTCCGAAAAAGGCAAACAACGGCAATACAACGCATTCGTAACAAGACTTGTATCACACTCCAAGTTCTAACACAATACTCACTGGAAATTTCGTACCAATGAGCAAATAGACCGATGACTAAACTAAATAAATAAAACGGCGGTTCTTAACTAAAATTAATTAGATCGACCACCCCTGGCCGGTGCCAATTTGGAAATGACATCAGCTCGGTGATACCAACACGGCCTTTACATTTTCCCTACTTTTCCAAAATTGCACATATTTTTTTTTTATTTTTTTTTATTTTAATCATTATATTTATACTGCAATACCTAAAACAATAACATGAGAAGAAATAGTTAAATAGCTATTTTTTAGTATGACGATGATTTTTATTTCTTCTGCATATCTTTGCTGTGGCTAACGTAAAACAACGCCTTCTACTGGATGCTTACCTAACCTAGTTAATTAAGTGTTGTGTCAATAGATTAAATCACACCGCCATCTGTCAGAAACTTATGGAACTTGCAAATAATTTCAAATTATTATACCATAACAAATATTCAATGAACAGTTAATTCGAAATAATAAATATTGATAACTGAAAGCTTACTTCTAGTATTGATCAATATATTTCACTATTCTTCGTTATTTATTGGCATCTGTGGTCAGTCTTATATCGAAATTATTTCAAACGGCTGGCTGTCAAAATCTTATCCTCTAAAATATTAGTATTCCATGTTTTAGTCGATTTTTCTAAAATATCTGTACACTAGTGATTGAATTATTATTGTATTTAAATAAAATGTCGCAACATTTAAAATTAAAGTGAATATTTTGAAAATAGTGTTTGTTGGGTTTCTACGGCGTAATACTTTGTTCGAGATGACTATGTCTCCAAATGCATTATTTTCAATACATAAAGCATTAATCGAAATAATTCTTAAAGGAATTCGAAAGCATTAATCGAAATAATTCGAAACCGGTCGATATATCAAATAATAAATATACGTGGTTTAATACTAAGTGTTTGTTTTATTTTTAAAAAAAAAGAAATAATTCTTATTGCAGATTAAAGATAATGAATATATCTGTCTGGTGTAATATAGTTGTTTGTGGTAAGTGAAATACCATTTTAGTGCAATGAATTTCTGACGATTTTTTTTTTTCATAGGAATCATTTTAACACTTGAGAACTTATAAATTTCAGTTTTATTACAGATATGTATAATATGTATATATGTGTTCATCAATTCACCGTTTACATGAAACTTCATATAAAATATTTGAACAAATTGAAGTTCCCACGGCAGTTTATCACTAGAAAACCCAGAGAATATATCATTTTCGAATGTTTACGATTTTTTTATAATGTATGTATAAATCCGATGATTATTTAAATGTAGGTGAATTCATTGGCTATAAAGCACTTTATTAGGTTTATATGGCTTATTAGGTTTATATGTCTCCGTTTTAAAATTGGGAGGTATGTTTTTTTAAGTGGAGGTAAATTTTCAAAATGATCACCAAAAAATCTCGAGCAATCCGAGAAAAAAGTTTTAAATTACGCTGTCGCTCCAATGGTTGAAGGTGGAATTACTAGATAAATTTCTTCTTTACATATGCCGAGATCGAAATCTCTTGATCTGAAGCCGGGGATCCTCGCCTCTCGACCACGGAGGTCGAATAGAAAGAGAGAACATAACAACATTCCTCGAATACATGCTATGGAGCAACAAGTACTCCATATTATGTAACTTATAAATAAATTTTTATCATACTATGTAACTTATAAATAAATTATTATTTATCTGTAACCCACATTTCCATAAATTCATTGTCATATTTTCCGTAAACTACACTATCATCAATTATTTTATTATCTGTAACTTCGTTAACATAAATTCAATGTTATATTATCTGTAAATTTCATTTTCATAAATTCCTTGTTATATTTATTACCTGTAAACATCATTATCATCAATTACTATATTATATGTAAATTTCATTATCATAAATTCATTGCTGCATTAACTGTAAACCTCATTATCATAATTATTATATTATCAGTAAACGTACTTCATTAATCTGCATACTTCACCCGCCATAACACAGGGACATCCCTAGCATGGCGGGCGAAATAACACAATATTTACACTATGTATAAAATTCTTTAATAAATAAATATTAAAATTTAAAAAGGAAATGAGTGGTGTATGGTCCAAGGGAGTAAGACGCAGTTGGTTTTCTTTTTTTAATATCACCATATATTTTTGTGTTTTCATTTTATATTACCCTGTATTTTATAACTGTTCCAGTGTATCAAAAACTTTAAATACTAATTACATCGAAACTTTACGACTTTTTCCCAATATCAAGGGAAATTCGTCCAAAAGCGACAGCATTATACCATTCGCGCTCTTGGCGTGTCAGTCGAATTCATAGATTTGAAAACAACCTTTATTTACAAGCGCATAAAGCTCACTTTACGGTGAACCGATTCTAAGAAATCGACGCATGCGCTCGTTACGGTCAAAATTCAACAATCGCACTGAGCTTACAGCTCATACGACTGTCCGTGCCGTTTCTTTGATATATTCGTATGTCATGATTGTGTAGTTGAAACATTTCAAAATTCCTGCCATTTCAACCGTAGATGGCGCGAATGCCATAAAAATAGTATACCTATTGCATTTTTTATTCAGAAAAATGGTTCGTTTCCTCTTCTGATGCCCACTCATAACAATGGAAACGTTTATTATTGGTTCTGATAGCATTAAAACAATGCTTGTCTTATTTTATTTTAGTTCATAAGAAGATTGATTGACAAGATGATTGTGTGTCCATTTTTATCAATGACTGACAAAGAAATTTGTTCGATGAAATATAAATTTTCTTTGCCAATTTTATAATAGATACTTACCACACATTTATCAACAAACTTTTATTAATATGTGGTCAATTACAATTCATGACCATGTAATTCTAGATTTCAAAATTTCTCTTCATCTATCCACAAACTTTCTTTCTATTTATTATTATTTTGTTAAAAGAACTCTTCTCAACTTCTCATCCCAGCCTTAATTACTAAGAACCGGTTGATTCACATAATTCGAACAACTCATCAAATTCCAAAGCATATTCTGTGAATGTGCTATTCAGTTTTTTAATTTTTGTACTGTGATATCAACAACCGTCCTATAATAAATCAATTAGAACTTGAATAGAATTTCCATAGAACTTCAATTTTTACTTTGAAATTTGAACAATTCATCAGATCGAACATAACTCAATAGTCTGGTCGCCCTTCTACAAAATTCATATCCATAATATTGAAAGAATTCAAAGAAAATTTCTAAGATTTGTAAATTTTAAACTTAACATCCCTTTAGAGCACATAAATTACTTATCATTAATGAATATTTTAAATATTCCAACTTTAGAAAACAGACGAAAAATAACTGACCTAACCTTTTTATTAAACTCTAAATTTGATTGCTGTGAACTCTTGCATTTAATTAATCTACATGTACCTACACGAACTACTAGACAAACATTAACATTTTATATACACACATCTCATTCTAACTATAAATTGCATTCCCCAATACAACGATTACATAGTCTTGGTAACTTCTACCAAGTCTTGGTAACCAATATTTAAACAATATTGATGTATTTGACAATAATTTGAATTTGGCAAACTTTAAACGCCGTATGTGCGAACTATTTTTACTTAATTCATAAACTATTGTAAATACCAATTTTATACATTTTTATTAATTCCTATTATTATTGATTTGGAGGATATTGGCAGGCTATCTATTTTTACTTTATTTATATTCTGTATTACCTACATTTTGTCAACTCATATTTTATCTAACCTATATTATGTGTCTTTATATTTTCTGTTACTTACCTTTATTTTATTCACTTCTAACTCTCACTGTAATTAATCGAAACATGTATTGCTTTATGTATGTAAAAGCCCTTTGGGCGTTTAAATATAAATAAATTACAAAGTTAAAGTTCTTTGAAAGTTTTGTTATTATTTCTGTTACGTGAAACTTCTGGCCCTATGATATAATAACAAAACTTGAAAATTATCTTTGAAACTTTGTGAATTGTTTAAATTCTGAGAAAATACCCGTCCTAAAGGCCAGTTGTTTCACAGAATTTGAACAATTCATCAAATTTCAAAGTTGAAGATCTGTAAATGTTTTGTTAGTAGGTATTTCAGTTCCGTGGAATATTGCACTCATTATGATATAACAGAACTTTACCCTACAGAACTTGAAAATTATCTTGTTCAAATTCTGTGAAACAACCCGTCCAAAGATATTGTATTGGAACCATTTGTTTTCCAAAAAATGGTTTTTTTTTTTTTTTATATTAACTCCACACAGGAGGCCCTGAGGAAAATAATTTCCCTCAGGGCCTATGTCATCTTTGAAGATGCTGTGAGGAGGGTCTTTTTGAGGAGAGGAAGGAGTGAACGTGGGTCTTGAAGAGACCCATGTTATAGGAAGGAGGAAACACAGAGGCCGGCAAATCGTTCCACAGCCGAGCTGTTGAACACAAAAACGAGTCGTAGAAGCGTCCCGTTCTCATGTGACAAATGTCAACTGTGTACATATGTTGCCGGGTTGCGGTAATACCCGCCTTCCAAATTGTAGTTATAGCAGGCGCGGATCCAGCCCTCGAAAAAGGTTGTAGTCACAGCTCACAGCCAGTGGCGAAACTATAGGGTGGCAGGGCTGGCAAAATGCCACGACCCCCGCGGGGGCCGGGGCCCCGGCCAGAAGTAATCCAACATTTTTAACAAAATTTAATAAAAATTATAAATTTTATTTAAAAACATAAAATCAACTAATGTTAGACACGACTAAAGACCATATACAAATTCAATTAAATTATTAAGTTTTAAACGCATTCATAAGAAAAGGATGTCGTTAGAACGCATCCATTGGTTGCTGAATTTTTTGTCGCTGAATTTTGTAAAAAAATACAATGTTTGGATGGAAGGTTATGACGACTGGAAACATATTGTAGACGCCCTAGAAAGACACGAGACATCTAAATTTCACCTGGATTCTTGTTTAACGTATCAACAATGGCGGCTACATGGAACACTAGATGAAGAGCAAGAGTTCATGATCAAATAAGAAAAATCTTTTTGGCATCAAGTACTCTCTAGATTCCTAGATGTTACTCTGACACTTTCAACGTGTAATTTAGCCTTTCATGACCACGGAGAAAAGGCAGATAGCAATGATCCAGGTTCCAAGGAAACTTTTTGAGTATTGTTGAGTTATTAGCAAAATACAATCCGATTTTACAAGAGTTGTTAAGTAAATCAAAGGGCCAGATAAATAAAAATACAAAATGAGGTCATTTCTGTTCTGGTTCTAAAAATAGAAAATGCACTCATAAATGAAATAAATGCCGCACCGTTTTACTCTATCATATTCGATACAACTCAGGATATTTCAAAAACAGATCAAATGTGTGAACTTTACCGTTATTAAGAATACCGTTATTCGTTAGAAAGAAGAAAATGGAATCCCAAAGGCGCTTGTCATTAAAGAGTCATTTTTAGGATTTCATGAAGTTAAGGACCAAACTGTCTTAGCAATGTCCAACCAAATTATTAAATCCATAAATCACAAAAATATACCTCTAAATAAGTGTCGAGGACAAGGATATGATGGTGCTAACACAATGAAAGGCACTTATGGTGGAGTTCAAAAACTCATAAAAGATATCGACCCAAATGCGGTATATGTTCACTGTGCTTCTCATAACTTAAATCTAGTACTTAATGAAGAAGTAAGAAAGGTTATTGATATGCAACATTTTTTTGAAACAGTTTAACAAATTTATATTTTTTTTGGGCATAATATCAAAAGATGGAATATTTTATCAGGTTTTATATCTGATGAAGAAGAGGAGTCTTCAACTCTGATAACGTCAAAAACATTGAACCCTACTAGATGGGCAGGACGTTATGATGCTATTTTTGCTTTAAGAGTTCGGTTTGTTGAAGTCCAAAAAGCGCTAACGAAAACAATTCTGTTAAATTGCAAATCGGATGAAAGAAATGAAGCTTTATCAATCAAGAAGAAGATCGAGAACTACAGTTTTATTATGTTATTGGTTTTCCATTGCAAAATTCTACAAACTATCGATGCAGCCTCTAAAGCACTTCAGTCCAAGGCCATCGATCTTTCAAATGCCTTAAAACGTTTGAAAATTTGTCTGGAAGAATTGGAAAGGTATCGACATGAATTTGAAAATTTAAAAAAGGAAGCAAGTAGTGTAGCAGAAAAGTAATAAAAGTAATCCTAAATTTTCTAAAACCCGTCGGAGGAAGGTGAAACATCATTTTGACGAACTTTGCGAAGACGAGCGTCTCCAAGATCCGGAAAATTTGTTTAAAGTTTTATCGAGTATTGGACATCATTATTAATCAACTGAAAGCGTGTTTCCTTCCAATGAATGAAACTGTTTCCAATTTCAGTGTTTTGCAATCTGCCACTTTGCAAAATTTAAATGATACTGATCTCTTTAAAAAGCTCTAGAATTTGTTGATATATATAAAAAAGACATATCTGAATCATTTGCCACGGAAATTCTCAGTTTTCGGTCCATTTTCAGAGACGAAATCGAAAAGGCTTCGTGTATTAGAGAACAAGCTGATTTTTTAATAATAAAGAATCATTTTATGTCGTGCAGCTTTCCTGAAGTATGTACTGCATTGATGTTATTTGTTAACATTCCTGTGACTACAGCTAGTGCTGAAAGGTCATTTTCGAAACTAAAATTAATAAAACATATTTAAGAAACTCAATGGGACACCACAGGCTACGTAACTTGGCTATTCTGTCTATTGAAAATTCAATGGCCCAATCTTTAAACTTTGATGACGTTATTGATACTTTTGCAGAACAGAAAGCTCGGAGAGAAGAATTTTATTAATAAATATATTGTAAAGACTAAATTGTTATTTCATTATACCTACATATGTAATACCTGTGCTTTTGAAAATAAAATTTATCAGGTATTTAACAAAAATGCACACAATATTAGTAATACTGTTGGGTAACTTATAAAAAATCAATTACAACGCGACTGTGATTTTTACTGGGGGGGCCCCATCCAATGAATTTGCCACGGGCCCCCGATGGTATAGTTTCGCCACTTAAAATCACAGCCACCTAAAAATCGGCCAAGTGCGAGTCGGAGTACGAACTCGTTCATGAACAATGACTCATGAACGACTTTTGAATTTGATTATTTCCTTTTTTCCGCTCACCAAGACTTTGGCCTTAGGAATGGAAATAATCATTGGAGGAAGTCAGACCCGATTTCGTCCAATTAATTAGTCATTTATAAAATTCCAAACCAATTTCAATCAATAAGTTATTACAATAAAATATATAAATTTGTTTTATTGTAAATTATGGCGAGCCACAAAGTTGATGCTTATTACAAACATGTAATAAGTTATTATTTTATATTTTTTTCTAGTAGCCAGTAAGCCAATATAGAGACACTAGACTGGGTAAATAGGTTTCTTGACGCTGTCTCAGGAGTCGTAAGTACCTGTGACCAGCAAGTAAGATGTACCAGGTGAGACTCAATTAGGCACCAATACCATTACAGCTACCGAACTGATTTTGATATTTTTTTACATCTTCAAAGGATATCAAATTAAATTAAACGCTAGGAAACATTTAACATTAAATAACATCATTAGGGTGCTTACTTAAATTACAAATTCAAGTTTTTGTTTCTTTTTCGTGAAAACGTTGATAATTTCATCGATATCCAGGTTCACATCTTTGTGTATAGATAGGAGAGTTAGCCCGGATAATCTTTCCTGTGCCATTGAGGCATGCAACCAAGATTTTATTATGCGAAGAGTAGAAAACGATCTATCTGCGGTAGCTACGCTGACCGGGAGAGTTGCCAGTATTTGTAAGAAGATTTTTATGTTAGGGTACAAACCTTGGTCGCATGCATCAATAAGATGAGCTACCAAGTCTGGTATGGCCGAATTGTTTTCACATTCTCTTTTCCATTTGGTCATCCAGAGTTCGTATTCATTTATAACAGTTGATTCACTATCAATTAGGACTATTAGGGTTGTGGGCATGCCCACCGTGCCCATAACGGTGGATCCGCCCTTGAGTTATAGTCATGCAGCCTAGTCCACTTGGGGCAGTGGTTCTTAACCTTTTTGGAGGTACCGAACCCCACCAGTTTCATAAGCACATTCACCGAACCCTTCTTAATCGGCGCGTCATCACGAATCATATGAGTCGGGGGTGTGTCTTGACCTCCGCCGAACCCTCAAGACTGGCTCACCGAACCCCTGGGGTTCGACCGAACCCAGGTTAAGAACCACTGACTTGGGGGAATAAATGGGCCCAACAGGAAGGATTATTTTCATATATTATGTAAAATAAAAATATATATATTATTCAAGAGTATATTTTTGGTATCACAATGAACAAATTCGAAAATATTCCTCACATGAAAGTTAAAACAAATGAAAATGTTCCTTACACGGAAGTAAAAAAGTATTTTAAAACATTCCTTATACCGAAGTAAAAAAAAGAATTTAACAACATCCTTACACTGAACAGAAGTAAAAAAGAATAGAAACGTAAAGTAAAAATTAATAAAAACATAAACATTCCATATATAAGTACAAGCAAATCATTTTAAAGAGGTAAAGCTTTGATTGTATTTCTACTCACCGATAGTGTTGAAAGCTTAAAAAAGTTTTTCGAACTAGATTTGAACACCTGCCCGCGGTCCCTTCTTACCCCGCAAATTACCAAACATAATGGGTGCAAGGCGACGTTTACCAATTCCGTTTAAATTTGACTCACGTTTCAATTTTTGTCAATTTACGTTTTAAGTTTTTTTTGTTTCAGTCTTCAGCAACAAAAACAAAATAATGATATATAAAAATATTTTTTATCTAACCAGTCTACCACTTACACAAGCATGGGTCTCTTTAAAATGATTTACCGTGTTTGGCATAAAATAAAAAATTCAAATAGAAATTAACAGTTCCATAAATTATATAATTATGTTACGTAAACAGATGTCCATTTTCTTTATTCCATTAAGTACTTGCGTACTTACAAAATAATTTAATTAATATTGTTGTTTTCTATGAGGGTTCAAGTGATCAAATTTTTGAATGAGTTAAAAATAAACTTGAACTATCATTTGACAATAAAATAACTGGCAAAACTAATCACTTTTTTATTTATTAAGTGGTGGTTTTTACTTATTTGAATGAATTGATACTTTTGAAAATAGTACAAAGAATTTTTTTGGGATATTCTGCAGTCTAACCGACACAAAAGTCGAACAGGGATACTTTTTAGTGTTTATAATCGATATCTATAAACATTCTAAAGCATCATGCAATTTTAGAATGATAGATAAAACAGTGACATATTTATGTTCAGAGAATACTTAGATAAAGTTAAAAGAGAGATAAAATCATAGATTTAAAAGATAATAATATAATTTGCGCAATTAGGCCAGATTTAAAAAAAATATTGTTGTAAAAAAAATCTTGAAAGATTTTTAACTAGGAGAAGCAAGAGGCTTTTGATATTGTGAAACTTTTATTTTTGGCCTACTCTTGAAACAGGTGAATTAAACTTTACACAATAATTAAACAGAATTAATAAAACAATTAACAAGTCATAATAAAACACTTATTGTAATAGTAAAATACTGATAAATTATTCTAATAGGAACTATAAAATAAAAGCACATCATTTTGACACAGTAGTTTGAGGTTGTGTCAGAAATTTTATGGTAACACAACTTTATTGTACCTTAACAAAAACTTTGATAAAGAATACGAATTAAAAAAAAAACACCGGTGTATCAGCACGTACATATTCGGAGTTAAAAATGTAGAGGCCATTTTGCTGTCTGATGATATTTTTTTTCAATTAAAAACAAAAAAAAAATTCTATCACACCTCGCCACTGGGTACAGTCTAGCGAGGCAGGTGATAAGCACTCTGTCTCGTTCAAGCATCATGGTAACGGTCGAGACAGAGCACGTATCGCATGATCAGTGACGATGTATGAGAGAAAAATATATTATTGTTTTTTTAATAAAAAAAATTTCAATAGACAGCAAAACGGCAACTACATTTTTTTCTGCAAATGTGCTCAGCAATCGTTGGGTACACCCTGTATAATATTCACTGTTAGTTCTACACCATAATCATAAGAACGGCGATCAATTTAAGCTACGACTTTAATATAATAAACTGTATTAACACTTTAAAAGCATAAAGTATTTTGGTGTCCCTGTAGGTGGCTCTATATTATTAATAACAACAAACTATTGAGAAATCCGTGTACAACTGGTTAATAATGTTTTGCAGGTTTGAGTGAGAAATAGAGTTAATAAAAAAATGAATTTTCTAGAATTGTATCATTGAAGAAAAGGATAAGACTTCTAAATCTAAACAAAACATATAACAGAACAAGACACAGAAAAATAAAAAAATAGCGTTTGCAAATGGGAATAAAATCCAGGTCGTTTAAAAAGATCCTGGGTTTGACTCCCTTATAACCGTTGTAACCTTTTTATTTTTCTGTGTCTTGTTCTATTTCGTGTTTTGTTTATTATTTATTCAACGATATATTACAATGATGTTATTAAATTCAAAAGTTATTAAAAAATTATTATTCCAATAAAATTTAACAGAATTGAGTTACTCCAATGAATTTAAACGATCAATTATTTATTAATTTACTAAACCGAATAATCTTTTGGTAATTTTCACTTACTTACTTATATAATACATTTGGTAAACAGTATAAAAAATACACATTTTAAATTAAAAATGAGTCAAGCTTTTTCAGTATATCATTCCTGAAAAACCAGACTCGTTAACAACTAAATATTTAAGCTAGTCACAGACAGAGATATAACCTCATAATATATGTGGGCTTGGCCTATATCACATTTTAATAATAATTCCCTCATTTCAACACATTTGTAAAATTGACAAAAAAGTAAGAGAAGGTATCGTATAATTTACACGTTACATTGAAACAAAATTTATTAAAAGTGAGGAGAATTTCAATGAAAAAGTTGTTATTTCAGGCGCTAAGTCTTACTGCTAAAATGAGTCTCTTAGAATCTATGATAATCTGGCAGAACAAGAACAATAATAATTGAAGCGACAAAATTACAAATGGTAAAAAAGCTCAGTCTTTTCAATACTCTCAAAAGTTTATCAATTCCATGAAATGAAGATATAAAATATTACCCAGTTAAATAAAGAGCTTCACTACAAATACGCTGGAACAAGCACCAATCTTTAAATTACTTTGTACTTCATTAAATACAATAACATTCCACACCACTTAAAATATTTTTAGTGAAAATGACAGAAGAGCAGTTTTCACTAAGTTCTGGTATAAATTTAGTGGTTTGGTCATATGAGTTTTTAGCCCAATAGTCAAGACACATAACATCACATCTCCCTCCATTCTTCAAAATCACAATATTTTGTTTTAAAATTATTACTAACTATTAGTCTTTCAAATACAACGAAGATATGACTGTTTTTAACATAAGTAATACTCTTTTTAAAGTTTTTTGTCCAATCTTGAACAAATAAAATATGTTTAAAAAAATGGAATCATCTAACCTACTAGATAAAAGCGTAGAACTGGAATCATCAAGTACTTAAACAGATCTTTTTAAAAATTTGTTAAAAATCTCAAAATAGTAAAACAATTAATAATAAGCATCGATAAAAAATAAACATTGGTCAATCGAGCGCTTCTCAGAAATGACTGTTGGCTGAACACATTAGTAATATTGAGGGATGCCTTTCAAATAATAAAAAATAACCATTGGTCAATCGAGCGCTGATCAGAAATGACTGTTGGCTGAACACATTACTAATATTGAGGGATGCCTTTGAAATAATAAAAAAATAAACTTTGGTCAATCGTGCGCTGATCAGCAATGACTGTTGGCTGAACACATTAGTAATATTGAGGGATGCCTTTGAAATAATAAAAAAATAAACATTGGTCAATCGAGCGCTGATCAGAAATGACTGTTGGCTGAACACATTAGTAATATTGAGGGATGCCTTTGAAATAATAAAAAAATAAACATTGGTCAATCGAGCGCTGATCAGAAATGACTGTTGGCTGAACACATTAGTAATATTGAGGGATGCCTTTGAAATAATAAAAAAATAAACATTGGTCAATCGAGCGCTGATCAGAAATGACTGTTGGCTGAACACATTAGTAATATTGAGGGATGCCTTTGAAATAATAAAAAAATAAACATTGGTCAATCGAGCGCTGATCAGAAATGACTGTTGACTGAACACATTGGTAGTATTGAGGGATGCATTTGAAATAATAAAAAGGCAAATCAACTAAAGTCTACTTATCAACTAAATTTGGCCAGTCGACTTAGTAAAAGGATTATGACCAAAAACATTGTCATTATAAAAATATGTATAAAAAAATAAAAACACAAAATAGTTAATTAATTTGGAGAATTAACTTACAGCCATATTTTTAGAATGGGCGCTAACTAAATCTATTTAAGATACATGAAACGTAAATCTTAAATATAATAAAATCAAGCGGTAATCACAAAAAAAAGTCCCAGTTGGAAAGTCTACTTTGTTGCAAACTTTCCTTTTTCCACCTCTAAGAGAGGATTCCTTGTATGAAAGTAAGAAATAAAATTAAAACAATATGAATTTTAAGTGGCTGCTCGGTGCATCTATAATATTTAAATGTTCAAATAAAAAATAAGTTTAAATTTACTTTCAATTCTGTTTTTGCAGGGTCTTTTTAATACGAAAATTTAATATGTATCTGTAGTTAGAATTGAGTTAGAATAGAATCGAAATGAGTTTGAAAGTATTAGACCGGAATGTTTCACTCTCTTCCTTTCAACATATTATTCAGACATATCTTCCGATGGCTGCTGATGCGTGAGTCTCAACTCCTTAACTAACCTGATGATTTTCTGCTTCTCGGCTTCGGCTTCCATCTCACGATTCTGTAAAGTGAGTATCTCTTCCATAGACACTTGGGTCAGGTTCTGCTTCGACTCCAGTTCTTTGTCCTGCAGAAATAACAACAATATTAGAGAGGACTTTCAAACCAATTTACACAAACAATCCTGATTTATAATTTAGACACCTGATTATATTTTAAAACTACTATTCACTTAACTTTTATCAATAATTCTTGATTTTAAAATGTATCTTTATCTCCACCCATGTTCTTCTTTTTATTATTATTACTTATCCATTCAATAATTAAGTTTTAAAACTCATTCACATCTTAGGCGAAATTACCTAATTACATTCTATGGACTTACGTAATAGGTACTGCAACCATGTAATTTAATTTAACATATCATATAACTTTTATTATAATGTACTGCGTATGTCTTAATAAACTTCTTAAAGCCGGAAATTTTAAATCATATACCTACCTACCTAGGTACATCAAAACTTTCTATCAGGAAAAAACACTTCTTCAATAAATCCGATTATCATACTTGGTGGAATGCTTCTTCAGTAAAAATATTCTAACTTGGAAAAGATACTATGCAGGTTTTACAGTCTCTAAAAATTCAGTAATAGTCTGTTAGTAACATAATCATGATATATTCTGTCTTGATTATTTGTAAATATTATATTCTGATGTTTATGAAAATAGTGGATTCCCAGCATGACCAATCATGCTGGTGTTTTACCAATCTATGGTGTTGGATCATGCCAATTGATTTACTTGCAAAAACATCTCAAGTGCATTAAAATTCGTAATTTATACTTACAATCTCTCCCAATATCATAATATTCTCTCCCCTGACGATGTTTACCCCTCTGGGAATGTCCCCGTACTTGTCTCCCACAAAGATGCGCTCCACAGTCATCTCTAGGACGAGGTTTCCGTGATGGTCCACACTTCGCAGGTAGCCCACGAGGTTTGTTCCATCTTTTAATAAAACCATCATCTTCTCTGAAAAAAAAAGGTGCTCTTAGATCGAATCAATCAAAACGCCGATATTTGAAGTAAAAAGCTGGTTTTTAAAGATAATTACTATCTATTTCCTTCATCAGATCTGCAGTAGTAATCAAGCCATCGTATTTCTTGTCTTGCTTCGCCATTGTTCTTGTAGTAAGTTACTGTTGTGCGTACTGCGTGTTTAACGGTCGTAACTCGAAAAGCTAAACATAGAAAAATATACATATAAATTGAGCGGATTTCATTATTATTCAAACATTACATTAATTATGCAATAAGTTATTATGTCTTGTAAATATATTGCTCAAATATGTAAAAAATAAATACAATATCACATTTTGGGGGGAAATCAAAAGTATATTCGAATTTTTGAGAAAATTCTTACTAGAGTCTTAATAGACTAAAATAATAATATTGAATCGTATTTACCCAAAGCTTATGAATAACGTAAATACAAAGAAATTAGGCTAGAAAAAATAATGAAAACAACAGCTACCGGCACCGGGAACTACCAAGTATTATGTATTATTTTTTCAAAGATTGGGAAAACATAGACAGCCTTGTAGATATAGACCATAAATAAACCACTCGTTTATAGACAAAAAATATTATTTCAACAAAAAAATAATGTTGTTCCATAAACAAGTATTACAAATTCCTAGACTTTAGATAAGGACGGTGAGACTAATGACAGGCTTAATATACCAAATAAAGAAGAAACGTGCCTTGTAGGAGTGTTTCGTTATCCAAATATTTGTCTAATCAAGGCAAATTTCTAATACAAAACTGTATTGACAATTAATGTAATTAACAATTATTGATAAAGATGTATTAATTAAATAAAACAAATAACTTGTTTCCCATTCCTCCCTGTTCCCCTTCCGCCTCCTCTTCCTCTCCCACGTCCCCTTCCCCTCCCGCCATCCCCGCATTCCCCTCGCTCTCTTCTCCCCTCCCGCGAAGCCTCCCTTCTTAATTCCCCATCCAACCCTCCCTCATACCCTTCCCCCAGCTTTTTTTCCTGCCGCTTAACTCCATAAAATACACCCATGTGTATTCCGTATATTCTTTATTTCTATCTAATGAATTTTTATTAATATTTTGTAAGGAGCACTAGAGGATTATTTTTAAGTTTATTTTAGTTAAGCGCACATCGTTACTGAGATAAGTTATGATGCTGATGAATTATCATATGAGGAAGTATCGTTTATGAGTATATTTATTATGAGCACTCAGATAATGAGATCCCATATTACGACCATGGAACCTGATAATATACCACATGAGTCACGAAGGGCACTTTATAATCGAAGTATTTCAATTCATTATAATGCCTCGTTCATACGTTTCAGTTTTAGTTTACAAATTTTATTGAACGACAAAAATTTAACAAGATTTCGTTCATACGTTTCAATTTAAATCTAACCGATCTTGTAAATCGTGATAGTGACAACTGAAATTATTAGTGCGTGCGTCTTTATAATTTCCGACAATGAACTTGAGAATATGTTGTTAAGATCGTCGTATATTGGTTAGAATTAGATTCTAAGAAGAATAGAAATAGGTGCATCTAATACTATTTTGAGTGAGATGGTATAAAAATATTAGAACATACTAAAAAGTATATCATCCATTTAAAATTTCGGAAGAACAATTTGAAGAATTTTTACCTTTCTCAAATTCAAGATAAATTTCAAAATACTGATGCAAGCGGCATTAAAAACAATGACCGCTTGGGCACATAAGCTTGTTTTCACGAAAATTTAACGTAGGTAGACATAGGAATGACGTATACCCCATACCTGAGTTATTAATAAAAACCAAATAAATTGAGATATCTCTCAACGGGAGATTCATTTTCAAATCTCCACTATTTTTTGTTTTCATTACTAATCCTAATATCTTCATGGCCATGCTTCTGAATGTCTTATTTTTTATGTCTACTGGAGTCAATCCCGCAACACCCACTTCGAAAAAATATTACTTTCTATTTTTATATAAATGTTGCTTTTGATCCCAAACAAAGGGATGGCTTTGGTACTAATCGATAAATCTAAACATCATATCATCCGACCATTTCAGATATTTTTTCATTGAAAATGGTGCCATGCAGGTAGGTATGTCTAACGTCAACTGTCGCCCGCAAGGAACTAAAAATTGCAAGCGAGTTGAAACATATGTTCAAACGTTCAAAGCAGACGGACTTTAAAATTTTCGTCGCTCAACTAAAAACTTGATCAACTTTGTTGAAACGGTGTTCACACTTGTCAATCAACAGAGAGTTGTTCAACTACAGTTGAATCGCCTGAACGGGGTAATAGACATAGGTCGGTAGACCGCGACTAGTGCGCATGTGATGAGGGTTTGCGGTTTTTCAGACATTAACTCTAATTTCATCTCCACTCAAACGATGAAGCCGCCGAACATTGGTTCATTTATGCGCCGAACGAAGATTGACTCGATCAGCATTATTGTTACCAACTTAGCTCGTACTGCACTTGAAACAAAAGATTTATTGTATAATTTCATTCGGTGCCCAAGACTGGTTAAAACTTAAGAGTGATTTTGTATAAGAGTCGACAAGCATTATTATTTACTAGCTGGGTTACCCGGCTTCGCTCAGAACAACATTCGAGAGTGTTCTGGAATGTTCCACTATGATGTTAATGATTCCCTATTCCCGAACATTCCAGAATGTTCCGGAATACTCTGTTGTGGAATTCTCCCATCGGCTTCACTCAGGGAGTTGATATGAGATTGTGTGGTAGTTGGAAGTTGGAATAAAAAGATAAACTTTAAAATATAAGAGTTTTTTTATTGTAAACATATTCCAACTATTAACAATACTTGCTTATAAAAAACCTTTTTGATTTTGTTATATGGGGTGTATATGTACAATTTTTTGACTTTCCTATGTATAGTATGATCGGAGATACAATTTTCAGTCGAAGGCAGCGTAATGGCATTCCTGGTACTTGCAAAGAGTTTAAAAATTCTGGGGGGAAGTTGGCACTGTCTTCAACGTTTCTCTTTCTCTCTTTCAACTCTCTTCGATTCTAATTGTCAACGATATCTCAAAATTGATATCGTCGACAACATTATTTTTAGTTTTCCAATTGGTATAGTTGTGAACAATGTTTGGATAAATTCGGCTGATAGATTTCAGTAGTGGCTATGTTGCTGAAATCACTGTTGAGTTCAATGAGGCCGGTCGTCTGGTCAGTAGGATATTATGCGCCTTTCCTATTTGTAAAATTTATTGAGCGAAATGTGCTGTTCCACATTATTATTACACATTAATATTCCACAATATTCGAGAGTGTTCTGGGATGTTCCCCAATGATGTACTCGATTCCCAATTCCCGAACATTTCACAACATTCCAGATTGTTCCGGGATGTTCTGGAACGTTCGAATACTTTTTTGTTTATAATGTAAATTGATCAAAAAATCAAGATTACTGAACCTTTTAGAACTTTCCAGAACGTTCTAGCTCATAAACTCCGCCGATCATTTCTGAAAGATTCTAGAACTTTCGCCTTTTATAACTTCCTAGACCTTTAGCGAACCATCCAGAAAATCCTGGAACCTTCTTGGCTCACCGACCTACTCCAACACTCCTTCCAGAACATTTTACAGCTTTATCGAACCTTCCAGAACTTTCCGGAAGACTGTTCTTGAAATTTCTAAAGGGAAAAACTTCCAACCCTTATATCTTCAAAAGCACACTCTTTAGAAAAAAAAACGGTACCCCTTATTCCCTAGGGGGGCAGAGATCTACCACACCATGTAACTCCCTTGATCGTACCAGGACTCGTTTTTTTTGGACTTTCAATTTCTTTTATAATATATATTGGTTACACGCGAAACAAGCACACGGTTTTCCTTAGAACTGTGCAGAATTTTATGAATGTTGTCCTTCGAAATACGTCAGCAGATAAATCCGTAACTGGAATTTAATTTTTACATTCGCGAATCTGTGTGCGAATCCCCAGCATTAAGAACACGCGCGTAGTATTCCTCCAATCTGGAACTAAATTTTTACTGCCTTTGTTGAACTTTTATTGAACCGATAACTGGAAATTTATCGTGGCATGCGGAATAGTTTTAACTTAGGAATGAATTTGTTTGTGAGTATGAGGATTTACAATTAAATTACACTCTGAACACAAAAAGGGTTTTCCTCCGATTTTTGCAGCACATAAATAGTCTGTAACTAGAATTTTATTACTGCACTCGGAATACGAGAATGGTTTCCATCGAAATGCATCAGCACATGAATTCGTAAATATAATTTTATATCGCATTCTGATCACGAGATTGATTTTAATTTAAGAAAATCTGCATCATACGAGTCCACTGATCCACCAGCTAAAAGTCTAAAATATTCTGAAGAAACAGTTCCTTTTTTTATAAAAAATTCTCCGTCCTTCTATTCATGGTTTAGGATGTACAAACATGTATTTAAGTCTAGTACGATTTGTCGTGTATGCATGAGAATATTATCTATTATCAGCCCCGGATCTACTACTTTTCGAACCGGGGCAAAAACCCTCTCGCCAGCGGAGTGGGGTCGAAAGGGGGGGGGGGGGGTGCCAAACCGATTTTTTCATGGTGTAGTGTCTATCTAATATATAAAAATTAAAGTTTGTTTATTGTTGGTTCGTACGTTATGCGCGGTTAAGCGCCAATCAGACGATTCACTAATCGTTCATTTCCGTATTTCATTCGGCCTTGTTTACTCGGAATGACACGTCTGAACATGAAATGAAACGAAAGTGCCGAATGAAATCTTCAAGTGAACCGATCCAACAATGCTCCCGTCTTCGAGTGGAGGTGAAGGATGCCGAATGAAAATATCCAACATTGTTGGATCGGTTCACTTGAAGATTTCATTCGGCAGTGTTCGGCACTTTAGATTCATTTCATGTTCAGACGTGTCATTCCGAGTAAACTAGGCCGAATGAAATGCGGAAATGAGCGATTAGTGAACCATGTGAATGGCACTTTACTAAAAAGTTGCCACTGAGTAGACCGGTCACCATATTATCAAATTCCAATTTCCATGGTTGATTTATTTATGCAGCGGTATATCTATGGTTATTTATGGTTGACATTATGGGTTGACACATGACAGCTCTCGAATAATTTTTGGAGTCGATATATTTTTGTGCTTGTTATTAAAAGTTTAGCAAAATTGAAAAAAGATAACGATGTAAGTATATATTTCTAGAATAATGTATTATTCAATCAATGACTAAATGCCTTTTGCCATGCACAATAACAGCATTTTGTATTTCAGAAAATGGAAGATTTTTTCGATATTATGGACGTTAACGATATAATTACATTGCCATTACGCTCTCGTAAGCAAAAAAAATATAAAAAACGCT
Organism: Limnephilus auricula; assembly: GCA_951813805.1. Lineage (NCBI taxonomy): Eukaryota > Metazoa > Arthropoda > Insecta > Trichoptera > Limnephilidae > Limnephilus > Limnephilus auricula. Next base: position 1,465,735 of record OX638391.1, read on the forward strand.
TGAATCCTTTCGATCTTCATGATGAGGATTTCAAAACAAAATATAGATGTACGAAGAAGTATGCCATGGAGATAGTCAGAATTGTAAGGCCGGATATTAGAGTATTGGATAGACGTGGATCCGCTGTAACTCCAGAACTACAAGTCCTCACAGCCCTTCGTGCATGGGCACGTTCTGAGGTGATAATGTTTTTTTGGTAATTACTCCCATAACTGCCGCATGTTTAGGCACAGATTTCAATATTTACGACAAGAAACAACTATTTATACGCACCAAACAGGTTGTTAGTTTAGGTTAACTAAGTAATTCATGCGTATTTAGTTGAAAAAAAAACTCACAAATGTCAAGGCACATAAACAAATTTTAAAATGGCGGCAAAGGAATCGTTTTATGCGGAAAATTTTGAACATTGATTGAATAAAAATAGAATTTTAATGCATATTTTAACATCTACCCAAACGTAATTAGTTGTTTCTTGTAGTAATTATAATTGAGAGGCGGGTATGGGTACCGCCGCCCCCATTTATTGAATAACCAACACCTCTGCCACAGGTCAGCCCAAGTGTTTCGCTACATTTATTGCCAGGGTTCATGGGGTAAAGTTCTTTTGGGTCTTGGTGGCAGATGCATCTGCCCACTGGCTCAACTGGAGAGACTGGTTGAGGGAGACCTTTTGATCTCTTCAGCAAGACTCTAGGAACATCACCATGCACCTCAATGTGAGGGATGGATTTATAGGTACGTAACTCCCGGACAAACTGACTGATTCCTACCCACACCTCGTACCTTTTCTCTTCCCAGAACTTCCTTTTCTAAAAAACTCTGCACATAGCATCCCCAAAGATGACATATTGATGATGATGATTTATTTTTCTATAGTTGATACATAGTGTAATTTTCAAAATCTGTGCCTAATAAAAGTGTGGCGGTTAGTGGAATATTTCCCTGTTTTTTTTTTATTTGTTTAAAATTTGATATGTCAATTAAATATTTTGTTTATCAGTTGCAAGATGACTGTGGTGACCAACATGGAGTAAGCCAGCAGACAGTGTCCAATATTTGTAAGCGCGTAGCTCTTGCGTTGGCCAAAAAAGCTCGCCAATATATCAACATGCCTTCGTCAACTAATGAAAACGACGAAGTTATAAGAGGTTTCGAGGAAGTGTGCAGATTTCCCTCTGTCGTGGGAGCAATCGATTGCACGCACATTAAAATTAAAAAAGTACCCGGAGAATCGTCACTGAACTATGTAAATCGCAAAGGATGGAATTCCCTAAATGTGCAAGTAAGTTTTCATTATAACAACATTAATATTTAAATTGTCCAAAGAAACGTAATTAACAGTTCACAATGGAGTGCTGGCACCTACCCTGATGTATGGCAGTGAGGCAGGATGAAAGTAGAGTAAAAAATTTTTTTACAAAGTAATACATTTAACTTAACGCGTTTAGTTGCGTCTTGCACCACGCAATTGGAGTGGCCATTTAGTTAAACGTCTTCGGTAAAACAGTAACGTTGTTCCATTTTACTTAAAGTCGTTGCGTGATTGGTTTATTTAGTATATGGTCGTTGCGAATGTCAACATATTTTGAGGTTGTGTTTTAGTTACATATTGGTATAACATCAAAACCAATTAAAATCAATTATAGAAAGCAAGAAAACTGATGAGTGACTGTTGTGAAGCAAGTACCTTGGGCTGAAATATTCAACGCAAATAATAAAAATGTACATAGAACTACAGAAAACCTAATAATCTTCTTTGAAACTTTCTGGCACTATTTTTTTTATTTTTTTTATTTTTTATTTATTTAACATTCTTTTTTTACATATTTGAACATTAAGTCCCGTTAAACTGATTTATATCAGTTTGTCAACGGGTTCTTTTACAAATAATTTTTAGAGAATTTATAAAATATACATTATATATACATACATTCACATATTTTTACATATATAAAATAAAGAGCAGAGGAAAAACGAAAGAAAGAAGAAGAAAAAAGATTATAAAAATGGAAAAAACATTAAAAACGAAAATTAGAAATACGGACGTTAGTACAAAAAAATTCTTTCACATAACCATTTTTTTAGCATACATTTTCTTCTGAAAGTCAATTCACAGTTTTTTATTGAATTTGGTAACATGTTGTAAATTATTGGTATGAGGTATTCTAGAGTTCTTTGACCGTATTTATTTAGGTATCTGGGAATAACAAGTCAATTGTTTGCAGTTAGTCTTGTATTATGAACATGAACCACTATTTTATTATACTCAGATTGAGATGTATGCTGATTCGCAATTTTGAACCACAATATAGCACGAACAGATAATAAATTCACAGAGTTATATAGTAATGATTTTGATACATCATGTCTTTGTTCGTATTCAGCTTTGTTTAATAATAATTTTACTAAGGAATATTGTAAATTTTGCACTGAAAGAAGATTTGTTTTTGTTGAATGTCCCCATGTAGTTATTCCATATCTTATTAGGGATTCTGCCAATGATAGATATATTATTCTAAGGGTATTCAGTGGAATAAAAAACTTCAGTCTATAAAGTTTGCTCACTATAGCTCTAAGCCTTGTGCAAACTTTTTGTATATGTAAATCCCATTTAAAATTACAATCTATTGTTAAGCCTAGATATACATATTTTGAAACAAGTTCAATACTTTTACAAGAGCATGGTTGTATTACAGAATTATGGATGCAATCAAAATCATGAGAAACAATTTTAGGAGTTATGGTGATATTGGCATGAGGAGATCTTATGTGCATAAGCTTCGTTTTTTTAGCATTGATTATTAATCCTACATCATGTGACCATTTTTGAAGAGTGACAAAGTCAATTTGCAGTAAAATACTCGCCATTAATAAATCCTCGTGTGAAATAACTAAGGCAGTGTCGTCAGCATAAACATAATGTTTTACATGAGAGAAAATCAATTTCATTGCAGTAACATATATAATATACAAGGTAGGGCCTAGTATGGACCCTTGTGGTACGCCGGCGAAAACTTTCTTTTTTTTGCTATAATGATCTAAAATTTTTACACAAATCTTTCTATTTTCAAAGTAATTAACAAATAATTTATGTAAGTTTCCTGTAATTCCAATTGCTTCAAGAGTTTCCAGTAATTTACTATGATCAATAGTATCAAACGCCTTTGAATTATCAATAAATAATACGAGTACATGTTTTCTTTTATTAAGATCATTATTAATTATGTTTGAAAAATCTTGAAGTAGTATATCTGTGCTCTTTTTTTTCTGGAAACCATATTGATGGGTATCAATAATAGAAAATTTTTCAAGGTACTTTATTAATTTTATAGATATATATTTTTCTAGGATCTTTTCAATCGCAGGTAAAATACTGATCGGTCTATAGTTTTCAATTCCACCTTTGTAGATGGGTCGGATGATGCTACATTTGAGGTCCTCTGGTATAATTGCCTCCGTTAAAATCATATTAATTAATTGAGTTAAAATAGGTCCTAAGATATCAAAATGTTTTTTAATATCAGACATTCTAATTTTATCTATCCCCGGCGACTGGCTATTTTTTAAACTTCTAACTACTTTTTCGATACCACAGAGTTTTGCTTGTGTTAAGAGCATGCTGTGTGGAAGTCTATGTGTTTGAATATTAAAAGCTTTTTTATCACATCTATGTAATAATTGCCTAACATTATCAGAAAAGAAATTAGCAAAATTGTTAGATGTTTGTTCAGTGGTTTGTTCTTTTAAGAAATATTGTGATATTACTTCATCGCAGTTACTTTTACTCTTTCTTCCTAACAATCTGTTTATTTCATCCCACGTTTTCTTTGAGTCTGCAAAATAATTTTTAAATTTTGAGTTGAAAATTTTTAATTTGTAAACACTGATTAATTTTGTAACTTTGTTTCGGGTGCATTTATACTCTCTTTCATAAAATTTATTTGTAGGATTACTTTTCCATCTTTTGTAAAGTGTATCTTTTAATTTGATTTTTGATAATAAATCATCATTTATCCATTCGTTTATGGCATTAGGTCTAATTTGGGGTTTAAAAGACTTTACTACAATACTCTTTTCATAGATTTCATTAAATTTAGTTTTAATTTTATTATACAGAGCAACGCAATTCAGTTCTTTCAAATGGATATTCCAATTATATTTTTTTATTTCTTTATCAATACTTTTTTGAGACAGAGTGGTAGTTTTTTCATTTTGTACAATATTTTTGACATGGTAATATACATTTAATCCCGTTATAAAATGAACAGCAATTGTCGAATCAATTACACATGCGGACAAGTCATGACTGAGAATGGTATTTAGAATAAATTTGTTCTTGTGTTTACTTAATAAACAATCTACTTATAAAATCTATAATTTCTTCGTCATCAGTCAGAATATAAATCCCAAATGTCCATCGTGAATACAAATTAAAATGAAATAGATTTTAGCAATATGTATTAGACAATCGGAAATCGAAGGCAAAACCTAACAAAAAATTGACAGTACTCGTTTGCTAAATGTATTCAACTCATTTAAACAGCCGATTTTGGGTATTTAACTTTTGACAGTTCTTTAAACACATTTAACGACTTAAATTTTGTAGTGCAAGACGCCAAGTTGACTTAAATCAAACATTTTGTTTAAATTCATATTTAAACCAAATTTAACTTTTGGTGCAAGACGCCAAGTCGACTAAATAATGTGTTTAAATTGATATTTAAACCAAATTTAACTTTTTGTGCAAGTCGCCCCTAATAACTAGAATTATTGGAATGTTATTTTTGACGTAAAACTTCTTTAGGCTTGAGTAATGAGTAATTCAGATTTTGTTCGGACAGAAATATGTTTTCAAACAGAAATGACATTCAGATATCGGTAAAATTACTGCCATCTGTCTTTGTTTTTATTTTATCTTTGTAATACCTGTCACAACAGTTAAAGAAGTTTTATTTCAACCGCGGGTAAAGGTTAGATGCACTAGTAGTAATTTTTTGTGTATAATTTTTCAGATTGTATGTGATGCTGAACTACGTATCCGAGATATAGTTGCCCGCTGGTGCGGTAGTACACATGATGCCAAGGTATTTCAGCAGAGCAGAATTAAAGAACGCATGGAAGCCGGGGAGTTCAGAGGTCGGTTATTGGGAGACGAGGGGTACATATGCACAGACTATTTGTTTACACCGCTGATGAATCCATCCAATGAAAAAGAAGTAAGGTACAACTACGCACAAATACGCACTCATAATGTTATTGAAAGGTGTATTAGTGTGTGGAAACAACGGTTCCCGTGTCTGTTGAAGGGGTTTACAAACTCCTTAGAAAATACCAAGGTCTGCATTGTGGCTTTGGCTGTATTGCACAATATCGCCATAAATATGAATGAAGAGTGTGACGAAGAAGACATTAGCGTTGACAACCAGTTACAAATGCCACAGCCAGAGATAATATCTTTAAATACAGAAGGGAGTGAAGCTCGAAGTGCCTTTATAAATAGCTTCTTTTAAAGCGATTTTCTTGAAACTTACGTAATTGGGCGGAGTGAGCACTTTTTGGCCAGTGATCCGTAAAAAATTAAACCAATAAAAATACAGCTTTCGAAATGTCTAGCAGAGTATTCACCAGTGGCATGACATTACAAACGTTCATGTCTCTATGTACATGTGGATGGATCTATTAGTGAACATAATAAAGAAATGCTTGTCACTCGACCTGTTACATCATGCCCACCCGACGAATATTCCACTGAAAATGCACGCTCAAAAAACACTTGTAAAATTTGTCAAAAATGTAATAATACTAAAATTAAATAATTATTTTTTTATACACATTTTACTTACTTTTGATTTTTGATATTATTCTAGCAAACAATTGATTGTAAATACAAATTTGGCACTTAAATCCTTCGCTTATTAATTTCAGTTCAAAAATAATTTCATCAAACAGTGGAATTCAAAAAACCACTTTGATGTAAGTAAATATATTAATTATTACAAATGTAAATGAAGCAAATCTAAAACTGCATATAAGTGATTGTTTACATTTAAGGGGAACAAAGGAGGAAGGGGTTTGCGGGAGGGGAGAGGTGGAAGACGCAGGAAAGTTAATTAAGTAAAAGAAGGTAAACGTGAGAAGTATAGTCGCGGGAAAATGGGTCGTTAATGAGGGGGGAAGGCGGAAAAGGTAGAGGGGGAAATGTGAGAGGGCAAGGGGATGTGGCAGGGGAACAAGGGGCACATTGCAAAGGACACACTGCGGAGTGGAGGACGAGGGAGAAGCAGAGGGAAGGATTGCAAAGGAGGTACAGTAGCGGTAGGGATCACAGTACACAAGGTAAATTTGGGAAATCCTTGCGTCTCTCACGGACAGTTGTGAGAAATGTGTGTATTTCATATAGTTAAGGGAGGGGGAGGGGAACGAGTGAGGAGGGTTCACAGGAACGAGGATGGGAAAAGGCAGGGAAGGTGTAGGGGGACCGCGGGAGGAGAATATGGGAACAGGAAGGGATTGCAAAGGAGACGTATTAACGGTAGGGGAAAGAAGGGAATAAATTTGAAAAATCCACACTTCTCACACTGACAGCTGTGTGTGACCTGCTCATGAGTCAGAAAACATTCTGATTTATTTGTGTACTCACCGGACAGAAAAACAAAAAATATGGTTCATCCAAAAGAACTTCAATAAACAGAATTAAAACACAAAAACTGAGTGGTATTGCAATGCATTCCGGGTACTCGCTAGTGTTAAATATAAAATAGTTTCTTGGGCAACACTGCGATAAAGTACCTACCTTTGATTTTTGACATAATGTATTTTGTCTCAGCGCCCTTGAGGTGATTTTTCACAAAAACGGCGCTATACAAGTCATCCAAATATTATTATTTTTTGGCTATAAACTTATACTGTGTGAATTTTATTTTTTTATGAAAGATGTTTGACATTATTTGCGAAATGGATAAAAAAATTTCACAACAATTTGCTTTTTTTTATATATGTATCCTTATTAGTGATTCATCATAAAAATCTAGTGATGGAAATAGTTCCCATGAGCACTTAGGCCATAGGCCAATTCTGCTATCTCCCATTTTACCTCAATCCTTTAATAACAACCCTGTCCCAGGAAACTACTCGATATGGACAGAAACTCGCTGAGGGAACAGGTAGGACTACTAACGGGACACTACCATCTCAGGAGACACATGGAGATATTGGGAGTGGAAAACACCAATAGATGCAGGAAATGTGAAGAGAATGAAGAAACTCCAATTCACATATGGTGCCAATGTCCTGCCCTGGTGGGAACTAGGCTCAGATACCTGGGGTGCTAGCATAGTCCATCGATAAGGATCGGTAGGATAATTGTCGGTAACTTCTCATCGTTCCCTAGGACAACTGCAGATCGCTAACGTACAAACAACAGTTGATATCGAATATATTAGGGACACTTAGTCATTGTGAACTGTCACCTATTCGTTTGCGATCTGCAGTTGTTTTAGGGAACGATGAGAAGTTACCGACAATTATCCTACCGATCCTTATCGATGGACTATGCTAGCACCCCTGGGAAGACATACAGTAGAACCAGAAGACATAGCCACATATCCAATGACAACCCTGGTGAACTTTATTATATTAACGTATGTATCTATACGTACTTTTAACAGAATAAGATGAGAAATAAATTTTGTTATTTTATTTTACGTTGGCGGCGTACCGACCGAAGTAACAATTTTCACTGAGGCAGAAAATTGAAAAGTTAAGTTACTCAATTTTTTAAAGTGCTGTATTTTTTCTGAAATAAATCGTTAAACTAAAATATATTAGTCCCGGTCTGGGTGGCATTTTTGCTGAGCCTCTGTGTTATTATTAGGAGGCGGCTAAGCGGTGGCAAAACGAAGAATTCCAAGTCACGAATCCGCAAAAACATCATTCGGAGACATTGAAGTTTGAAGTTTAGAATTGATATGTTATTTTAATAACAAATAAATTCTAAACTTCAAACCTCAATATCTCCGAATGATGTTTTTGCGGATTTTCAATTTGGATTTCTTCGTTTTGCCACCGCCTAGCCGCCTACTAGTTATTATTGTGCAATGCAAATATTTGCACGACTGCTGCCCATTTAACGATAAAATATAAAATTTGGCAATATTTATTGTCATAAAGAATAGACTTCTCGGTGAATACAATGTTAACTACTTAATAACATACTTGAATGTCATACACTAAAACATGTCTGACAGGAATGGTTTCATACACTAACACTTACAAAATGATACAAATACTTGGTTTTAAACCACTTTATTTTAATTTATATTCATTGACCGGTTTCGGTTGAACTCAACCTTCTTCAGGGCAATAATATATAAACTCAACTCAACAGAAGCTTGAATTTAACCGAAACCGGTCGACGAATATAAATTAAAATAAAGTGGTTTCAAACAAAGTATTTGTTTCATTTTGTATAATGTCAAGCCACAAACTGTTAGCTTTCTTCGATAATTTAACACTTAATGTGAAATGATATTCCTGGCGTTTTTTTTATTCAAATCACCTTTACACTCGTTGGCTGAACACTTACGCTGCATCTCAACTGGTTTTTTGATAATATTTATATTGTTTTTAAACTAATAATTTATAATTAGTCGGTTAAAAACAATAGCATCACACGTAAAACTGGACAGACAATTAAGATTTAGCAATGTAGTTTTAAAAAAAGAATGTAGATGATGAAACACTAGGGTATTTTCACAAACGAGGGATTCTGTTGAAGATGTATGGAATATTTAAAGATCGTTTTTCTGATTTTATTCATCCTACTAAAATTGTTCGTTTTTATGTTTTCATTCAAATTTATTCATTTTAAAAACGCTCAAAAATGTGGTTGCCAACGACGCCTCATATGCAAATCAACAAACAAACAAACTACTACTGTCAGAAATTTTTCAAGACTGGACGACGTTTGTGATGTCATACGTCCAAAATACCGTTTTGGCGAGATTACAAAAATGGGCAATTCGCTGTAGAAAATTTATTCATCAACATAAAAATGCCATAATAATTGTAATTTTTTGCTTAATTTTTTTAAGCAATAAAAAAACAGTGAAATACTATTTTAGTCTTTGTCTAACAAGGGATGGGATTGAGTGGCTAATAATAACACTGCTTATGCAGATAGCGTTAAGATTTAAAATTCCTGCTTAACAACATCGCCCGATTTGATTTATGCAAAAAAAAAACTTCACCAAAAAATGACATTTTATTTTATTTTGCGAAGTTCAGGTACAAATATTTAAAAGTTTTAAGATCATTTTCTAAAGAACTTAATTTATCACATTATACAATAAAATAAGGGAAAATGGGTTAGTGAATAGGAGATTTTAAACTTCTAAGCAGTTTTTATAGGCATGTTACAATAATCTATTACTGGGCTTATAAAAAGACTTATCAAAGGCCGAGATTCCTAACAAAATTTAATTAAAGCATCTAAAATATTTCTAAGTGATCAAAATTTTCAAATCAAAAACATGTGATTTTGTATTACTTCATAGTGCTTTACCTTAAGATGAAAAAGACAGCAATGAGTAAATAGGACTACACTTATAATAATATATTGTTTTTATTGCCACACAACATAATTTAATATCGCATAGGACTTGGAGCAGCATCCAGTGGCGGCTCGAGCAGTTCTTTGAAGGTGGGGACGGACATTTTTTACATATACCTTATACATGTGTTTTGTAATCTCACTACCCGGAGAATATTATATAACATTTCTCGAACAAAAATTTTCATGGTCAAATCATGCTAATCAGATGTCTAAACACAAAATAAATTAAAAAGTCTATAGATATACAATTTATAATACAGCATAATAAAATTAATGCTTTATTTGCTAGATTATCATCAAAGTTAATTTGAACGTGAGCAATTCCCGCCCGAAACTTCGCAACTTTTGTTATGTGGGGATTTATCGGATTGTCCCCATGGTATTTGAAATTAACATACTAGTGCGCGGGTCTCGGATTCCGAAACGCAAGGAATGAACGAAAATGCTTAAAGGGACAATATGGATTGTCCCCAAAGTGCGCAGTAGGTTCTGCGCACTGAGAAGTGCACTCTTCTTATGATTCGTGCGCTGACCGACTGTCTCAGCGAGAGTGGTTGCCGGTTCTCTTTAATTTGTTGTATTTTATTTCTGCAAAATGTTAATTGCTATTTTGTTTAAAAATTTCATTAATTTTGGTGAATGTTTTTTTTTTAGTAGGTTTCGAGTTTAACTGGTGGGGACCTGTGAAGAACCGCCACTGGCAGCATCAATAACACAAAACAAAATAAAAAACGAACTTGCAGAACTTAATAATATTTAACATTATTAAATTTGATTTACTTAAATAAAAATTAAATGGAGCTCTACGAATTAAACACAATAACAATAAATAAATTAATGAATTTAAGTTAAAATAAAGTTGTTCTCAAACAGGATAAATTCTGATGAAAAAACGATGTTACTGATGATATTGTAGCTGAAAATGAATTTTTTTTTTTAATTTAAATCATTAAGGTAGCTACTCTACAAGTCTTTTCCTCTTAGGATCAAATAAAAAGCCACAATTGAACAAAAAATAAATTGCAATAAAATATATAAATTTGTTTTAGACCATAAAAAATAAATTAATCAAATATTTAAACAAAACAATTCTTAGGCATAGAATGGTTTAATGTCCCACCCAAACTAGATATGTAGTATCACAATTACTTATTCTAATGGAAAAATTATAATAACTCAAATGACGATAATGACGAGGCTGTTAATTTCCATATGTTTTTTTACATATCATACAGTTAACATAATTGAAAATACTAACCTACGGCGCACTACATAACAACAAAATGCATATAAAGAAGAACACAAGAAATTCTAAACAAAGTTCATATTTGACAGATTGTAGGTTTTATCAGTACTGCTATAAAGTGTTTTAAAAACTTCAAAGTTGCCGTGGTCAATGGATTTGAGCCATAAAACACTCCATTAAAAAAAATTGCCAATAGATCTAACACACATAGATGAAAACAGTCAATAACTACATGCCGCATAGTTTTTTTAATTTACGAATAATTTAATACAAGTTAAAGCAGTCTATGACGACAAACAAAAAAAACAAAATATCTCTGTCTAAAGTTTCACCCTTCTTTAAAAACAAAAAAGTTATAACAATAGAATGTGACTTTTTTGTCACCAAAAATCTTTGAGGGTCGTTTTCTCAGCTTTGTGTTTTAGTGGCTTGACTCTTTGTGAAGCCTTTTTTTTCGCATTTTTGCAAACTAAAGAAGTATATAACTGCGAACTTTTAACCACATATTTATTCATATTTTGAGTTCACTTTACAATTTTTACGGCCCAAAATCGATACACGGCAATGAAGCGACTCATTTTTTTGAAGATGGAATGGTTAAGTTGCCATATACTTCTGCAAATTTATGAGCAACGATTTTGGGCTGTAAAAATTGTAAAGTTCGCAATTGTGTATTTATTTAGTTTGCCAAAAAAAAAAATTCACTAAAAAAAGCAAAACAGAAAAGTAATCACAAGGGATACTGCCTTGAACCTATACCAGTTATCGGAATTAAAAGCAAACAATTTCTATGAAAACATGTTTGACCAAGGTTTACAATGAACTTTTGCAGTTTTTTTTACACTGATTGTCCGTCTTACTATCAAATAAGGTTGAGTCGTTTCCACGGCATAGTGCATGATGTGGGGTATTTGCTCACAGGGCAATGTGCATCAGAAGGAAGCAGGCTACTTAGAGGAGGACAGCCCGGCCCGGTTGAGTTGCGCCAGCTGATTGGCCAAGCGATCTTCCTTGATTCGGCGCTTCAGTCCCAGACTTCGCTTTTCTGTGTAATTTTTTAAAAATGTATCTAGATCCATTTTACCGGCCAAAAACTCTTTGGCAATATTCTCCGCATCTCTATCGGCTTGCGTTGCCAGGTTATGAAGGGATTCCTAAAATTATATGTATAACGAGGTTAAATCAGCCATACTCAAACTGTGGCCTGCCAAGCTTTTATGTATAAACATCTGAGGCGTGTTATAACAAAGGCGGCAATCTACATTTCCTTTCATTTTGAGTAATATGAAATAAATGTATTTTTTTTGCTATTTTCTCCATTCTTTAAATATACAAAAATACATTTATTAGCAAAAACTGTACTTTATAGTACTATATAGCTTTTTCTGTATAGTTAAAGTATGGGGAAAATAACAAAAATAATTTTTTATTTCATATTACTAAAAATGAAACAAAGTGGAGTTTGCCGCTTTTGTTATAACACGCCTCATCTGATAATCAACAATAGAAACATTTCAACTTCTAAAATCACATTAATTTTTAAATAAACGCTGTACTTTTTCAGTTTTCAGTTATTTTATAGATTATTTTGAGGAATAGTTAATGCGACCATTAGGCTTCTTCAAGAATGTTAATTTTTTTTTATCGGAACACCCTTGTAAATGCTTTAAATAGCCAAAAAAATATAGACATTTTTTTATTATTTTTCATTTAAATAAATTTTAGGGGTTGATTGATCAAAGTTTTGAAAATATGCGACGTTTAGGGTAATGATTGCAATGCTTCAGACCAAACATGCAGAATTGATAGCTGGGTTTTTAAGTAAGGATTAAAATTTGTTAAGTAATTAAAAATCTTACCACAATAGCTTTGGGGGTGTAGGCTTGGGTTAGCTTCTTGTGTTGAAAATATTTATCTTCAAATCTCCTTTTCAATTGTGACACATGATCTATGCGTTGGTTTACGGCTTCTTTCTTCTTCGCAATTTCAATATCTTTTTCCAAATTTTCTTCTACAAATTAAATAGAATAAAATAATTATTTTCAAATCTTAACGCTTCTGAATATATTATTTGTTAAGTAATTTGTCATTATGTAATTTGATTTAGAAAATACAAAATTGGAAATATGTTATTCAATGTCACTGTAATAAAGATCTGAATTCACACATCTTTAAAAGAGCCTGTGTAGACAGAATCAACTAGTAAAGTGAAATTTGCTTAAGAAGTTTTCATGCTAAGGAGTTTGGTTTTTTCAATCCATTTTTAATCTTATGATATAGATTCAATAAATAAATAATAAAATAAATAATAATAATAAAATTATTCAACCCACAAAAAAATTATCACGTAAGCAACTTAAGCAATTTCATACAGGCATCTATAACTATATGGTCGCATCAGAAATTACGTAAACTTATGTATAATACAATTTTAAGAAATATTATTACATTTAAATGGTATACACGCGCCGTTGCCAGAATACAAGGAATATTTTATACAATGTAGTGAATGTTTTTTATACCATGGGAAGAAGACAATAAACGAAGTTTGCTAGTTTTGGAGGAATGTAAAACTTACAAACTGTTTAAAAAGAAAAAAATTCAAGCAACAGGACAAACGACATCTACATGTTTGGTATGACCAAACTATAAAATATATTTCGAGCATCAGGTTATACGACATCAACAGGACGCTAGTTTTGCATGACCAAACCATAAAATATATTTCTAGCATCAGGATATATGACAACAACACGCCGCTAATTTGACATGACCAAACCCTAAAATATATTTCTAGCATCAGGACATATGACATCAACAAGCCGCTAGTTTGACATACCTAAACCATAAAATATATTTCGTGCATCAGGATATATGACATGAACAAGACGCTAGTTTGACATGACCAAACCATAAAATATATTTCTAGCATCAGGATATATGACATCAACACGCCGCTAGTTTGACATGACCAAGCCATAAAATATATTTCTAGCATCAGGACATGGGACATCAACAAGATGCTAGTTTTTCATGACCAAACCATAAAATATATTTCGAGCATTAGGCTACATGACTTTAAGAAGTCGCTAGCTTGATATACCTAAACCATAAAATATATTTCGAGCATCAGGATACATGACTTCAACAAGCCGCTAGTTTGGCATCACCAAACAATAAAATGTATTTCGGCATCAAGATACATGGCATCAAAAGGCCGCTAGTTTGGCATACACAAAACCATAATAAAAAGTTTGGCATCACCGAACCCTAAAATATATTTCTAGCATCAGGATATATGACATCAACACGCCGCTAGTTTGACATGACCAAGCCATAAAATATATTTCTAGCATCAAGATATATGACATCAAAACGCCGCTAGTTTGACATGACCAAACTATAAAATGTATTTCTAGCATCAGGACATATGATATCAACAAGCCGCTAGTTTGACATAAAACATAAAATATATTTCGAGCATCGGGATATATGACATGAGCAAGCCGCTAGTTTGACATGACCAAACCATAAAATATATTTCTAGCATCAGGATATATGACATCAACACGCCGCTAGTTTGACATGACCAAGCCATAAAATATATTTCTAGCATAAGGACATGTGACATCAACAAGCTGCTAGTTTGACATACCTAAACCATAAAATATATTTCGAGCATCAGGATTATGACATGAGCAAGCCGCTAGTTTGGCATGACCAAACCATAAAATATATTTCTAGCATCAGGATACATGACATCAACAAGTCGCTAGTTTGACATTTCTAAACCATAAAATATATTTCGAGCATCAGGATATATGATATATGACATCAACAAGCCGTTTGTTTGATATACCTAAAGCATAAAACGTATTCGAGCATCAGGATAAATGACATCAAAAAGCCCCTAGTTTGGAATGACCAAACTATTAAATATATTTCGGGCATCAGGATATATATGACATCAACAAGCCGCTTGTTTGATATACCTAAAGCATAAAACATATTCGAGCATCAGAATATATGACATCAACAAGCTGCGAGTTTGGCATGACCAAACCATAAAATATATTTCGAGCATCAGGATACATGACATCAACAAGTCGCTAGCTTGATATACCTAAACTTAAAATATATTTCGAGCATTAGGATATATATGACATTAACAAGCCGCTTGTTTGACATACCTAAACAATAAAATATATTTCGAGCATCAGGATATATGAAATCAACAAGCTGCTAGTTTGATATACCTAAACAATAAAATATATTTCGAGCATCAGTATGCATGAATCAACAAGCCGCTGGTTTGACATATCTAAACCATAAAATATGAGTATCAGGATATATAAAATCAACAAGCCGCTGGTTTGGCATGACCAAACCATAAAATATATTTCGAGCTTCAGGATATATATGACATTAACAGGCCGCTAGTTTAACATACCTAAACAATAAAATATATTTCGAGCATCAGGATATATGAAATCAACAAGCCGCTAGTTTGACATACCGAAACCATAAAATATAGAAACATTGTTCCAATTTACCTTAATTAATACATTAGACAGATGGATTACTTGTGAACATTTTTGAATGTGAAATTTGCTAGAATTGTTCGCGATGCTATTTTAACTTTGAAATTTGTATTTTGAGGTCAAAGTAACTTTAATCACTTTTCATTCCACTTTTTTTCATCCTGAGGATTTGATGCTATTTTCTGCTTGTTTCAACAGGATATAATATGTTTTTTTTTACAAAATGGAAATGCGCATTTTTGTAAAAAAAAAACATCCGCAAGCAATTTGCAAGTATGACATATCTTAGTTAATGTGTAAAGTTGAGATGAATACTGGTTTCAATTGGGTTTTTTTGATAAAAATATGGTTTTTCTAACATTAACCAATTCAAATGAAATGGCGAGCTTTATTGAGAGCCAATGAGGAACAATCAAAATAATATGTGAAGATAAAACGGAGATAATTTGAGTGAAACATAATAAACATACTGGCAAGAGTTTCAATATCTTCCATGGCCTTATTTAAAATGTTTTCCATTTCTGTGGATGCGGGCAAACCTTCGATGTACTTGTCCATGTATTCCGGGTATTTGTACATAAGTTCCAGTTCTTCATTCGACAGATTGTCAAATCCAGGGACAGAGGAACCTAAAGGAGAAAAACGGATTACATAAATATTAACAAATCTGATGTAAATGTTGGCCTGATATTAAGTGACAATTTAAAAAAAATATAGAAAATTTAAAATTAAGTTCTCTTTTATAAGTTCTTGGCTGTTATAAGATATCGCCCTTGAGGTGATTTCTTAGCGCCCTTGAGGTGATTTCTCACAAAAACGGCGCTCTACAAATAATCCAATTATTATTATTATTATACGAATTTGAACTCGGTGTCCAGAAACTCATAGTACAAGTGGAAAAATGGTAAATCTAAATAACACAGACATGGTAATAAGAAAATATGAGTGAGTAAATGTTAATGTGCGGTTGAAGTAAAACTCCTTTGACTGTTGTGGCAGGTATTACTAAAACGGTACAATTACTGCCAACTGTGTTTTTATATATCATCATTCATCTGTAGACATGAATGTCTACAATGATACACAGCTAACACCGATGGCTGTTGAGTTTGGTTGCTTGTATTGATTAATGCAATAAAAATTATGAACATAGATTCGGTGTTCATTTTTCATCCAAGTTTCGGAAACCAATAAAAATATTCTAGCGAAGGCGAGAACCTTTTCAAAATAAAAACAAACACAGGTGACAGTAATTGTATCGATATTAATGTAGTAATATTATTTCTGTCCGAAAATCATCTGAATTACTCGTCATACCACGCCTAAAGAAGTTTTATTTCAAAAAGAGAATTAGACAAATATGTAGTTGTTTGAAAATAATAGGAATTTTTTTTATAAATTTGGGACATTCAAGAAGATTGCATTTATTCAAATCAACTGTCTAAATGAACTACGTTGGTTGGGCCAAATGATAACATTGTAAAGGTGGCCCATCAGATATACCGGATTTAAATTTACCTACATTTTTTAAATATGTAAGCTGAAAATCCTGATGTTTGACTTTTGAGGGGTATAATATATAAGCCAAACCGCCACTACACAAACTTTGTCCCATTTGACTTATTAATTGCAATATTGATTGCATCTATATCTGACTCTCTCATAAGACGGGTTATTTAAAAAAAATTGAGCAATTCTTCAAATATTTGAAGTTAATTTTCACATTCTGTGTGAGTTCAAATCAAGTTCTGTTATTATATCATTGCTAGCTGATACCTGGCGTGAGTTGCAATGCTACTTAAATAAAGAAATTGTTTCTCCCTGCGTGTCCGTTCCCATTCGTCCCAGTTCCCCTCCTGCGTTCCCTTTTCAGCTGCCCCGCGTCCCCCCTCCCCTCTACCGCTGTCCCCCTTATCGCGAAACTCCTCCCCTCACGAATTCCCCTTCCACCTTCTCCGCCTTCCCCCCTCCCGTGAACCACCCCTCCTTCATTCCCCTCCACCCCTTCCAGATTCCTCTCCCCCTCCCAATTTTTTATCGCAATCGGATGAATAGTATAGGAATTATCTCTAAATATATCAAACGCGCGAACTGTCAAACGTACGAAGTTAAAATAGAAGAATTCGAGTAAGAGTAAAAACAACTTCATAACGACTCTAGAGTTGTTCTTGAAAATGAATTCTTGATTCCCTTGGTCATGCCATAACTTCATAACGACTCTACCTATTTCATTCATCTTTTTTTTTTTAAGAGTTCTAATACTTTCTAGAAGGTTCTTATGGAAAGAAAAATTAAGAAAATTGCGCAGAAAAATTGATAATTTCAGAAAACTTAACGACTATTTTAGATAGATAGGCCAGTTGCTTTATAAAACTGAAATAATCATAGAATTTGAATAGAAATTTCACAGGATGTGAAAAATAACTTAAAAATTTGATTTATTTGTTAAAATTTTTTGAAACAACCAATTCTTAATTTTGGATTTACGGCCTAAATACCCAACCAAACTGAAAAATTATTTTTGTAACCAAAAGGTATATCAATTATCTAGTTCGGATATGCGCTACTGTGTTTTAAATTATAAAATAAAATAAAGGCCATCAAAGAAATACTAGGGTTAGTTTGAAATAAAATTTGTTAGTTTGTTTTTAGTATTGTATAATGTAACTATTTGACCTGTGGTGAGTGCTGGAGCAAGAGGAGCAGCCGCTTGAGTCGATGTGGCGTTGTCTTCCACAGCCGGGGCCATCACGAGGGGTGGAGGAGTGCGCTTGAAATCTCGAATTATTGCCTGCACTACCCTCCCTAAATCCGAATGGGTTGTGAACTGAAAAAATATATATCATAAAAGATCTCTTCGTGTAACCAACCAAAATTAGTGTGTGAAGGGGTCCGGAGATATTCAGTACCAATACTCAATGTGCTTACATGATAGTCAACATGCTTATGGCATTGTCATTGTGCTTACGGTATTGTCAATGTGCTTACATCATTGTGAATGTATTTACGTCATTGACAAAGTGTTTGCATCATTTTCAATGTGTTTATGGCATTGTCAATATTCTTATGTGATTGTCAATGTATTTATGTCATCAATGTACTTAATTTATTTTCAATGTGCTTATGGCATTGTCAATGTGCTTACGTCATTTTCAATGCATTTATGTCATTTTGCCTCATTTTCAATAAACATATTTACATCATTTACTTTTGACATTGTTCAATGTGCTTACAACATTGTCAAAGTGCTTACTGACCTTTGGAATAACAAGGTTCCATCTGTTGCGGAAACGTCACAGGGTTATGGGATCTATGGTAAGCTACCTTAGAGTTTTTTTCGTTGTTTGTTTTTGGGGTGTTATGCCGTGTTGTGCTACCTCCTTCTTTAGCCGACGTTTCGGACAGCGTTGCAGTGTCCATCATCAGGGCAGATCCGGCAGATCCGTCGATCGACATCGACGGATCTGCCCTGATGATGGACACTGCAACGCTGTCCGAAACGTCGGCTAAAGAAGGAACCCCAAAAACAAACAACGAAAACACAATGTTTATTCAAAATAAACGTAAATCAGCACCGTACCATTGGAAGTGCTTACGCTTAAGTGATAGCTCAGTTTATAACAAAAATACAAATATGTAAAATAAAAGACAATCAGCATCCTACCATTGGAAGTGCATAATAATAATAATAATATAATAATAACATTGCATTAGTATATAGCGCAGTTTTGTGTGATTTCACTTCAAGTGCGCTTAACTAAAATAAACTCTAAAATAATCCTATAGTGCTCCATACAAAATATTAATAGAAATTTATAATTGATTTACAAAATATTAATAAAATTCATTATTAATAAAAGTCCATTACAAGATAGAAATAACGAATATACGGTACACACAAAACAAAACAAAAGCAGAGAATTTTTATAACAATAACAGTGCTGTTGTTATAGCACATGACAACAATAATAGACAATAACGGTGTAGGACAAAACAAGAACCGTAAAACTAAAGTATTATATAAAACAGGAAAACACTAAAATATTATATAAAAAGTAGACATTAAACATAAAAGTACAATATGGAGGAAACCGAAACCAAACAATTACGGGAAACTTGAGAACCTGGCTTATTAGTATATTGAAAGGAGGATTCATGAATAATATGATTTTTTAAATAATGTTGTTTTTAAAGCTTGTTTAAATTCAGCAAAATTTTGGATATTAGTAAGAGCTGATAGAAGTTTATTCCAATAACATACTTATAAGTGGCGGCATAAAATAAGCAGTTTATAACAAAAATACAAATAATAACACAAATGTGACGTTTAAAATAAATGACAATCAGCATCGCACCATTGGAAGTGCATACGCAACGGCGCAGTTTAATAACATAAGTAGTTTATAACAAAAATACAAATAACAACATAAACGTGACGTTTAAAATAAATGACAATCGGCATCGCACCATTGGAAGAGCATACGCAACGGCGCAGTTTAATAACATAAATAGTATTAACAAAAATACAAATAACAACACAAATGCGACGTTTAAAATAAGTGATAATCGGCATCGCACCTTTGGAAGTGCATACGCAACGGCGCAGTTTTATAACGTAAGTAGTTCATAAAAAAAATACAAATAACAACACAAATGTGACATTTAAAATAAATGACAATCGGCTTCGCACCATTGGAAGTCCATACGCGACGGCGCAGTTTAATAACATTAGTAGTTTATAACAAATAACAACACAAATGTGACGTTTAAAATAAATGACAATCGGCATCGGTCCATTGGAAGTGCATACGCAACGGCGCAGTTTAATAACATAAGTAGTTCATAACAAATAACATAAGTAGTTTATGACAAAAATACAAATAACAACACAAATGTGACGTTTAAAATAAGTGACAATCGGCATCGCACCTTTGGAAGTGCATACGCAACGGCGTAGTTTTATAACGTAAGTAGTTCATAAAAAAAATACAAATAACGACACAAATGTGACGTTTAAAATAAGTGACAATCGGCATCGCACCTTTGGAAGTGCATACGCAACGGCGCAGTTTTATAACGTAAGTAGTTCATAAAAAAAATACAAATAACGACACAAATGTGACATTTAAAATAAATGACAATCGGCTTCGCACCATTGGAAGTCCATACGCGACGGCGCAGTTTAATAACATTAGTAGTTTATAACAAATAACAACACAAATGTGACGTTTAAAATAAATGACAATCGGCATCGGTCCATTGGAAGTGCATACGCAACGGCGCAGTTTAATAACATAAGTAGTTTATGACAAAAATACAAATAACAACACAAATGTGACGTTTAAAATAAGTGACAATCGGCATCGCACCTTTGGAAGTGCATACGCAACGGCGTAGTTTTATAACGTAAGTAGTTCATAAAAAAAATACAAATAACGACACAAATGTGACATTTAAAATAAATGACAATCGGCATCGCACCATTGGAAGTGCATACGCAACGGCACAGTTTTATAACGTAGGTAGTTCATAAAAAAAATACAAATAACGACACAAATGTGACATTTAAAATAAATGACAATCGGCTTCGCACCATTGGAAGTGCATACGCGACGGCGCAGTTTAATAACATAAGTAGTTCATAACAAATAACAACACAAATGTGACGTTTAAAATAAATGACAATCGGCATCGCACCATTGGAAGTGCATACGCAACGGCGCAGTTTAATAACATAAATACAAATAACAACACAAATGTGACGTTTAAAATAAATGACAATCGGCATCGCACCATTGGAAGTGCATACGCGACGGCGCAGTTTAATAACTTAAGTAGTATTAACAAAAATACAAATAACAACACAAATGTTATGTTTAAAATAAATGACAATCGGCATCGCATACTTATAAGTAGCGGCGCAGTTTACAACAAAAATACAAATAACAACATTGTTACTTTAAAAATAAAAGGCAATCAGCATTGCACCATCGAAAGCGCATCTTATAAGTGACGGCGCAGTTTGAAATAAAAATACAAACAAAATCACAATGTTTTAAAATAAAAGACAATCAGAATTGCAAGTAGAGGCGCAGTTTATAACAAAAACACAAATAACAACATAAGGTTTTTTTATATTAAAAGACAATCAGCATCGTACCATTGGAAATACATATTAATAAGTGGCGGCGCAGTTTATAACAAAATTACAAATAACAACTTTATAAGTGGCGACGCAGTTAAGAAGGTGAATGGGTACGCGGGGGGTGGAAGGGTATGCAGAAAGGGGGAAGGCGGTGAAGGTGGAAGGAGAACACGGGAGGGAATGGGGACGGGAACGGGGATGCACGGGAAACCTTACGAATTATTTGCATATGCAGATGGAAAAATAAAAAATCTTGTGTATCCAAAAGCACTTCAAAAACATAATTAAAACACGAGCACTTTCTTTCTTTCAGCAGAATTGCAAAGCATGCCAGGTACTCGCCAGTGTTTGATAGTTTTTGCAATGGTTTGAATTGTGAGACAGTATCAAATGCTTCGCATGGGTTCAAGAATATTGACATTCACTTTGATCCCTTGTCTAAATTTTTAACTAAATAATCTGTAACGAAGATAGTTATATCCTCATACTCTAGAGCCTCCTATGGATTTTCGTTTCCATGTTGAAGTTTGTCGGGAAATTGGCCTTTTAGTATGTTTAGGTTAATAAGATTTGTTAGGGGAATGGTGATTTCTGGTGCAAGTGAAGGTAAAGTTTTTTTAAGGCAATATTTGAAATATCATCCAAACCAGTTGAAAACGAGTTCTTTAATGAGTTTATGATCATTCGAAATTGGTTTTATACTAAAATGCAAGTTATTGTGCCAATTTGTATTACAGTCTTGTGCCTTGGAACTGGTAGAACTATCACCAATATTTTTTTTCTCACCCTATTCCCATTCAAACAACTTATGTAATCTTTCAAATCATTTCACTTATATTATAATACCCATGTGGAAACCTGTAAATGGTATAATTGTAACTTAAATACTATTATGCTTTGTTTTTAATGTAAACTGTTGGTCTCCCGAATAAAATAATATAAAATAGAAAATGCAAAGTTATTGAGGAGCAATTGACGAAAGTCAGACTTGTGCTATTGTTGCATTACTTGTAGAATGGTCGGAAATCATTGACAATGTACTTACGTCATTGACAGTTATAATGTATCATAATTAGTCAATGATTAGTTCTCACATTATTTTAGTTGTATATGGGCTCTTCGGGTCATATGTTCCCGTTTCTGAGATATGCCAAAGGTAGATGGGCAGTCATTATAATTCTAGAGCTCCGCAGACAAACCTAGCTTTCAGTTAGAAAGACGTTAGTCGTCCAAACTAAAATTATAATTTATGATACATTAATAAACAGTCACTGTGATTCAAATAACCAAAGTCATTGAATAAGCATCCTGTAGTACTGGAGAATACTGGTACCAGTACTTACAACGAATGTCTCTGGAGAGGACACAAGAGATATTACAACAATATCTGTATTGTATGTATGTATGTACTTAAGTCATTGACAATGTACATTGAAGTGCAATTGACAGAACCTCAATCGAGCTGTCAATATTTTTGTCTCAGTTGCTTTATGTTTATAATCTTTTTATTTTACTGTAACTCTGTACAATAGCGATATAATGCATAAGTAAAACAAAATTTCGTTTGACGATGAAACTGTTTTCTAATTCCTCGATAGATGGAGCAATTAAATGAATGATTGTCAGTGGCATTTGAATGATATGTCTAGTAATAGTTGATCACAAGTTAAAGAATTTAAAAAAAAATACACAAGAGTTTGTAAAGAATAACCCAATGAACACAAGATTGTAATGGGGAAGGATAAAATTAAACCCAAGGCTTTCGTCCTGCTTTGTTATGTCATTATAATTAATAGGATAGATTGAAAATGTAGACAGATGTAAGAAAAACAGAGGGTAAGGTGAATCACGACAAGCAAATAAATCGAAGAAGTCTGGGATTCCTCAGGAAGATCATCTAAGAGTTGTCAAGAGCCATTATAACAGAAGAGAACCTATGTATGAGTCATGATACTGTGGCAAGCAAACGAACAGTGATTTTCCTATTGGTTCCATGCTGGCCAATAGCGACCTCTCAACATTGCACAAGTCATGAACGATATGAACTAACAGAAACCATTCTGTTCTAAACTGCTGGACTGTCAACAACTTCGCAACTCGTTCGCTTCCACTAGTATATTATTATATATATGTGTAATATTTATAAATGTGATTGCAGCAAGGATTGTCAGAGTTGTGTTGTGGTTCACGCTCTTTGAACGATTAAGTTAGTTGTCAGTTATTATAGCTAAAAAGTCGACTTACATTGAGCAAACCAGGAGCCCCGATAATATCTCTAGTATTTGGTGTAATCCAAGGGTGGGACACCATGGGGTTTACACGTAATGTGGGCTTTTCATTGGGGAAGTCAGGTCCCAGCACGACTTCGATACGAATCTGATTGTCGCCTGAAGCGAATTCTACTTCATATTCACTGTTTTCCGTGATTTCCACAACACTGAAACATTAAGTACATTTAAAAACATGGCACAAATGGTCTAGATTACAGTGCGTCATGGATCATTCATCAAATGCTAAATGTACAAATAATTCAAGTATTTACCAGTCATTGAAGATCTTTAGTGTATCTATTTGACGTTTACGATCTCGGGATTCCATGTTGTTGTAAGTCCATACCATTATTGGAAGACAAAATATATAAATTGAGGATTGTAGGAGAGTTCATGCACTTGTGAATTTCAAAGGAGTTTGAACATTAATCAAGAAACAAATAACTAATTTCTAGCAACAGACGAATAGTCAGTCAAACAAAAACCCGTAGACAAATAGTGGTCAAACGTCAAACCATGAAACCATAGATAAAAGTCAAATCAAACTCTACAGCCTCGTTCATACGTCTCAGTTTTAGTAGATCAACTTTAATTGAACGATAAAAATTGAACAAGAGTTCTTTCACAAGTTTCACTTTACATCGAATTGATCTTGTTCGTCAATATGGTGTCAACTGAAATTATAAGTGCATGGGTCTTGTATTGGTCTGACGTTTTGCGGAACGAACTTGAGAATATGTTGTTGAAAGGCTATTAGGTGCATCTAATACTATTTTGAGAGAGGTGTATTAAATTATTAGAACATACTGAAAAATACCATCATTAACGAATTTCGGAAGAACAATTCAATGGTAATAAAACACAAAAAAATTCAATTCAAAAGTTTCTAGATAAATTTCAATAACACTTGCGAGCAACACTAAAAAACATTTTAAAAACAAAAAAAACTTAGCATGTTCAGAAAGTAAGTGTACTGATCATAACGGGCTGTGGTTTTTTTTAGGGTTTTAAACACTGAACGGTAGAGTGAGATCTCCTGACCAGAACAAGCATCATAGGAACACGGTAGGACGTAAACTCACGTTACAGTGTCCAGTTGCGAGAAGGATTTCGGTAACATTTCCCGCCAAGTGCGATCCACGTTCGGCACAAGAAAAATCAGGTCAATTGCCTCAGCGAGTTTCTTGAGCGACTTGAATTGGAAGGTGAAGATTTTCTGAGCTCTGTTGTGACTGGAGACGATAATATGTGGATGGTTCATTACAAGCCTGAGACAAAAAGACAGTAAGATGTCACACCAATTCTTCTTTTGGGACTGAAAAGGTATCATTTTGGTCCAATTTCTTCAATCAATGCACAGCAATATTGTGAGACCCTAACAAAACTCAAAAAGAGCATTCAAAACAAAAGGAGGCGAATGCTGATCAGAGAAGTGTGCTTGAACTCATTAGGTTGGGATGTTATGAACCACTCCCTCTTATTCCCCTCAAAATCCCCTCAGAATCAAGTTCAAAAAGAGGTTTTGAAGTGGGCGACGGAGCTGGCGGGAGAGTTCTTTGAGGAGGGCTAAAAAAAACTTGTGCCACGGCTTATCACGGCATTGAACGGGATGGAAATTATGTGACAAATAGTCAACAAGTGTATTAACAATATCCTGCTTTTTTTTTTAAATACACCTTTTCTAAAAAAATATAAAAATCTAGTACCTAAACACTTTCTGAAAACCCCTCGTACAAATAAATTGAGATATCTGGCAACGTGAGATTCCACTCTTTTTGGTTTCATTACCAATCCTAATTTCTTCTCGTCCACGGATCTGAATGTCTTTTATTAATAATTTTTTATATCTACTCTACTCAATCTCGAAACATCCATTTCGAAAATAATATTATGTAGTACCTATTATGTCACGGGTATTTCTAATTTTATAAAAGTCTAGTTCCCAACGATAAGGAAGGCTTTGGTAAATCTAAACATCAAATCATCCGATATTTTTTTCATTGAAGAAGATGCCGTGATGGTGGGTAATTCGTCTTCTTTCGCCCACAGTGAACTAAAAATCGCAAGAGAGTTGAAACATGTGTTTTCATGAAACGATGAACGATGACTCAAGACTTAAACAACAAAAGTAGACGGGCTTTCAACTTTTAAAAACTTGATCAACTTTGTTGAAAGGTGATCACATTTGTCAATACGCTTTCAAGTTTCACTGAACAGAGTTGATCAACAGTTGATCAACTAAAATTGAACCGTCTGAAGGGGGTAGTAGGTATCCAAGCCCGTTCCTGTTCGACGGTTTGGCTCGATCGAACACGTTGACTCGGAACCATTGTTGCCAGGTGCTTGGTTTTTACCATGTTTTCATGGTTTTAGGGGCATTTATACCTACATGGTTTTTACCGGTCAACGATATGTAATTTTGAGTGTGATACGTTTATTTTTAGCATGGGTCGCGTGGGAAAATCCTAAATTCACTTACACTGTGAAAAGACTACTGTGAAATGTACAAAAAAAATTATTGGAGATGTGGGGAATTTTTTTCCCCCATCTATTGGATCTGAAAAAAACTAACTAACTAACTAACTACTAACTAACCATCACGCCGTTTCTCCGCAGGGGTAGGCAGAGAGGACGGACCGCCAAACAACTCGGTCTTGGCACACGCTCCTTGCCTCATTCACATTCATACATCTTCTCATACATACTCTTCTGATATTCTGACTCTTGACATGGCCCGACTCAAGTATCTGATTTACTTGATCGTGCCACGTCTTCCTTGGGCATCCTCGGCTTCTTCTACCGTTCACATTCGTAATTCGTAATAAATTCTCTTTACACTCCTTTCTTCATTCATTCGCTCAATATGCCCAAACCATCTAAGCGTCCCTTTCTTAATCTTACTTACTACGCTCACATCAGCCTTGCATTCTTTTCGTATTTCCACATTCCTCACACGATCATACATGGTTTTACCACACATACGCCTCAGGGATCTCATTTCTACAGCATTCAGTCTACTTTCATCCTTTCTCTGCCATTTCCACGCTTCACTGCCATACATCAGGGTAGGTACCAGTACTCCATTGTGGACTGCTAGCTTCGCTTCTGTGGACAACTTTTTGTTGGCTCCAACGGCGTTCAATCCTCCATTAATGGCGTTACCTGCATTCACCCTTCTTTCGATATCCCTATCAGCCTTCCCATCTCTCGTAAACATACTTCCCAAATATACAAACTCATCCACCTGCTCCAAGTATTCATCATTCACAACTATATTGCACACCGTTTTCTGACTCTCTCTCTCAAACACCATGACTTTAGACTTACTTACATTCATCATTAATTCATTCTTCATACATACTTCGTTCATCCTAGTCACGAGAGACTGCAGATCTTCTATACTGTTAGCAATCGAATGAAATGAAAAAACTTATAGCAATTTGCCAAATGTACATAAAAAACACTACTCACCTACATTTTTGACCAAGAAAACTTCAGCACTTGTACACAGACAAGAGTACAACAAAAAAAAACATAAAAACTCCAACGGTAAACAAATAATAATAATAATAATAATAGCCTTTTATTCTGGACTTCGGTTAGGTACATGAATTTAAACATTTTTTGTTTGTTATAATATGTTTGTTATATTATATCCCGAAGCTCAGTTTGCCTCTTGGCATAGGCCTCCTCTAACATTTTCCATTGGGACCTGTCACGAAAAATAAACAAATACCAAGCAATAAAATCGTTCAACAATATTTCAGTCGAAAAAATGAGGGAAACGAAAAAATATTTCAAAACTAAATTAAAATATTTTAAAGAGCAAAAGAGGAAAAATTAAAATATAATATACGTAAAACCATCGATCAGTAACTATAGATTAGCCCTTCCATACCTTATTTTAATACAAAATTAACACCATATATACCTATGAGTAATTTCATAAAACAAACCACCACATCTCTTGGGTGACATAGTGTTGTTTTGCTAGGAAGAAATCACCTTTCTCGATACACTACCTCGAATCTATATGTTACGTAAATATTTTTTTAAGTATTCATATAACTGATTAAATTGTATTAAGTCCGCGATAGCCCGTACCTAAAATACTTCTAACTGCCTCAATTTTGTGTTTTAAAAATGATGTTCACAAAGCTAGTCATTGACTTGCCACCAACTTTCTGGAAAACAAATTTGCTCCACGCAGACCAACAAAAAATACAAACCAATGGTTGGTGTGATCTTTTGACTGTGAGATACGAGTAGTGCACTTTCTTTTCAATCGATGTTTTCGAAAAAAACATAGTTTTGGTTCCAGTGTCAGTTTTAAGACCCACACGGTTAGTCATGTACTTGGTTAATACACAATTCCATCACAATTATAACAACAACAACATATATATATATTAATATACAACCGTACCTCATGATATTTGCTGACTGTGTTTTTTTCATTACCGTCTTTTCATTATATATTTTCACCAGATTTTATGTCCGGGTTAAATCTTCCCCACAGGAAAAACTAAACCCTTCCACACACTTTTCCACAAAAGATCATGTAGTCAATCCACGTTATGCGAGTGTACTATTTAAGTACATATAATCAATACAAAACAATACAATAACTCGTCAACCCACCAGAGACCAAATGGGAAAATAATTCACCGATTCCAGATATTTTCATATCAGAGGGTTCGGCTCGGTAGAACTCCCAATTGGACCGATAAATCCTACTGATCCCTTAATAAAAACATTTAAAAAAAACTTTCGTAATTTTTTTTTATTCATCTTATTTATTATTTTTACTAACAATTTATTTTTTCATAATTATCTTTTTAAGTAAAGAATTTTAATAAATTGTAAGATGGGGGCTTCAACACAAAGTACCCAGTGAGGATATATCTTTTTAATAATTTTCTATAATAATATTAATAATAATAATTGGATGATTTGTAGAGCGCCGATTACGTGAGAAATCATCTCAAAAACTCATTTCTAATATATAAAGTACATTGTCTGTGGCGGGTGGCGGGCAGTGTAGAGGTCGGTCGGTGAGGCGAACGGACGGCGTGGATTTGTGTTGTATACAAATCTACATTTTTATTCCAAGGTTGATGACATTTTGCACACTTGACTTTCAAAACAATGGAAACATCGCTGTCTACATAAAATTAAAAAAAAAAAACACCCCCATCCCCATTTCCTTTCCCTTAAACGGTGCTTTTATATTTTTTTATGAAATTTTACACACTTTACGTTTTAAAAAAATGGAAAATTACTGTCTACATCGGATATCGAAAAACTTTACATAAAGCCATCAATCAGCTATATATATTATCTATTAATCTTTATAAGAATTAAATTATTATGTTTCTTTAGTCCCTTTTGCGGTACTTTGGTAATTTGTCGTGCACATACCCGCAAAGGTTTCTACATATAATGGTTTTTTTAAGGAAAAGTTCTGGGAAGAGAAAAAGAGAGGATGTTATGAGAAGGAAGTAGTATGAGGGGTGGGTAGGAATAAGGGAGTCAATGCGTCCAGTTTTTTTTTTTACACTAACTCCATATCTGGAGGTCCGGAGGAAAATATTTCCCATCAGGGCCTATGTCATCTTTGAGGATGCTGTATGGAGGGTCTTTTTAGGAAATGAAGGAGAGGGCGTTCTGAGAAAGAAAAATGTATGAGGGGTGGGTAGGAGTCTGGGGGTCAGTTTGTCCGGTAGTGACGGACATACGAATCCATCCCTCCCACTACGGTGCAAGGCAATGTTACGAGAGAATCCTGCCGGAGAGGTCAAAACGTCTCCCTCAACCAGTCTCTCTCGATCTGACCTGCCACTCAGCATCCGCCGCCAAGACCCGGACAAACCACAATCTTACGAACCCGGGCACCTAACTGTTAAGTCACCACTTTGAGTGACCTGTGGCAGAAATGTTGGTTATCCAATAAATGGTTCCTGGGACGGCGGTACCCATACCACCTCGCAAATAAAAAAGGTGGACGGACATATGGACCCATGACGCAATCCCTCGCACTGTGATGTAAGGCTAAAAAAAAGATAAATTAGTGAAAATGTTATTTCCTTTTTTTCTGGAATAAAAACTTATAAAAAAAAATTATAAAAAAACAGGCGATGACAGTGGTTTGAGGGAATCCGTCTGGAGAGGTCAAATGATCTCACTCAATCGGCTTTTTCCGATCCGACAAGCCACGCAGCTGGTGAGCAAGCGCATCTGACCCTAAACCTGATTCTCCCCATGAACTTGGGCTCCCTGCTAAGTCATTAAATTTAGTTCATTTTAATTCTTCAGTACTGCAATTTAAAACATCAACACCTTGAGGTTATTCCATGTTTGGGAAAATAATGCGTTTACGGTTGTAATTTCGGGAAAACCAATCCCAGGTGTCAAAATCGGCAAACGACTAAAGGTGTACCGATCTTTATATACCAATTACCAAATGATATTTTCTAGGTACAAAATAGGTGGGTGAGGAATAGTGATCAAATTGCCATTTCGGCATTATGTAATTATCAACTCATCTAACAAACTATTTTATTGTAGTTAGATTTTAAGACTTATGATTTTCTTTTGTAAATATATGTACTTATGTATTTCAAATAATAAAAAATAAAATAATCTAATGCTATCATCATCAAATGAACTTCCTTATTTTTTGTTATGCATATTTTTACTACATACTATAATATATATTACGCACGTACACATACTATACCTCAACTAGAACGATCCCCTCCTCCACCATACCCTCACCCTGTTCCCATTCAAACAACTTGTTAAGTAATCTTTCAAATGATTTCACTTATATACAGGGTGTTAAGCATGGTACTTGACTTACTTTAACCAGTGATTCCTGACATAATTTGAAGTAAAAAATGTAAATAAAATTTTGGTCTCCGATGACATTTTTAAAGTTTTTTTCAAAAATCAGTAGGTATTGGGAAGTTAGGGGCGGGGTGAGGGGTTTGTTGGTTACTTGGCTTAGAGACCAGGGACGACATGTGGAAGAATTTTTTTTTTTTTGATTTTAAAGAAAAAGTTTTTGAAAAAAAAAAATGACATCGAAAAAGTCACCGGAGACCAAAATTTCGTTTACATTTTTTACTCCAAATAATGTCAGGAATCACTGGTTAAAGTAAGTCAAGTACGATGCTTAACAACATGTGTATACCCATGTGGAAACCTGTAAATGGTACAATAAATGTAACTTAAATACTATTATGCCTTGTTATTTATGTAAACTGTTGGTCTCGCGAAAAAAATAAAATAAACAATTAACTTTTTTATAGATGTGCAAAAAAACCTTAAGCATAACAAAGTTATATTTAAATTTTATTCTTGTTTTACGACTTTATGTCCGGGTAAAATCTTCCCCATAGGAAAAACTAAACCCTTTTACACACTTTTCCACAAATTATCATCTAGTCAATCCATGCTATGCAATTGTACTATTTAAATAAATACATAACAATACAAGAACAACACGTCAACCCGCCCGAGACCAAATGGGAAAATAATTCACCGACTCCAGATATTTTCATATCAGAAATTTTCATATCAAATTTTCATATCGGCTCGGAAGAACTCCTAACCGATAAATCCTACTGATCCCTCAATATAAATATTTAAAAAATCTTTCGTAATTCTACATGTATTTAAAATGACTGATTTTTGCATTTTTATGTATACATTCTTTGACAAATCTAATAAGCCTACATTTTGAATGAGAGAGCTAGGTATAATGCCGGTAGCCGAAATAACAAATGGTATTTGTATAGTCTGAGAATGCCAAATTCTTTTAATTTCATTTCCTAAATCTGTAAATTTTCTTATTTTTTCAGAAATAGATTTTTCATTATTACAGGAATTTGGAATAGCTACATTAATGATATAAGTAATTTTTTTTAATTTTGTCACGTAAAACTATATCGGGTCTATTGTGACTAATTATTCTGTCTGTTAGTATAGTATTATTATAATATCTTACTATCTTACTAATATTATAAACGCAAAAGTTTGTATGGATGTATGTATGTTTGTTACTCTTTCACGCAAAATTTACTGAATGGATTTTAATAAAACCTTACAATAATATAGGTCATACATCAGAATAACATATAGGCTATAATTCATAAAGCTAGCTATTTATTTTCAATATATTGAAAATAATAATTATTGTTTAATAGAAAATTTCAGAAAGACATTTTGCAAAACAATGATTGTTAAATCAAAATTCTATTTTAGAAAATATTTAAATTAGTGCATTTATTTGAAGAACTCGCCTAATACTTTGAATCGAATCAAGAATTATAGATATTTTAAATAAATAGATTAAGAATTTTGGTATTAACGTAGATGGGACCTAGGAAAAGAAATGGATTACTCGAAGTACTAATCCTGTGCAGACGAAGTCGCGGGCAGAAGCTAGAAAAAAAAATATATAATAAAATCTAATTATAAAATTATTATTTTCTTTTTTTTTACATTAGCTCCTCGTAATGTTATTAAACCTTCGTAAATCATCTGAATGGAAGGAGATGAAGTTCTGGAAAAGAAAAAAAATATGAGGGATGAGTAGGAATCAGGGGGTCTGTATTTAAAAGGTCTCCAATCTCTCCAATGCAACACATGGGCAGACATCCACCAACAAGACCCGGAAAATATTAACCAGTGATTCCTGACATTATTTGGAGTAAAAAATGTAAATGATATTTTGGTCTTCGGTATGTTTTTTTTGTAACTAAAAACATTTAAAAAATAATTTGGTTTTTGACAGCTATGGTTGTGGTGAGGAATTGGTCAGTTACTCGGTTGAATGACCAGAAACGACAAGTAGAATTTTTTTTTTGTTTTGTTTGATTATGAAGATAAAATTTTGGTAAATGAAAAAAGTCACTGGAGATTAAAACTTCAATAACACTATTTACTCGGTGGCTCCCTTGAGGTGATTTCTCACAAAAACGGCGCTATACAAATTATCCAATTATTATTATTATTATTGAGTAATAATAATTAATGGATTTTTATAGTTAGTAGGAAATAATATTTGAGGTGATTATTTCACAAAAATGGCGCTGTACAAATCACCAATATAAATAAATAATACTATAACAACTTTAAATTACTGATGACCTGGTGGATGTTGTTATAATAGATTATAATAGATTTTAAGATAGATACGAAGAGCATTGCGAAAAAATGTACAGCGTCCTAGAAGCGATTTTATACAAAATCTCATCATCCAAACATTATAAGTAAATTAATAATGATGCACGCTTTAGGTACACTTTTGGTTCATTTCTTAATATTACTTGACAAAATTGTAAATTTTTGTCTTGTTTCCAAAATACATTAAAGTCGTACATTTACAGGGATCGAAAACCGGTCATCTCCTGGTTTCAAAAATACCTTGTAGTTGTCATTTTTGTTCCTATAACACTGATCATATATTTTAAATATGTAATTACTAATTACCTACTGTAGTGAAATTTAGGGTTTATCTATTCCTATTTTTAATACATGAATAGTATCTTCCACTCTGGAAAGTGCCGCGAATATACTATATAATATTTTTTAATTAATTAATTGTGAAATAACACAAATTAATCAAATAAAATTTATTTGCGCACGCCGGGTTTAATCCCGCAAACTTCGGATTAGGAGTCGAGAGCCTTACCCCTCGACCACGGAGGCCGTCTTATTTTTCCCCAATTTATTGCGGTTAAGCTTTACGTAAAGACATTATGCATATTCTTACATTCAATGGCTGTTTCTTGATGTTAAAAACAATAATAATATTTGGCTGATTTATATAGCGCCGTTTTTGTGTTAAATCACCATGTTGTATCTACAAAGAAATATATAATACAATTAATACAACTAGCATACTAGCATTCAACTATGATTTAAAATTTTAATTAGTGACTTACATCTAAGACTTGTACCTAATGAGTTATGATTACGACTTGTGACTTATTGACAAACCAATTTACATCTACTGAGATTTACAAGTGAATCGTTGAGAAAATTTGGCGTATTTTGTAAAAGGCTAAAAATATTCCCGATTTGCAATAAAATCCAAATAAATGGAATATTTGTTAACATATCCGAAAACTAAAAACTGTTTACGAAAAGCCATGAAATAGGCTTTCAAATTTTGATATTAGAAATGTAATTTTTTAAATATAAAATTTTTGGATAAAAACTATTAAAAGTTTTAAAAATGGTTCACTTTTGGTTTTTTCCAA
The DNA here is from genome assembly GCA_951813805.1 of Limnephilus auricula. Classification (NCBI taxonomy): domain Eukaryota; kingdom Metazoa; phylum Arthropoda; class Insecta; order Trichoptera; family Limnephilidae; genus Limnephilus; species Limnephilus auricula. The sequence goes on from OX638391.1 coordinate 1,499,824, forward strand.
CTAAACTTACTGAAAATCAAAAAAAAACCACTTACATATTTCATTAGACAAATGAATTATAAAAGTTACATTCACCTCACTTTTTTTGTAGTTTTCTTGTATTTTTCTTTTTTTTTAATTTTCAAAGTTTCTTATAATTTTTTTAAATTACGCATGGAAATTTTGGTGTCATAAAGGTGTATATATAATTTTTTGGTGGTTATCTTTTAGATTTGAATATATAGCGTATTGTATTATCTTTCCAATGCCTTTTAGATCATACCTCTCACAATGACAGTAAGAGGGTTTCTCACCATCCTTCCAATAGCTTATCTGCACTAGTAACGAATATTATTACAGCGTAAATAATTGAAAAACTGCCATCCATGAATGAGCATAATATTAATTTTTTATTAATAAAGACAGTTTTAGCGACCCCAAATTTGAAAAGCTAAAATGAATAAGATTTTTTTTTTCACAGGAGGCCCGCAGGAAAATATTTTCCCTTTTATTTCAGAACCTATGTCATCTTTGGGGATGTTGTGTGCAGGGTCATTTTAGGAAAGGAGGGAAATTAAGTTGTGGGAAGGAAAAGATTTGAGGGCTCGGTAGGAATCTGTTAATCAATGTGCCAAGGAGTGACAAACGTATGAATCCACCCTTCAACTGCAGTACAAGGCAATGGATTTAGAGTTCAAATGGAGAGGTCTAGGTTAGGTCACCCTCAACCAGTCTCTGCCACCAAGACCTAGACAAAATTCACCCCACGCCTCTGCTTAGTCACCAAACGTAGCGAATGACTTGGGGGTAACCTATGGCAGTGGTGTTGGTTATCCAGTGGATGGTTCCCACGGCGGCGGTACCTATAACCGCCTATTAAATTGAAAATATAGTTACGGTGAAATCTAGGAAACGAACCCAGAACCTTAGCCTTGCCGGGGCGGTGCCCTATTCCCTTCTGTCATATTTAAATGTATTCCTAGATGTCATCGAATCTTTTTCTGATTTTTTAAAAGGTAGTCCCTAATATTGTCTTTAATTAAATAGATACTACAATTTGAGGTTTTACTCGTCAAGTGAAAATAATATTCATTATTTTAAGGTTAGGTTTAATACGAATCGGATGAATTGTATTTGTAGTTTGGCAGGCACGAACTTATTTTATAAAATTTTATTTAAAATCAGCTATAATTTAATAATGTGTAACATAGTTTTCCACCCCTGCTACGGCCGTAGTGACGCTGACGGTTGGTGCATCCTGTAAGCTTGCAGCTCGCTGTGCGGTGTGTGTATTGTCTGTAGTCTAGTCTGTGTAGCATCAGGAAAGCACAACAGAGCAAAGCAAAGCAGAGCAGAGCAGAGCTGTAGGTGGTAGCCGGCAGTCTCGGTCGCGGCGTCAGTCTCAGCGACAGCGTCGCGTCTCGCGTCAGTCGTCAGTCTTCAGTCGTGTGTCAGGAATCCCAGTCCGCGGACGTCGACGCGTCACCCCGTTTGTCCGAAAACCATTAGCGCTTTCCTCAACCGGACTTGTTATTGACAGCTGAAGACTTTGAAGCCTTCACTGAAACACATCAACGTGAATTCAAACAACATTCAATTCAAATACATTAAACAAAAAGTTTTTATAAAAATATTATTTAGACTGTTTTATCTTGTTGTATTCGCGTCTTTTGTGTCGTGCTTTCGTCGAGTTCTTCAGAATATTATAAAAAAAAGTTGTGCGAAAAGCGTTTTCATCATCCACCTATCTTCTTCTTTGTGAGAAACAATAGAATGAAGTATGCCGATATGTCCGGCGCTTTAAAAAGTGAACCAATGGACGATTACGGAGAAGAGGATTGCCGATTCCCCGTGGGGGCCTGTTCTCCGTACCCAGTGGGCCCCTTAACCCTGACCCCCTACCCCGTGGGGCCGTGCTCACCCTACCCCGGCGGGGCTCACTCGCCCTACGCCGGCGGGGCTCACTCGCCCTACCTTCCGGCGCAGCAGCTTTACAGGCCGTATTCGCCGACTCTGTCGCGATCCAGCGAGGACAGGAAGAGAAAGCGAGCTTTCGAGTACGCTATCCCGGATGACATCTCCCCCGAGCTAGAAGAGCAGAGCGGCCGCAGATCGCAGACGAGTAAGTGCAGGCGCAAAGCAGCTCAGAGTTACGAAGACATCCAAACACAAAGAGTAATGGCGAATGTAAGAGAGAGGCAGCGCACGCAAAGCTTGAACGAAGCTTTTGCCAATTTGAGGAAGATCATACCAACGTTGCCCAGTGACAAGTTATCGAAGATCCAGACGTTGAAGCTGGCCTCCCGCTATATCGAGTTCCTGTACCGCGTGCTCTCCAGCCCCGAGGGAGAGGCTGGAGGGGCGCAGGCCCCGGGCTCCTACATGGCCCACGAGAAGCTCAGCTACGCCTTCTCCGTGTGGCGGATGGAGGGAGATTGGACCAACGGCCACGATCAACCCTAAAAGAACCAATTTCCATTTTATGTGTACGTACATATTTTACATTTATATGTGGCAAATGTGATTATAAAAATATATATTTTTATACAAAATTTCCTTATAGTAATATGTTTGAGTAAATAGATACACGAAAGTTGTAGAAATATTATAATTATTGTTATTGCAGGAATATATATTGTAAGAGTAAAGAATAGGTTCATATTGTTTACTGCTCTTTTATTGCTAACATTGTTTCAGTGCTTATTCAGTGATATTTCAGGAAATATCTTCATTTACATTGTCAAATTATGCATCAAGATGATACTTAAAAGAATTCATTATCTGCTCTTTTATAGGCGGCGCTAGTTCGATTATTTTATGTTAAAACAGTTTTTGAACAGCTATAAAATATGAATGTGAATAAATAGTTTTGTCCATAAACAAACTTGAATCTTTTAAGAAAGGCTAACAAATACAATATTGTATCGGTGACTAATCCAATATTGAATTTGTAAAGCGGCGTCTCCTCCGACGAAAATGTTTATACACTTTGTGGATAATTAAGTCGGGGCCACAATGTTTTTACTTTCCATGGCCCATGGAAAACAACAAACGTTGTGGCCCTGACCCATGTTTATGGTAATGTTTGAGGTATTGTTTGTGAAATTGGTCGCAAGAGACCGGTCTTTAGCCTTGCTTGAAAGTCTTGAGTTTGTTTATGGACAAAATTATATATTCACATTCATATTGCGTATATTCATTCTCAATATATCACAGTCGCTCGTGTCTAGAATGAACGAAGTATGTATGAAGAATGAGTTAATGATGAATGTCAGTAAGTCTAAAGTCATGGTATTTGAAAGAGAGAGTACGAAAACAGTGTGCAATATAATTGTGAACGCTGAATACTTGGAGAAGGTGGATGAGTTTGTGTATTTGGGTAATATGTTTACGAGAGATGGGAAGGCTGATAGAGATATTGAAAGGAGGGTAAATGCAGGTAACTCCATTAATGGAGGACTGAATGCCGTTGGCGCTAACAAAAAGCTGTCCAAAGAAGCGAAGTTAGCAGTCCACAATGGAGTGCTTGTACCTACCCTGATGTATGGCAGTGAGGCATGGAACTGGCAGAGGAAGGATGGAAGTAGACTGAATGCTGTTGAACCGAGATCCCTGTGACATGGCACGACCAAGTGAATCAGATACTTGAGTCGGGCCATGTCAAGAGTCATAAAAATAGAAGAGTATGTATGAGACGATGTATGAATGTGAATGAGACAAAGAGTGTGTGCCAAGACCGAGGTGTTTGACGGTCCGTCCTCTCTGCCTACCCCTGCGGGGAATCGGCGTGATGGTTACTTAGTTAGTTAATATATCATTTAATTCTTCTTCATATTTTATAGTAAAAATTGCTCCATCTATGAAAAAGTAGATTATGAATTCTTTGTATCACCTTAAGTTAGGTACCTCCCTAAAGCATTTTTCTAATTCGGTTGTTGCGATGGCAGTACCTGTTCGATGACTGCAAAATTAAAATATTGTAATATTTGTTGAACCTGTGGCGTAGAAACTTATTTTGAAAGCTTGTTAAGATTTTAATGAAGACCATTTACAGAATATGCACTAATTGTGGCGCTTTTTTTCTAAAACATTATTTTGCGATAGCTATGCGACATTTTGTAAACATGATATTTTTTTGCATGCTTTGCGCATCTAAATATATTTTGTACAAATTAATCCTTGCTCGCTTTCGATATTGTGATTTTCTAACCTTATAATTTATTGATTGTGAGACTAAAATAAGAATTTCAATCAAAATTATTAATACAGACTTTGAATGAATCCATTGAAGTACAATAACTGATAAGCAGAAGCTGAAAATGAATGAAGACTGAATTCAATACAACGATTTACTTATTACAGATGATGAGAGTTGCAATACTAGGAACAGTAGGTACTTCAAGAATATAATCAATGTATTTTGATATTCCTCTGGATACCATATACAGTTGAACCCCGACAGTTGGCCACCCGGTATACTTATATACAAAACGCAGTTGATTTAGGGAAAATACGTTATATCTACTTACACAAAATATAACTAGGTGCAGAGGGATATACCGCCGAATAACTAAAGTATAAAACATATTTTCTTTCAAATGCACTGGGAATCGGATGGCCGGCCCGTTTCATACAAATCTTAATTTTGGATTTGAGGCCAAAATACCCAACCAAACTGAATAATATTTTTTGTAATCAAAAGGTATATCAAGTATCTACTACGTATTTGTGCTACTTTATTTATTTGTTTTTTAAATTATAAAATATGAGCCATTAAAGATTTTAATACTTGGGCAATTGTTTGCGAGTAATGACTAACTTTTATAAAAATAATTGTGCTATATTTATTATAAAAATAGGATTAAATATAAAAAATAACTAAAAATTATTAAAATAATGCATTTTGAAGGGTGTAAATTTAAATTAAAAATTACCGATTTATGTCGGAACGCAAATTTGTCGTATATAAATTAGAATTACTGCAAATATATATTAAAAATCAAGTAAAATTGAATTATTTAACTACCTATAATGTAAAATACAAAGTAATACAAAAATGTAAAAATGTAAATGTAAAGGAATAAGAGTACCTACCTAGTATTTAAGTACCTATTGAAGTTTATTTGTGATATAGAGGTTGTTTTTATAATGTTTTAAGAATATCAGCCACATAACCAAAGTAAGGCGCTCCGCCCACTGAGGCAACTGAAAACCAACTAAAACCGGCTGTTTTCTCTGTCGTGTTAGCGCCTAACGCCTCCGCCCACTATCGCAACTGAAAACTCTCAACTGCCAACTGTCTTTGTATGACAATGTGATGCCCGCACACTTCACAATCACACAAAACCCCGTTGTCAATGGTAACGCAAGCGGTGACTTGCGACCATCTTGCGACTGTCACGGCTGATTGCCCTGGGCGGCCGTTGCTACAGCCGCAGCTGTCAGCTGATTGTTCTTCTTCTATGGTTAAACAAGCTTTTTGACCAATCAAGACAGAGAAAACAGCCGGTTTTAGTTGGTTTTCAGTTGCCTCAGTGGGCGGAGCGCCTTAATGACACTTGAAAAAAAACAATAGAATAAAATAAAATTCATAATTCAAATATAAAGGAATCCTAGATATTTCTAGGTAGGTACTTAAATACTAGGTAGGTACTCTTATTCCTTTACGTATAATTAAAAAGAGCTCATATCCATTGTTTTGAAACCGATTGTTTCTTCGTCAGGATAAGTTTACACAAAGTAATTTGTTTCATTAAAAAAAAACATTATTCAGTTAGATTGTATATCTTCAGCCTCAAATCCAAAATTAAGGTTTGTATGATAAACTGCTTGTTTACATATATACTGTATATATCAGCGTATAAGTATAAAAAATCGACACACTAAATAAATTCGTTTGATGTCCATACCAACAGTTAGGTAAAAATTAAATTCGTGAAAAAATATACAAAAAATAATAAAAACAAAATATATATTTGTAAAATAATTATAATATCGGGGGGCCAACATTCGAAAGAACAACTGTCGGGTCATCATTACTCTGATTAGAATCAAAAGTTTGTTGCAAGTTGCAAGATTGAGAAAACTTGTCTGATGTACATAATCAATAATCTACTATGTTAATATTTTTCAAATGAGAAATCCTGTTGTGCCAATTAAGTTTAATATAAAAAAAATTGTAGTTTAATCATTTTTATAATTAGTTAGTCAGTTGGGAAAGTGCGCGGCATATAAATCAACGAGTTGTATTCAATAGGTACCAAGAAGTGCCTACCTAAATCAGTGCCTTCGCTAAATAAATGTACACACGTTTAAGAAATGTATAAACCATAAGTTTGTACATAAGAAATGTATATGTTTTTTTGTTGTTTATTTTTGGAATGTTATGCCGTGTTACGCTAACTCCTTCTTTAGCCGACGTTTCGGACAACGTCTCAGTGTCCGAACAAACACATCTGCCCTGATGATGGACACTGTAACGTTGTCCGAAATGTCGGCTAAAGAAGGAGTTGGCGTAACACGGCGTAATATCCCAAAAATAAACAACAAAAAAAACTTTTGGCCGTGAAAATCTTAAATCACATAACAAAAGTTAATTCATAAGTAATTATTTATAAACCAAATTTATACATAAGAAATGTTTAAACCAAAAGTTTGTACATTTTTTTAATAACATTAGCCCGGGAACCATTATACATAGATTGTAATAATCATTTCAAAGCTTACACCCCCTTGAAATGGAGCAAGTGTCTCTATCTATTATATAATATAAGAGGCGGGTATGGGTACCCGCCGCCCCCGGGGACTTCCTAACGCATCCTAACGGTGGGAATGATGGATTCATACATCTGTCACTCCTGGACACATTGACCGCCAGATTACCTCCCACCCTGATACCTTTTTCCTTCCTAGAACTTCCTCTCCTTCCTTTCTCTAAAAATATTCCCCACATGGCATCCCCAAAGATAAGCCCTAAGGGATTTTTTTTCCTGTGTGGAGCTATTGTAAAAAAAACTTTTTTTATAATAAACAGAGAATCTATTAATGTAGGTACTAAAATGTTAAAGGGAAATGGATTTATATGCCAGCACTTGCAGTTTCGCGATAAAAATTTTAAAAAAAGAATAAAAAAATAAATAAACAGTAGTGTTTTTACTATTTCGGTGTGTCAAAATCACCATGAAAATAAAATATAGTCACAATAAAAATGCTCCACACATCAGTTAACTGCGAATGGTTTAGTAGTTTAGTATATTTCTAAAGAACTTAGTTTTTTCGTAAAGCCTAAAACCTGACAGACGCACTTGCCCTGTAGACGTACTTCCCTCGACTGACTTACTCTGATCTCCGGGTTGTTGAAAACTAAATAAAATTATTTTGGCCATTTAAAAAAAAAAAATTGTTAAATTGCATTTTAAAATATGTATAAATGAAATTAACTCCTGATTTGTTCAATTGTTATAGTATTTGTAATTGTTTCATTGTGTTAATCTAACGCCAGTTTTAGAATTAGGTAAGGTAATGAAATGTAAATAGGATATAAAGTAGTTTCTAATCAACAGCTAGATATATCAAAAATATAACAAGTTATTTGTAGAATAAGTCTAAATTTTAATGCTTTTTTTCATAAGTAGCAATTACTTTGTGGTTAGGCGTTATATTTTTAAATAAAACACACACTTAGTATTAACCACGAATATTTATTATTTTATACAACGACCAAGCTTCATCAGGATATATATCTAATAATAAAAATATTTAGTTATTATTATGTCCTAATGAAGCTTGGTCGAAGCGAAACCAGTCGATGTATAATATAATACATATTCGTGGTTAAATACGTGTTTGTTTTATTTATAAATTAAAGGATTAGTTCTTTAAAAAATTGTGATCTTTATTTTTGGTCTTGTGATAAATAATATAATCATGTTATAGAATATGAGTTCCATTTCTCTTAAATATTAAGTTGACAGGAATTTTTGGTGAATTTTCGGGATGGAAACTTTTTGATTCACCTTGGTTACTATAAAAACTTATACTATTTGCATTCGGGGCGTTGGGAAAAAACTATATTCAAAATTAAAATTACGTAAAATTAAAATTTGCTTTCGTTGTACGGGATGACAGCCATTTACAATAATTTCTTTGTGTAGCAAATGTTCTATGGCTTTTTGTAATATTGGTATTCTTGATAATATACCATAACAAAGAGGTAGAAGAGACCATGTTACCGGATCACTAGTATGATGATTTTTATTACATTACAAGTGTATTTATTAAGTTCAAAAGTTTTTCATATTTAATACAAAATAGGTTTTCAGACGCGCTCGCGTTTAGACAGGTTTTTTTATCGTTTTATTTTTAAACTTAAAAAAATAGTTTTGATTGTAAAAAGGTATTTAAAACCTTTATTTTATTTCCAGAGTTCGTCCAAACTAGTGGCTAAGTAATAGGAAGAACGTCTCTTCTAGCATTTAATTATGATGCAGTATCGGTAATACCATCATAATCGTAAATATCATAAATACCATTTTTTTAAGAGTTTCAAAAGACTTCAATAATTTAGGCACATGTATCGTGTTGTCCAAAACCCTTGTTAGATGCCAACTAGAGCATAACTCTACGTTATGGTCTCCCTTTTACAATATTCATTCCAACCACATTGAATAGATTGAGCATAAGTTCCTGAGGTATATAAACTATAAATTGCATATTCCTTCATAAAACATTGATAATAATTACTTTTTGATTTACCTACTGAATAAAATGGCCTTACTAAAACTTTCAGAACGACGAATAAACACAGATTTAATACTATTACATAAAATACTGTCCTGAATTGCTTCAATCAATCAACATCCACATACCCAAAAGATCTTGGCCGTAATTTATACCTTTTTTATTTTAACAATACGACATTTTCTTATCAAAATTCCCCCATTCCGAAACTTCACAGTCTCGAAAATAAATATTCTGAATAAGTTTAAATATTGTTTATTTCAATTCTTTTTATAATGAGATACAAATATGCGTTTATCCTGCAATTTTTGTTTATAATTAATATCTATATATTTATGTGAGACTTCTTATCATTTTTACCAATGCATTTTATTTTACTTTTATTGTAAGTAACATTTTATTTTTTTCAGTGTTTTATGTTTTCTTTATTGTTTTGATTTTGAAGTATTTAAAATAATTGTGGTACTCAACTAGTAAACTAGAATTTACAATTCCGTTGGGGCGTGTAATAAATTAATAAATAAATAACAAAATGTCTAAGAATATGGACAGATATTATTGAAAATGGCTGGTACGACGAAAGCTATTCTTCATTTTATGTTATAGGTATTTTGAATGCTGAATTTTCCGTCGCCCGAATGTAAATAGTCGTCGAATGGAAAAGTGAATCGAAAAGTTTTTTTTTCTCAAAAATAATCGTATTAAGCGTTTCCAGCGTACCCAAAAGTTTCCTGAATACATAATTATAATTATTGTATAGTACCTAAGTAAGCACGATAAAATATATTATTATATTATGTATTATTTTAGATATATAATTATTTTAGAGTAAACTGAAATATATAGATGTATGCAGATACTAATGTGACACGTGAAATTTTTAGTAAAAACATGTAGTTTACCCCTTCGGACAACGAAAAAATATTATATGTCAAAAATTCCCGCTTTTCATTCAATTTCAAAAGATTCGCAATTTTGTAACGTATCCCAAAATGAAATACTGTATTTGAAAGTAAATGAAACACAATTTCAGATATTTTATTCACAAACTTAATGTTTTTAAAATCGGTCTCCGATGTTAATAGTGCAAACTAAATGTTCTTAAAATCGCTCTCCGATGTTAATAGAGCAAACTTAGGGGGTTTCTCACCATCCTCCCAATAGCTTATCTACCCTAATAACGAATATTATTAAAAATATAAATAAAATACTCGCAGTGGTTAGAAAACTCGGCCAACTTATCCAATATATAGCCACCATTCATAGGTTCGAGTACCGAATTATAAACTCCAACCTAATAAATAAATAAACCGTAAATCGTAAATATTCGTTATTAGTGTAAATAAGCTATTGGGAGGATGGTGAGAAACCCCCTTTTAATGTTTTTAAAATCGTTCTCCGGTGGTTTTTCTTGTAAACACTGTATTCACCACTTTACACAAAAGTAAAATATAAAAAAAAAAACACATTTAATTCTTCGATAGTTTTGTAAAGGTACAATTTTTGCCTTTTCATTTTTTACATTAAATATAAGAAGTAGAAGTAATTAATTAAAAAATTGCATACCTTGATCGGGTGAACTGTTTTGCGGTTTATTTGTTTTATTGATTTTTTCAAATTATTCGGAAACGTCTATGATAAACTTTGAAGTGCCTAGAAATAGATTGGCATTTTTTTTTCTAAATCTGTTTATATTATAATTTAACCTATGTCGGACCATAATAAAAAGGGAGACAGGGTGAGTTTTACGAAGACGTGTCATTTGGTCGGGTAGTTTATAAAAGTAATACATAACAAATAATATGAGATATGAAGAACTAGAATATGAGAAATATTGTATGAGATGATGGAATATAAGGAATGATTTCAAAGTTGATAAGATTAAACACCCATATCTACATATATATTTATGTATACGATAGTTTTCCCCTGATTTATATCTATATATCTAACAACCAAATATATAAATATGGGTTAAAATTTTGTGTGAATAAGTTTTTATAGATGAATTACTGTTTTCCTATATTGTAATATCCCTCAGTAATTTTAACATGTTATATGCGAATGAGTAATTTTGTATTATAAAACAATGTTTGTTTTTAATAAATATTATTTTTATTAAACCTCGAATTCTTTATTTTTGGTAACCTTAATCATTTGTACAGCGCCGATTTTTTGTAAAAATAAATCACCTTGGGCGGTTTGTTAATATTTGTCTGGAGCCAGTGAGACTATGGCATCCCCAATTGGGGTATGTTGTAAGGCTGAAGGTAGTGGGAAGGGGAAAGAGATGGGGAAGAGGAACGTGGGGAATCTGTCAGGAGTTCTATCCACTTAGCTGCGGCGGCTTATCTCTTACTAGTATACTTATACTAGTGTATACGACGTAATAAGCGGTAATTGTTGAATGAAACACCAGTATATATTAAATCATTTGGCGGGTAAGAGCTAAGCCGCTGTAGCTTAGTGGATAGAGCTCCTGACCGGCACTCAGAGGGACACGGGTTCGAGTCCCGTCGGCGGCATGTATATTTTCTCAAGAGGTTTTTTCAATATGGATGAGTGTTTTAGGCTAATAATTATTGCTTATAATAATTTTTACCCTTTGGGCTGTGCATAAAATATTGTCTTAAACATTAGTTTATCAATTAAAAATTATCAATTCAATATCAGTTATATTTTGTACTGTATTGTAATATTTACAATTTGGGAGGCCAATATGGGTGCTGCCACTCGGGAACCATCTATTGGATTATCAACACCTCTGCCATAAGTCGTTCTCTAGCATGCCTGCAGATCGCTAACTAATAAGGGACAGTTCACAATGACTAAGTGTCCATAATATATTCGACATCAACTGTTGTTTTACGTTAGCGATCTGCAGTTGTCCTAGGGAACGATGAGAAGTTACCAAAAGTTATCGATACAATCCTTATCGATCAAATGTGCTAGGGGCCTGATCGGTAGAGATAGATTGATAGAGAACTTTTGACTTCTCCAACAGTATCTAGGAATATCGCCTTTCACCGCAGTGCGAGGGATAGATTCATACGCCCGTCATTTTTGGACACACTGACCCTAAAGATTCCTACCCAACCTTGAAATGTTTATCCTTTCCAGAACTGCCTCTTCTTCCTTTCCTAAAAAGACCCCCTATAAAGATGACAGACGCCCTGAGGACCTCCTGAGTGGAGCAAATGAAATTTTTTTTCTGTGGCTTAAAGGTGGAGACTATATACAACTAACATATACTTCGACGGCCTCTGTGGTCAAAAAGTAAGGCTCTTGACTAGCAACCCGAAGGTGGGCGGTTTTATTTGATTAATTTGTTGAAGTAAATACTTCTTTACGCACGCTTGACTTAAGGGGTAATCTGGCGAATGTGTAACAGAAATTGAAATGCGTTGCGAGGCGAACGAACTCACTATAGAAGCAAGAGAGAGCAGTGCGCGCGCACATTTTGTTTCTCTCTTCCTCTCATAGCCAGTGCATAAAATATTTCAGTCAGTATTTTTAAATACCAGTGACGCGCCAAACGCGGCGGGGAGTGGACGTCAATCGATCGGGCGAGGCGAATGATAATAAATTTTAATAAATATTTGTAGAAAATTAATATATGTATATATATGTATATATTTTATACACATAAATATATATATGGACATACATATGAAGTATTTACTTCAGTCGTGTGGTCTAAAGCACACTGGTATTTTTTTAATTTAATTAAATTTGTTATTTTGATTGATTAATTAAAAATAGTATTTCTTCAAACTTCGCAAAATCACTTTGTGGCGTCATTTTGAATTAAATTAAAACAAATAACTTTGTTTAAACCACTAATATCATCACAATTACCTACATGTTTCAAAACCGATGGTTTCTTCGTCAGGGTAGTAATGACATTAATAACTAAATAAACAAACAAGTATAGACTAAAAAGAACTATGGACAAAAATATTTTATTTTTTATTTTTTTTTATTTTAATATTTTATTTTATTTTAAAAATAGTATATTTGCGGCACGTTCCAGAGTGGGGGATGCTCTCAGTATCGCCGTGGTGTAAGACCACCATTCAGAAGTAAAATTGCTTTGGTCGTGTTTGGTGACCAGATCTGAATAGCCAATTTCTTCCCCACCTTCCTCTTCCCCATCTCCTTCCCATTCCCACTACATTCACCCTCACAATATACCCCATTTGGGAATGCCATAGTCTCACTGGCCAGGGAGCAGTTGGGACTCTAGTGCGGTATTCACATTAAAAAACAAATACATATATTTAAAAACACGAGTACATGTAGTAAAGCTAAAAGGTGTTGAATTTATCTTAAAGAGAATCAATCCATAGATTTTTTACATTTCATCTCATAAACGTTTTTTTAAATTGAATAATATACAGGGTGTCCTGGAGTAAAGTGCATTAACTTCGGTAGGTGATTCTACAAGATGGTAGGAGTAAAAAAGATTAATAACTTTTCCAAAATTCCAACTTTTTCCCATACAAAAAGACGTACCGATTTAAAATCCTTAGTGTAAGTACAAAGTTATCCGATAAATTTCCTGTGAGCCTGCCGGGCGCGATAGTGGCGACGTTGGATGGTTGCGATTGGTCCGCACCGTAACAGCGGAAAATTTTTACCAAATACCCTTAAAAGTTGAAATATCAAAAAACGTTTTTTTATCCATTTTCCTTATTTTATCATGTAGAATCGCCTCCCGAAGTTAATGCACTTTACCCTTGGACACCCTGTATGAATGCGTTCTCTAGTAGCGACCTATGGTCCGCGTTTATGTACGGATCTTTGCTATTACATTATATGGTAGGTATGGAGGTCTGGTATTATATATAATAGTGGGACGAGACACATCTGGCGCTGCAAGGCGGAGGCCATAAAACTCCATCCGAGGATGGGTCGCTATTCGCCATGCTAACTTGACACACACTCACCCTGTATTCATAAATACGGTAGATATGTGATCATTTCAGGAATATTGACATAATGACAATACTTTTAAAATATTTATATACAGAACCTCTCGTCTTACTGCGACAAATGCCATTCAAACATCAAAAATAAAAATAAAAATTTTGAAAACTTATTTTGAATTATTATTTTTTTTAATAAGAAAAACTCTCTTTTTAACTTTTGAAGGTTATTCCCATCAATGTAATATATCATTGAAGAAGAAGATAACAAATTATTGTTAAATCTAATTTTTTTAAATATGAAAATGAACAAGACACAGAAAAATAATAAAAGATAATGGTTGCAACTGGGACTCGAACCCAGAACCTTACGTCTTACCGGGACACACACCTCTACCAATTGGGCCACTGCGATCTATTATGAGACTGTCGTAATTGTCAACTTTATATTTCAAATTTCAGAATTAACAATATTATCTTCGACTAATGTTTTTTTTCCCATATTTTTTTTATAAATCTTTTGATGGGAATAACATTCAAAAGTTAAAAAGATAGTTTTTCTTATAGAAAAAAAAAAGAATATTCATTTAGACTTTTATAAAAAGTCAATAGGTGTTCCATAAAATTAAAAATCGGATATATTTATCCGAGACACTATCTAGGTAGCAAATACATTCTTTGAATACTTGTTTCCAAAAATAAAGGTAGCTGCCAATAATATATCTATATAATACGTTCATAGAACACTTGTTTCCAATAAAAAATAAACATAAAATAATATTTTGATGTTTCATTTGACGCTAACTAAACCTAACCGAAGAACATATTATATATTTTTATTATTAAAATATTACTTACCTGGAAGGTCACTTGAGAATAATACTGTTTATTGTTTATTTAGAGACATTTGGATACAGTGTACGCAGAGGATACAATTGGGAAATTGAAAATACCGTTATTTAATTCTGGTATATAGTTTAATAATAATATGTTCTTTAATGAGCGTGTTTGGGAAAGCAAAAGTAAAATTTTATTATGGGGAGTACAATAGTACAAGATTTTGATTGTATTATTTCAATACACAAATTGATGTGTTTTTTTTCTGATTAGATTATTAATCGAAGCCTTACACATCAATATGTCTCTTACCGAGGGACGAACATCATTTAGGAAGATAAAATATTCTAATCAAATCCTTGTACTACTGTACCGCCCATCATAAAATGTTGCTTTTGCTTTCCTAAACACGTTCATCAAAGAACATATATATTATAATTAAAATATAAACCAAGATTATATAATAGCTTTTCCAATAACATGTGATCCCATTTATGTCCCAAACTGTATCTAAATTTCCAGGTAAGTATAGTCCTGTATATTTTCTGCCTTTAGAGAGTATAAAAAAAATACATGTACAATTTTACGCAGCATCGCATTTATTAGTCAAATACATTGTACAATGTACATATATAGTTTTGTATCACTGGTGCATGCAATATTTTAGCCATAATATTTTTTCTAGTCTGTAATTAGAAGTAAGATTGTAGAAATATATTATAAATTTGTACAGGGCCCTTGACGTGATTTTTCACAAAAACGCCGCTTTACAAATCATCCAAATATATTCTTATTTTACGCACCAGATAGGAAAAACTAAACCCTTTCATACACTTTTCCATATAAATGATCATCTAGTAAATCCACGTTATGCAAGTGTATTATATAAGTATAATTAATACAAAACAATACAAGAACAACATGTTAATTTACCAAACTATTAAATGGGAATATAATTCACCGTCTCCAAATATTTTCATATCAGAGGGTTCGGCTCTGTGGAATTCCTAATTTGACTGATAAATCCTACTGATCCCTCAATATAATTATTTAAAAAATCTTTCGTAATTCTACATGTATTTAAAATGACTGATTTTTGCATTTTTATATACAAATTCTTTGACAAATCTAATATGCCTAAATTTTTAATAAGAGAGCTAGGTATAATGCCAGTAGCTGAAATAACAAAAGGTAATAATTTTATAGTCTGAGAATGCCAAATTCTTTTAATTAAAATTACTTTTAATTAATTACATTTAATTAATTAAGATTACTACAACTATTATTATTATTATTCAAAGATTGAAATATATACAAAAAGTGCACAAGTGACCTTTTGGCTCAAAGCGACCTCTTATGGTCAAAAGCTTCTTAAATTTTGTTTTTAATTTTGGGACACCTTCAACACTTGAACGAAGTTATATCTCAAATGGTTTATAAAACTTGTAGAAATGAGAAATAAAGTCTCTGGCTGTGAATGGCATCTGAAGATGTATGTTGTTTTTGTCGGTGCAGATCTCCAGCGCCAGATGCTCGGGCGCCCTAGCGCAGCCGGGTGCGGAACGTGGGAAGCAGACTCGGAGGTAAAACCGACGCCCGGCATAATAATAATAATATTTGGCTGATTTATATAGCGCCGTTTTTGTGAAAAATCACCTCATCTGTACAAATATATATAATAGAATAAGTATATCTGTATTAGTATACTCCGAGGCTGTTGGCGCCAACAAAACTGTCCAAAGAAGCGAAGCCAGCAGTTCACAATGAAGTGCTGGCACCTACCTTGATGTATAGCAGTGAAGCATGGAACTGGCAGAGAAAGGATGAAAGTAGTCTGAATGCTGTTGAAATGAGATCCCTGAGGCGTTTATGTCGTAAAACCATGTATGATCGTGTGAGGAATGTGGAGATCCGCAAAGAATGCAAGGCTGATGTAAGGTTAATAAGTACCCAAGATTAAGTACGGTGTACTTTTTTGAGATGGTTTGGACGAGATGATCATATGGTTTGGGCATGTAGAGCGAGTGAACGAAGAAAGGAGTGTAATGAGAATATATGACGCAAGTGTGAATGGCGTAAGAAGTACGGACGCCCCAGGAAGACAAGGCACGATCAAGTGAATCAAATACTTGAGTCGGGCCATGTCAAGAGTTAAAAAAATAGAATAGTATGATGAGACGATGTATGAATGTGGCAAATAGTGTGTTCCAAGACAGAGTTGTTTGACTGTCCGTCCTCTCTGCCTAGACCGGCGGGGAAACGGCGTGATGCTTAGTTAGTTAGTTAGGTAATAGAATTAGCATATCTGGCTTACAGGTAAGGTTTTTTTTTAAATAAAGATTACTACAACTATATTTATTATGCAGAATTTAAATTTAAACAGAATAGATACAGAAAGCTCTCTAATGTAGCAGGTCATTTCCGATAAACACACTTTTATTAGAAAGTTTCTACTTGCAGAAGATACGACTTTGCACGCGGAGGTCATTATTAAAAACATTTCACATTGCATAATTTTACAGTTGCTATCATCCTTCATTACTATTAATTGATATTACAGAAGATAGGTATGTCACGTATTTTTTTCTTTTTTAAATCATGAATTCCCTTATTGACAGCTTTGCATTATTGCAATCGATTTCATGTAATGTTCATTGTTTTTAATCGTGATGTACATAATTACGAAACCAGAAATATAAATAGAATTAGATTGCCACATATGAAGAAATCAACATCACAGAACTGCCTAACGTAAATATAGAGGACTAAAGATGTATATGAAATGCCTGAAAGTCTGAAGAATAAATGAAGAAAGAATGTATGTATTTAAAAATAAATGTTACTTTATTGTAAAAATATTTTAGTTACAAAATCAAATATTGTTTATATTAGTTTGTACTCAAATGTTCTATAAACTAGGTAAATAAATAAAAAAATAAATAATGTTAAAAAATAATAGAAACATACAAACTAAAAATATATTTCAAAAATCATGTCAATACAATTCCGTTTATGAACTCCCTTCACGCATGCAGCAATATGAAGTAGCTGATATTTTCAACAGCAGCCAAATAATATATTTTCACATATTTTTTAAACCAGTTAGTATGGATTTTTTTCCCAAAATTTTAAATTTGAGTTAATTTTCGTTCAAAAATATGTTTAGACTGTATAATTGATTTGTAATCCATTTTTATGTTTTTAAAATAAATATGAGTGCGTCTAACCTTCACGCGCGGTTGAATAATAATAATAATAATTGGATGACTTGTATAGCACCGTTTTTGTGAAAAATCATCTCAAGGGCGCTGTACAAATTTCAATAATTTCTACAATCTTACAACTACACACTAGACAAATATAAAAAACCTATGGCTAAAACAATGGATGCAAATCCACCGGTTCTTTGATCAGCGATACAAAACTATATTTTCAATGCATCTGAACAACTAGCGCGGTGCTGCCTAAAAATGTACATGTACATGTACATGTTTTTTTTTTTTTTAAATGTACAGGACCATACTTACCTGGACATATAAAGCGTGTCCCGGTTTTGTAAATATTTTCCCTTATATTTTACACAATCAAGGACCGGGTGACGTCACGCACGGTATTATACTCTTGCCGGCGTTTTCGCGGGCTTAATAAAATTCAAACTTGTAGAATTAATTTAATTATGAAAACGAACTTCAAAAAAAAAAAAAAACTAGAGTTTAAGTTTGCATGTCACCTACATGAACAATTTTTTTATAAGTCAAAATATTCTTCTCTCAACTTACCTATTACTGCCATCTACATTTGTTTTTATTTTGAGGGGTTCTCGCGTTCGCTAGAATATTTTTTATTATTATTTTATTAAAATATTTATAATTTTTATTGTACTTCTCCATACAAGCGACCAAACTCAATAGCTGGTGGTAGCTACAACACCAGCTGAGAACTCTTTAAAAATGAAGGCGAGAATCCTTTAAAAATAAAAACAAACACAGGTGGCAGTAATGGTATTTACGTACGCCATTTCCGTTTGAGAACGTTATTTCCGTCCGAAAAACATCAGAATTACTCGTCATATCGCGCCTAAACAAGTTTTACCTCTATCAAAGTAAGTTAAGTTGAGTTAGAATTTTTTTGCAAGGGAACATGGATATTTATAAGTAGGTGTACAACATACCTACTACAGCATCTACAGCCTAAAAGATTGGTGTGGGAATTCTTTCGGAACGACCAGCAATGTCCGAGCGGGCTACGAGCGACGAGCTGCAAGGATTACCTCATCTTTATTGCCTTACCGCCTAATCCTTCAGGACCTAATGACATCAACAACAAGAACACATAATACATTGTTTTCACACTGTAAATTTACCGATTTTGTACGTATTTCCCACTAATAACGGGTAACACTCGGGCGCCGGAGCCGAGGTATCCCCCGTAATGCCTTTATTACCTACTGGATTAGGAACTCCCCGCACGATGTTTCTTTCAAGTCCCATCACCAGACAGCCGGGGACTTCTATCCAAGTGTTTCTTCTTCAAATTTACTAAGTTTAATAAATAAATTAATAATGGTGTATTTAAAATTATCCATGCTCAATATTATGTTAATTTAAGCCATTAATTTAATTGCCAAGACCGAGTTGTTTGGCGGTCCGTCCTCTCTGCCTACCCCTGTGGAGAAACGGCGTGATTTTTTTTTTACAGAGAAACCTCACAAGAGTCCCAACTGCTCCCTTCTGGAGCCAGTGAGACTGGCATCCCCAATTGGAGTATGTAGTGAGGCTGAAGGTAAGTGGGGAAGGGAAGGAGATGGGGAAGAGAAAGGTGGGAAAGTACCTGGCTATTCAGATCTAGTCACTAAACACGGCTAAAGCCATTATTAAGCAACGTTTCAATTCTGAATGGTGGTCTCACACCAGGGCGATTCTGAGAGTATCTTCCACTCTGGAACGTGCCGCAAATGTAACATATATTATTTTTATTAATTAATTGTGAAATAACACAAATTAATCAATTACAATTTATTTGCGCACGCCGGGTTCGAACCCGCGACCTTCCGAATGGGAGTCAAGTGTCTTACCACTCGGCACGGACGGTCGTCGATGGTTGATTGGTTAGTTAGTTTTATGTTAATTTAATGAAATTACTTGATTTATCGGTCCTAATACCATG
This sequence comes from Limnephilus auricula, assembly GCA_951813805.1. NCBI lineage: Eukaryota > Metazoa > Arthropoda > Insecta > Trichoptera > Limnephilidae > Limnephilus > Limnephilus auricula. The sequence goes on from OX638391.1 coordinate 1,519,473, forward strand.
CGGAAAAACCAAAGGTGGTTTTGATTTTTATACAAATCTAGAGTTTTGACTGTCCAAAGAAGTGAAGCTAGCAGTCCACAATGGAGTGCTTGTACCTATATTGATGTATGGCAGTGAGGCATGGAACTGGCAGAGGAAGGGTGAAAGTAGACTGAATGCTGTTGAAATCAGATCCCATGTATGGTAAAACCATGTATGATCGTGTGAGAAATGTGGAAATCCCCAAAGAAAGCTGATGTAAGTGTAATTAGTAAAATTAAGAAAGGGACCCTCAGATGGTTTGGGCACGTAGAGCGAATGCACGAAGAAAGGAGTGTAAGGAGAATTTATGATGCAATTTTGAATGGTACAAGGTAGGACGCCAGAGGAAGACATGCCACGATCAAGGGAATCAGATACTTGGGTCGGGTCAAGAGTCAGAAAAATGTATGAGACAATATATTATGGATGTGAATGAGGCAAAGAGTGTGTGCCAAGACCGAGTTTTTTTGGCGGTGCGTCCTCTCTACCTAGTTAGAGTTTTATTTCAATTTTAATAAAATTGTTTACACTTCACCTTCAAAATAAGAGGAAGGTTACACATATAAGACTACATTAAATTTAGAAACATTTAAAACAAAACAACGCCGGGTATACGTCAGACCTAATTGATCGTAGAATACAATATTTCGGGTCTAAATATGGTTAAAACGGTAATGGTTTATTTATGGTTAAAACTAACAAATGTCTAATGTAGTCGATATATGTATTTATGTCCCTGTCTTTTTAATATTGTGTTTCTCATAATGTGAAACATCATCACATTATGTAGCGTAATCAATTAAAGTTGATTTTATTTTAAATATGAAACCATATATTCAATATTATAACTATGTGTATAAAACGAGTAGATAAAAGCTTGTGCCACCGTGATAGATTGTAACATGACCTACACATTTCCATTGTAGTTTCTTGATACCGTCCAGCAGAAAATAATCTAGCTTTTTCCTCTATACGGGCCTCCATGCATTCAAGCCTAAAACTGCATCTGAAGAATTTCGGATAGGGATGGGATTACCGCGATCACATTATTACATGCGTAAGTGATTATTTTTTTAACCGTCTACACTCCAAGCATTCGAGTGGTAAATCGCATCTCATGTAATGCCAATTCCGTCGAATTTTAAAGATTGAATTTGTCTTCCATTGCCCCTCTCGATTTCATTAACGCCCCTTAGTTTTCTTTGAGCCTTCTACTGCCCCCCCCCCCCCCCCCTCTCTCCTGTAAGCCTCCAGAGCCCACAAGGGGGCGTTATCACCCCCTTTGAGAAAGACTGCTCTACACACATAACAAAATTAAAAATGCTCTGGGAACGTTTTATCATAATATGAAGCCTCATACCATTACACGGGGTGTCCGGCAAAGTGTAAGTAAAAAAATTATTTACTTACATGATAGTAAGTAAAAAAGATAAATAACTTTTTTCAAAATTCCAACATTTAGGGGTACTTTTTGGTAAAAAGATAAAACTAGAACGGCGCGTGCGGCCTGCACCATTAGGTATTTTCCGGTGTTACGATACGCGCCAATCAAAACCAACGTCGCCACAACTCGTCCGGCTGACTCACAGCAAATTTATCGGGTAAGTTTGTACCTTACACTAAAGATTTTAGGTACGTCTTTTCCAAAGTTGTTAATCTTTTTTACTCCTACCATTATGTAGAATCACCACCCGAAGTTAATGCACTTTGCAACTGGACAACCGGACTGGACAATCTGTATAATCAATTACGGCCTTACTAAAAAAAAAACACTCCGCGGCCGTTAAACGGTGTTTTAAATGTGGCAACGCTGGAAATTTTACTTGTAAATTGGAGTTTTCATAATAATCCGCTAGGTGGTGTGATTGATGCGCCTGCGCATTGCTTTACCGCTGAAAAAAATAGCCGCGAATGCAGAAGTTAGTCGGTCGCGATTTTGTATGTGATTAATATGATGTTTTCGTTAATGATTTGAATATTTATGACTAATTCGCACTTATATTCATGTAATCAATATATTTACTATTAATTTGTGTTGTTTTTCGTTAGTTTAAGTCAAATTGTGGCACTAAAATCGCGTGTTCTAAATTAAGATGTCAGAAAATGGTTCATAGGTTATGTTCAGAAATAATTTGCATTTTAAGATCTTTATTTTATTATAAATTCTTGAAAGTGATGTTTTTTGGTGACTAAAATGTCTAATACATATTTTAGTAAACGTATCAAAGAAATTAATGCCTTAAGATGTGCAAGCAATGTATTAAAACGTGTGTTTTTTTATTGTAAATTTTTGGATATGAAAAGCGAATTTCAAGATTTTTTTACATTTTTTTATTGTTTGAAGGAGTAAAAAGTGAGGTGACAGATTTATTTTAAAATCATTAAATAAAAGGACTGTGTTTTTTGAATTTTGAATTTTTCCAAATATTTCAATGTTTTAATAGAAAGTGTTTGGGGTAAGTGAGTTTTTTTTTTCCAACTTGATGTTTGAATCTTAAAATACTACAGTTTTTAAACATTTAAGTATATTTTAGATATGAAAATCTTAAAGGTAATTAAATTTTGGTTCTAAAATGGTATTTGTTTTTACAACTGTTAAGTGTCCGATGACACCGTGTGGACTGTAAAACTAAATTATGTGGCGAAATTACGAGTGTGTTAGATTGTGTTTTTAAATCGACAAGGGAGGAAGGAAACGATAGGAATGGCCCTTACCTTGATGATGAGGTGACAGCTCCCAGTTCTTCTTTACGATCACTTTCCAATGATGATGACCCGATGGTCTTCACAACAATTATAATATATTTATATTATTGTTATTTGCGAGATTTGCGAAATGCTTGTACAAGCTTGGTCGAATTTTCAAGAACAACTGAATGTTTTTATTCAAAACAAGGAAGTCCAAAAGTGTTCTTTTTTCAAGTGTTTTAAATCATCTTCTTTGCTTCTTGGGTAAGGGCCTTGATGTGAAAGGAAGGGAATCACAAGGAAGGAATATTTGGTAAGGAACATGGGTATAATGGATTAATGTCCTAAAGTTATTTCAACACTAAACATTCCGCCGGCCTTGAGAAAATGTGATAATTTTCTCAATAATTGTGCATCAACGACACGAAAGAAAAAGAAAGCAAAAAAGAAAACGACAACAAACAAAATTAAATGGTAGAATTAATAACGAAATTAAAATTATAAACTAAGCAAAACAGATATTTAATCAATAGGTAGTCGATACAGTTTTACCACGGGACGTTTAAAAACACCCTGGGGAGTACATACCGAAACGACACGGATAATTCCATCAGCGCCGGGAAATAGTTCAACGACTCGTCCGACAGGCCATCGCATGGGGGCTGATTGCGAATCATCAATCATAACTAGGTCGTCAACTTTCAAATTAGGGTTTGTCGTAGCCCACTTGTTTCGTTGTTGAAGAGTGTGTAGATATTCTTTCCGCCAACGATTCCAAAAATGTTGAGACATTTGTTTCAATAGTTGCCAACGCGATAAACGATTCATTGGTACATCCACAAAATCTTCTTCAAGAACAGAAACGAGGGGAGCCCCAATCAAAAAATGGGCAGGAGTTAACGGGTCCATTTCAGATGGATCCGGCGATAGCGCTCCAATGGGTCGCGAATTTAAAATTGCTTCGACGCGAGTCAGAACTGTGGTTAGTTCTTCAAAGGTGAGGATTTGATCTCCCACAACCCGTTTCAAATGGGGTTTGGTTGACTTAATTCCAGCCTCCGACAATCCGTTGAAATGATGTGCGGAGGGAGGATTAAAGTGCCAGGTAATTGAACGAGTGACAGTTGCATCCACAAGTTTGTCGTTGTTTTTGGGTGCATTTATGAATTTAGGGTTAATTTTAAAACAAACAATGCATTTGCTCAGACAATGTCGAATAATAGGATGGCGAGCATTTTCCGAAATTTGTGCGTAACGAATACGTCCACCGACTCTCAATATTCCATTTTTAAATGGAGCGAGTTTTTGAAGTTGTGTCGAACAGACATGATGCGACTGTATACTGTCTATATCTTGTTGAAAATAAATAGTTTGAACAAGCTTAATGCAACATGTCAAAGATAAATTATTTTCTTTTAAAGAGAGTGGGGAAAATACGTTGAAAGTGCCAATTGATTTTGAACGTAATTTATTAATAAATCGACGACACCAAGATATAACACGTAATAATTTCGATAATGAAGAAAATTTCAGTAGAAACTCTTGGTCACAAGTTGACACATTCGTTACGAATGAGATCAAGTTTTTCGATTTGTATTCTGGTAGTTGTTCTGCGGGAATAGTTTGAGGTTTAACTAGTAACCATTCTTCCAAAGGTGATGATAGAAAGTTAGGTCCGTACCACCATAACGATGCGTCAGCGATTTCATTTGGAAAAACTCCTCGTGATCCCAAGTCCGCGGGATTATCTTGCGAGGAAATGTGATACCAATGTTCATGCGGTATATTTTCAATTATAGCTTCAACACGATTTGATATAAAAGTTTGCAAAAGAAACGAAGGTGTCAACCATGCCAATACAATGGTCGAATCCGTGAAAGCGATGATTCTTTCTATTTGAAGTCTATCTTTGTATACTTCTTTACAATAAGTCAACAAATTTGCCAATAAAACTGCTCCAAGCAACTCCAATCGTGGGATAGATGTCACTTTGATGGGTGCAACCCTTGACTTAGCCAACAAAATATGGCTCGATATTTCTTTGTTGTTAATTACAACTAAATATACAATTCCACAATATCCTCTTTCAGAGGCATCTGAAAATCCAACAAGTATACAACGACTTTGTGGACATGTTCTAACATATCGATCAATTCTTAGATTGGCGAGGGATGGAAGTTCTGTTATGTATTTCTTCCATTTCAAATTCATTTCCGAAGGAATTTCATCATCCCAACCAATTTGAATTTTCCACAAGTTTTGCATGAAACATTTAGCAATAAAAACGACAGGATTAATAAAACCTAGTGGATCATATAAACGTGCAATTGTGGATAACATTGTGCGTTTGGTACAGTGGCCATTAACAACATTATTAATTTTATATGTAAATGTATCAAGCGAAGGGATCCATTGAATTCCTAATATATTAATATTTTTCTTATCAGCATCCAATTCAAAACTTAAGGGTACTTCCAGGTAACTGACAGGAATGTCTTTTAGTACTTCAGGACAATTACTAGACCATTTTCGTAGTTCAAAACCACCTTTTTGAAGTAATGCAATTAATTCCACTATACGATGTCGAGCGCTTTCCAAAGTTTGCGCACCACTGATAATGTCATCAACATAGGTATTGTCAATTAATGTGCTAGCAGCCTCTGGGTAATTCAATTTTTCAGCATTTGCTAGTTCATGGAGTGTACGGATAGCGAGGAACGGTGCAGATGAAGTGCCATATGTAACTGTCTGAAGTTCGAATTCCTTTAAAGGATGACTAGGCGATTCTCGCCACAAAATACGTTGGAAACGGCGAGAGTTCTTATCCATGAGTATTTGTCGATACATTTGACGTATGTCAGCGGTAAAAACGATTTTGTGTATTCGAAAATTACACATCAATTCGACGATGTCCTTTTGTAATTTGGGACCGACCAAAAGTATGTCGTTCAATGACATACCCGATGACGTTTTAGCACTTGCATCAAAAACAACCCTTAAGCGAGTGGTAGAACTCGTCTCCTTTATTATTCCATGATGAGGTATGAAGTAATTACCAACAATTGGCGATTGAGATGGTATTTCCATCATGTGTCCTAACGATAAGTATTCTCTCATGAACGAAATATATTGGGATTTGAAATCAGGATTTCGATCCAGTCTCCTTTCTAAATGCGTGAGACGTGACAATGCTGTGTCATATGATTTTCCCAATTTCTCCGGGGTTCTCTTAAATGGTAAAGATACAACGTACCTCCCATCTTTGTTACGGTAGGTATTTTCAACATATAATTGTTCACAACGAAGTTCATCAGGCGATTGAATTTTCTTCAAAAGAGGAACGTTTTCGATTTCCCAAAAACATTTAAGTTTTTCATCTATTGATTCCTCCATTGAAGTGAAAAATGAGTTAATAGAATGATTTGATGGTTTGACACTTCCCATCAAAACCCAACCTAATTTGGTTTCAATGGCTACAGGTTCATTTTGATTGCCAATTAATTTACCTGAGCACAATAACGACGCAAAGATATCACTTCCGAATAGGATATCAATTTCTGAAGGTATGTAGAATGTAGGGTCTCCCAATTGGAGTCCTGCGATGTGTGACCACTCATGCTCGACGATACGAGATGACGGCATATTTGAACAAATGTTATTCAAAATAAGAAAATCTGTCGTAATACCAGATTCCTTCGAGGCGACGGGACGAAATTGTGTTTTTATTAATCCGTTGGAATTAATTGTAGGAATGTTGCCAATACCTAGCACTGCAAGTGACTGCTTCTTTTGACGAGGCAAACCTAAGCGTTTGACGCAATTCTCCGAAATGAAATTAGCCTGGCTGGCGCTATCGAGCAAAACTCTAGCCTTTTTGAAAACGCCATTTTTGTCCAATATTTCAACATAGGCTGTAGATAACAACACCGATGTGTTAGTTTTATTGTACACCGTTGTCAAAGCAATTGGTTCCGACGAATTTTCTTGAGGTTCTGGATTTTCCAACATTTTCTTTGGAAAATGCAACAGGGTATGATGTCTTGCTTGACAATGCTTGCAAGAAAAGCGAGATTGACAATTTTTCGCATTATGTCTCCCTTGGACCAAACAATTAAGGCATAGATTATGTTCTTTTACGAATGAGTATCTATCCTTTGCAGAAAGGTTTAAAAATTTGTCACATTTATGAAGAGCATGTGGCGATTTGCAAGCAAGACACTTGATTTCAATATTCGATACAAACGAATTAACATTACTATTATTGCTCGAACGACTTTTAAAATTATAGGCCTTCGATGGAACTTTATTAACATTTTCCTTTTGTGTCATATGTTCCGGAATAATACCTGACGCCATTTCCTTAGCTAAGCATTGTCCCTCCAAAAACTGCAATAGTAGATCGAATGAAGGAATTTTTTCCGACTTGTGTTGTAACTCAAAATCAATACGCAATTCTTTTGGTAATTTGCGTAGAACAATATGTAACAATATGAAACTCCATTCACGTACCGGAAAATTTAAAACTTCCAAAGCGGCAATGTTTTCTTTCAGCATTGAAATAAATTGCCTCAAATTGTCATGAGCCTTTACGGGCTGGGATGACAAAATTACCTCCACGTGTATATCAGCCATTAGGCGTACATTATCATACCTCGTCTTTAGAATATGATAAGCAATAAAGTAATTTCCTTCCGAAATCGGCAAATGTTTCACGCATGTTAGTGCCTCACCAGTGAGACTACTTAATAAATATTGCATTTTTTGAACGGAATTTAATGAATTATTTGAATGAATTAACGAGTCAAAAGTGTTAATAAAATTCATCCATTCTGTTGAAATTCCAGAAAAGACTATCAAATTCAACTTAGGTAACGAAACATTAGTCAAATTATAGTTCATTGTTTTATTGTCGATTGCAACTGTTGATTTTTCAGGAAACAGTTGGTTAAAATATGATTGTATTTCGTAATACATATTTTGTATCTCCGAATATTTCGATTGTAATACCGTTACATCAGCCTCATCCTTTTTTGTAGCTTCTAGAGATATATGAGCCTGAATAAAGTTTTCTCGTACAGTTACGAGATCTGTGTAACGTATTTTAAAAGCATCTTTGTCAAACAAATTCGTTGTTTGAATTGCTTTCAAAGCAGACGCACGAATACTCTCCATATCCAGCACTGACAATCTATATTTAATTGAATTGGATGCCATTTTTGAATATTTAAAACCAAAAAAATTCAAACCAAACAAAAAAAACAATAACAAAACTGCGTAAAAAACTGTCACTCTTTACAGTTTACCTTGACAACGAAATCATAAACAAACTTCACTGCGTATCTATGGAAGCAGGGCTCTACGTTACCATCAGTTACCATTAACAGTGCTCTACGTTACCGACGATTGGTTTATTTATGGTTACCATTAACAGGGCTCTACATTACCGACGATTGGTTTATTTATGATTAACAGGGCTCTACGTTACCGACGTGACTTCAAACTGATGCCTACTTATCGAATGCTACCGGAATTGCAAACAAATCATGTCAATATGATTACCTAATTAATTATTAATCTTTATGCGTAATAATGAATTATTGTTGAAATAGCTTTACGACAGGAACGGAATTGAAAGGATGCGAGTTTAAAAACACAATCATTTGAATTGAAACGATATTCAATTTGGCGAATTTTTTGCTAAAAAACAACAAACAATATGTAATTTAGCGGGAATGTGATTTATATCCGGCTACAAGGATCAAAATGTTAAGTGTCCGATGACACCGTGTGGACTGTAAAACTAAATTATGTGGCGAAATTACGAGTGTGTTAGATTGTGTTTTTAAATCGACAAGGGAGGAAGGAAACGATAGGAATGGCCCTTACCTTGATGATGAGGTGACAGCTCCCAGTTCTTCTTTACGATCACTTTCCAATGATGATGACCCGATGGTCTTCACAACAATTATAATATATTTATATTATTGTTATTTGCGAGATTTGCGAAATGCTTGTACAAGCTTGGTCGAATTTTCAAGAACAACTGAATGTTTTTATTCAAAACAAGGAAGTCCAAAAGTGTTCTTTTTTCAAGTGTTTTAAATCATCTTCTTTGCTTCTTGGGTAAGGGCCTTGATGTGAAAGGAAGGGAATCACAAGGAAGGAATATTTGGTAAGGAACATGGGTATAATGGATTAATGTCCTAAAGTTATTTCAACACTAAACAACAACATCTCAAAAAATAATAAATATATAGGACATTAAAAAAAAAATTCGAAATTCGTTGAAAATTACAAATGGAACAAATATATACAACAGATAAACTACCCTCCTTGGCCGTGTAAGCAATGTACATATCTTTCCATGAACAATTTTTTGTCAGTTTTTAATTAGTAAGGATTCTTCATACATGGTTGTTTGACCATTGTACAAATTTTTCAGAAAGTTTTTTAGTAAGGCTGGTAAAATGGCGACGTTGTCAGATCAAAACCATATATTTTGTTTAGTAAGAATTTGAAAAACGAAATGTACAGACTTTACACAACGTCCTACAGAAACACCGTTTAACGGCCGCGGAGTGTTTTTTTTTAGTAAGGCCGTTAATGTTTATTTTTTATAATTTTTTTTTTTGTATATTTTATTTATTCATTTATTTAAATACATGATTTATTGAAAGTACATATAGTTTATTGTGATATTTCACCCTCCATGCTAGGGATGACCCTGTGTTATAGCGGGTGAATTTTACAGTTTGGGGATATACATTCATTAGTATTGGTTGATGATTTTCATTAATTAATACAATACCTCTACAATAAAAAAGTTATACGTAGTTAGATAGGATTACAAGAATAAGATGAAGAAGTTAAAGAATTATTTGAAAAGATAAATTTAAGGAATTATTAGTATATAAATCACAGCAATCAAGGTAGAAAATAAAGAATAAAGATAAATTATGTAAAGATATGTAATACATATTATAATATGTGTACAATAGATTAAAGTTTCTGCCACCGTGATAGGTTGTAACATGACTTAGACATTTCCATTATCTTTTCTTGATACCAGTCCAGCAGAAAATAAATAACAATGTTATTAAGTTACACCTAGACACTGTGTGTGTGGGGCTCTAAACGGTAAACATAATTTTTTCTCGCTATAATAGTATTCAAGCAGTTAACTGACTACCTTATCAACTATCACGCCGTTTCCCCGCAGGGGTAGGCCGATAGGTCGAACCGCCAAACAACTCGGTCTTGGTACACGGCCGACGAAGTCGATTAGGCGTGCACAAATAAATTTTATTTAATTGATTTGTGTTATTTCACAATTAATTATTTAAAATAATATATAGTATATTTGCGGCACGTTCCAGAGTGAAAGATACTTTTAGTATCGCCCTGGTGTAAGACCACTATTGAGAATTAAAACGTTGCTTGAAATGGCTTTAGCCGTGTTTGGTGACTAGATCTGAATAGCCAGGTACTTCCCTACCTTCCTCTTTCTCGTCTCCTTCCCTTCCCCACTTACCTTCAGCCTCATAACATACCCTAATTGGGGATGCCATAGTCTCACTGGCTCTAGACGGGAGCAGTTGGGACTCTTGTGAGATATTCACCATAAAAAATAAAATAAAACATTCTTTGCCTCATTGAAATTCGTACATCGTCTCACATGGCCAAGTATCTGATTCACTTGATGGTGCCATGTCTTCCTCGGGCGACGATGACTTGCGAATGTGTGGGTAAAACCCTGTATGTCCATGTAAAAAATGTGGAGTGATTACTTTTTACCACAGTTGCTGCTTTATTAAATTTTAAAAGTCACTTTTGGGAGGCGGGTATGGGTACCGCCGCCCCGGGAACCATTTATTGCATACGAACACCCCTGCCATAGATCACCAAAAGTGGGTCTATCGACCTCCAGATCGCGAGAGTCTTGGACCTCGACCATGGAGGCCGTCTCCTGCACGACATTAGGCATAATGAAAGTAATGTAAGTAAATATAAGACTAAGAAAACGACCATTAGATAATTTCGGGAAATGAACGAAGAAAGGAGTGTAAGGAGAATGTATTATGATGCGTATGTGAATGGTAGAAGAAGTCGGGACGCCCGAGGAAGAGACGGAACGATCCAGAGAATCAAATATTTGAGTCAGGCCATATCAAGAGTTAGAACAACAGAAGTATGTATGATATGATGTATGAACGTTAGTAAATAAATAAGTTTGCAAAGATAGAGTTGTTTAGTGGCCCTCTCTTTTACTCTCTGCCTACCCTTGCGGGGAAACGGCACGATGGTTAGTTAGTTAACCAGAGGCGAGATGTTATTCCATCAAGATGAAAATGCGTGATAGTGATTTCTAATATTTTTTTCCTTTTTATTTTCTAATTAGGATATACGAAGAATTATTTTGTTCCTGGCTAAATTAGGATTAGGTATTTATTTTTTATACGCAATGTATTTTTATATTTTATTAGCTGATACCCGGCTTGCGTTGAATTCCACTTGAATAAATATTTTTTTCATGTTCGTAATAAGCATTAACTTTGTGGCTCGCCATAATTTACAATAAAATATATAAATTTGTTTTAGACCACTTTAATTTTAATTACACTCTACCGGTTTCGGAAGAACCCTTCCTTCGTCAGGAGAATATTAAAACTCAGTTTTAATATTCTCCTGACGAAGGAAGGGTTCTTCCGAAACCGGTAGAGTTTAATTAAAATTAAAGTGGTCTAAAACAAATTTATATATTTTATTGTAAATATTTTTTTAATCCGTTCATGTCATTTCAGATTCGTCCCCGTTCCCCTTCCTCCTCGAAAAAAAAAATTTAAAAAAAAACAGTTGGATAAAAAGTAAGAAAATATGTACTTGTAAGCTTTTTAAGGTAATTTCATAAAAAAATATCAAGTCAAAAATCTAAAAGAGTCATAAATTCTCCAGTCTTTCAAAATAATTTTCTACTTTTGCCACTAATCTTCTCGTAAATGTAATATCAGTAGTAATGGAGGGTAACAAATGTAAAATCATGCAATGTCCAATGTTTTAAATATAGTTTCCTCGGTATGCAAAGTCGTATCTTCTTCAATCATAAACTTTCTAATTAAGGTGTGTTTATCGGAAGTGACCTGCCAGGTGAGTATCTTTTCTGTAGCTGTTTGTAAATAACAAAATTAGATAGAGCCTGAGAACTCACAACAAATTGTACAGGGCTCTTTAATTTTTAATTCTTTTTTAAACGAAGCTCTACAAATAATGCAATTATTATTATTATTATTGTGGTAATGTTAATGTTGTGCCGTGTATACGAAAATAAATGAAGAATATAAGAAATATTGAATATCAAGCAGATTGTTTGATGGCACGTGCTGGTGAGATTGAGTTAGCGTCAAGTCTTTGCCAAATGTTTCTCTCTGGGCAGATCGGAAGAATGACCCCTGCGTTGTTACTTGGAACTGAACCAAAGGTTTCTTCTTTCCTCCGGTTTCAGTAATGGACGGTGTCTTTGATGTTCCGTTCTTGCCGTTTGTCCAATGGACTTCTTTGTTAACTTCTTACGCTGGTATTTCATGTGACCTTATGTTTGTGCGGTAATATATGTGTAATTCATTCAAATAATTTTTAATCAATCTATAATATAAAAATTTATGTTTGTTTGTTTGTTTGCACCTTATGCGCGGCCATACCGTTCAAACTTTAAGAATATGATGTGCGCATACCCGGGATGGTTATAGGATAGTGAGCTCTGGCGTTATGAAATTATTTCCTATACTATTCATACGATGTGATTAAAGTTTCATCCGATTGCTATTAATTTTTTTGAATTGTTGTGAACATGCCCATGAATACTTCTGTATTATATATACTGGTGAGCTATGGAATAATGAAATTTGCATTAAAAAATTTAAATAAGTTACGCGAGTTGTTGGAAAAATGGGTAGATATATTTTATAGAGTTAGGCGGCAGGGAAAAAAGGCTGGAGGGAGGGGTATACGGGAGGGTCGGTTGGGGAATTAAGGATGGGGGCTTCGCGGGAGGGGGGAAGAGGGAGAGGGAAAGGCGAAGAAGGTGGAAGGGAGAAAGGGGAGAGCGAGAGAGGGGAGGGGGAATACAGGAAGGTTTAAAGGGAACGCGGGAGAGGAAGGGAACGTGGGAGGGGAAGAGGAAGAGGAGTCGGAAGGGGAACGGGGACAAATGGGAAATGACACGAAGGGAGAAATAATTTATTTATTTAATTGGCATTGCAACGCATGCCGGGTATCAGCTATTTTTTTATAAGAAAAACTCTCTTTTTAACTTTATGCAGGTTATTCCCATCAAAATAATATATCATTGAAGTAGAACATAACAATAATAATCTAATTTTCATTATTGTTATCTTCTTCTTCAATAATTTAAATCAGACCCTCCTCACATCTTCTTCAAAGATGACATAAACCCTGAGGGAAATCATTTTCCTCAGGGCCTCACATATTATCGTTAATCCAATCAGATATCTGCAAATACAACATTTTTGAAATAATAAGGAGAGCAATATTCGAATGCTCGCCACAAATCACGTATTGTTTAAACGTGTCTGTGTTTTACATATTAAATTTGTTATGAAATAACACCGAAAGGCATAGAGGTTCGGTGCATTAGTATGACATTTTGAAATATATGTTTGATATATAACAACCGAAATTCATGTGTTTAATTACAGAACCAATCACAAGCATTATCTCGACTAAGCCTATGAGGTGCCTATGTATCTGTTGGTTAATTAACAAAAAAACTATGTATTTCTCTCTATGTATCTGTTGGTTAATTAACAATCAAAACTATGTAATTCTCTCTATGTATCCGTTGGTTAATTAACAAAAAAAAACTATGTAATTCTCTCTATGTATCTGTTGGTTAATTAACAAAAAAAACTATGTAATTCTCTCTATGTATCTGTTGGTTCATTATCAAAATAATGTATAATCTCCCTCCCAGCAATGGGGAAGTTGAGTGAAAAATATTTTCACTTATAAAAAATATGTTCATGTAGATGACATTCAAATATAAATATCAGTTTTTTTTTTTAAAGTTCGTTTTCATAATTAAATTAATTCTACAAGTTTGAATTTTATTAAAGCCCGCGTAAACGGCGGCAAGAGCATAATACCGTGCGGCAGAGTCCGTGACGTAACCCGGCCCTTGCTTGTGTGAAATAGAAGGGAAAATATTTACAAAACCGGGACATGCTTAATACCGACGGAAAAAAATAAATTAAAAAAGTTGTAGTAGTTAGATATTTACTAGTACTAATCAATTCAGTTACTGGAATTTCAAAAAAAGTGCATTTTAATGATTATTTTTTAAATTTAAAAACACGAAATGTCATTTTTCACCGACCGCTATGTTAGGAACTGTTGCAAGTTTCGTTGAAAAAAAAACAAAACTTCGGCCTGGCCGCTCGCTGCGCCGCTGCCGGGCACTGCAACTCAATTCACCCATTACTTATCCGTCGTGAAATTTGCACTAAGTACTCGCTTACTTCTTTAACACTCCTGTTATTGCCAGAATCCCTATTAACCCAAGTCTTAAAAGGTCCGTTACTATAAAACACACCAAAACACCGTTCCATTGTGGATTTCTAGATTTACAATAATCTTTATGGTATTTTTATTAGCTTTAAAATTTAATTGCCATCCATATCCACCATCCATCATCAATCGACGTTCCGTTTTGCGTGATTTTTCAAGTATCAATTCATCCAACAATCAACCGTCGTAGTTACTGCACAATTCCTGCGTTGCTTCTATCATAACATAATTAACATCCATCTTCATAAACATCATTTTACTGTTAGCAGTAAAATGATGTTTTAGTGTTAGCAGTAGTGAGTCAAATCGAAACAAGAAAAACTATCTACAATAAAATATTAAATGACTTTAATTCTAAGTCTTACTAAGAGAACTGAAATCGATAACTTTATCGATCGATAAGCGTAAGTAACATCCGATGATTGTATATCGATATCCTAAGCACGATTTCACCGTTGACAGCCGAACTGATATTGACAGGGAATGAATAAGAAATCGATGTAATATACGTAAATGTACGTAAAATTTTTAATAAATTAGTAAGGTTGAATTTAAATACCTAAATATGCATTGACAGTCTGCATTTACTTTTTGACACTAAGCGGGAGTTGATTAGTGAATGAGGTATTTTGTCTTATTTCAACCACTTTAGTACCTGAAAGATCACACGGAATGAATTGGTCGCATCTTAGTTGAATTATTTAATAATTACTTAGTTGAATCGCGAATTAGTGTGCTTTAGTTTTATAATGAATATTGTGATATTGACCTACTAGATGTTTACAGAAACAATGTTTCGGAGATTTTGACGTCCACATCAGTTAGTTGTAATAAATACTTAAAAGAAATTTTAGAACTTCATACATTTTTTTTTTCAGAAACGTTTGTTGCGAAACCGATTTGTTTCTGCGTTCTCTAATGTGGTGTTTTCCTTCAACTCTTTCAGAAATACGTAGATTTAGAAATACGTAGAAAGACATATGACGACAGTCCGTGGTCGAAAGGTTAGTCTCTCGACTCCCAATCCGAAGGTTCGAATTTTATTTGATTAATTTGTGTTATTTAACATTTTATTCATTTAAAATAATATATAGTATATCTGCGGCAAGATACTCTCAGAATCGCCCTGGTCTAAAGCTACCATTCAAAATTGAGAAGTTGCGTGAAATGGCTTTTAATGGCTTTGTGACCAGATCTGAATAGCCAGGTACTTCTCCACCTTCCTCTTCTCCATCTCCTTCCCCTTCCCCACTACCTTCATCCACACAACTTGCCCCCAATTGGGGATGCCATAGTCTCACTGGCTCCAGGCGGAAGCAGTTGGGACTCTTGCGCGGTATTCATATGAAAATAAAGTGTTTATAAACAATTGTTTCTCGGTGAATACAAGACTTAAAGATAACACTAAGGCGCTCCGCCCACTGAGGCAACTGAAAACCAACTAAAACCGGCTGTTTTCTCTGTCTTGATTGGTCAAAAAGCATGTTTAACCATAGATGAAGAACAATCAGCTGACAGCTCGCAACTAAAAACGGCCGCCCAGGGCAATCAGCCGTGACAGTCGCAAGATGGTCGCAAGTCACCGCTTGCGTTACCATTGACAACGGGGTTTTGTGTGATTGTGAAGTGTGCGGGCCATCACATTGTCATACAAAGACAGTTGGCAGTTGAGAGTTTTCAGTTGCCTGAGTGGGCGGAGGCGCTTAGGCCTGTCGTTTCCAAATCCAAAATGTCACATTGTTATCAAATGGCTTTTCATGGTTCATTTTTTTTTCTATATTTGAAAAGTCCCCGTTAAACGCCAATTCTAGGTGCATTGAATCGGTCGAATCGTTATTGGGAACGAATGGAAAAAAAATGGCCTTTTGATTACTTTGTCAAACGTGAATTTCTTCGAAACATCTTGGCCTTAATTCCATTTCATGTGTCATATCCACTTTAACTTTGCCTTTGAAGAGAAGTGACCAATACGGTGACAAACAGGCGCATTATAATATGTATTTAAATAACTATTTTGTACCAATGCAAAACCATGGAAAAACTTCAATTCATTAAAAGTTATTCATTAATTTATTTTTAAACTAGGTGGATAGCTTCGTAGTGCCTTTGCTGCACAAACGAAATGAGTGTTGAATTACGTTCGGTCTATACGTGCAGTTTAGACCCTTGCCCCTGATTCTGTTTTTCTAGATGCCCTTCGTCCCAAAGCCTAAAGTTAAATAAATAAAATATTGTACTCAACTATTGGAGTCTTTTGATTGACAAGTGAACGTGTGTTTGGAATTGATGTACGAATAAAACGGAATCTATAAAAGGAGAGTTTCCATATCAGTAGCTTTCTCTTTAATTTTTATACCAGCGACATCCCTAGGCCAATAGGTCGTAATACCAAAATATGTAAATTTGTAGATGTTACCAACATAATGTCAAGCTATACCCAAGATACGTCGAGCCCAACCTAAGCTATCCTCCTAGAGGAATATTATAAGAAGTGGCGTATTACAATAAATCCTTCAAAAAGTGTAGCCATAGTTTTCACTAGATTGCGTAAACGCCCCCAAATATTAAAATGTTTGGGGAGAGCGTGCCTTGGACTTGGACCAAATCAATGAAGTAGAAATGTATTGAAATTTGTACAGTGTCCTTGAGGTGATTTTTCACAAAAACGGCGCTATACAAGTCCAAATATTATTATTATTATTATCGTTTCTCGAAGTCGACGCAAAACTCACTTGTATTAGTAAAAACATATCCAAAAAAAAAATTTAACCACTAATCGCGCCACAAGTTCTCTCTACCCTATGCTTGCTAAGAATAGTACATTATCTACAGACAATAAAATACTTCTATACAGGACCGTTATCAGAACCATATTTTCTTTCGCTACACCTATCTATCTGAAAAGTAATATTATGTACCACGAAAATGTTCATAATTATCCTACGAGAAGATGCAGAGATTTTAGGCTTCCCAAAAATAAACTTTCGTGCACCCAAAACAGCGTGTTTTATAAAGGACAAAAACTTTATAATAACCTACCGAATGCCGTTAAGGAAGCCTCAAACCTTAGCACTTTTCGTAGGACATGTGCTATATATGTTAAAAACAATCTTTGGTTTGATTACAAATATTATACTGTATTTCTTAAATTGTAGTCAACTGTATTTCTTAAATTAATCTCTTAAATTGTATTTTTTAATTTGTATTTCTTAAACTGTATTTATTAAATTGTATTATCATATTTTATTACTAGATGTATGAAAAAAATTTGCATACATCTAAATAAACATAACAAAAACAAAACACCTATTTGGGGAAACGCAGTGAATTCAAAAATGAAACCCTTACAAACACTGCAAAACAACTAAAGATTCATAGATATAAAATTACCAGTTAGATCAACAGGAAATTAACAGTACCTACAGTAAATATATACAGCAGTATCAGCATCATATGACAAACAAGCACAAAGGTTATGGACAGTCACATCAATGGTTTCATAGACATAGGTACTTGCATAGGGTATAATAATATTATAAATCGTAATGTGAATTCCTATAGGTACCTACAAGGGTTTCAGCAAGGCATCAATATAAATCATTAGTATCTAATTGTCACTTTTTCGGATTATATTTGATTTAGGTAGCAGCATAGTTGGTATTATTTTTAATTTCCATTGGTAGTTTATGTAATATTTTGGTAACAATACAGTTTATGATTCTTTCACCTAATTTATTGGTACGTTTTGGAACTACCAATCCATAATTCCAGGTAGAGTCCAGGGGCAAGGCTTTGGACTACCATTCCGAAGGTCGCGGGTGCGCAAATAAATTTTATCTGATTAATTTGTGTTGTTACACAATTAATTAATTAAAAATAATGTATAGTATATTTGCGGCACGTTCCAGAGTGAAAGATACTCTCAGTATCGCCCCAATGTAAGACCACCATTTAGAAATGAAACTTTGCTTGAAATTTTAGTGACTAGATCTGAATAGCCTGGTACTTCCTCACCTTCCTCTTCCTCGTCTCCTTCCCTTCCCCGCTTACCTTCAGCCTCACAACATACCCCAATTGGGGATGTCATAGTCTCACTGGCTCCAGACGGGAGCAATTGGGACTCTTGTGAGGTGTTTACTATAAAAAAAAAGACTTTTAAGAATAAAGTATTTTAATATTGTAGGTTTTTCTCGTTTCGATGTGATTAACTTTTTTTTATTATTATTGTTTTTGTTTATTATTTATTAACCAAAAATACATTTTAAGTACATTAGGTAGGTATATGCCACCTCTCTAGGCTGAGCCTGTTCCGAGGTTCAAAGATATAACTTCATCGTATATTTTTTTTCTCTACCAAAAAACGGCTCTATATAAAATAATAATAATACTGTTAACAAATTGATACATCTTGTTTATTTAACATCGATTCTATTGATAAATGGTTCACTGCTCAGTTATTCATTCAGGATTTCTCCCGAAATACCGATGATTTTCAGCAGTGCCTCAAATCATTATTATTTTTATTGTTAAATGTTTCGCTAAAATACTAAAAGTAATAAAAGCTTTTTAAGCTCTGTCTGAGAAGACGAAATGGCTTTAGGAAGACAAAAGTAACATAAAAGCTGGAACGCATAGCTAAACACTGTTAATAAGTGGCTAAAGCTAGCACGGCGTCAAACACCGCGGCGACCTGTGTTTAAATGTCGGAGCCGGTGTTAAGCCGGGTCTCTTGCTTCAACATTGTCGTCTCCTGCGACTACTTTTGCTTACAATTTTACTTTAAACTTTGTAAATGGGGGCGTGTTCTTATTGCGATGTTCGTGCTTTCAGTGGCCGATGGAAAACATTGTCCTTTCGGGTGAAGCGGGGAAGGCAGGGGTGGGAATATCTTCATTTTTTGAAAACAGCCGCGTTGTTCACGGTGAATAAATCGCACTACTTTTTGAGGTTATGTGCAATGAGCGTAATTATGAGTTTAATAAATTATGACTGTTTCTATCACGAAATCAACTTAATACATTTAAAGCAATTTAAAGTATTATTTTCATTTTACCTACAATACTTTGTGTTATTTTTGTTACTTTGAATAATTGTTAACCTCAATACAGGCTTAACCTAATGAGGTCGAAAATCGGATTATAAACTGTAATACCTAACATGTGAATAAACAACAAATAAATATTAATTTATTGTACCACACCAATAAACATATATTTTGTAATTTTAAGATGGTACATTTACATTCGTGTACGAATCGATATTACCAGAAATATTTCCTTATAAATAAATATCTATTAAAATTTCGAGGTACCTAGTAGGTCCAACTTGAAATCTGTGTTTTCTCACTGATACATCTATTCCTCTTGAAGTCATCTTGACATATTTTGACATCGACATAATTATTAATGCAAACGTCAAACGTCAAGTGTGCGTTGCGTAGATGTAGACGCTCCAATGTTAAAAAAAACGCAGGAGACAACAATGTGGGAAAAAACAAAAAACGTTTTCGAATTGTTGAAGGCGAAGTTGAAGGTAATGTTGAAGCTAGAGACCCGACTTTATTGACAACGACGGAAGGTATAAATTGGGAAGCAGTACGAACATGACCAGGCACAGAACGAGATGGTGACAGGTTTAGGGCAAAAGTCGCTCGGCTTGCACTCAATGCTGTCGTTATATTGTGCATTCAAATTTTAATATTCCACGCAAATAACGTTATATTTTGCATTCATATTTAATATTCCGAGCAAATGTCGTTTAATCGGGACGTTTAAAGCATTTCGAAATGCACGTGTCGGATTCTTCTGGTCACAAAGGCGACGCTATACAAGATTTTCCGGGAAAAGGAATTCTTGAAATTTTCTGCATTATTCACTTCTATTTTCATGTGTAGGTCGATTAGTATACCTATATACCTAGTACCATACAACTGCAAATAACTTATATCAACTTCGTTAGTATCGCACAAGAGTCCCAACTGCTCCCAACCAGTCTGGAGTCAGCCTCCCAATGTGGAAGTTGAGTCCTTTTTTTATTTATTTTTATCAATGTTCACAGGCAAACTTAAATACAAGTATTTTTTTTTTTAAAGTTCGTTTTCATAATTACATTAATTCTACAAGTTTGAATTTTATTAGGCCCGCGAAAACGGCGGCAAGAGCATAATACCGTGCGGCAGAGTTCGTGACGTAACCCGGCCCTTGCGTGTGTGAAATATAAGGGAAAATATTTACAAAACCGGGACACGCTTAATATGGACGAAAAAATTAAATTAAAAAGTTGTAGTAGTTAGATATTTACTAGTACTAATCAATTCAGTTATTGGAATTTCGAAAAAAGTGCATTTTGATGGTTATTTTTTAAATTTAAAAACACGAAATGTCATTTTTCAACGCAACTCGGTCGGTGAAAAATGACATTTCGTGTTTTTAAATTTAAAAAATAACCATTAAAATGCACTTTTTTGAAATTCCAATAACTGAATTGATTAGTACTAGTAAATATCTAACTACTAAAAAATTTTAAATTTATTTTTTTCGTCCGTATTAAGCGTGTCCTGGTTTTGTAAATATTTCCCTTATATTTCACACAAGCAAGGACCGGGTTACGTCACGGACTCTGCTGTGCTATTGCCGCCGTTTTCGCGGGCTTTAATAAAATTCAAACATGTAGAATTAATTTAATTATGAAAACGAATTTTAAAAAAATTAAAGTTTGAATGCCATCTACATGAATATATTTTTTATAAGTCAAAATATTTTTCACTCAACTTCCCTATTGTGGTATGTTGTGAGGATAAAGATAAAAGGGAAGGAAAAGAGGTGAGAAGAAGAATGTGTAGAAATACCTGGCTATTCAGATCTTAAACATACAGCAGAATGAAATTTAACCTGATTTCCAAACACGGCTAAAGCCATTTCAAGCAACGCAACGTTTCAAGTCTTTTATCAGAGCGGTACTTTACTTATAATTTGTATGTTATTTTAAGTGAACTAATTGTAAAACAACACAAATTAATCAGATTAAATTTACTTGCGTACGAGAGAACATAGCCATCGTAGTTATATTAATTATTTTACATCCTATTTAATAAAGTAAGGATTTTCACAGCATCTGATGGACAAACCCGGGTACCTCTACTAGGTCTTTAAAACGTAGCGAACTACATGGGGTGACCTGTTATCCAATAAATAATACCCGGGACGGCGATAATTCCAAATTGGAAAGTCTCCATGATCCAAGTATAGGGACGGTTTATTTCACAGAATTTGAACAATTTATCAACTTTCAAAGTATTATTCTGTTCATGTTCTAGTCAAGTTCTGTTACTATCCATGCACTGTGAATCAACTGGTTCAAGAGGAAATAATAACAGAACTTGAGTAAAATATAATACGTTCATTTCACGCAGCATATAGTTTTGTATCAGTGATCGATGAACCAGTGGATGCAATTTTTTAGCCATTAGTAGTTGTTATTATAATTTGTCTAGTCTGTAGTTAAAAGTAAGATTATAGAAATATATTTTTAAAGTATTTTTTTACAAAAACGGCGCTATAAAAATCATCCAAATATTATAAATTTTCAAGTGACTAGATTAGAACTCACCGTCTATCATAGCTAAGCAATTTGGTTGTGTATTGCTACCAATAATGGATGTGCATTTATGTCTGAAAATATGGGTTTTGAATTCTGTCGAGTCTGCAATCATTCTTAAATCATGACATGCGGCAGTCCATTCTAGGCTTTAGCTCCTGACACTCCGAAAGTACGCTCACCGAACTTATAACTGTATGGTAAGCGCACTTTGGTTCCTTCAACCTTCTGATTGCTGATGACGCTGGCTGAGGGAGTTGAGAGCTGTCGAGAATTGGAATTTTCTGGAAAACACATTTTCGATAAGTAAGCCGGAGCCATAAATACCATCCAGGAAAGCCTTAACTGGATTCTTTCAGAACATTTGAGCCAGTGATTTTTCACAAAAACGGCGCTACACAATCCAAACACTATTATTTATATATTCGTAATAACCCTTTGACCTCCCACTCCAGCACCTAAATGTATGGTATATATCTATCAATATTTTGTATCATAGGTTAGTTTTAATATTCTCCTGACGAAGTAAGGGTTCTTCCGAAACCGGTAGAGTGTAATTAAAATTTAAAGTGGACTAAAACAAATTTATATATTTTATTGTAGACTATTATTTATATTTCACTTTGAAATTTGATGAATTGTTCTCTCTAAAGTGTGTGAAACAAAAGTCCTATATTGAGGTATTAGTAATAGGCTATACATATAAGCTTACACTAACAGAAAGATCGGCCGGGGTTTGCACCCAACCGTTAACCGTAACCGGCAGTGTTCGATTTCCGCTGACTACTCTCCCACTGGCATACCTATACAATACACATATACAAGATGGCGCAAAAGTTGTCACCCGATGTTTTTTAAATGTAATTTCTTTTATGAATAAAATAATTTGGTTCTGCTTTTGGATTGTGTTTATATGATGTCTTAATTTTTTTCTATTAAGTTTTTAAAATGATATCAGCCAAGAATTGTGACCATACGGGCAAGATTTATGGCATTTTCCATCACTCTTTTGGCGATAGGTTCTCGCATCCTTGATGGATATTCTCGTTGAGAGCTTGTTGGACTTCAAGAAAATCCCCGGAGCGGTTAAATCGGGCGAACTTGCCGGCTAGTACAAATCAGCTAACGAGAGTTTTGGTTATTTGCACTGGTCGGTGTCAATCAAAAAAATCTTTTTTCCGCGTTCTTGAGGGGTATAGCGATTCATCTCTTGACGTGTATTTTGTATCTGTTTACTTAACAAATTTTATAGCAGAAATGACATTTGCCGCCATTTGCAAAAAATATGGCATTTTCCGATAGGGTGATGACTTTTGCGCCATTCTGTAGATAGAATGTGTCACCACATATCCTGACATTTTCTGATTCATTTTTATTATATTTAGAGTTCATCAGTTTAAGAGGGCATAACCAGACAATACCGGAAATTTGTCCTTTTTAAATCCAATTTGACTCTTTAAAAACGTAAATTAATTTTGAAAGATTGTTACTTTTTCTGGTAAACGCACTTGTTAAATAAACTAGGTTTATTTTTAATATACTAGGGTTATAAGGTTATATATAAGGGCAGATTTGTTAAATTTTCAAATGAAATATTGTATTATTCAACACAAATTTCAAATCATGTAATCATACCGCAAATATATCAATACATAAACTAGTAAAGACACTGTTGCCATTGACAACGGGTTTTTGAGAAATTGTGTAATGTGCGGGCCATCATATTGACGTACACAGGATAGCGAGTTTTGTTGCAAACTGTTTTTTTTCAGTTGCCTCGTCAGCGGCTCCCAACTGCCGGCAACCGTAGCAAAGCGCAATTGTTACTTATTTATTTATGGTTGTAACCCTAGAAATAACCAGTTTTAGTTTGGTTTCAGTTTCTCCAGTGAGTGGAGCGCCTAACTCTCTCGAATACTAAGCTAAAGATACAACTGCACCTCAGGCTGATAATATCTAATTAAAATCATCAAAATCGAGGTTTTGTACTCCCCATTTTTCTCTTCCAAAACTGTACCTATTTTTAATATTTTTATTTAATATAACCGTTTTTTTTTTGAGAAGTCAAAAGGCCTCCCTCAACCAGTCTCTCGCGGACTAACCTCACCACATGATCCCAGGCACCCCTGCTTACTCGGGCACCCTAGATAAATGGTTCCCGGGGCGGCGGTACCCATACCCGCCTACCAAATTGAAACATTTTCGGAGATGACACAATACTGTGTCATCTGCGAAACCAATGACTGAGCCGTGACAGTTTAGATTACATAGATCATTAATATACACCAGGAATAAAATCGGGCCTAAGACACTGCCTTGTGGAATTCCGTATTTAATTTGTAATGGTTGACTTGATTCATTTTTAAACCTGAATATCTGTGATTGTACGGACAAAACTCCGCCCGGTTTCCTCTTAAGATTAACGCCGTTCTTCCACGTAGCTACTCACAAGCGACGCTACCGCTACCTGTCATACTGTTTTGCTAGTGTAGCGCCTAGCGGCGTTTTCAAACACTAATAATGCTATAGAAAACACAGTCGAGCGGCGATCGCGTCGCTTGAACGTAGCTCCATGGAAGAACAGCGTTACACTTATTTTGCCTATCAACAATTTTGTTTGATTACATAACTACTCATTGCATATATATATATATATATATATATATATATATATATATATATATATATATATATATATATATATATATATATATATATATATATACATAATCCAGCGCCCTTGAGGTGATTTGTCATAACAACGGCGCTCTACAAATTATCCAATTAGTGTTATTATAATATATGTAGATATAGACTGCATGTACATATATATTACCCGTAAGTCACGTACCTACCCAATATTTCTAAGAAATCGTAATATGTATTTATTTTATGCTACATTATAACAACCAGTGTGGTCTTGGTTCAGTCCAAAGTATGAAAGTAATATTTGGATCACGTATAGGTACCGATACCTACCTATAAACCCACTTATGTATGTGGATCGACCGGTTGATTAGTGAAACATCTCCAAATACTAAGTTTGAGATAACGAGGAAAGCAATAATAAAATGCTTACATTAAATTAAATATTATTTACATAATATGCTACAATATAACACCGAGAAGTATATTGGTCCGGTACATTAGTACGATATTTTCTACTGGTAACCTAGAAAACATTTTGTTTAACGTGTTCACTTCAAGTTTCAGTTGAATCATAATTGTTTGGGTGGTGTTTATTGAGTGAGTATTGTACCAAATAAAATTTTAAACTTTTAAATATAACTGCATACTCAATTCAAATAATATTTTTTCGGAGATGTCTAACTAATCAACCGGACTTTTACAAAAACTTTGAATTTATATTTATGTTAAAATTAACTGTTGATTGTCTGAAGCGGCGTCTCGTCGAAACATCCGACAAAAGATAAAACACTAGGGCAGGGACACAACGTTTTTTTGGTTCTATCGGTCACGGAAAACAAAAACATTGTGGCCCGGACCTAACCATCCACAAAATGTGTACACATTTTCGTCAGAGGAGACGCCGCTTTCAGAATACAATTATTCGAATGTTGTATAGGTTCTTGATTTTATAACTATTGGTAAAGGTATTATTTCAGCTCGCAACGTCATTCGCTACGTTTGGTGATTTATGAGGGGTGCTCGGGTTCACGGAGTAAGGCTCGTCTAGGTCTTAGCAGGCAATGCGCTTGCATACCTACCGCGTAGCGGGCCGGATCGGGGGAGACTGGTTGAGTATTTATTTATTTTACCTAAGCTAGATCTCTCCAGCCATACACATATTGACGCCTAGATACCTACCCATCCCTCATACCCTTTTTCTTCTCAGAACTTCCTCTCTTTCCTTTACCGAAAAAAAAACTATCCACACAGCATCCCCAAAGATTACATAGGTCCTCAGGGATTTTTTTTCCTCCTAGCCTTCTGTGTGGATACAATGTAAAAAAAACGAGTGCGTCTGACCTTTATTGTGTAGCGAAAGCGAAAACCCTTCAGAAATAAAAACAAACACAGATTCAGTGATTGTACCGATATCCGCACTTCATTTCCGTTTGAAAACGTTATTTCCGTCCGAAAAAGATCTGAATTACTCGTCATATCGCGCCTAAAGAAGTCATACTTAAAAAGAGTCATATACAAAAAATTGTATACAATAATTTGTGTTTCTTCACAGAATTAGTACTATGCAAATAATAAAGGTACTCTCATTATAATAAATTATGTCGGCAGGTCACACTTAGTGTCCTACCGATATTTCAGCAAGCCCAACCGGAATGGTAAATGCATTTGACACAGCTGCTTTATTTCGCAGTTTTATGTTTGTAGGATGTAATTCTTGGTTTTCTGCGAATGTTATTTTTTCAATAATTTATGACTTACCCATGGCATATTATATTATGGTCCTGTGACTGAAAGCTCCATCGCAGCCTCTCTAAGGGCCGGTATATGAGTTGGTCTAAAGCTCGGCTTTGAAGGAATGTGGAGCTCAGCATGGCTTAGTACACAATCCGTATATCAGTCGTAATCCTAGAGTTGACCAATTTTAAACGTTTAGTTTATGATAATTTTAGTAATTTCTATGCCGAACCAATCTATTTATCTAAGTATCTATGGACTCTATGGTTTTATCAAACAACCAAACGTCAAACGATGTCTAAATCGTCATCACTCGAAGAAAGTTCGAATTCCATGTTGATGGGTAAACTTATTCCTCCAATGTAATTTATTGCGTCCGTACGTAGTATGTACGTAGTAGATCGAAACCGAAGCAATGTGAAATCTAACAGATGACAGATGTGTTTTTGCCAATAGCGCTACAGCGTCTAGCAAAGGAACTATTCTGCGGCTTACCACGGCTTAAGCGGCCGATTTCGGCAGTTTAAGTTGAGCGAGGAATGTGCTCCTTAGCAAGGACTGATATACCGGCCCTAAGAGAAAGAGGAACGGCTAGGCGGCCTTTTCATACTTAAACTAAAACTTAATTTTGGATTTGAGGCCAAATTTATTTATTTATTGTTTCTTTACATGGTAGGTATTATTGTTCACATTCCAATATTAACCTCACTAGGACAAGCCTGTTTTGAGGATAATAAGTTTATAAAGTAGTAGTAGTAGAACAAAAAATATTTAGGTACCTATTGATAAAACAACAAAGGACAAAAATGAACCAATTGATGGCAATTTTAACACCGACAATTTAATATTTTTTTTAAAAATAAATAAAATGCACAATATGTCTTAATATTATGTGTTCTGGAAGGATATTAAATATAAGTGTAAACTGATACAAATAATTTGTTTGACCAAGAGAAAATTTATTTTGAATTTCCATAAAGTTAAGAAAGTGATAACATAATTATAATTTAAGGGTTATAAGGATTGTAGCCAGTTTGATATATGTTTTTTGTATTCTGAAAGATTGGATGTTTTATATTGTGTTGGAAGTGAATTGTATAATTTTATAGCTTATATAATTTTATGAAATGAATTGTATATATCTGTAGTGTTTTTGTCCAAAGGAGGTTTTTGTTTTAGGTATTTCTAGTTGCTGTGCAAATCTTGTTCTAGTATTGCGAGAATTTTGTGAGGTGCTAAATGTGTTTAAGTTCTTGTAAAGGAAAATTAGTATTTGTTTTGAATATAGTTTTTGAATTTTCAGCACTGGGAATTTTTTTAATATGATTGATGTGGGTGTTGGTATTGGTAATTTAAGTATTACTTTTATTACAAATACCCAACTAAACTTAATATTTATTTTTTTATCATTGATGAAGATAATATTAATAACCTAAACTAAATTAAGAGGAAAAAATAATCAAAGATAATTAATAATTCTGAATTTATAATATTATGAGATTGACAAAAATCACTTCAAAATAATATGTCTCAATAGCAAAGTTGGCTAAGGCTGAGGCGCTTATCCTTGAGATGAGATCCTGAGTTTCGACTGTTAATTTTTGAAGTAAATACTTCTTTACGCACCTTGACTTGAGGGGTAAACTGGCGAATGCGTTACGGAAATTACAGCGTTACGAGAGGCGTAATATCGATAAACGATAATAAATTAAAATTAATTTTGAGGTTCATTCCTCACAATCTTTTTTTTCATTTTTTTATTTTATTTATTTACAATTAAACCCGCTAAACTTCTTATGTAGTTTATCAGCAGGGATATAGAGACAACATTTTATACAATTACATGATACAATTTAAACGGTATATGATGATTCATAAATACATAAGTTGGTCAAATTACAGAAAAGTTTACATACATAAATAGCAGCATAAGCCTTATACATATAATAAGCAAGTAAAAATAAATGTATGAACAAATTAGTATAATCATTAAGTACATCAATAGTTTAATAGATTAATCATTAAGTACATCAAGTAGGTATGTCAGGTTGTCAGGTATTAGAAAATAATTATTTTTCCATTTCCTAGGAATGTGAATTCCATCTAATCGTAACAAGAGTTCTCAAATCCATAGTAATGACGTTTGGAATGGGTGCTGGCATTTATGCTGACAATGGTTGAGTTGTTGTTTCTCACATTCTAAACGTTAAAATCTAACTAATAACTAGCACTTTTTTTATTGGAATTTTTTGAATTTCCTGCTGAAAATGTGAATAAACGTCGCTCTTTAACTGGAATCCGCATCAAAAAAGTTTTATTTTAACTTTGTAAGAATTAAATCAACATCCCTATTAGTATTTACTTCAGTCGTATGGTCTATAACACTCTCGTATTTTATTTTCATATTATCGTTTAGATTTATTAGTATCTATTATCTTTTTCTTGAATTTTATTATTAATGGTAATAACATTAATAACCTTCAAAAGTTATCCTAATGAAAATTTAAACTTATTTAAATCAAAATTATGTTAAATATCTAGTAAGGGTTATGTACTATTTTATTTATTTTTTTTGGTTTTAAATAAAGATATTTAGGCAATTAAATTAAATTATTACATTTTTGTATTGTGTTGTGAATTAATTATAATTACCAAAAATATATAATAATCTAGCCTTATCTACATATCTACCTACCTACTCTATCAGTAATATCAATGGTAATGAAAGTTGTGGACGCCCGAGGAAGACATGGCACGATCAAATGAATCAGATACTTGAGTCGGGCCATGTCAGGAGTCAGAATAATATAATGAGTATGTATGATAAGATGTATGAATGTCAATGAAGCAAGGAGTGTGTGCCAAGACCGAGTT
This sequence comes from Limnephilus auricula, assembly GCA_951813805.1. NCBI lineage: Eukaryota > Metazoa > Arthropoda > Insecta > Trichoptera > Limnephilidae > Limnephilus > Limnephilus auricula. The sequence continues at coordinate 1,548,615 of OX638391.1, forward strand.
GTTTGACGGTCCGTCCTCTCTGCCTACCCCTGCGGGGAAACGGCGTGATGGTTAGTTAGTTATGTCAATATAATGAAAAATAAAATAAAATCGTAAAAAACACTTGCTTTTGGGGTGTTAATTGTAATTAACATACGACAAAGTTGTGTTCCGACGCAAATAGGTCATCCAATATATAAAATCTAATGTTTGTTTGTTTGTACCTTTGCGCGGCCGTACCGTTCTTCCGATTACGATTGGGAATATGATGTGTGTATACCCGGGATGGTTATAGGATAGGCTCTGGCGTTATGAAATTATTTCCTATACTATGCATACGATTGCGATTAAAATTTCATCCGATTGCAATAATTTTTTTTTGAAATGTTGATAAAATGCCTGTGAATTTAGATACATGCTGGTGAACTCAGACATTGTGAAATTTGCATAAAAAATGAAATAGGTCACGCGGGTAGTTGAAAAATGGGTTTATTTTATGGAGGAGGAAAAAAGGTTGGGGAGGGGTATGCGGGAAGGTCGGATGGGGAATTAAGGAGAGGGGCTTCGCGGGAGGGTTGTCGAGGGAAAGGAGAAGGCGAAGAAGATGAAAGCGGAATGTGTGGGGGGGAGGGAGTTCGCGATAAAGGGAAGAGCGGGAGGGGGGAGAGGGAACGCGGGGAAGGTGAAATGGGAACGCAGGAGGGAAAGGGGAAGAGGAGGCGAAAGGGGAACGGGGACGAATGGGGAACAATTTATTTATTCAATTGGCATGCCGGGTATCAGCTAGTTTATCATAAAAATGCTTTTTTTAATCATTTTTATTTTTTTTAATATATACTATAATATTTTAATATTAAAAATATATTTTTTTTTTAATATATACTATAATATTTTAATATTATAGTATATATTAAAAAAAAAATATATTTTTTAATTTATTATGTATTCAGAAATAATTGCCAAGTTATCTCTAAAATCATGAGATATTGAAATCTTTAATGATTTATATATTAAGTAACTTAAAACACACATAAATAAAGTAGTACGTATCCGTATTAAAGAATATACCTTTTGATTACAAAAATGATTTTTCAGTTTGGTTAGTTATTTTGGCCTCAAATGAGAAATTAAGTTTTGTATGAAACGGGTTGAAACGGGCCGCGCATCGTCGTTTCTGAGAATGATAGAGAAGTTACAGTGAAACTACCAACGCCATCGGCAGACAGTTAAATAGGCAAGTCTTCATTTATTACACTTCATTCATCTCTCTCTTCATTCTCGTTCATCTTTCCCTTCATCTCTCAAGGGCACACATAGACAGACGGGTTACAACCCAAATGACACCGGTCATGGGTCGAACGATAACCGACGAGTTCTTTGAAAATCAATTCATCGAAAGCAAATTTACAAACGCAAATTGACAAAATACACAAAAAAAAGGTTAGGTTAAGTTGGGTTAGGTTAGGTTAGGTTGAATTTTAGTTAGTTGAACTCGTTTTCGATGAACTCGTTTTCGATGAACTCGTTTTCGATGAACTCTCTTTCGATGAACTCGTTTTCGAAGAACTCGTTTTCGATTAACTCGCCGGGAACCGGGTCGTACATATTATACAATCAGCATGCCAAACATTGATGATAATAATAATAAATTGTATAATTTGTAGAGCGCCGTTTTTGAGAAGCATCTCAAATCGTTATTTTTTAATGTTATTAACTCGGTCTAGGCACACATTCTTTGCCGTATTAACATTCATACGTCGTCTCATACATACTCTCCATTTTTACTGACTCTTGACATGGTCCCACACAAGTATCTGATTCTCTTGATCGTGCCATATCTTCCTCGGGCGTCACCTACTACTTATATATTATTGAAAATGTTAATTAGTTGTTAGGATTTTCAAGTTTTGCCTATCTACGATTGGGAGAGATTGGTTGAGGGAGACTTAATATAGATCTCCAGCCAGACTCTCTAAACCTATCCGCGTGCACTGCAGTTGGAGGAATGGATTCATACGTCCATCACTCCTGGACACACTGACCCCCATGATTCTTACCCATCCCTCATAATGTTTCCTTCCCAGAACTTCTTCTCCTTTCTTTCCCTAATAAAACCCTCTACAATGGTAGTACACAGCATTCCCCAAAGATGACACTAGCCCGAGGGAATATGTTTTCCTCGGGGCTAGGAGCTAACGCAAAAAATATTATATATATCTCTATGTTTATATTGACCTACAGATGACATAATATGAGGTGTGTAAAAGCAAAGGCAGCAATCTCCATTTCGGCCAGTTTGCTTTAGAAATGACATGGAGATTGCTATCTTTGCTTTTACGTACAATAATTACATACAAATATTGTAGATATGTAATATACGTGTTTACATATTTGAATGTAATATTGTATGTAAAAGCAAAGACAGCAATATCCATGTCATTTCTAAAGCCAGCATAGCAATCTGGCCGAAATGGAAATTGCTGCCTTAGCTTTTACATATCTCATATTGAAAAAGCTTGCATTTTATTGGTGAAGCCATTTAATCCTGATATTTATGTTAATAATTTATGTTCCTTAATTTCTGTACCTTAAAGGATAAACCACGGAAGTCAACTTTAGGGCGGTTTTGAGTTGAATATGCAGCAATGTTTTCTTTAGGTCATTACATTATTGGATGAAACAAGGAATTCCATAAACAGTATATTAATTGATTTAACTAATTACAAAACCACTGGTAGATATCAAATTTACTTTCGAGGATGAATAAAAATATAATAAATAACTATGGCCAAAAACAAATGAAATATACTGTTCACAGATCTTAATTATTGCAGTAAGTAAAAAAGTTATTGACCTTCAAATGTTTAGTTCACATAGGTACTCAAAAACCGTTTTCCTGGATAAAAGTCCAAAGTGGACTCCCATGGTTTATCCTTTAAAGTACAAATTTATGTAGGTCTACCTCCACGTGGGTACCTATGTTTAATCTACCCAATTTAACGATGGGAGGATTAGATTAGAATGTATCTTTCATCCCTCGATAAGAAACAGATGGAGTTGTAAGACTTCGAATAATCTTAATCCAACTAGAAAAGTTTTAATACCTACATATATTACATAAGAAATACAATAAAGGTAATCTCAGACATATTGGATTTAATAATAATAATATTTGGATGATTTGTGTAGCGCCGTTTTTGTGAAAAATCACCTCAAGGACGCTGTACACATTTATAAAATTTTACAATCTTATTTTTAAATATAGACAATGACAAACCATTATAACAACTTATGGCTAAAAAAATTGCATCTACCGGTTTGTCGAACTATATGTCGAATGCATTTGCAAAATATGTAGAACGGTTTACAAAACTATATGTAGAATGCATTTGAGCAATCAAAAATGTACATATATTGTTTTATTTATACTCTGTAGGTTCAGGCAGGAAATATAGGGGACCATACTTACTTGGTTAAACACTGTTTATTGTTTATTTAAAGAAATTTAGATACAGTTTGGACACATAGGACATTAATGAGAAATTGGAAAAGCCATTATTTAATCATGGTTCATCATGTATTAAACATAAAATAGTTATACGAGTAAACATGTTCTTTAGTGAGCGTATTTAGAAAAGCAAAAGCAAAATTTGATGATGGGCGGTAGGTACAATCTTTACATATAAACATCTCGTGTCACAATGTTCGTTCGAGGTAAACTCCGAAACTACTTAACGGATTTTGATGAAATTTGGCTTACTGTATGTAATTTGGTCCAACTTAAGATAAAGGATATTGACTATCGATTATTGACCTTACTGTTTATTATTGCGAATTAAATGTTTTGTTATGGAACAATTATTTGTAAGTTCCATAAGTTTCTGACAGATGGCGATGTGAGTTAATTTGTTGACGCAACAATTGGTTATCTAGGTTAGGTAACCATCCGGTAGATGGCGTTGTGTTTCGTTAGCCAAAGCAACGCGTGGGCGGATCAGCATTAATAATAATATTTGAATAGCGCCGTTTTTGTGAAAAATCAAATAAGGGCGCTGTATAAATGTTCATAAATTTATGCAATTTTACTTCTAAATAAAGTTAAACATTTTTTTTTTTAAGTTACTGACAATACAAATTAAAACTAAAATACAATATTAACTAAATTAAGAGTACAAAGTGAAGTATTTTATCCTCGGTCCTCCTCACTAGGTATTCCTGTTCCGATGTGGACTGCAGGTTGTCGTATGGTGTTGATCATGATTTCCTCATCATTGTTGTTGGTTTTTGTTTGTTTCCACGAAATATAAATAAAGCAAAAAGTGTTTTTTAAATTTTGCGTTATTTTAAAAAGTGTTTATGTTCATTATCTGTGGGTTGCATTGGGGTTACTTAATAATGTTAATTAGTTCCTCATCTTCATGTTTAGTTAGCCATATTTAGATGTCCTTTTTAAACTTTTGTATATCCATGGTATTTTTAATTTCAATCGGAAGGGCATTATATAATTTTGTAGCATGGAAATAATAGTTTTTCTGGCCGAAAGCTGTATTTAATTTTGGAATGTTTAGTAATTTTTAAGATTTTGTCCTTGTAGTATAGGTGTGTTGGTCAGCAAGGTATGCATATTTTTCTTTAAATTTGAGTAGTGCATTTGAGTAAAGTTTTATAATGCTGAACACATAAAAAATTTTAAAAACTTCTTTTGATGGAGTTCTTATGGGTACTTTCAAGATTATAAAAAAATTATGGCTAGCATCCACCGGTTCTTCGATCAGTGATACAAAACTATATGTATAATATGTACAATTGTTCAAGGGTTCATTGGTAGTTATATATTACATTGTGTCATTTTATATTAGGTACAAATTCAAAAAAGAAATTTAGTCAATGGTTGAACACAGCATATTATTTTACTAATACGAAATAATACTTTTAACATTGAAGATTTTTTTATGCTGTGGGATTTTGTCTTTCAAACACTGCGTGGAATATGATCTAAAAATCTCGTTAATGGTACAGTCATGGGGGCATACGTTTACATCTGGTTCGGTGTTTGAGATGAGACATGCCGTGTCCAGATGTATGCCATCTGCAGGCATCGGTAGCTCCAGTGATCTTCAACAAACTGCTTCTACAAATATTTTCTGTGTTCTCTTATTGTGTTAATTTTCTGGCCAGCCAATAATAAAAATGATTGAAAGACTAGAATATGAATTCTTTTGACTATCACACAAATTATTAATAATTATTTACTTTTTTCTATATGTTGCGGAACGTCAAAGGTTTCTGCTTTTTGTACATCAGTAGCTCAACGCATTTACGCACTAGTTACAAGTAAGAAATTATCAACATATAAGGATTCCAAATTATGCCTCTGCGTGCAAATAATAATAATAATAATTGGATGACTTGTATAGCGCCGTTTTTGTGAAAAATCACCTCAAGGGCGCTGTACACATTTCAATAATTTCTACAATCTTACTTCTAACTACACACTAGAAAATATAAAAAACCTATGGTTAAAACAATGGATGCAAATCCACCGGTTCTTTGATCAGCGATACAAAACTATATGTACAATGCATCTGAACAACCAGCGCGGTGCTGCCCAAAAATGTAAATGTACATGTATTTTATTTATTTATTTTTTTTTTTTTTATTTTTTTTTTTTTATTTATTTATTTTTTTTTTATTATTATTATTATATATATTTTTTTCAATACTGTACATCCTGTACAGTATTGAAAATAAAATGTACAGGACCATACTTACCTGGTAGGTCACTTGAGATTAAAGTTAAAAGATGTTTATTTATATACAGTTTGCGCGCAGAGGACATAATAGCGAACACATGTTGTTGGAAAAGTAATTATTTGATCCTGGTATATTTTTAACACTAATATATATTATGTTATTTAATGAACGTGTTTGGGAAAAGAAAAATTAATTAATGGGCGGTACAGAGTAGTACATGAATTTTATTTATTTTCTTAAATGAAGTCTCAGTCTCTCGTTAAGCGACGGATTGCTGTGAAGGCTTCGAATGATGTTAATCTAATAAGAAAATAGATTAAGATAAATTATAGGCAATACACAATACAAATAGATTTATTAAATTTAAGGGTATGAGAGCCTAAATAAGTAGGTTTTTAGTTTTGACCTAAATTTTGTTGGGCTTGTTATGCACCTTAGTTCCGGAGGGAGTTTGTTCCAAGCCTTAGGTCCAGATACTTCGAATGCACGATCTCCAAACTTAGTATTTGGCTTTCGTTTAGGTTCTATCAGTCTACCTAGAGCTGATGATGTTGCTGATCTAAGGGTTGACTGCCTTGGACCAATGTTTTCCGGGACGCATAGTTCAGAGATGTAATGTGGGGCCATTTCATTGATGGATTTAAACACCATCCAGCACAGTTTGTACTGGATTCTTTCAGGGCACTTAAGCCAGTGAAGGTTGCGAAGGTGTTCTGAAATGTGCGAATATTTAGAGACCCCGGTTATGAGCCGTGCCGCTGCATTAAACACGGATTGAAGTTTGTCGATTTGACATTTCGGAAGGCTAGCATAAATACCGTTACAGTAATCGAGACGTGAGACTACGTATGAGTTGATGAGTAATTTTGTTGCCTCTGTATCAAAAATTCTCTAAATAAATAGTGTTAATCTCAAGTGACCTCCCAGGTAAGTATGGTCCTGTATGTTTCCTGCCTGTGTACAGAGAATAAATAAAACGTACAAATCATCCAAATAATAGAGAATTAACCGTCTAGCATAGCTAGGCAATTTGGTTGAGCATTGCTAACATTTGTGGATATGATTGCCTGAAAGATGAGTTTTAAGTTTGGCTCTGAATTCTGTCGAGTTTGTGATCATTCTTAAATCATGTGGCAGTCCATTCCAGGCTTTAGGTCCTGATACTCCGAAAGCACGTTCACCGAACTTAGTATCTGGTGTACCCTTTGGTTCCTTTAACCTTCTGATAGCTGATGAAGCAGGCTGCGGAACTGAGGGTTGACTGTCGAGAATTGGAATTTTCGATAAGTAAACTGGAGCCAAATGGAGAATTGTAACAGATAGAGGGTACCTACACTTTTACATATAAGTGCATACTCAACTCAAATTTCCTTTTTCGGAGATGTCTGACTAATTAACTAAACGATTGGTTACAATAATAATAATAATAATAAGTTCTTTAATCTCCGCACTACTTTAATCTTTAATTTAGGTTTAAAATCTGGATGAATGCTCCTTTACTGTTGATAATACATCTATTATGAAGAATAAACCTTTCAAGATAGTTCCAAGTTCCAGTGACGCCCGGAGGTTTCCTCACTTCAGTTCTGATCCTCTGTTTAGAATTAAATTTAAAAAAAAACTTACTAACTATCACGCTTTTTCTTCACAGTGGTAGGCGGAGAGGACAGACCACCGAGAAACTTGTCTGAAAACTCACACTAACGGAGTGATACATACCCTTAGCTATTTTCGTTGCGGACATTGTGGGCCCATGAGGAAATGCTTTTTTGAAGTAAAAGGCGCGATATGACGAGTAATTCTGATAATTTTTTAAACGGAAATAACGTTTTCAAACGGAAATGACTCGGTACAAATACTGCCATCAATGTTTGTTTGTTTTTTTTTTAAAAGGGTTCTCGTCTTTGCTAGAATAGTAATACCTGCCACAACAGTCAAATAAATTTTACTTCAACCGAGCGTAAAGGTTAGACGCACTAAATTTTTTTAAACCTGTATGATAATCACAAGGACAAACTTCACCCTGATTTGATGGCAGAGGAAGAAAGACATTAGAACGAATGCTGATTAAATGAGATCTTTGAGGCGTAAGTGTGGTAAATTTTTTTACGACCGGGTTGAAAATAAGAAGTTTTGGAAGTAATGTAAGCTTAATTTTTATGTTTAAGGCGATCCACTAGTCCTTGAAAATATCGGAATCCCCGCCTCTTCTTGGGAGGGATTCTTAAATACATAACTATTTTTTTTGGAAAGGTTGGAGAAGGTATTCGAAAGTTGTTTTTAACAGGTTGATTTCATAAAGCCCTGTAAAAAACAGTAACTCTTTTCTTACGCATTGTTTAGTACAAGGCTGCCCAACCCCAGGCCCGCGAACGAATTATAAATGGCCCGCGTGAGCAAGTTTAAAAATTCAAGTGAATCAAAGACTTGGTCAAGTCATGTTAAGGTCAGAATAACAGAAGAATGTTAGACTACATATAATAATAATCATATTTGGCCAATTTATATAGCGCCGTTTTTGTGAAAAATCACCTCAAGGGCGCTGTATGAATGTGAATGAAGCAAGAAGTGTGTGCCGAGAGAGAGTTGTGTGGCGATTTATCCTCTCTGCCTACCCCTTCCGAAAAAAAGGGCGTGTACAATTATGTTAGTTGGTTAGGAGATGTTGAAAATACCTATGAGCATGTGATTGGTACAAGATTTGGATATTTGGGGAGCGAGATTTCAAAAATATATACAGGTTGGGGCAAAAGGTGTGCCCGGATTTAAAAAATCCCTTGCGCGGCTGGTGGAGGAGTAGGTCTTTGGGCGGGGTCCATTGTGACCGATACCTACGCGCAATTTTGTAGACGTATAATTATGATTTTGTATTATAAAATAATATTGAATAGTTATTTCAGGATTCTTAACTTTATTGGTAAAATTTTTAATAACAGTACCTTTTTTATTTCACAATAAAAAATCCTCTTAAAATGCACGTCATAAAATATGCGCTTATTTTCCTAAAATATTTAAATAGATCGAAATTCATAAAAAAGGGGAAAATAACATATTTAAGTTAGAAGAAACTGAAACCAAACTAAAACTTGCTGGTTGCTATGGTTTCCTACCAAACTACCTACTCAATTTTACGATTTCAATAATTATGATGAAGAATAATTAGCTGTTAGGCGCTCCGCTGACGAGGCAACTGAAAACAAACTAAAACCGGCTGGATTCTATGTCTTGATTGGTCAAAAAGCTTGTTTAACCATAGACGAAGATCAGCTGACAGCTGGCAACTAGCAATGGCCAGCCATGGCAATCAGCAGTGCAAGTCACGAGTCACCGCTTGCGTTACCATTGACAATGGGTTTTTGAGTGATTGTGTAGTGTGCGGGCCATCACATTGTCATACAAAGACAGTTGCCAGTTGACAGTTTTCAGTTGGCACAGTGAGCGGATCGCCTTATCGTAGCAACTAGCATGCTGAGTTTCGAGTCACTGCTTACGTTGCCATTGACAACGGGTTTTTGAGAAGTTGTGTAGAATGTTTAGTGTGCGGACCATCACATTGACATACACAGGATAGCGAATTTAGTTGCAAAACAATAATATTGTTTTTGACAGCATTTAAAATTTCCGCTGTCATTTAAAATATATTAACAAAGTTCGATTATTTAATTAGATGTGGGCGTTTTATGTTTGTTTTTCGAAAACCCGGACAATTCAATTAAGTAATATCAAAATTCCTTCATAGAATCCATTATTTTTATCTGAAGGTTAGATACGTTTACTTTTCTCAGTTTGGGAGGCGGGTAAGCGTAGACATTTCTAACTTCCTCTCCTTAAAAAGACCCTCTACACAGCATTCCCAAAGATGACATAGGCCCTGGGTGATTTTTTTTTCAGGGTTTCTCATGTGGAGCTAATTGTGAAAAAAAAAACTTATATTTATTTGACTGCCTGAAACTTTTTGGGATCGCGAGTCATACATTGAGAAGCCCTGACTAATGTAAATAAATAAAATAAAATCTGTAAGCTTCTGCTTCAAGCAACTGGGATCAACTCATATCTCATACAAGGCACACAAGGTAGGCAGCGATAAAAGGATAAAACCCATCGGCAAACTTTCCAACTAATACAAAATATAATAGGTGAGAAGGGTGAGGGGGGGGGGGGGAGTAAAATACAAAAGGTAGATCTACTGATGAGATTTATGTTTGAAAAATGGTTAAGTAGTAAGTAGGTACCTATTTTTTTAATAAACAATTGATGACCAGAATGTTCAGTGGAAACTTTTTAAGTGTATAAACTTTTCATCGGATGTTAATTCCTCACGTGATAAGTCATCATGTCTCGAAGCGTCGAAAACTGATAATATGGGTTTTTAACCTTAGGTTAGGAGGTTAGGTTAGGTTAGGTTAAGTTGGGTTAGGTTAGGTTATGTTGGGTTAGATTAGGTTAGGTTAGGTTAATGTGAGTTATGATGTGATGAATTATCATGTGAGGAAGTATCGTGTCTGAATAAATTTACTATGGGAATTCAGACGCTGAGAACTCATAGTCCGATTAGACATGGAACCATAACAATTATATCATCGTAAAATTTTGCTTTTGTTTTCCCAAAATGCTAACTAAAAAACATATTATACTAAGTGTAAGGGGACACACATTAATTACGTGAGCAGTTTTGACCCCCCCCCCCCCCCCCTTGGTGAGATTTAGTGGGACCCCCCCCCCCCCTCACGTAAGGTATTTTTCTTACTCTCGAAATAAATGTTTTTTATAATAGCCATTTTTCAGCGGGCAAATGGGACACTTCAAAAAAAGTGAAACAATTTATTTTTATTTTTATTATCTCTATATAATACTCTTTTATAAAGTTGACGTGAGATTTTTATTGACCCCCCACCCCCTCCCCCTCCCTCCCTCCCTCCCTCGGTATGATGAGATTTGGTGAGATTTTACTGGACCCCCCCCTATTTTTTGCTCACGTAATTAATGTATGCCCCCTAACAGACGTACCCGAGAGATTTTAACCAGCGATTCCTGAGCTTATTTGGAGTAAAAAATGTAATTGAAATTATAGTCTCCGGTGACTTTTTCGATGACGTTTTTTTTTTCAAAATTTAAACAAAAATAATTCTTTTGCATCTCGTCACTGGTCACTTAAACGAGTGACGAGATGCTTAACCAGTCTCTTAACCAGGTCCCAATATTTAGGTACTGTTTTTTATGTTTTTGTAGAAAAAAAAATACTTAAAAAATTTCGTCAGAGACCAAAATATTATTTTATATTTTTTACTTCAAATAAGCTCATGAATCGCTTGTTAAAATCTCTCGGGTTCGTCCTGTTACACCTTTTAAAATAATATATTACATATATGTCTTTTCCAATAACATGTGTTCACTATTATGCCCTCTGCGTGAAAGCTGTATCTAAATTTCTCCTGTATATTTTCTAAATAATAAAATTTAAAAAAAAATGTAATAAAATAAATAAATAAAAAATAAAATAGATGTACATTTTTACGCAGCATTGCGTTAATTGGTCAAATACATTGTACATATAGTTTTGTATCAGTGATCGGAGAACCGGTGGATGTAATGTTTTAGCCATAAGCTTTTATAGTGTTTTGTCTAGTCTGTAGTTAGAAGCAAGATTTCAGAAATGTATTAAAATTTGTACAGCGCCCTTGAAAAAACGGCGCTTTAAAAATCATTAAAATATTATGATTATTATATTTTTATTAAATATATGCTCCCCTAGCACAATCGATCGATAAAGATTGATAGGATAACTATCGGTAATTTCTCATCGTTCCCTAGCATGACTTCAGATCGCAAACGAATAATTAACAGCTCACAATGAATAAGTGTTTTTAATATATTCGACGTCAACTGTTATTTGTACGTTAGAGATCTGCAGTTGTCCTAGGGAACGATGAGAAGTTACCGAAAATTATCCTATCAATCCTTATCGATCGACCGTGCTAGAAGGCCAGGATAATAATGACATTTCCAATTTCTCGAGTATGTGATCTGCATGCAAACTGCAACCAAATTTCTTTAAAATAAACAATAAACAGTGTTAATCTCATGTAAGTATGGTCCCGTATATTTTCTGCCTGTACACCAGAGTATAAATAAAATAATGTAGGCATTACGCAGCTTCGCGCTCATTGGTTAAATGCATTGTGTATATCAATAGCGGAAATTTGAAATGCTGTTAAAGGACAATAAATCCAAAAATGAGTTAAATATGTAATTTTACTCCGTTCGTTTTCTCTTTAGATCTGCGTCGTCGAAATACTTTACAACATGTGTTTTAAGGTGAAGACATGCGGAAAAATGCAAAATCATATAAAATCTTGTGTATTAGTTTTGAAAATTTGATCGCTTAGATATAATATAGATGCTTCAATTAAATACTGTGAGTAGAACACATCTTGGCCTTTGAAGTTGAAGTGATCGAGTATTTTTTTGATAAGCTTTTTAATAAGCTTAGAAAAAAATTATGCGTCTGACCTATAAAAAATGGTTAAAAGTGAAAAATCTCCTACTTACAAATCCTTTTTCTGGTGTTGTTTTATTGAATAATGTAGCTAATTAAGTTTCTTATAGAGTGATCGGAAAACATTTTAATATTTGTATCTGAACTTCACAAAATAAAATAAAACGTGCATTTTGGCGATGTTTCTTTTCAGTGAATAAAAATAGGCGGTACCCAACTAATTTGTAAGTGCGAATTTCATCCTTATGCCATGTACAGAAGGATTTTAGCCCGTCGCTCATTCTACGCCCAGAGCCCGGGGCAAACGGACATGCTTTAGTCTACGCGGCGCTTCGATCTTTAAAAATATACTTGCGGAATAACAAAACACTATTGTTTGCTAGAGATTAGGGTTTTTATTGGTATACGCCCAAAAATCGTTCGCTCCGCCCGATTCCGAATGAGTCAAGGACTAGTGGATCATCTTAAGAGGATTTTTGTCTAAAAAAATTAGTTCAATTCTGTTATTAAACAGAATTGTTTTGACGGCCGGTGAGGTCGAGAGGTAAGACTTTGGACTCCCAATCCGAAAATCGCGGGTTCGAAAAATAAATTTTATTTGATTTATTTCACAATTAATTAATAAATAAAAAATATGTATTATATTTGCGGCATGTGTACTGTAAGATACTCTCAATATCGCCCTGGTGTTAAAACCACCATTCAGAATTGAAAAGTAGTCTGAAATGGTTTTAGCCGTGGTTTTTGACCAGATCTGAATAGCCGGGTACTTCCCCCCACCTTATTTCCCTTCCCCTATACCTCCAGCCTCACAACATATCCCAATTAGGGATGCCATAGTCTCACTGGCTTCAGACAGAAGCAGTTGAAACTCTTGACTCGGGACTCGTATAAAAATACTCGTATAAGTCATAATTATAGGTCTACAAAAACATAAATACGATTAAAAAAAATTAAATCTCTTCAATCTCCTGAAAAATTAACGTTTTTTCCTTCACAGAATTTCAAATTTCCATGATCGAAATGTTCCATTTGAAACTGTGTTTTAGGCCTCGATCCGATGAGACAAATATTTGATCACGAAAAACGCCCTCAAGGCACTTCCTGGGTTATTCTTTATTATCTGAGTTAGGCTAACTAATTAACCATCACTCCGTTTCCCCACAGGGGTAGGTAGAGTGGACGAACCGCCAAACAACTCGGTCTTGGCACACACTCCTTGCTTCATTCACATTCATACATCTTCTCATACATACTCTTCTATTATTCCGACTCCTGACATGGCGTATCTGGTTCACTTGATCGTGCCATGTCTTCCTCGGGCGTCCACAACTTCTTCTTCCATTCACTTTTACGTCATATATCCTCCTTACACTCCTTTCTTCATTCATTCGCTCTACATGCCCAAATCATCTGAGGCTGCCTTTCACCCTTTTTTCAATATCCTTATCAGCCTTCCCATCTCTCGTTAACATACTTCCCAAATCCACCTGCTCCAAGTATTCACCATTCACAACTATATTGCACACTGTTTTCAAACTCTCTTTCAAACACCATGACTTTAGACTTACTTACATTCATCATTAACTCATTCTTCATACTTTTTTTTTTTTTTTTACATTAGGTCCACACAGGAGGCCCTGAGGAAAATAATTTCCCTCAGGGCCTATGTCACCTTTAGGGATGCTGTGTGGAGGGTATTTTTAAGGAAAGGAAGGAGAGGAAGTTCTGGGAAGGAAAAGGTATGAGGGTTGGGTAGGAATCTGGGGTTCAGTGTGTCTAGATCATCCGCCGCCAAGACCTAGACAATGAACCCTATGAACCCGGGCACCCCTGCTAAGTCACCAAACGTAGCGAACCACTTGGGGTGACCTATGGCAGAGGTGTTGGTTATCCAATAAATGGTTCCCGGGGCGGCGGTACCCATTCCCGCCTCCCAAATACATACTTAATATAAGGATATTATATTATAAATATATATATATATATATTTTTTTTAAATTTAAAAAAGAAAGTCAAACGTTCCTGGGTTACGAATAACCCAACAAAATTTGAAAATCTCCTACTACCACCACACTAAGCGGAAGATGTTGCTTGTGTTGTGATGGAGGACTTAGCCAGCCGAGGAATCGAACACGGTACGCTTGGATGGGACCCAAACGCGATGCCCACTGAACCACTGACCGGTCAATATATTATTGTTAGACCAGAGCCGGCCCAATTGGGGCCGTCAAAAAGGTGCAATTGCGGCCGTCCGCTCCGGGCGCCGACTTGCCAAGGTACCAAGGAGCCAAGCGCTGATAATACCTAAAGTAGCGCCCTTACATTCATTTTCACAGGAGGTCCTGTGAAAAATAATATCCATCAGGCCCTATGTCATCTTAGGGGATGCCATGGGGAGGGCCTTTTGAAGTAAAGATAGGAAAGGAAGTTCTGAAAGGAAGGTAAAACGGAAATGACTTTCAATTTATATTTCATCATATTAACGTTGTAGATATGGCGACAATGGGTGCAAAGCCTAGCAACAAATAAAAAAACGTCAAAGCAAACTCAGACTTCAGACGTCACCTGTTTATTTATGTTTAATAATGTATAAGGTAAGTTCAACAGGTTTTTGTTATGTTTTATTGATTATTATATTTAACTAAAGATTTTAGTTAAACCTTTTGAATTGTATTATTTTTTACGATAAATTTTAACCCTTTTTTCTCTATGATTCTTGTGAAATCCAGCTATTGAAGTAAAGGTGTGGGTGTCACAATAAAAAATAGTGTTGTTTAGAATTCAAATTACTAAATCGCAGGAAAATTTTACCCCTTCGTCTATAAATAATTATAAACGAAAAAATCAACAACCTAATCACGTTCCGCCGCCTAAAAAATGTAAGTTTTTATTTAGTTTTTTGTCAACAAAGTTTTTCCGAATACCGTACATAAAGGTTAGACGAAATCAATTTTTTTTTTATTTGATCTTTCGTTTTCGAGTGAATTGAGAAGAATTTCGAATTAAGAATTTTTTAGGTCAAATTTGATAAAAACTGGTCACTAGGGTGTAAATGATGTAAGCTGTTTAATTTTTTTTTAAGCGCATCGAAGCGGAGCGCGGCTAAGTTTTTTAACACTTTAGTTTTACACTGAAAAAAAAAACAAAATGCTCAAATTGAAAAAACAGGTTATTTGGGTTCTCTTTTTTCTTTTCTTTTTATTATACAGAAAGACAATCCCAGTTTACGAATAACCTGAAAATATTTGAAAATGTAAGCTGAAAATGTTTCTTGTGTCGTGATGGAGTGACAGTCGAGGAATTGAACAAGGGACGCCTGGGTGGGACTCAAATGCGATGCCTCGGACCTATGTGAAATAGACTCATCAGTTTACCGCTTGTACCACGAGTTTCCAGACTAACTAACCATCACGCCGTTTCCGCAGGGGTAGGCAGAGAGGACGGACCGCCAAACAACTTGGTCTTGGCATACACTCTTCGCCTCATTCACACATCTTATCATACACGCTCTTCTATTATTCTGACTCTTGACAAGGCCCGACTCAAGTATCGGATTCACTTGATCGTGCCATGTCTTCCTCGGGCGTCCTCGACTTCTTCTACCATTCACATTCGCGTCATATATTCTTTTGACACTCCTTTCTTCATTCATTCGCTCTAGATGTCCAAACCATCTAAGCGTCCCTTTCTTAATCTTACTTGTGACGCTCACATCGGCCTTGCATTCTTTTCAGATCTCCACATTACTCACACGCTCATACATGGTTTTATCACACAGTAGAGTTTCCAGACACCGTGTAAAAATATAAACAAATAGTTTTGTGACCAAATTGAAATAATTTTATTGTTTGAATATACATAGTAATTACACAATATAAAAAAATACAAATGCATACATGTTGGTAGGTTAACGGTGCTAACATGACAACTAGTTTAATTTAAACATTTAATGGAATCACTGAGCAAAACCTGCTTACAGAGGTAATCTCAGGTGGTGCCAAGCTGAACACCACATTTCTTACAGCAGGGAAGTAAAAAAAAAACATTTAATACTATGCAAAATAATAAAAAAATAAATCATTTAACTCCATTGGAATGAAGACAGTAGTTAATGGAATGCATTAACCAATGTTGTGAAAAACATATACAGTGAAACCCTCTTAAGAAGTTTTCCAAGGAACTGGAAAATAAAAACTTCTTAGATGGGAAAACCTTATAAGTGGGATAAATTGGACCTCTCAGTCTTCAGGGTACTGAAAAACCCAAATTTATTAAGCATGAAACTTCTTAAAAGGGTTTTACTGAAATACCTATATAATATATTTATATACATATATAATAAATCAACAAAATAATTCAGCTGAGTTTTGAGGAAGTTCAAAGTAAGTTTCCATTTAACTTATATGTCAAATGGTCAACAATTGACATAAGCCAATAATTTATTTAGTTAAAATACCTTTTTGACATAGTTATTTAGTCTGAACCATCAAATAAAGTAAAAATAAAAAAAAACTCAGATCTCTATCATCTTTCGGTAAAAAAAATATTTTAAATGAAAAATAAATGTTACCTCAGAATATTGATTCTGGATAAATTACATTAAATTTAAAAGTAAATGTGATGTAATAAGTATAATATCTAAACATTTTATGTAATTTACCTATTTAATTATTATTTGTTAGGTATTGTTTTTGTTTATAATAATTCTTTATGTATTAGGTAATATTGCCATTTTAAAAAATAATATGAAATAGTGAAAACAAACTTTTTAACTTGTCTGGGCACTTACAGCTCAGGCTGTTGACAAACAACAAAATATTTTAATATTATTGTTAATAATAACAAATTAAAATACTGCCAAAAATTTTAGAAAATCTTTAATTCAAGTATTAATTTAAAAATTTGTGACACGCGTATCACAAATGAGACAATTTGTGACATATACTTTTAATTTCAAATTATATCTACATTTTTAAATCCATTGACTTCATGAATTTGTGAATGTTTTCAAAGATTTAATGTAACAATCTATAATTTTTAATCTTATATATAAAACAGGTATATTTTAATCTTATAAATGTCACGTGTGGTCGCACTCCTCAGAAACGGCTGGACCGATTTTTATGAATTTTTATTACATATTTGGTAGGTATGAGAATAGGTTGTAAAGTATATTTTATATCGTGGGCTCTGGCTTTATGAAATTTGCATAAAAAAATTTAAATAGGTCAAAGAGTTTAGTGGCAGAAAAAAAGGGGAAAGGGAATCAGGGAGAGGCGGAGAGGAATTAAGGAGGGGGGGTTCTCGGGAGGGGGGACAAGGGAGGGGCAAAGGCGGAAAAGGTGGAAGGGGAATGCGTGAGGGGGGTCGCGAGGAGAGAGAGAACAGGAGAGAGGAGGGGGGAGGTGAAAGTGGAACGCG
The DNA here is from genome assembly GCA_951813805.1 of Limnephilus auricula. Classification (NCBI taxonomy): domain Eukaryota; kingdom Metazoa; phylum Arthropoda; class Insecta; order Trichoptera; family Limnephilidae; genus Limnephilus; species Limnephilus auricula. Next base: position 1,566,268 of record OX638391.1, read on the forward strand.
GGAGGGGAAGGTTAAGAGGTGGCGGATGGGGAGCGGGACGAATGGAAAAGGACACGCAGGGAGAAACAATTTCTTTATTTAAGTGGCATTGCAATGCATGCCGGGTATCATTAATAAAGTATAATAAATGCAATTTATTAAAACTTTTCTCCACTTTTATTTCTTTCCGACTGGATTATGATGCCGACACCGTTATGATGTTTATTCTTTATATATTACCTATTTACAAATTTAGGTTTGTTAATAATAAAGAATTAATAGTAGAATAAAGTTTTTTTTAAATGTGTTTATTATGCTTTATTAATACGATGGAATTTTAAATTCCACCAAGTATTAGTTAACATTGGAATATTAATAACGGAACTGAATAACAATAATAAATTAACAACTATGATTTTGTGTGAAATTCTAAAACGATGATTTCAGAGTTATCTTTTGAGTTGTAGTAATTACCCCGCGGTATATTCTAAATCATTATACATACTAAAATAATAAATAATATTAAAATCATGTATTTTCCAGCTGCTCGTGGATAGACAGAGTGCTTTAGTTGGGAATTTATAACTGAACACTAAGTCACTTGAAAATGTAAGGCAATTATCCTCATACTAAACTTACATACTTCGTCGTTTCAAGAACAGATTTATTCAACAATAGTATAAGGAAAACAGTTTTGTGTCTATGCTTTTAAAAAAGTTTCTTTGAAATATGCCAAAATTGTTATTGAACTAGGCAAACTTCAGCAATTTTCTACCATTTATTACATGTAAGTGATGTTTATAGTAAGTCTTAAAAAATGCTTGGCACTTACAGTGAAACCTAGATCGTACATGTTATCAAGACTAACAAGTTTATCAAGTTGACATCAAAAGTATTATAAGCAACTTAAAGGTCGATCATAATTATTATTGTCTTGTTATTTTATCAGAATCGAACATTGAACAGCTGTTTGCAAGTTCATGTTTTATTTGACATAGGTACGCAAGTAACCAAAAATTTGAGGTTCGGGGTTGCAATTACATATCCAATTATGGATTGGCAATGGCAGACATATATTTATATAAAGGGAAGATTTTAGTTTTGAGGCTTCACTGTTTTAAGCTACTCCATGACTAGATCTCTATTATATAGAAACCATTATGAAGTGGTGGAATACTTGCGATTCAAATGTGTACAGGACCACAAATAAAATAAAGGTTAACAAGAATTTGTAAAAAATAACAGCACTTTGTAGAACATGGAAGATAACTTAATGCCGTTATCATGTCGTTAAATATAATGGATATCACATGTAGGATTTTCTCACTGTGAAACTGGGCGATAAATTTTTTTACACATGAACAGGCGGGGCATTGCCTTGAGATGGCTGGGCGTTGGCATTGGGCTGTTGTTGGCTTGGAATGTTGGGTTTTTGCTGTGTTTGTTCATTGCTTTGAGCTTGCTGGGCTTGTACTTGAGGTTGTTGAACCTGAGCCTGTGGTTGCTGAACCTGTGCTTGGGGCTGTTGAACCTGAGCTTGGGGAGCTTGGGCTTGTGGCTGTTGAGCTTGGACTTGTGGCTGCTGGGCTTGGGCTTGTGGCTGCTGAACCTTTCCCTGTTGTGGCACCTGTCCCTGTTGTGGAATTTGTCCCTGTTGTGGCATCTGACCTTGTTGAGGGTGCATTTGTCCCTGTTGTGGGTGCATCTGTCCCTGTTGTGGGTGCATTTGTCCCTGTTGTGGATGCATTTGTCCTTGTTGTGGGTGCATTTGTCCCTGTTGTGGGTGCATTTGACCTTGTTGTGGGTGCATCTGTCCCTGTTGAGGATGCATCTGACCTTGTTGTGGATGCATCTGTCCCTGCTGAGGATACATCTGACCTTGTTGAGGGTGCCCATGTCCTTGAGGGTTGTAGTTTTGAGGAATAGCGTTAGGATGATACTGTTGTGGATACTGTTGCTGGTCATGGAATTGAGGTTGTTGATATCCTGCTTGGGGCTATAATAATAAAAAAGAAATTAATTAAACCTACAACAAGTGTAATTAATTCAAAATTATTTACCAAAGTGATGTATTTTTTATCCATATAAATAAAATACTATGTTCGTATGTGTATGTCATATAGACTGAGAAACAGATTTCGCTGAAAATTTCAAAATTTGTTCTTATTACTGCCAGCTGTTTTTAAGAGTGCCTTCAATGGTAGAAGTCCGAGGAAGACTTAACACATTACCTCTGGAATGAGATACGGAGTCGAATTAAAGTCTATATAATGTGGTTTTTTTTAAAAGTAACAAAGTGCTATAATTCATGATACTGCATGAAGGGAATGGTAGAAAAAGTCCGGTACGCCCGAGGAAGACATGGAAGAATCAAATATTTATTTGTGGTAAAGGCACATGTGATAAACGAAGAAAGGGATGTAAGGCGAATGTATGACGTGGAAGAGAATGGTAGAAGAAGTCGAGGACGACATGGCGAGATCAAGTGAATACAAATAAATATTTCTAACAATAGTATTATTTACACCTAGTTTAGTATTTACAACATAAAAACTTTATTTAAAACCATTCATAACCCCGGGTGCAAATAATCCTGCATTCGACAAGAATGGAACAATGCATGCATTTAATGATTATTCATGAAGAGGCTAGACTTTGAACCACACGCGGAACACCCGCGTCTGTCATTCTGTCCCGCTCACAATAAGCTCACGCCCACTTACAATACATGCGAATGCGAAATGTGCGAATGAGACAATGCTCAAATTTACCTACAGAAATCGCTCGAAAAGGGGTTTATGGAGAATACACTTTTCTACACCGAAACTTTCACGAAATAGAAATTTTATAAAATATATATTTTTTAGAAAGAAGAAGCTACCGACGTACGTCGGTAGCTTTTTATAATTTTATAATTCTTTATGAGAGTTGAGTTAGCAGCACTTTTTCCTTAAATAATATTTTTTGATTAATCGTACATGTTTGACAGTGAACGTTTACGTTAATACGAAACGCATCGAAAATTCGAAAACATACCGACATAGTTTTCAGCCTCTAGAAGGCAGTATAATAAAAATATATTCATTTTGTGCGATTTTCGATGTAGAAAAGTGTTTTTTCCCGGGCGTCCTTTTTGTATGGGCCGAAAAGCGAAGTCTATCATCTTAACTTTCACAAATGCGATAATAACTGCACAGATTGTATGCTCTATTTTTCATGGCATTTATACAGTTACGCTTTTTATACCTAAAATTATATTGGATTTTATCTACTTTTAACCATAAAATTATAATAAAATCAATAATGTACCCACGCTCAGGCATTTGCCTTTGTGGGATTTTTTTGTTCATACATTATTTTATTCTTCTTCTTTCGTATGGTGGGGGGTCAGAGGGGGACATTATATTAAGTATTTTATATACCTTTCATTATTTTATGTAACTGTATTGTATCAAAAATTTAAAAAAAAAATGGCCACTATCCGCACATTAACCTTCTACTGGCATTTCCTTATTATAATACTATAATTTGTTACACATTGTATAACGCCTGTACATTTTAGTTTTCGGAATGTTACTAATAAAAAATTGGCATTATTCTGTTGGCAACATCGGACTTTGGTGGATCTGCGTATGTGCAGTCCACCATGTTTTTTTTCACCCGTGGCAAATACAGTTCAGTTACGCGCGGTTTATGTAATTTTTTTTAACATAGTAACTATTATTTGTGTTATCTTTCATTTTCGTTTTGTTTTCGTTAATTTAGTTTTGTTAACAGAGAGAGATACTACTTAATAACTCAGGTGCGGGGCATATGTCATTCCTATATCTACCTACATTATTGTCGTGAAAACAAGCTTATGTGCCCAAGCGGTTAATTAATATTTTACGACATCTTGAAAAATAACAAATATTTATAGGACATTTAAAATACCTTAAGAAAATTCTGGAAATTGAAATGCGTTGAAAAGAGAGAAAAGATTTTCTTTCTCTCTTCCTCTCATAGCCAGTGCGTGAAATATTTCAGTATTTTTAAATATCAGTGACGCGCCAAACGCGGGGTGGGAGCGGACGTCGATGCGCACGGCTTGATCGGGCGAGGCGAATGATAATAAATTTAAACTAATATTTGTAGAAAATTAATATATGTAGATATATATATGTATATATTTTATACACATAAACATATATAAGGACATACATATAGATGGAGCTAAAGAAGTTTTACTTCAGTCGGGTGGTCTAACACACTTGTATTTTTTAACACGTCTCAATTGTTTGCAATATGAATACACAATCCAAAAAAAAAAAAATGTCAGTTTTTAATTAGTAAGGTTTTCACATACATGATCGTTTACCTATTTCATAAAAAATTTTATATGTTTTTTAGTACGGCTAAGTATGTATCCATAAATAAATACTCACGTGGAACTGCTGGCCCTGATAGTTGGGTTGAGGGGGAATCTGCAAACAACATAAACATTAGTTTTCTCATTAATAACTTTTCTAAATACGGGTGAATTAAAATTTAGAGGATACTGTCATTTACGCTCCGAAACCTTTGCATTTATACAAATGGTCAATAATATTCTCTATCCATCGCCTTATCAAACTCATTTTAGACCAATGGTGGAGATTGCCATCATTGTTTTAACACGTCTCAGTTGTTTGCAATATGAATACACAATATGATTATCAGAAACCTACGTTATCACTGCGGAAGAAGAGCAACATAGTAATAAATTAACCTCCTTAATGTGGGATGAAATTTGGCCACATGATGGCCGTTATCAATAGAGAATTTATTTCAAAGCATTCCAAGAAGCTACATTACTGAAATTAAAATCAACGTCTGGAATTATATTGGTGCAAACGATTCTGACCTTGTACAGTTTTTTTTTTATACATAAGGGTTAAAATTGCATGAAAAAAAAAAAATTAAAAAATTGTTCCAGACGGTGGCGTCCGAGCCACATATGACAGGTTAATGTACTTACAAGACCCTGCTGAACCATCCTGTGAACTTCCTCAAGTCGCTTCCTTTCAAACTCCTGATATTCCTCCGGGGTGTAGACTTGTTGTTCGTCCAATCCCTTCCATCCTTCATCCTTGTCAAACTCCTCCCGGCGTGATTCGGTCAGGAACTCTTCGTAGCTGATAAAGCCGTCGCGGTTGGTGTCAGATTCTCTGAAGACGTGTTCCCTCATCCTCTCCATCTCCTCCTGCCTCTCTCTGATGTCATCTTCAGGCAAGCCGCTGTTGTATAACTTGTCTAGTTCCTTGACAAAGAGGGCTTTGACTTCCACCTGATCCCACACGCCATTTCCATCCACATCTGAAATAAACATAAAAGAAATAAGTGTTACTTATCTTAGTTCTGTGAATAGTAGAGCTCGCATCCAAAAAGACATGTTTCTAATTTTCTGTTATTTAACCCTACCGAGCCACAAACAGTATTGGGAGGCTTAAATCCCAAAAATTGGCCAAATGTATGATTACAAATTAGCAGATTTTCTTTGATAAATGAGAGTTTAAAAATTTGTTATATATTTTGATTGGCAACTATTCAAGTTAACTCAAGTGTGTGTGTGTGTGTGTTCATGTGTGTGTGTGTGTGTTCATGTGTGTGTGTGTGTGTGTGTGTGTGTGTGTGTGTGTGTGTGTGCGCGCATGTGTGTGTGTATGTGTGTGAGTGTGTGTGTGTATGTGTGTGAGTGTGTTTGTGTTTGTGTGATATACAGTAGAATTAAAAGTAGACAGTGAATCAAAAGAATTTAATTTCTCCAGCACTCGTAAAGAAAAACACAATTTACAAACTATAGTTGGAGTAAACACAATTGTGCCATTTCAATGTAAGGTGGTTATTATTACGAAAGCATTCTATTTTAAATGGTTGGTTTTCCAAAAAAGAGATTGATTGAAATGTTTACAATGACAAGAAGAATTTACAGAGAAAAGAAATTTTAGAGTTTTAAATAAAAAAAATTAAGAGTTTTATTTTACAATGAACACTGGTCAACATTTACAATGAATATTTGTCAACTTGATATTTATTTCTTTATAATTCGCTATTTTAAAAATGCTGGACAATGACACGAACATGTGTTGAAACCGGTAGCTAATTTTTAAAAACAAGTAACCCGGTGTGCGCAAATATATATTTTTTAAATTAATTTGTGTTATTTCACAATTAATTAATAAAACATAATATAAAGTATAGATGCGGCACGTTCCAGAATGCGTACATTACAAAATAAACTCTTCAAACACACAATCAATAAAAAAAACTTTTACGATATAGTTAAATCGCATTTTAAAATATTTTTACTTCTAAATAATAGTTCTTCAATTGAAAAAAATTATTTTACTATAATTTTATGTAGGCAAATAAATAGTTTTCCTTTTGGATTGGATACAAAGAAATAACATGCATCAACCTGGCCAAAATATTATGAGAAGCCGTTAAGGCCCTTCTCTCGAGAGAAGCTGTTGCGAGCGGCTGGTTGCGTCGCCATTGACAACTACTCTATGAGAAGTTGCGTAGTGTGTTTGGACTACATTGAAATACACAGGATAGCGACTTCAGTTGCCAACTGCTTTTTTTTCAGTTGCCCCGTGAGCGGATGGACCTTTAGTTAAATTAACTAGCTATAACCTTGCCTTTTATCTGAATTTGAAATAATTAATTTGCTATCTAAAAAATATTAAGTATTCTAAGTTTAGTGTAGTTTTAATGTTTGGAGTTTACCATCATGTAAATACAAATAATACAGTTAATTAAATAAACACAAACTGCTTTGTCTTAATGTTTCTAATCCTTGATATGTATTGTACTCATGCATTGAACTATAAATAATAAGTATTACGTAAAGTCAGTGTTTTTATCATAAGGTTAAAAATGGTGACTCTAGTGACGTGCAAACTAAATATTTATATTTGCGATAAATTTTTGGGTTATTATGCCGTGTTGCACTTCCTCTTTCTTTAGCAAATGTTTTCATTGGGGCAAATGTTCTACCCTGATGAAGGACACTGTAACGCTTTCCATAACATTGGTAACATTGGCTGTCCGTAACATTGGTTAAAGAAGAAGGAAATGCAACACGGCATAATAACCCAAAAAAATCACGATAATACTTTTGGCTGTGAAAATCTAAAATCACTCTCAAATAATGGTTGGAATTTAATGTTTTGAAAAAAAAAAAATACAGTATGTTTTGAAGTTTTTAGCATTAATTTTTTAAGGCCCTACGTAGTCGAGAAGTAAGACTCTAGACTCACAATCCGAAAATCGCGGGTTCGAACCCGGTGTGCGCAAATATATATATATATTTTTTTTAAATTTTCTTTATTCATTTTGTTTGTTACAGGTTTGTTTTACATGGCTTTTCGACTACCAAGCTAGGCAAATGCCCGTATTATGCCCGTATTTGATTTACATTAATTAATATAACATAATATAAAGTATATTTGCGGCATGTGCCAAAATTCAAGATACTCTCAGTAAGAACACCATTCAGAATTGAAACGTTGCTTGAAATGGCTTTGTTTGGTGACCAGATTGGAAAAATCCAACCCCACCTTCCTCTCCCCATCTCCTTCCCCTCCCTACTACCTTCAGCCTCACAACCTACCCCATTTGGGAATGCCATAGGCTTTTGGGACTCTTGTGCGGTGTTCAAATAAAAAACTTTTAAATTATCAACCAAAAATTTTTTTTTTGGAAAATTTAAAACCAGATTGTTCATGCTTGGTTATATATTTTTGAAATAAATTAATATTAAAGGGGACTCACAAACTACAAGCATGTTATGTTATGTTAAATTATAAGATAATACTATCAATGTTTGAAAACTGGTCAAACTGAAACACAAAAACAGGTAATTGACTAAGTCAAAAGTAAACATCATTTAATAAACAGACAAATTACCGTGAATTTGAAAAAAGGACCGAAGGTTAAAGTCTTGTGTGTCCATATGGTCCTGTTTCTTCCAGACTTCTTGCAATTGGTCTCGGCTCCCGGGGTGGTGGAGCTTTAAAAGCAAGGAATTCAATAGATTATGAACTATAAGTGACAAGACTCACCATGAAGCATGAAAAATGTCTTTGGATCAAACTGTTGACTGTCCATGTGATCCTGTTTCTCCCAGACCTCCTCCAGCTGCTGTCGGCTTCCGGGGTGATGCAGCTAGATGTTGTAATACATGAAGCGTTCTATCAAGCGTGAAGTTCACAGTGCACTGACACTAATCACATTAAAGCATAACCCAAAAAAGTATCATATACATCCATCATTTATCCATCTCAAACCAATCAGATGCGATGGTTCCCACTCACGTCATCGAGACTTTAAGCATGGCAACATATTTTTTTCAGCCTACAAACATCGATGTATAAAATACCAAGATTCACCACAGTGATAATTTGTGACGTTGAATATCAATCAAGTTGAGTCACATTGTGCTATATATCTGTCATCAACTGACAAGTCCTCACAAAAGCTTTCTCTTTGTTTTTAAAGCTTTACCATAATTATAAGAAGTATTTAAAAAAAAAATTATTGAATTTCTAGTGGAAATATTTCTAAATAAATCCCTTACCTGACGGATTTTTGAACTACTATGTTATTATTATACAATATAGACCAGAGGGGTCAATTCTTCATTTCACAATTGTGGTTAAATTTACCAAGAACTTTGCTATGCATCGCATTTATTAAATTAAGATAAATGGTAAAACCTACAAACAGGCTAGCTATCATGTGGCAGCTTTGCATGACTACTTAAAAAAAAATGTTTAAAATTCTTGTAATATCTACGGCTTATAATAAAAAATAAAATTTCCTTTATGATATTACGTATGTATATCAAAGTGTACGCCAAAAGAGCAGTGCTAAACAAAGTCTAGGTGCACCAACAGATCAGCACCCTGAGGTTAACGGGTTAAAAGTGTGCATCAATGTTGTCAAATCTAGAGATATCATGATATGAGCGGACTAATTGCTTTCTTTGCAAATGATCTTGAATAAGCATTCGATCAAATCATAACTTACTTGATAACAGTAGTTGGTGAACTGTGGGTCAAAGTAAGTATGTCCACCATCATAACAACATTATTCAAACTTTAACTATATGTTGTTATTACTAATCACTACTACCTTTTACAGCTTCTTTATAGAACTATAAGAAATGCTGCCGACCCAATTTTTATAGAAATAATTTATACCATGTATAAATTTCGAAATGAATAATAATTAGCAAAATAGGTAAATAAAATAAATATCTTTACAGGTTCGTGTTTCTTATGTTTCTCCTCTTGATCGTGTATTTCCTTTTCATATTCCTTTTTGTGTTCTTCATCCAATGTTTGTAACTTCTGTTGCTTTTCAAACTCCTTTTGCATTTCGTATTCCTGCATAAAATAATTAAGATAAATTATAAATACACAACATCACCATTTATGTATGTAAATGAAAAGGTTACATGAGTTGAAAGGTCATAAAGCTATCAAAAATTGATTATTTGGTAACATATTATAATTACTGCAAAATCATGTGTACATATTTCATAAAAGCGGACTCTTGTGGAAATAATCTGAAATATAATTCTACGATTATTATATTCTAAGTCACTAGCAATAAGCAACTTACAAACAAATATTGTTTCAGACGGAACTAGAGATACATATAAAAAGATGATTATTATATTGTGAATCACACTAGACCAGCAGTATTCAAACTTTTTTAATGCTACTCCAGCCTTTTTATTTGGTAAATGGTGTGCACTTCTCATAAATAACACCTTTGAACAAGCCCACATTTTATTTATTAATTTTATTTTAAATGCATATTTGCAGTTAACATAACCAGTTTAGTAATAATAACATTTTTAAATTTTTGAAAATTCAGTTGAAAAATATCTGTCAGGGACAAGTAATTAATAACAGAATCATTTTTCCGAGCGGCATTACCAATGGTAGTTTCTGCATCTCGAGACAACCAAAGTTCTGTGCCTGCGCGCTCTTGTGGAGTTGTCGGGAATATAAAACTCAAATTTTTGTATAATATCGGGAAAACATATGACCGTTCAGAAGATTATACGCTCATTTTGATTTCGAATCACCAATGATTGATCAGGTTAATTTTGAGCCATCAGCTCAGTCAGCTCCGGTGATTGGCGGGGCAAGGTACCATAGATGTATACATTTCGTAGACCCGCCATCACGAATCTCATTCTCGCGACAGAGAAATAGAGATCCCAGATCTCATCTTAGATCATCCTAGATCCTAGAAATAAAAGATCCCTGATATCTAAAATAGGCTGTCACTGCTATTTCACCCTGGAACCGCAGTGACAGTCCATTTCAGATGAAACATTGCTAATTTTGCTTCACAAGGTTGACACTTGAGAAGCCACAATTTATAGATTTATGGTCTATGTCATAAAGGTGTCGGCGCTTCGATCTATTACATTTTTTCCAAATTTTTTACGTGAATACCGCACAAGAGTCTCAACTGCTTCTGTCTGGAGCCAGTGAGACTGTGGCATCCCCAAATAAGTATGTTGTGAGACTGAAGGTAGTGGGGAGGGAAAGGCGATGGGGAAGTGCCTGACTATATAGATCTGGCCACCAGATACCGCTAAAGCCGTTTCAAGCAACGTTTTAATTCTGAATGGTGATTTTACACCAGGGCGATACTCAGAGTATCTTCCACTCTGGAACATCCGCAAATATGCTATATATTATTTTTAATTAATTAATTTTGAAATAACACAAATTAAACAAATAAAAATTTGAACTAAGTTAATTATTTATTTATTCGTTCAACCTGTCATTGGCCGTACGTACTCCGGTGTACGAAAAAAGCTAGAAGAAGATTTCTGAAAACGGATTGATTTTTTACCTTAAATTCAGTGCGTCTTTTCTTGTCAGCTTCCGCCAAGTCCTCGCTGGTCTTTATGATGAGCTTCTTCAGATCCTCAATTTCGAAAGTGTGCGGGTTATTGTGGTCGAGGTGCTCCACCTGAATGCTGACCTTGGCGTGATCTGTATCCAGCTCATTCTGCAGCTCAAACTGCTTGGTGGCCAAGTGCCTTAGCCTTTCCAGTTCTTGCCGCTTTAGCTCGTCGAGTTTGTTACGAACATTGTGATTCACAAAGTCCAACTCTCGTGCGATTCTTCCTGACTGCAAATCACGTATATGCATATTAACATAAGTATTATATAAAGCATCGATGGTTTAAAGCAAGGCTGCCCAACCCCAGGCCCGTGGGCCACAATTTGGCCCGCGAACGAATTATAAATAACCCGCTTGAGCAAGTTAAAAAATTCCCACAATCTTGCAAATTTTTGTAAATCCTAAACTATAACATACAATTTTGTGTGTAATGAAAACTACAGGATGACGAACTTCCTGATAGAATCCAAAAAAATGACAAAAACTAAATAATAATTCAACATTATATTAATTCAATATATCAATAATTATTTCCCCCAGGATGGATAATTTCAGAAATTTTCTAGCCACCTTAGTTTTTATTTTGCAGTAGGGTATAACTTTTTGAGGTCTAATTTTGTGTAATGATGGTTTTTAAGTATGTAATGAAGTGGTGCCAAGCCTCTCACTACTCTATAAATGCTCCCAAGATAGTTTATCTAAACATATAAAAGTATTAGAACTCACATTTTCGGATCATATCCATAAAACAAAAAACTTTACCTTCACCCCCACAGCCCGCGACATTGTAAATAACTAATTGTATAAAAATTTAAGCAAATTCGTATATTTGTAAGTTTAGTAAATTTAATTTCAAACAAATTCTCCAGTCCTAAAGAGTCCTAAATTCTCCAGTCTTTCAAAATAAATATTAACTCTATTTTTGCCATTTATCTTCTTATCGATGTAAGTTCGTAGGGGTAGCAAATGTAAAATTATGCAATGTCCAGTGTTTTAAATATAGGTCCTCCACGTGCAAAGTAGTATCTTCTCCAAGCATAAACTTTATAATTAAAGTGTGTTTATCGGAAGTGACCTGCCAGGTGTGTTCTGCATCTATTTGTAAATAATAAATCTGGATAGAGCCTTCAGCCTAAGAATTCATTATAGATTGTACAGATCCCTTGAGATGATTTCTCACAAAACGGCGCTCTACAAATTGTCCAATAGCCAATAACAGTATAGAATATAAAAAGTATAGTAAGTACTATTGAGTAAGCAAATAAGAAGGAATTTATAGACTGAGCGCGATGAGTTGTTTGCAATAAGAGTACCTACACAACATGAGTATTGGATACTTGTGAATCCATATGGAAGAAGGGCCTTAGTTCCAAAAAATTACATTAGGAAATAAGTTTTTCAATAACCCGTCATCAGGTTTATTAGTGCTTTTTATCATTTATCCAAATCAAATAAGACCAACCAGACTAAATGCTGTAGATATGTATGAGGCATATGTGTGGTAAAAACATGTACGATCGTGTGAGGAATGTGGAGATCCGAAAAGAATGCAAGGCTGATGTGAGCGTAATAAGAAAGGGACGCTTAGATGATTTGGGTATGTAGAGCGAATTAATGAAGAAAGGATTAGGATAATTAGAGTAAAGAAAATATGTGGAGCAAATGTGAATGGTAGAAGAAGTCAAGGATCAAGTGAATCAGATACTTGAGTCGGGCCATGTCAAGAGTCAGAATAATAGAAAAGTATGTAAGAGACGATGTATAAATGTGAATGAAGCAAGGAGTGTATGCCAAAACCGAGTTGTTTGGCGGTGCGTTCTCTCTGCGCACCCCTAGAAACGGCTTGATGGTTTGTTGGTTAGTTATATTGAGATAATGCGTGTTAAATATATATATGCTATATTAAATTAAAGTATATATCGCGCATCCTGTAGAAAAGGGTCGAAAGACAAAAAAGTAAATTTTACAGAAGAGCAAAAATAAATGTTGATTGATGAAACAAGAGATGCCGTCGAAAAGAAACACTAGCGACATCTCGCGGAGATAGAGTGATCTAACTTAAATACGGTTTTCGTGGGGCATAGATAATCACAATCACTTTACTTTTCAGAGATAAAAATAAAATTTTATAAAAAAGAAAAATTTTACTTACGTACCTTTTCTACAGGATGTGCGATATATAGTTAGATAAAAAATCCCCTTACCCTTATTTCAAGTTCTTCGGCTTTCTGCAACTTGTCCCTGAACTCAGCATCAGTTTCCAAAGCTTCCACGACTTGGGATAGATAGCGGTGGTATTCCACATATTGTTCCTGCACATGACAAGTAAATACGTTAACACTACATTATGTCAATACTGGCACAATATGGATTTTTTTTTTGTTATCTCACCCACACTTATTATCACCTCTCATACATTTTTCCTTCCCACAACTTTTTCTCCTTCCTACTTAAAAAGTCCCTCCACACAGCATCCTCAAAGATGACATTGGTCTTGTGGGAAATTATTTTCATGAGGTCCTTCTGTGTGGGTTAGGGTAAAATGTCCCAGAACTTAATGCAAGCCGTTCGCTAACTAAGATTTGCAGAAGTCAAAATGTCATTGATTTTTTATTTTTTTTAACAAAAAGGAAGGGTGATGTTCATATAGACCATATCTCTGAAAGAAGATTGATTTCTTGCAACAATTTTGATAACATTTATTTAGTTTTATTTTTATCTGTGAAAGGTAGGGTAGGCAGTGTTTATGTGCCTATATGGACGTCACACCCCTGTCCAATTGTAATATTATCATCTGACATCTGCATTCAAGAACATTTTTTCATTTTGGACTATGTTCAAAAACGGCAAATCTATTTGAAAATTAATGTTAACCTTAATATTATTAACGACAAAATCTGAAAAGACTACAACAGACGGATTCCTGTTATGTCCAACCAAGGATATGTCTCCGATATACGCATCCCTCTCATTTCAACCTTAGCACAAACCAGAGCGAGTGAGATAGTCTCTAATCTATGCCAAAGCCAAAATAAAGTACACTAAGGACATGTCCCTAATCAAGGATAAAGAATGGGAATCCGCTTCCAGTGGTTATACAAGTATAATAAGACAGGTGCGGGGCATACGTCATTCCTAAGTCTACCTACGTTAAATTGTCGTGAAAACAAGCTTATGTGCCCAAGTGGTTAAACCAAAATTTAAGCTTACAGGGTTGACAGAATCTCCTTCGGCCTCTGGTGGGGTTTCATCATCAGGCTTCTTCTGTGTCACCGGCGGTGCGGTAGTTAGGTGGAGAATACACACAACGAGCCCCAACCAGAATAAGGTTTTCATTCTTTATCTAAAACCAATAAACATAAAATTAAAGTGCACAACTCAACCAACGGAAAACATTTTACGGTTGGCAAATTGTTTACAATAAACATAAATATGAACAGGTACATACTAAGCAATATCGCAATATAATGTTTTCTGGGTAATAAAATAACACATCGCGTTTATTGATTGTTACTTATTGATTTGCCAAGATGAAAACATTATCGCTCATCTCGAATTCTTAAGGTCGGGCCTATTTTATCGGAAGGTCAAAATAGTTCTGCTATACAATAAAATCCAAATAAATGGGATATTTCTGAACGCATCCAAATAAACAAATGATATTTTCGCATTAAAATTTTGAAATCAAATATAAAAAAGTTTTAAAAATAGCTCACTTTACATTATTTCTAACTAAAATTATTGATAATGAAAAAAAATAAAAACGAAGACATTTTATTAGGCAAATATATTTATATATATCAACTCACTTTTTGTCGTTTCATGTAAAAATAATTAATAAAAATTCCCAAAGTTTCATAATTTTTTTTCAAATTGCGATCGGAAACTTTGGTTTCATAAGGTCATCCCTAGCATGAAGTGTGAAATATCACAATAAACTATATGTACTTTTGATAAATCATCTATTGAATAAATAAATAAGGTGTACATATTGAGGCAAAGAGTGTGTGCCAAGACCGAGGTGTTTGGCGGTCCGTACCCCTGCGGCGAAACGGCGTGATGGTTAGTTAGTTAGTTAACTTTTAGATTTGTATATAAAGCGTGATGTCTTCTTTCTAACATTTAGATAATATTTCTAACCGTGATAGTAAGGGAGACACAACAATTTCTATGTGATTTCTATTGTTCCGAAAACCGGTTGAAACATACATCAGTAATAATTTTGAAAATCTCACAATCACACTACACAAATGTTTACTAATACATACATTGGTACCTTCTAGAAGTTTCCACAAGCATACAGAAATGCAACATGTGATGAAATTATGTGTGTCCGTGTTTTAGAAAAGAAATCGATTGGACACATATAGCATACTGATTTAACTCAATGTCAAACAGAAGGTGACCACCACCTTGAGGTAGCAACAACAGAACAACAACACTTTGGCAAATTGATTGAAACTTTATTTCTAATAGTTCTTATATAAAAATTAATGTTTGTTTGTTCGCATGTTATGCGCAGCCATACCATTTATCCAATTGCGATGAAACTTTGGGAATATGATGTGCGCATCCCCGTGATGGTTATAGGATAGTCAACTCTGGCGTTATGAAATTATTTCCTGTAGTTTTCATCCAATTGCGATCAAAATTTGTCGAGCTGTTGTGAACATGCCCGCGAAGGTTTCTATATACATGTATAATGGTGAGCTTTGGTGTAATGAAATTCGCATAAAAAACATTGAAATAAATCACACGCGAGTTGTTTGAAAAATGGGTGTATTTTGTGGAGTTTAGCGGCAGGGAAAAAGGCGCGAGGGGAAGAGGAAAGCGTGAGGGTCGGAGGGTTATTTAGGAGGGGGGATTCGCGGGGGAGGGGGAAGAGGGAAAGCGGAGAAGGTGGAAGGAAATAGCGTGAAGGGGAGGTTCGCGAGAAGGGTGACAGCGGAACAGGGGAGAGGGGAGGGGAATAAAAGGCGGAATCGGGACAAATGGGAAACACGCAGGAAGAAACAATTTCTTTATTTATGTTGCATTCAACGCATGCCGGGTATCAGCTAGTAGTTCTTTTAAAAATTACATTAAAAATAACTAATTTTAACAACTCTATATAATTTTTTGTGTGTTTATAATCAAATGTAGAAATGTACATTATTATTGTAAACTTTCGAAATCACCGGACACAGAATATTTTCTAGAAAAAACCATTAGATTCACCTCAATTACTATAAAATATGACTATTTTCATGCAGGGCGATGGAAAGAACTGCATTAATATTAAATTATGTGAAACTCATAAACGCAATTTTAACCCTTATGTATAAAGAAATGTACAAGGACAAGGTCAGAATCGCTTGCGCCAATATCATTCCAGACGTTGCTTTTGATTTCATTAATGTAGCTTCTCGGATTGCTTTGAAATTAATTTTCTAAGGAGAACGGCTATCTTGTGGCCAAATGTCATCCTACATTCAAGAGGTTAAGTGAGTCCAATAATTTGCGAAAACTTACCACACAAATGAATGAACTTAAAAAATAAATAAATAAAACAACTGTGAAATACAGATTTAAAGATTGCGAAAGTTTTGAAAGAATACCTGAAATACAGCAAAACTCAAGAAATGTTAAAATAAGAGACCACTATCGCAGAATCGTGCGTCACAACTAACTTGTTTGTTTAGCGCCTTTAAGAGTGACGTGTACTTGGTTTGAATAACAATGACTGCAGAGAGAATGATCGCTTTATTATTAATTTGTTTTAACCTTCAAAGCAACACAAGTAATAAATACAAAACAGAAACACAAGTTTAAATGTCGGACGACATTTGAGACAAAGCACAGTTCGAATAAACCAATTGAAAACGAAATAATAATCGTAGTATGTGCTTTGTAACGATATATATGTATAGGAGATGCCTCCGGCAATTTTTCCTTAAAGTTATGTAGATGCTATTATTTTATATTGCCGCATAAATTTGACCTCAAAATTGTTATAGGCACACGCGTATTCAATATTCTGGTGAAATTAAACGAAACATACTGCAGGTGTGGCAAGGAAAAAAGCAAATTAATGCCTAAAGCATATATTAATTTACGCAAACGTTTCATGAATGTATATTAAAAAATGTGGTGTACTTTTAAAAAAACACTTAATTACCTTTAGACACTTGTTTCGTTTAAATTTATTAAAAGCGAAGAGAACCTGTCAGACTCACAGACACAAAAATTTAAGAACACGTATTTGTCTATTACAATTTACAAGTAGAAAACTACAACAACAGACAACATGGACCATAAACTAGAATTGTTTATAGATTTCCACGTAGCCATGGTCTTATTTCAATTCTGGCAACAAACCTATTTTACTGGAAGGTGATTCTTTTGTGATTTATTTTTCAAACACATTGAAAAATATGTAAATTGTCTAGAAATGGCTGCCATAATGGCCGCAACGCCGGATGCTTTACATGGTTATAAGGCGCTCCGCTGACGAGGCAACTGAAAACAAACTAAAACCAGCTGGTTTCTATGTCTTGATTGGTCAAAAAGCTTGTTTAACCATATACGAAGAACAATCAGCTGACGGATGGCAACTATCAACGGCTGGCCACGGCAATCAGCAGTGCGAGTCGCGAGTCACCGCTTGCGTTACCATTGACAACGGGTTTTTGTGTGATTGTGAAGTGTGCGGGCATGGTGCGGGCCATCACATTGTCATACAAAGACAGTTGCCAGTTGGCAGTTTTCAGTTGCCTCAGTAAGCGGATCGCATTAGTGCCTCCACTGACGAGGCAACTGAAACCAAACTAAAACCGGCTGGTTGCTATGGCTTCCAACCAAACTTCCATCAAACTTCTATGACGGCATACTCAATTTACGATTTCTGTAATTATCTCTGCTTGTTTAACCATAGTTGAAGAAAAATCAGCTGTCATCGTCATCCGTCGCTGTCAAATTGAAAAAAAAAACTAGAAAACTGACAACAAAACTGGCGCAACCATGACAACCGAGCAAACTGGCAACGGCCGGCCACGGTAACTAGTAGGGCGAGTCGTGGGTCACTGCTTGCGTTGCCATTGACAACCGGTTTTTGAGAAATTGTGCAGTGTGCGGGCCAACATATTGACATACACAGGATAGCGAGTTTAGTTGCAAAACTGTTTTTTTTTCAATTGCCTCGTCAGCGGAGTTACTTATTCAGTGTCTTGACATTTGTGCAATTCCCATAATAAAATTAATCAAATTTTCGTTTAGAGTGTGCGAACTCAGTGCATTGAAACGACTGATTTTTCACGGTGATTGGTAACAATCCAAACGAATCTTCAATATAGATTCTTATATACTGATGATTGAGATGGTTTTATTCGATGCCAGAAAGAAAATTGGATTAGATTACTAAAGAAGTATTTACTTCAGTCGTGTGGTCTAAAGCACATTCGCATTTTTTTAGTCGCCAGTCGCTAGTTACGCCTCACATGCTGTCAGTTTCCAGAGAAATTTTGGAATTGTCCGACCAGGAAAACATGAAATTTGTTCAGGAGATTGAAAAAGACGATCTATAAGATTTTTAAGACAATTCCGCCTTCGTCGATAGTAAAATAAAGGATGGCGTCGTTATCATCACTGTGTCTGTAGACATTTTAACGAAATGTGCCATAATAACAATATGACAGCGACAAATGACTGAGTTGACAGCTGAAGTCATGCTGAAGTGTTCTTCGTATATGGTTAAACAAGCTGAAATAATTATTGCAATCGTAAAACTGAGTTGTGCCGTGAGAAAAGTTTGGTTGGCAACCATAGTAACCCGCAGTTGCCAACCAGTTTTAGTTTTGGTTCCAGTTTCTCCACGAGCGAAGTGTTGGTTTATGGGCCTTACTCACAACACCCAGTCAAAACCGTTTCAGTTTAGGCATATGGTTTAGGTTATTTCAAAATCGTTTAAAACCAATACATACATTGAAATGAAAGATATTTGTAATTTGACTGAGCCCTCCTGACTAAGGGGCAACTGACGACCAAGCTGACGAGGCAACTGAAAACCAACTAAAACCGGCTGTTTTCTCTGTCTTGATTGGTCAAAAAGCTTGTTTAACCATAGACGAAGAATAATCAGCTGACAGCTGGCAACTAGCAATGGCCGCCCAGGGCAATCAGCAGTGACAGCCGCGAGTCAACGCTTGCGTTACCATTGACAACGGGGTTTTGTGTGATTGTGAAGTGTGCGGGCATCACATTGTCAAACAAAGACAGTTGGCAGTTGAGAGTTTTCAGTTTTCAGTTGCCTCAATGGGCGGAGGCGCTAAGTCGTCCCACTCGGCAAAAATAAGAGATTGAGCAGAAAAATAAAGTTCACTACGGTTTGCAGCTGACCCCGTGGGTCGACGGGCTAACTCGGGAATATTTAGGTAAGTATGCTTGCAACACTGATTGCGCAAGCGCACTACATTTTCTGTTATTGGCAGATTCTAGCATTGAGCAAACTATTTGTTATGGGTAAATAGGCAACTATTGTAATCTGGGTGCGTTCTCAATTGACGTTTGTCCTATTCGAATAGCGTTAACATTTCCACGTTGTGTTGACGAGCCGTCGCGATGGAACAAGTTGTAACTCAAGTCGTCGTCTCCCGGCTGGGCCCCGCTCTAAGTAAATACGACTTCGTGTGCGTGGTGGAGGCGCGACGTCAACATGAGTCCCTGATCCGTCTCCTCAGAGAGCTGGACATCGAGGTGATTGAGGCCCCCGCCGGAATATGTCCCGACAGCGCCTTTATAGGCCACACCGCCTTCGTCCTCAACGGGACAGCCCTGATGGCCAGGGGACAAAGACCGGATCGTCAGACTGACGTGAGTACATATATTTCAGCCGACTGCAATTGTATAGATATATTACACATCTGTTAGCTTTGTTAGGTGATATTTTTATTATGTAGGTCACACCTGGGATGACCCACTTCTCACAGGCTGTTCCATGTATTACTTATATATATATATATATGTCCTGTCCTATTATTATGTCGACTATCATTTTTGCAGTTGCATTGCACAGATTGCACTATTAGCAAATTTGATGAAGGTATATTTTTTTCTAACGTTATTGGAGAAACATACTGATACTAAGCATACAGTGTGCTTTGTATGTTATATATTTCCCTGAGGCATATGTGTGGTAAAACCATGCATGATCGTGTGAGAAATGTGGGGATTCGAAAATAATGCAAGATTGATGTGAGTGTAATAAGTAAGATTAAGAAAGGGATGCTTAGATGATTTGGGCGTGTAGAGCGAATGAATGAAGAAAGGAGTGTAAAGAGAGTTTCTATATCCGCTATATCAACTTTCATTGATTTGGGAAAACTGCAAAAAACTGTCACATCTCTAGCTTAACGAGTCTTCATAAGCCCGCCGGCGGGCGGGTGACAGCTGAGTGGTCAAAAAATAAAATGCGATTTTAACTCTTATGTATACAGAAACTGTACAAGAACAAGGTCAGAATCGCTTGCATCAATATCATTCCAGACTTTGCTTTTTATTAGAGCACTCTAGCTCCTCGGAATGCTCTGATACTAATTTTCCATAAAATACGGCCTTAACCTCTGTCATCCGACATTCAAGAGATTAAATAAGTAATTGCATAATTTTTTTACATAATGAATTGGAGTAATATAATTTTGAAAAGCATTAATTTTTTTTACGTATACTACTTATCTAGCAATATTTAGATAATTTCGATAAATAAAATGATTTTAGCGGATTGTGATACCCACTTCGTGATATAGAGGCTTTTAAATTTCAACTGATCTGACATGGCAGCTAAATACTCGCTTGACGTATGTAAACACAATGCTCGAGCTTGGTGTAAAGCGGCGGCCATATTGTATTTTGGCAAAATAAAAGCTTGTGATTGGTTGAATCCAAAATAGCAGGTTTTGATAGTAACTTCCTGTACGATACATATTGACATGTATTCTCCTTTCTTATTCTGACTCTTGATGATCCTACTGAATTATTTGATTGACTCGATGGTGCCATGTTTTCCGCTACCTTCCCCTTCTAACTTCTACATTCTCCTCGCTCTCCGAGTCCATGAATAGGTAGCTGTAGTACGGTAGTGGTCCCATTTGCATGGCATTGAAGAAGATTGAAGCACCCTATGTTTTAATCATTACACAATTTCAGCGTTACATAAACTGTTAAGTGGAATTTTTCAGCCCACGGTACCTATCTGTCAAATACACACTAATTAGGGTTAAATGGGTCATGATCATTTAAATTTTTATGACTTATGCTAGTGCTGTATTTATGGGAGAGCTCGTAGAAACATACATAGTAGGAAATTATATTGACATAGATTATTAATGAGGGGTATAAAAGCAAAAACGCCCTCCAAAAGTACTGTTTTTGATAAATAAAAAAAAAAAATATATAAAATATTCTTCTTCTTCTTCTTCTTCCTTAAATATAAATTATTAATATAAGTTAAGTATTTATTAATTATTAATTAAATTATTAATGTTAATATATTACTAAAAAATATATAAAATATTAATAAAAAAAAAAACCGATTCGAAGAGTACTACGCACTTTTCGTGTGATTTTTTAGTAATAACTTAAGTATAATCTATAGTGAATTATTATAATAAAAAATGTTATAATAATCTGTTCATTGGCCATGTTGAATTTATTTTCGATTCAGGCTTGTGATTGGCTTTTGTGGTGATTTTGCTTGTTTATAGCTGTGGAGAGTGATGATTTTGCTTGTTTATAGCTGAGGAGGGTGGTGATTTTGTTTGTTTATCGCTGTGGAGAGTGGTGATTTTGCTTGTTAATCGCTGTGCAGTGATTTTGCATGTAAATCCTATTTTCATTTCGATTTTTCCATGATTTGTGGTTCATTTTTCTAAGGATCTTAAAACCATCTTGTAGCTATGGACGTTGCACATAGATTGGCATTTGTAACTCAATTTTGTCATTTTTGAAGAGTGTTATTTTTGCTTTTATACCCCACATATGCCATGTGAGCGTTAAATAAATAAAATTTAAAAAAAAAAATTGCGGCCTTCTATTGTTTTTTCACAAATTACTTATCTGCAGAAAAAATAAAGCCAAAATTAGTGTTCTTTACATCAACAACTAAAAAAACAATGGAATTGGAATCTGGCTTCTCTACAATGCTTGGAACATTTAAAAGTTTGTAAACAAATCATCAGTAGCGAAAATCGCAATGGCGTAAAAGGTGGTCTTTCTGTCATTGTCATTCTGAAGTAAACCATTTTTGTTTTATGGGTGAATAAAAGGATAGAAAACATTTCTAAAGGATTATTGTATTGTATCAAAAACTCGCCTTGAATGTGCACTTTTATAATTCTCACGCTAACAGTATGTTTAGTTTATTGCCGCTTTGTAAGAGTATTTGTTTGGGAATCCTGATTGCTTGTCGCGTAATGTGTTATGTTTTTCCAAATACTCAACGAGTTGTCTTTTTATTACAATTTTAGTATCTGTTGGTATTTTGGCAACATTTTTATTGGTTTAAATTCTTTACATTTTCTGGTTATGACAATTTTTAGAGTCAGAATCACAATAGACATTTTCCATGTGTTTGGAAATTTTCCACTTCTCAACGATTCATTTATTATGTTCAGTAGATGAGGCCCTATCACTGGCATTGCATGTCTCAAAACTGTAAAACTTATTCCATCTGGGGGCTTACTCTCTATCTTTCTGTTTGACAAACAAGCACAATTGTGGTTTAACCTTCCTTGCCGGTGCTGTCAACTTAGCGGATACGGTCTGTACTTTCTGAAATATCTCTTTAAATATACTAACCACAGAGTTTATATTTTAGGTATTCCACCGCAATACATTTATGTATTGGATTAAATAAATACAATATATAAATATTTACTGAGAGTACTGCACCAGAGTGCGAGAAAGTTTTTAGCATGGTAAGAGGAGGGTTAATACGGGTTCGTGACGTACGGACGGACGTTATGAGAGATAGAGAGTAGGCCCCCTGGACTCTCTTTTGATTTGGTGTTGTTAAGAATCTGTAAAAGATATGTTTCATCAATCTCTTTAAACACAAGTTTTTCTCGGTTTAGCCTAACATTTCTCACGTGGTTGTCTTCCTTCAGTATTGGTATACTCTGATGTAATTCTATTATGCTGTTTACAAAATATTGGTTGAAGCAATTCTGTAATTCGGGAAATTCAATGTCATATTTCATCCTTTTATCTTCGGTTTGCAGTATTAATTTTGCAGTGCAATCCTTTTGTGGTTTTCCACATTTTTTTGGTGTCTCCCTTTTCACAGATAATTTTATTTTTAAAGTAATCGTTTTTTCAAACTTTCAATGTATTTTAATACTATCATGCAACCACAAGGCAAGAAAAGTTAAGATGATGCCTACAGAGACTATGAAAACCAATGAAATGCAAGCAAAGACTAGGATTGCCAAGAAGAAGTAAAAAGAAGCAAGTTGAAGCCAGGAGAACCAAAAAGAGGCTAGTAGAAGCTAGAAGAAGGAAGCAGATACTAGGATAGAACTCAGAAAACAACTCCCAATCAAAATGTTTATTACTCCCCAACTTGTTTCAAGTATTGGCTTATTAGGTTTCCATGTTTACCGGTCAACTAATTCTGAATGGTGTTCTTACACCAGGGCGATACTAAGAGTATCTTCCACTCTGGAAAGTGCCGCAAATATACTATAGAGAGCTTTAGAGATGGTGTGGGTGAGGGCAAGGGAGGTTGGAGTTACATGGTTTAAATATTTATGTATATATGTACATTTGTTTTTTCCCAATTTTTACATTTGATATATTATAACATACAGTGAGATAATAAGAATAAGGGATACCCACTATTGGGACCGTTGTGCGTGGGTAATATAAGTATATATATACATTTTTTTTTGTACCTAAAAATAACAGTGGGCATTTAAAGAAAAATAGTAAGTTTAAAATAAAAAAGTGAATACTTACAATAAATCATAGTAAAAAAATGAATTATTTTGCTTGGCGTATTTCGGCATATATTATTACTCGGTTTATTTTTATAGCGCCATTTTGGTGAAATATCATATCGATGACCCTTAAATAAAGCCAAACAATCAGTAGTTAAAGCAAGCTTTTTAAGAAAAAAAAATTAAATGTGAATACCGCACAAGATTTTTTTTTAGAAGGCCTTGAAGCCTTTTCAAGTTTTTTTGTTTTGTTTTTAATATTAACTTTTTTTTAAAAATATTAACTCTATACAGGAGGCCCTGAGGAAAATAAATTCCCTCGGGGCCTATGTCATTTTTGAAGATGCTGCGTGGAGGGTCTTTTTGAGGAGAGGAAGGAAGAAACACAGAGGCCGGCAAATCGTTCCACAGCCGAGCTGTTGAACTCAAGAACGAGTCATAAAAACGACCAAGTAACATATTATCCTAATCCTAATATCGCTAATCGTCACTGCTCTTGTAAATATCTGTTAAGAAAGATTTTTAAAAATTGCTCAATCTTAATACATAAAAATGAATGTTTCTTTGTTGGTCCCTTACGTGGAACCTAAAGTATTATTCATCCGACTGAAATGAAATTTTTTAAATTTCTCGGGTTCATGCCCGTGATGGTTCCTGTATATGGTGCAAGTGGGCTCTGGCATTATGAAATTATTTCCTAAACCATTAATCCGATTGTAATGAAACTTTGGTAAGTTTGTTCAGTGCACACCTGCGAATATTTCAATATATAATAATGAGTTTGGGGGTTATCAAATTTGAGTTTAAAAAAAAGTATGTATTACAAATAGTTTAGGGGCAGGGAGCGAAGGAGAGAGGGGTTTGGGAATTTCAGGAGAGGGAAACGCGGGAGGTGTGTTCGCAGGAAAGTGGGGCGTGGGACGACAGGAAGGCAGGGAAGTTGGAAGGGGAACGCAAGAGGGGAAGGCTTATCACACTGATAGCTGTATGTGGCCTGCTCATGCGTCAGAAAACCTTCTGATTTATTTGTGTACAAACCAGACGGAAAAACAAAAAATATTGTGTATTAAAAAAAACTTTCGATAAACAGAATTAAAATACACTTAACACTTTCTTTGAGTGGCATCGGAACGCATGCCGCATACTCTCTATAGATAATAAAAAAGGTTTGTATCTCTTTCGATTATCGATATTTTTCATACATTGACAAATATAACAATTTTACTCTTCTCCCGCTAGCTGAATCGCAGAGTTATTTGCCATGTTTTCAGTTCGTTGATGATCAACTTGGAAAACCACCACTCCAGCATTGGGAAATGAAAGGATTGATGTGTAAAATACAAAATGTTTATAATAAATAAAACGATGTATTTTGATAAACAAATGCCCCGTTAGAGACCTACATTGTATCAAATGATTTCACGCTTCTAGGAAAAGCTTTAATCTCTTTGTGGACGGATCTGGAAGCTTATTGACTGATTTTAAATCTATTTCATCGAAAACAGATCTTTGAATAAACAAAAACTTGTAACAAGAATTAAATTTACGTTAACCTTCACATTGTTGAATCGCAGCCTGGAAAAGGGACGGCCAAAAACACTGTATTGATTTCTTACAAATTTTATTTTTAATTCTACTTTGAAATACACTGAAACCGACAAATGAAAATGCATGTCGCTGTTGATGTAAAATATCTTACAGGATTAAATGATAAACATTCAAGAAATTCGTTTCATAACACGTCTCCAAAAACACAAAGAAAAAATCACCATGGCAATGAGGGTTTTTTAAGAAATACAAACTCTTTAAAACACACCTTTTATAAAACTACAGAAAACAACGTCGTCTGCACAGAGATTCAACATTAAAAACCTAGGCAAAAGTTACACAGTTTACACACATTATATAGTTCCCAGAGAAACTATGTATTTGCACAATCATAACAGTAGCAACGCCAATGTATCGGAATGACCGAATGAATGAAGTATCACAGGCATCCGGAAGGTTGGTGTTTGCGGCTCTCTATGCCGCAAAGAACCACAAGGAGGGAGGATCCTTGTTCATCAGAGCATTTGGAGTGGAGGTCCCCATCCCCGGCAACCGAGGATACGACCCGAGAGTAATTGACAACATGAAAGCAAAATAATAGAAAATTTAAAAAGTATATATACAAATAAAGGGCATTAATGGGGATTTTAAGCTAAGGAACAGTGACCAAGGAACAAGAATTATCTATTGAGCCAGGTTACGGCTATTGGCCTCCGACAACACGGTGGTGAACGCAGCCTTTCAGCACCAAGTCCCACGCTTGATAGTCTAGGAGCCCATGACACTAAACCTGCAATGATAGGTTTCCAAAGTTCATACATATAAATCGTCATGTCATTCATGGGGGAACACAAAATTGCCCTGCTGCCATGTCTAAAACCGGGTAAAGCTATAAAAATTCAAAAAAAATAAAAATTTTAGGTTCCTGCAATGATAAGTCTCCTGTATTCTGATTGTTCCTCGAGATAGGTGAGGGGTAGGACTATACGAAAAGGCAGTACTGCCAGCTATAGCTTTGCCCGGTTTCAGACATGGCAGCAGGGCAATTTTGTGTTCTCCTATGAATGACATGACGATTTATATGTATGAACTTTGGGAGACCTATCATTGGAGGTTTAGTGTCGCGGGCTCTCCTACTATGAGTGAGCCTTCGGCCCGAGCTCACTCAAGACCACGCCCTACATAATTGATTATTATTTATAATTAAAGATATTTTTCCACAAACGCTAACCTAAAACTTAAAAATGAATGATTTTTTATGCAACGCATTAGATAAAAAAATGAATATTGAAGAAAATTTATGTCACTCTATTAAAGATGTTAACTTAATTTGCACTGAAAATGGATTTACCCTATTTCATATAAATATTAGAAGCATAGAACGAAACATGGATGAATTAATAATAACATTAAAAGATTTAAATTTTTTCCCGGGCCTGATTGTGCTAACAGAAACCCACTCTGCAGGCGAATTGAATTACACTATTCCAGGGTACACATACCATGCAACAACAAACAGAATAAACAAAAACTCAGGTATCGGATTATTCATTTCTAACCAGTATAATGTTCTTAATATTAAAGAAATAATTAATGTCGATGGTGTTAACATATTAAATTTAGAATTTAAAGACGTAAATAAATATTATAACATTATTGATATTTATCGTACGCATACGTCAATAATACCACAATTCATAGACGAGTTAAAAAATATTCTGTTAAATTTTAGAAATAAAAAAAATATTATTGTTGGAGATATGAATTTAAATATTGCAAACGACTACTCTAGTAAGGATAAAGACATGTATCTGAATATGTTAGCAGAACTTAATTATTTATCGTGCGTAAATTCTTATACTAGGAATGTTCAAGGACAACGTCCCTCATGCTTAGATCATATTTTTACAAATATTCCTGATATCCAAAACATAACGTCAGCTGTCATTCATACAACCATCACTGATCATTATTCATGTATTTTTAACTATAAATTAAGCAATCCAACTTTGCCTTTATTTAAACAAAACAATTACTCAAAAAAAGTACTCAGCATGGATACGTTAAAATACAAATTAGAATCAGAAAATTGGATTACATTATTTCAATGTAATGATGTTAATATTTGCTGCCAAATGTTTGAAGAAAAAATATCTAAATGCATAAATGACTCGACAAAAAATAATATAATAACCAAATCCAAAGTATCAAATCTGAAACCCATAAAACCGTGGATTACTCATGGTTTAGTAGTATCTGTACGACACAAACAAGCTCTTTACAAATTAACTACTCAACAACCAAATAATATAAATTTACGCAATCATTTTAAAACATATAAAAACAAACTTTCATATATTATAAAAAATACAAAAGAAAATTATTATAAACAAAAATTGAATCAGGCTGAAAATGATAGTAAAAGAGTATGGACAGTTATAAACAAAATAATCGACAAAAAAAAAAACAAGAATAACGAAATCGGTGCTATATTTCATGACAACATGAAAACATGCTGTAAGGAAAATCCCTCAAAAGCTGCAAACATATTTAACACATTCTTTGCGAACGTAGGGGAAAATCTTGCCAATCTTATTCATACTGATCCGAATATAACATTTCCAGACTGTAGTATTGATACTACCGATAAAATAACAACATTCCAAGTCACCACAGAGAACGAAATAGTATCAATTATAAACGGTATGCAAGGAGGTTCTGCCCCAGGTTTTGATGGAATTACAGTTAATATTTTAAAAAATATAAAAAACCTAATCTCTAAACCACTAATGCATATAATAAATATAAGTCTCCAAAGCGGGGTATTTCCATCAATCTACAAACAAACTACCATTACTCCTATATTTAAATCTGGAAATCCGGAAGAAGTAAACAATTACCGACCCATATCAGTTATCTCGAACATAGCAAAAATTTTTGAAAAGATAGTTAAAAAAAGGATGAACCAATTTATAAGCAGTAATAAAATAATTAATGAAAATCAGTTCGGTTTTATGGAAGGTAGAAGCACTCAGGATGCAATTGCAAAATTAACTAACCTTGTTCATAATTCATTAGATAAATCTTTAAAATGCATTGGAATTTTCATAGATCTCAAAAAAGCGTTCGATAGCATATCACATGATAAACTTATTAGGAAATTAAGAAACATTGGAGTAAATGGTACAGCTCTAGAATGGTTAAAGAGCTACCTTTTCGAACGCCCTCAAGTCGTAAAAATCAACAATGTATTTAGTCAACAAAAAACAACTCACTTCGGCATACCTCAAGGTACAGTCCTAGGACCATTACTGTTTATCATTTATGTAAATGACATATTCATTCAAAGATTAAATGGAAAAATAATATCATATGCTGATGACACTGTCATAATAATTGAAGGCTGTGATTGGAATACTGTTAATAACTTAGCAAATACTGATATTAATATACTGAAAAATTGGTTCGACAAAAACCTCCTCTCATTAAATACTGAAAAAACCAAATTTATCCCATTCTCTATCAATAAATTTAGATTAAAACCAGAACTAAAAATTATAATTCATCAACTTAAATGTAACAGAACAAATTGCAATCAAGCATGTTCAATACTTAGTCCAACTTCTGAAATTAAATATCTTGGTATATATATAGATCAACATTTTAAATGGAAAAAACAAATTTGTGAACTTGTCAAAAGATTTCGAAAATGTATTTATATATTTATAAGACTAAGAAATATTCTTAGATTAGAAAACTTAAAAAGAGTGTACTATGCAATTGTTCAATATATATTACAATATGGTATTATTGGTTGGGGAGGAACTTATAATAATATTTTAAATCCACTCAAAATTGTTCAAAGATTGATAATTAAAGTAATTTTGAAAAAACCATCCAAATTTTCTACTGAAATTCTCTTTTCAATATTCAATGTACCTACAATAGACAAAATATATAAAAAATATTCAATTCTACAAATTTACAAAGAAGTACAGTTAAATAACTTACCATTCCATTCATCAGCAAGATATCAGAATACTATCAAAATCCCTAAATTTAGTACAAAGCACACACAAAATACTTATCTCTATGTAGGTATAACATATTTTAACAAACTACCATTATATCTGAAAGTTATCGAAAATATTCAGGAATTTCAGCAAAAATTAAAAAAATACCTAAAACAACTATAAGAGTCTATATCTCACTACTATTATTATTTCTTTCATATCCTTTATTGATAAATCTTGCAATTTCTTAATTATGCCTTGTTTTTTACCATATTGTATAATGTATTTACTTTCACACATGATATTGTATAATTGAAATATAATTGAACTAAAATTCCCTCACCAAACACAAGAGCCTGTCTCTTTATGGTGAGGAAAAGCTATTCTTATCGACTATTTTACCACTGTATAAAATGTAAAAATTGTGTATTTTATTGTAATAAAAACCTTTAAATATTAAATAAATAAAAAAATAAAAAAAATTATCTTTTTTCATTTTTTTTATATTTGTTTTAATTATTTTAAGTTAAAACACTTTCTTCAAATTATACTTTAACCGCTTGGGCACATACGCTTGTTTTCAAGACAATTTAACGTAGGTAGGGTTGGTAGGTTGTAGTTATTGTTTAGTATTAATTTGTACCCTGAAGATGCTTGAGTAAAGCGAAACTGGTCGGTAAAGTAAATTAATAAATATCGTAGTTTTAAAACAAAAAAGTGTTTTATTTTTATTAATAACTCAGGTACGGGACATACGTCATTCCTATGTCTACCTACGTTAAATTATCGTGAAAACACGCTTATGTGTCCAAGCGGTTAAATATGTCAAACCACAAAGTGATTGCTTTCTACAATAATATAGACTGCTTATGTTATTTTAATATTTCTCCTTGTTACAGGTTGAAAAGACGATTGAAATACTCCAAAAAGAACTAAGGATTAACGCCATCGTTCTTTTGGCGATGGATGCAAAACTGGACGGTGGAGATATTCTATTTACAGGTTATTTACTCATCACTTATGTAGTTTACTATTTATTAATCTGTAATTGTGCGTGCGATAAATATTTGCGTTGCGATTGCTTATTTTCTTCCAGCTTTCTTTGGATACCAAAAACAAATGTAATCTATAATGGTTTAAAAGAAACCTCATGTCACCACTTTAAGTAAATAAGACTTTTTGCCACCTAGATCTCAAACAAAATTGATTGTATATTCAAGAAATAATATCGATATTTGGTCAATTTTACTCAATGTAAGATAAAACTGACTACTTCACTCACACAATCATGTCCACAAATCATTTTATATCTATAATAATAACAATAAAATCATTTTGTTTTAATTTCACTTTATTACATATCTTTAACCAACCGGTTTCGGTTCGACCTGAACCTTCATCAGGGGAGAATAAAACATATTGAACAAAATACAGAGTATTTAAATGAAAGGTAGAAGAGAGAGAGAGAACACCAACTTCGGTGTGTTCGAGGGGGAGGGGTAAAAGTAGGCGGGGTAAGGTAAATATGTTAAAAATGGGGTTGTTTAAGATCCTTCTTCCACAGGTATACACAAGTATCTGATATTCATATTGTATATCCACATTTTAAACAACTTGTCGCGTACCAGTCCCTATACGTCGTTACTGAGTGTGTCGCGCCGCCTCACTCACACATCAAACAGTTCTAAAGCTGTCACATTTTATAACCTATCATTATTTGTTTACTGTCTTTTTACCACTATTGACCTGAAGTACACGCATTGTTACAAAATGTCTAATACAAATGTGCGGGTCTCGTTGTTTGCGTTTGCTTGCGAAATACATATATGTGCGGGTTCTTTATGATAAGTGTGGCAAATTTACTACGTATCAGCGTTATGTATGTGAAATTTAATCCAAAAAGAACATTTTTAGGTCGGGAATTTTTCGTAGGCCTGTCCAATTGGAGCAATGAGCTGGGAGCTCGGGCCCTTGCTGAGACCTTCCCAGAGTTCCCTTGCACGCCTATTAAGGTAATTACATATCATATTATCATACTACTCCTATTTCATGTAATTATTCTTTATATTAGCGTTTCACAACTTTTTTAGACCAGCGGACGGGCAAAAAATTTTGAATTATTTTGCAAATTGGCTGATGACTACAGACAGGTGGTTTCGTAGATATCCAAATGTATCATTAGTCATTCAGCGCCATTTTGTTTTTTTGACAGTTCCCAACAAGATCCCCGTTAAATACGTTAATCGACGAGTTCATCGAAAATCAATTCATCAAAAGCAAATTCATCGACAACGAGAGGTTAGGTTAGGTTGAACTCGTTTTCTATGAACTCGCCGTGAACCGTTAAATACAGATTATAATGTTTCTGCTTTTGAACAAATTGTGATCAGCAGAAGAGGACAAATAAAATTACTATTATGTTGTTAAACTTTTGGCTGCATTCACGCATCTTTTATTCATCATCTCATCACTTTATCACGTCTCGCCGACCCCTAACCACTGGAGCGACAGAGCCATTTAAAACTTTTTTCTGAGATTTTTCCAGCATCAAAAAATCATACTCCAAATTTGAATATGGAGACATGCAAACTGATTATGGTTCTATGTAGCCAATGATTTCACCTAGCTTCTGTGGATTATCACATATTTGTAGGATTTATAAAAAAAATATTATAAAATCGTTAACTTTAAAACTTTTTAAAGCATTCTGTGGTTTAATCGATCCATTTTCATTTATCTAAAAAGATAATGATGCATCTTTAGAGAAAATCTGCCATAGGTCACCCCAAGTGGTACGCTACATTTGGTGACTTAGCAGAGGTGCACTGATTCATGGGGTGAGATTTGTCTAGTTATGTTATTATATCATTATATCTCAGTTGCTCATATAACTGAAATAATCACACAATTTGAATAGAATTTTCGCAGAATGTGAAAATTAACTTAAAATATTTGTTGAATTGTTAAATTTTTTTGAACCAAACCCGTCGTTAGTATCCCAGATTGAGTTTGATTTGTACTCTTAGCGATACGTTTGGATTTACATTATATTTTTATTTTAATATTTGCTGCAGTCTACGAGATATCTTGTGGCAACTCATAATTGATCTATGACGTCAACTGTATGACAACTTGTAGGTCTTCTGTTGTTTGTTATTACTAGATATCGGATATTATGCATTTGCATATTTGCATATGCAAATGCATATAACTCTCTAATTACGGCGTTAATGCATATTTTAGCCTTTTTTCCCAATCATGCATATTTTGTTGGTCAATTTGACAGCTCTGAGGCCATTGCAATTCAGTCAAGCAAGCTAGCATCTGAAGACACATCCATTAAACAGAAAATCGCCCTCATCTCAACACATTTCCACAAAAAATTGGAAACAAGAAACCTTACTTTATTTAAATCAATAGAAATGCTGGAAACAGTGGTCGAACTCGCCAACTCCCTTCCTAATTCAATATCAGAAAATATTTGTAAAAACTTAGACGCTATTTTGCTTCAAAACCCGAATTTTGAAGACACGAAGAACATTAATGCCTACATCAACGGCACAAGAACCCTGCCTAAACAAGTATCTCCAGAAATGGTGCCAAATTTTAAATTTTGTCCAATGACATCAGTTAACGTAGAGAGCTTTTTGGCGTACAAAATTAAAACTGGGTGAGAAACGTCATAAATTTGTGCTCGAATATTTTGAAAAATACTTAATTGTATATTTTCAGAAAAACTACGCATAATTTTAAGAAAATTTCGCTGTCTTTGTACAGTCTTTAATTAAAATATATAAAAATAAAAAAGGTATTTTGATTTTGCATTGTGCATATTTTGGGCATTTCAAGAGTTTTTAGTGCATTTCGGTCTCTTTTAGTGCATATTTGCATTCATATTTTGGCATTTTGTTAGTGCATATAATCCGATGTCTAGTTATTACATTATATTCGTAGCCTACCAATGCAATGTTAAGTACGATTATACAATCCCTTTTCTGTGTACTGCCTTATTGTACAACCAACACCCCTGCTATAGGCTGCTCCAATTTTTGCTAGGTTAGATGACTTAGCAGGGGTTCCCGAGTTCATGGGGTGAGGTTATTGCTCCAATTTTTGCTAGGTTAGATGACTTAGCAGGGGTTCCCGAGTTCATGGGGTGAGGTTATTGCGGAGAATGCGCTTGCCCACCTGTGTGGAGCTTAAAAAAATACACACATCCAAATATGCTTACATATATTGTAGGAAAGAGATTATTTTACCACAAGTGTAACAATCGTAAAGTAATGTTTCGATCGTCTGATTGTAATAAGTGTAAATTTGAACTTTATTTTAATTTCGCGTCAGAATTAAAACTGGAATGTGAATTATGACGAAAATAATTTTTATAATTTGAACCATTCATCAAATATTTGAAGTTAATTTTTCAAGTTCTGTGATTATTTCAGTTTTATGAAGCAACTGGTCTATAATGATATAATAACAAAATTTTAATAGAACTTAACTTCAAATATTTGATGAAGTCTATTAAAATGGCCGACATCAGTGTTAGTATTAGACAGCGTTTTAGGATTGAATTCAAGAAACAAAAGGTGAATTGCCCATTCGCAATCATGAAAGACTGAAAAATGTGTATGGGTGATGCAACGGTGTATGTCAGCTCTGTTAAATGATGGGTTCGTCGCTGTAACAAAGCTGAAAGACAAACGCCGTTGGCTGACGAAAAACGGGGCGGTAGGCAGTTGACTGCAGTGACTCCACAGCTAGTTGATGATGTCATTCGTGATAACCGCCGGATAACTACAGATGAATTGTGACGTATTCTCTCCCTC
The DNA here is from genome assembly GCA_951813805.1 of Limnephilus auricula. NCBI lineage: Eukaryota > Metazoa > Arthropoda > Insecta > Trichoptera > Limnephilidae > Limnephilus > Limnephilus auricula. The sequence goes on from OX638391.1 coordinate 1,600,561, forward strand.
AGTGACCAAAACTGTGTAAATGGACGGAGATTGTATTGAAAAGTGACAAATTAATCGTCAATAGTGTGGTTTTCAACCTGTTTTATTGTATTTCAATTTCTTAACAATTAAAAGGAGAAAAAAAAATAGGAGGCATTATTTTTTGACTGACCCTCGTATTTATTTGCAGGTGCCTGAGGGCAAGCTGAATCAGTACGTGTCGCTGGCCGGCCCGGACGTGCTGTGCGTGGGTGAGGGTGAGGGTGCACGCACTGTGCTGCGTCGCCTGGAACGCGCAGCCTCTCACGCGTACACCACACTCACCGTGCCCGAGGAATGGGCCGCCAACTGCCTCTACATCAACGGCACGCTCATACACCGTGCTATTGAAGAGATCCCGCAATCCTTCCAAGTACGTTTCAATTGAATCAGATTTCTTTACTTATAATTCTCTACAACTTCAAAGGCTAGCTTTACACTTGTAAGTTTTTTCCTAAGTTTACCAATGTTCCTTAGTTTGTGCCAATGGGCACATTGGATTTTCAAAATGCAATATGCCCATTGGCCAGAAGTCGTAAACTTACGAAAAAACTTACAAGTGTAAAGCTAGCCAAATGATTACTTTTGCCCGAATCAAAAATCTCTTCATTATCAATTATTGTAGAATCAACGTTTACCTACGTAAGAATCACTTGCTTCATATTTCTGAGTGTGCTAGAACATACTTACGTACCTCGAGAAGGTGTTTACTTCAAACGCTTACTTGCAAAAGCTACCTTATTCGTCGTTTGCCGTTTGACGACTACCGGTAAAACTCAGCCATTCTAGAAAAGTCGCGAATGCACTTTTATCTTTCCCATTTTTACGGGAAGAAAGCGGTGGAACATTCAAGATGTATAATAAATGCCCGGCAATTTTTATGCCCCCCTAGATCACTCTCGACACCGTCCTCCTATATAAACCCAGAGCCAGGCGAACAAGAGATCAGTTGAGTTAGACAGTTGAGTTCAGTATACTGAGCAGTGGCGGCTCGTGACTTTTGGTGAGCTAGAGTGCTAATATTAACAAAAATGGCATTATTGATGTCGTTGTAGCCGAAAAATATTTTTTATTTTTTTTTCGAAAATTTATTTTTTGTATGAACATTTTCAGGAAATCTGTGCGGCGCACGGCAAAACTGAAATTTCCTGAAAATCTTCATACAAAAAATAAATTTTCGAAAAAAAAAATATATATATTTTTCGGATACAACGACATCAATAATGCCATTTTTATTACTATTAGCACTCTAGTTCACCAAAAGTCACGAGCCGCCACTGATACTGAGACCTAGTAATACAATTTTTTTTTACTTGTATCGTGAATTTACTTTGTTAATCTGTAAGATCCGACTTAAGCATTAAACATAATTCATCTCGAGTATTATTCTCGGTATCTCGATACTCCAAACCTCCACACCTAAAAAGAGTTTAGCAAATTAAGAAACTTGGTATGATTTTTTTTAATTAACTTTTTTCCCTCATATGAACATGAAATAAACTGAAAATGGTGAAAGATATTAAATTAATGAATTCTGAAATTACTATGTATTGGCTTGGTTTGATTAGAAGCAATCAAAATCAAGCAAAAATAAAAGCAAGAGTAAATTTTGACAATCTGGTATTTATTTTATAAGATTCACCAACTAAGAATTGAGAGATAGTACGGTTAAAATAGTTCCTACAAAATGCACAAAAAAGTGCAAAATTCTTGCATTCATGAAACTTTGTTCATAAATACATTATTTTTGGCAGAATACATTTAGATCTGCAGAGTCCGCCAAAAGAAAATGGTAGAACACCCGTCTGTGGGAGTGGAAGGGGGGAATTTTTGAAAAATATGTGTTCAAACTAATTAGTTCGAGTGAGGTATCGTTTACTATGTTTTCATTCATGCTGAATCGAATTTCATGTTACTATGCTGTAAACCCATCACGAAATACTGTTACTATGGTTTTGGGTTTGAGTTTGTAAACATGTACCTTTGAAAAATTGCCTCCTTGCACTCCCCCTAGAGGGGCATTCCACCACTATTATTTTGGCAAACTCTCCAGATCTTCATTTATACTGCCAAGATGAATATATGATCAAAGTTTTGTGTTTTTTTAACCTCTTGAATGTCCGATGACAGTTAAGACGTCAAGCCCGTATTTCACAGAAAATTAATATCAGAGCATTCTGAGAAGCTAGAGTGCTCCAATAAAAAGCAAAGTCTGAAATGATATTTGAGCAAGCGATTCTGACCTTGTCCTTTGTTCAGTTTGTTCAGTTTCTTTATACATAAAGGTTAAAATCGCATTTTATTTTTTAATCTGTCACCTGCCCCACCCGCCCGCTGGCGGGCTTACGACAAATGAGAGGTTAATAAAACAGTATTGTAAAAATTATTTGTAGGTATTCTGTGAGAAAGTGGACTTTGCACGCCGCTCTGTTTGCTATTCGGAGCTGTCCAAGATATCGGCTGGTCTAACCTCGGCCTGCCTCCTCATCAGGAAGACCAACTAGAGATGCCGCAGCCGGACCGAATCACCTTTTGACTTTAACGATTTATTTTTAAAGCTAGTTGCAATTTTGCATTATTAACCAAATGATTTTATTGGCTGCCCATAATCGATCTGAATTTTTTTGTGGTAAAAAAAATGTTACCATGAAGATGAGAAAAAATTATTATTATATATGAATGCAGTTTTATTTTAATATTCTTTAATTCTCTATGGCGTTTAGCTGTGTACAATTTTCTAAATCTTTTTGACGCTTTATATTGCCACTTTTATAAATATATTTGCTTGCCAAACTAAAGATTGGATCTGTTTTGAATCTCTACTTAAAGTTATTTAATTTATTTGTTAAGTATTCATTTTACGCTTTATTATTTATTTTTTGTTGGAATTTTTTTTTAATGTACGCCCTCTGTATTTACCTGATCAACATTAAGTGCAAATACCTTAAATTCTTGCCATTTACTTTTTCAAACCAGTAACATAATTAATGTAAATTTTCTTCTTATTTTTAATACAATAATAATAATCAAATCATGTGAATGTCTTTTAAAATAATTTGAAAACTATATTTCACTTTATTGAGATTTATTTTTCGGGTTTTATGCCATGTTGCTTTACCTCCTTCTTTAGCCAACGTTTCGGATATTGATACAGTGTCCATCATCAGGGCAGATGTGTAAATGATAGTGATGAAATGCTTATGTATGTAGATGCAATACCGTGTTGCCAGCTCGCTACTCGTGGTTCGCTTCTTTTGGTGACTTAGCAGTTCATGGGGGAGATCAGGAGAGTTTAGTTGAGGGAGTATTCTTTTGACCTCTCCAGCCGGACTCTTGACCTATGGCCTTGCACCGCAGTGGGAGGAATGGATTCACAATGACCCTTAAATTACTACCACACTAATTAGGCCACAACAAAAATTCTAACTAACATAAAAAAAGCACACATTACACCACTATTGATACTTCTACTCTGATGATGGACACTAATAATATCCGAAACGTTGGCTAAAGAAGGTTGGCTTAGCTAATAGCTATGCGTAACACGGCATATAATCCCAAAAATAAATCACGATAATACTTTTGGCCGTGAAAAACTAAAATCATATATATATTTCATATATTGATTCCACTGGAAAGATCTACAGAATATGTACTGTATTGAACACATAGTATTATAGTTTTTACGTATTGAAAGCTTTGTAGCTAACTATTTAATCTATTTATTAATATCAGTATTATGTCCACTGGGTTGTGTTGCAATTATTGTTTTTCAATATTGATTTAATTTTTATGTCAAAGGAATTCTTCCAAAAGGGTAATGTATAAAAGATATTATTATATTATGCATTATAGAGAGTGAATATAAAAGTCTGCATTTTCTATTTTATTTTTTGTATAAAATGTCTTATCTAAAATAAGACTGTTTAATATCGCACATCCTATTGTCGTAAGTCAAAACTTTCTATTTTTCGTTTTATCTCTGAAAAGTTGTGATTTTTTTTTTGTTATTATCTATTTTTGTTCGGTTTGCGGAACAACTCGTATAGGCCTCGTAGAAATCGTTGTGTCTCCCTTACTACCATGATTATAAATATGATCTAAATGGCGTTCGAAAGAGAAAATACTACGCTTTATATTCAAAGCTAAAAGTTAACTGCAAAATAATTAAAATGTACACTTTTATGAATCCCAAGTTTTCGAGCACAATTTGAACAAAAATTATGATGCTTTGAGAATTTTTTATTAATTAATTTTACATGAAATGACAAAAAAGTAAGGTGACGATAAAAATTATAATACATTTGTCTAATAAAAAATGTATGTGTTTTTAATTTTTTAGTTATTTTGTTTGAAAAAACGTAAGGTGAGACATTTTTAAAACTCTTTTATGTTTGCATGGAAAATTTTTATATTTCAAATATAAAATTTGAAAGCGTATCTATTTCATCACCTTTCCAAAATAGTTTTTAGTTTTCAGATACATTCAGAAGTATTACATTTATTTGGATTTTATTGCCATACGGCAATATTTTATACGGTCGAGGCCTGAGGGGTTAAGTTAGATCACTCCGTCTTCGCAAGATGTCGCTAGTATCTCTTTTCAAATTGACTGTTCACAATTCATTGATTTGTTTTCGCTCTCTTGTAAAATTAACTTTTTGTCTTACGACACTTTTCTACGACATGGATTTAGGTTAGGTTTCTACTTTCGGATGTGCGATATCTATGAATTCTTTCTACATTCCCTTTATGTTTAAAAATGTCCGTGTACGTTCCACACCAAATTACAGACTGATAATTGGCAGCAATGTGTAACTTTAATTCTTTAACACTTGTTAAATTCTTTCCACTATCAGATGTTTATTAAACTATGTATTATTGTCGGTCAAATAAGAGTAGAAAACATAGGAGGGCGCCACTATTCTTCAAATGGCAATACTAAAATTATAACAAACGGTGGAAATGTAAAGCTGTGTAACCTATATTTTGTAAAAAAACAAAAACACATAAAAGTGGTAAAAATATTTTTCCATTGCAATAAAGATACCCACTCATCTTAAAATTAGAATTGCATGTACGTATACTATCCCTTTGCAATTTTGTGTTAGCACAATGAAGAATAACGATATTGTAATAAAATAAAAAGCAGTTTAGAATTTGCTCACATTTATTTAATACTAGCTGAGCTTTAGATCCTCCCCCTAAAAAAATGTACCTTATGACGAATAGAACTGTTGTCAAAACTATCTATAGTTTTCGGAGTGCGACCCTTTTTTATTTTGCCTGGAGTTTCGAATTTAATTTACCCCCATTTGTTTCGCTCTCCTTGACAATTCGCCTGATGGTACTTTGTGAATTAACTGCGAAAAAAAATACAACTATGATAGCTAACAATATTGTATATCTACGTAAATAAAATAAAATCATACTTAAAACACGTATCCGTGTTTGAAAATATTTATACAAAGCGCTTTAAAGTTTTTATTAAAAAAATTGTTTTTGTAAAACTGAAAATATTTATATTTAAAAAAAATCTTTTTTTTTTAAATGTTACTTACAGTATTCTACATAACCAGTGTCAATAGTCATTTACTGTCATTATGACAGTAAAATTTGTGTTGCCAGCCTTTTTTTAGTTTTAGTTTTTTATATTTTCTACTCTTATTTGACGAAGTGTAAGTCTTGTCATTCCATTTTTTCTAGATAAATAATAATTTATCTTATGGATAATCTAACCTTAAACTCACTATTTAAGCTAATTCTTAATTTCTGAGTTGTGAAATTAGAAGAAGAAGAAAGTATTATGTTATTTATGAATTTTCTGTTTACGCACAAATAAGTTATTAATTAAATACCCCCTTTACACTTATAAACTCTTTAATAATTAAATGAAAACAAATCATTTTGTGTACATCTCTTATATAATCACAATTATTATCTTTAATTATTTCTTATTATCCTGATGAAGAAACCTTTAGTTTCGAAGCATGTCGATGATTGTGATTATATATAAGTTATGTACACAAAGTTATTTGTTTTAATTTACATATTAAAAATGACTCCACAAAGTGAATTTGCAAAGATTGAAGAAGTCTATAATAATTATTTGAAATTTTTAAAATCTTAAAATTAATTTTGTGCACAAAAAAATTATATTTCACTGTTATAGAATAGTTTAACTATGTGTCCTATAATATGTGTGTAGACAATTCCCCAGTAAATCAGCTGCTAGGATAGGTTGTTTCACAGAATTTCTAAGTCAATTTTCAAGTTCTGTGAAAGTTTTATTCAATTTCCGTTATTATATCATTATGGGCCATTGCTTAACCCCTAGGAGCCGGAGTCCTGCAATTGCAGTGTTGAAGAATCGTGCCCATCCACGGTGTGAAGCACTGCACTTGCAGTGTGAACTTATATATTAATTTAGTTTCAGATATTACTTCTATCAGCTTAGTTAAAGATAAAAATGTTACTTTATGAAATATGATATTGTCTACGTATTGGCCTTAACAAAAAATCTTTTTATTTTGTGAAATTTCTTGACGTCCCCCGTTAACATTTGAATAAAACTTTCACAGAATTTAAAAATGAACTTTGAAATTTGATGAATTGTTCAAATTCTGTTAAAAAAAATAAGTTTGTCTAACCTTTATGTGCAGTTGAAGTAAAACTTCACTTTGACTGTTGTGGCAGGTATTACTAAAACGGTACAATTACTGTCATCTGTGTTTGTTTTTTTTTTAAAGAGTTCTCGCCTTCGCTAGAATATTTTTATTATTTTCCAAAACTTGCACAGCTAATACCACTGGCTGTTGAGTTTGGTCGTTTGTATTGAGAAATGCAATAAAAATTATGATTTATTTTTCATCCAAGTTTCGAAAAAAAAACAGATGTCAGTGTATCGATTGCAAGCATTGTACCGATATTAGAACGTCATTTTCGTTTGAAGACGTTATTTCTGTCTGAAAAACATTTGAAATACTCGTCACATCGCGCCTAAAGAAGTTTTACTTTACAAACCGTCCTGTTTGGAATGGGATTGCAGTGTTTGCTGGAAATTCTTGCAAAGAAAGTATTTTTAGCAGTGTCTAATTAGCGTAGATGTCACACCATCTCTGAGAATATTTATATGGTAGTAAAGGATAGAACTGGCAGAAGAAAAGAGGAAGACTGACTGCATGAAATGAAATTCCGATCTCATAGACTATGGAGAGGGATAATGAATGAATTTTGTTTATATTACAGTTCAGTTTGGATTAAATCATTATTACGGATTATTCTTGATTAAAGATGACTTAATTTATTTTATCAATAAATATATGTATTCAAAAGATATGATGGACTTCTTGATCCTTAGCATGGATTTTTTTCTTCAGATAATTACTTATAAATACTGTGAATGAAATTATGTATTTACTGTTTTAAGGTTGTCAGAAATTAAAATGTAACATTTTGATCAAATGGCCATTCAGAGCCATTTTGTTTTTTTGACAGTTGAAAGGTCCCCGTTAAATGCCGAACAAATTGTGATCAGCAGAACAGTACAACTGTCATGTTGTTAAGCTTGTTAGTTTATAACAATTTGATGGAAAGTTGAAACGCACCTAGAATCGTCATCTAACAGGGACATTTCAAATTAGGGTTTGCAAATCCCGTATCTCTTTCAAATAATTAAAATGGGTAGTGTTTAGAAATCTACTGATTTTAATTATCTTCAATACTAGATTATTATAAAAATATACATTGAAAAGGTAATTCAGTAAGTAATTTAAGAAGACTTTTCATATCAATCATCTTTGTTACTAGTAATAGTATAAAAAGAGATTGAAAAGTTAATACAGGAAGTTATTTAAGAAGACTTTTCGTATGAATCATATTTGGAACTAGTAATAGTATAAAAAGTGATTGAAAAGTAAGTATAGTAAGTCATTTAAGAGGACCTTCCGTATCAATCATCTTTGTTACTGGTAATAGTATAAAAAGGGATAGAAAACATAAAGGATTTCAATCATCTTTGGTTCTAGTAATAGTATAAAAAGAGATTGAAAAGGTTAAATAATAATTATAAGATGACTGATAAAATCAGATTGTAAAAAACATAGACTATGTATAGTCCTGTAACCCATAAGTGAAAGGTAATTATTGACCCCTGGGCATTCTGGCGCTTGCGTATCACGTGATTCACAAGTCATACACATCCGTGGGATCCAATATTGTTGCAATCCCACGTGATTTGGGAATTGCAAACCCTTTTTGTCACGCATCATTTTCTGCGAAACAACTGGACCTTTACAGTAGGTATTATCACATATTTTGAAAGGAATTAAAACTAAATGTGTGGATCACTGATGTCACTCTCGGTTTTTTTGGTTCTTGGAATCAAATTTAATTTAAAAGGATGTAATCATTGGCGATATGTATTATTGAAAAGCATTAAATATATTTAAATATTACAACTGATTTATTACCACAGTGGCTGGCAGCTTAATTTGTCTATTTTTATCATAGAATAAAGAATATAACACTAGAAGTGCCTTCCATACAAATTTGAATGGAAACAATTATGTCATTGACTTAATACCTTTTATTTCTAGACCATTTAGCTTGCGGTCTGTCTCTCTTACACTTGTGTGAAATTGTACATCGCCATCCCACTTGCATTTCATAATCATTGTGAGACAAAGTTTGGAATGGAATTATAATATCAGTCCGAATTGGGCATTTCTTGTGTTATTCTTTATTCTACGATTTTTCAACCTCACCATTGATAGGTGGTACGTGAAGAAAAATATAGAAATTAAGCAGCGTAAGAAAAAGCAAGGATGACACTTTGCAGTGGGTAAGCGTGATAAGATGTATGAATGCGGACAAAGCTTGGTTTTATTCTGTGCAGTGGGAGATCATTTAATTTCCCCTTGATTTTAGTTACCCGGTGAACATTTTTGTTTTGTATTTCTACAAAGTGGAGAGAGTTGTAAGAAGTTAGAGAGGGAATATAACATAAGTAAATAAATAGACCCCTATTTCAAAGGTTAAAAGAATAAAATTTTCGACTATATAGCATCTATGTTAAAAGGCACCAGAAAACATCAAACTCAATGTTCTGAAAATCCAGCTTTTTCTGTGTTCCATTATCAAACAGATACTTCAGAACTAAACTTTATAATAGCATCATTGAATTTGATTTCATTTTTATTTAAAAAAAAAACTTTAGTAAGTTTTAAACTTAAAAGAAGATACTTGCCCCCCGAGACCCCCAAATTAGATATTGTCAAATTCTGCCTTTTAGGCACTGATTATATGTACCTTTAGTAAGTGTTAGATGTTAGTAAAACTGTACCCTATTAGTGTCTACTCGAAATCCTGAAACAATATATGTATTTTAAATTGTAGCTTGAAAAGGCCCTTCCCATTTTAAAACATTGTAACGGGCCAGATAGTGGTAAATAAAAATGTTATATTATCTATTAGAAAAATTAAAGTCCCCCTAAAAAATACTTGCTTTGTTTTTTTATTGTAACCTTTGACCCACCTTATAGAACAGTATTTTGGCAATGATAATGACCAATGCACACATAGATATGCATAAAAATGACTGATCATTCCGCCATACTATAATCCCTCTTACTCATAATCGTAATAAAACTAATATGCGTCATATTACGACGTAACAGTGAAAAACTTGGCTTATTATCGAAGCGTGTGCATGGTTAAACCAGGTTTAAGGCCAACTTTACAAAACCAAGGATGACTCGGCGGATACCGCTATTATGAGTAAGGGGGAATATGTATAGTGGCAGTTTATAACCAGATCTAAAGTGGACCCAAGCAATTCAATGTTATGAGACCTATGTACATCAATGTTCAATGTAATATAATTGGGGGAGGGGAGTCAGAATATCTGAAAACAAAAAAACTAGCTCCAAAAGAGCTGAGTTGGCAACAGAGATGCTCTTGAAGATCGTTCGGCAATTTTTCAGAAGTTTCAAACTAGAATCATAATAGATCATGGTCACATTAACTGACTCTTTCTCTCTGTTAGATTTTAATTACATGCTATCTCACTATACCTTTATTTTATTCTGTATTATGTTTATCTTATCCCATTTTTCCTATGTTTATCTTATCTCACTATTCTTTTATTTTATTCTATGCTATGTTTATCTTAAATCACTATTCCTTTATTTTATCTTTTGTTTTTGGATGGTCCGATGCTCTGTAGGAAACCCGCTTGCACAGCGCGGGTGTAAACTGTGCACCCTAAAGTTTAAGTTTAGACTTACGGAATTCAATACTTCGTTTGTGTGAAAGCACTATGAAACAATACAATACATCTTATCCTAAATAAATCGCCCAACTTTGTAATGAATAAAAAATTAGAATTATATTGTAAATCTCTGCTCCTATATCCTTGGTAATAGTTTCTAAAGTAAAATAAGTGTTTTGTTTATATGGAATCCATTGTAATATCATACTTATTCATTGTAAAATGTACTTATCACAATATGTACCTATAACTAGGTGTGTGTTATCCTGCAAGTGCGGTATCTGTAGATGTATTGTCAAAACGACCGCAATTTAATCAAAAGCTGAATTATCAATCGAGAAGTTGATTGTCATCCAAATTTAAGTGACTGTGTCTATAAATTAGTGAGACATATTTTGTTTTGATGTAGATCAGCGGTTCTCAACCTGTGGTACGTGAAGCAAACATTGGGGGTACGCAATATCGTGGCATGAATGTAGGTTTAAAAACTCAGCTCAACGTTTTCAAATGTCGGCAGTTTACGCTCTAAAAATATGAATACCGTTCACAAGCACGTACTTACTTGTGTGAAAGGGCATTTTCATTCTATTCGTTTATTAAAAATAAATATCGCAATCGCCTGAATGCTGAACGAGACTTCAGGCTCTACCTATGTGAAATTTAGCCAAACTTTGCTCCGCAAAGCATGTTCAAGGATCATTGACTATATGTTAAAATTGTATGATTGATTATACAGGGTGTAACAGGAAAACGGGTTTTTATTTTAACTACTGATACATGGAAAACTTTTTTACTACGAAATTTGTTGAGGTTTAAAAAACACATCCTTTCAATACACTTTGTGTGTTTGGAGTTGTGTATGAAGAACATGAATTTTTTATCATCAACATAAAACAGACGTGAAACAATATTGCATGTAGAATCACTAATTAAAAATACCTGAAGACGTGGACTCTGTATAAAATTGCATTAATTTTATTTATGTGACTTGATTGTTAAATTCACGTAATAATGAGAGAATTAAAAAATTACAAATGAAACATGTCTTTCTCCTGTAAACAAGATAGTAGAGTGCGGGGTATAACAAATTTGTAATGAGAATCAAGGAATACGCAGGTTCAAAAAGGTTGACAACCGCTGATGTAGATAATATCATTAAATATGTGCAAGTTATTTCACAGCAAACAGGCTCACCTTTGTATAGTGACTGATCCAGTAATCACTTATAATTACGCTGAAGAAAATGTGAAGAAAAAAAAAACAGTAATGGTTTTTATTTTTTTTTTATAAAAGAAAAGGACAAATTATATAAAATGTCTTATATCTGAATAACAATTTCAGAGTTATAATTCATACATGATAAAAATACTTATAATATAAGGTACACAAAAAACATCTGATGACATTCCCAAGAATATCAACATTTGTAATATCAATCTTAACTAGTCATTTCTAATATCGTAATGAATTAGCAAGAACATTTTAGACCAATAAATATGAAGTCTTGTAGAATCTTAACAAGAAGTAATTCTTTCATTTTGTAGTGAATGGCAAAACATTAGTAGGAGAAACCAGGGCAGAATGGGGTAGCAGGTATGGTGGGTGTTACCCTCTTCACAAGTGTCGTCAAACAAGTGGGATGGGGTTCATATGTATACACCTGTATACCTAAATAATCGAGTCCCTTAGATCAAACTTAACATATTTATGTTACAATTTTCACTTTTTTCAGAAGGTAAATATGGTGTGTTCCTTTATTATCCAAATATTATTTAGTCCACCAAATTTAACATGTTCTGTCCTTCACATTTTGCAAAAAGAAACAAATGTTTTAAACAAAATAATAACATTCTGTAAATCACCCCCTTTGGACAATGTTCCCATGCTATGTTGACCCCTCCCACTGTTCTTCTCCCCCTCCCCCCCCACCTAATACCATCTAATCATTTGTGTACTTGTATAAATTTTAAGTTTGCTAGTGAATGACAGATGTGTCGAAACCGGTAGCAAAAAAATTTAAGTAACAAATGTACATTGTACATGGAAATTAAAAACACTTCAAAACAAAAATTTACGACGTTCACCATGTGATATTTTGAATGTGGCGCTTACGGCCTTAAGATAGAATAGAATGGGACTGTATTCCATTCTGCCTATGTTATATGAAAAACTGCACTTTTTTACATTCTCTCAAGTGCTCTATTAAAAAAAAAATATATATATATATATTATTATTGTCTAGTGATGACCGGTCAGGTGCTCTTGTGCCCAATGCAAAAAAATTGGCTTAAAACTCGTGTGCAAAAATGGACAGTGAGGACGATAATATGTTACTGATTTGGGAAATAATACGGCTTTTATATGAATGTGTTATGAAAAAGATACCCATTCTACCTCCGTGGACTACAGATTATATGTAAAATTATATAAGTAAATGATGATAATATTAAACTCTGTTCTTATTTTTAACACCTGCAAAATGCCCACAAATGTTAGCAACCCCATTCTTCTCTGGTCTCCCCTCACAAAACCCAATACATCAAGACCATTATTTATTTAAACTGTTGGATATTTCAGGTATAGTTGTGTACATTACTTCTAAAATAAAAATATATATAACATGATAAAATTCATTACGTTAAGAATTTAAAGCCATTTTTAATCTTCATCAAGATCAGTGGCGGCCCTCTAGCTTATTTTAGGCTAGAGGGTCAAGATTACAAAAACCTTTCTTTTGGAAGATTTAAAACATCAATACACAATTGTTTTAAATCTTACAATATAATATAATCATACAATATAAAACAAAAAGTTACTAGTCCACTGGTCTTGATAAAGAAAGATTTTACTTTACGACGTAAGAGAGTTCTTCTAAGTACTGAGCCATCCCGAAAGAAAGTATGAAATATTTTCAGCAAAAATAACTCCACAAAGAACAACATTAATTGAACTGGAACAAAGTTTACACAAAATAAAACAAATAAGTTTGTACTATAAATATGCACATTAGGCTGGAAGAGATGATTACAGAATAATAGATTCAGGGTTGATAAAAATCGGATTTATTTGATTTAAATGAGATTTATTTGATTTAAACCAGATTTATTTGATTTCACTTTTTTGATTTTTTAAATATTTTGTCTATTTTAACTCTGAAGTCATGCTATGTAAAAAGAAAACCAGTGTGGTTGTTAATTTTAATTATCTCTACATAGTATAAATTTTGAGATTGGAAGTATTTCTATTCAGATTTAGACTTGAGATATCCATACCATCTACCCCGGTGCAATTATACTATTTCAGGATTTAATATTTGGTACTTTTGATTATCGGCATTATTTCATAACCAAAGAAATGCCTGGAAATTCATAAAATATCTAGCGATTGCGGTGAAGTTTTGCTTTAAAACAATATTTTACACAAGATTTTAATTTATTTACATAATTCAAGGAATGTAAATTACTTAGATATTATAACAACAGTTAGAAGTCCATTAACCTTATCAACGCGGCTGTTGCAAATGTGATCCAATAGAGGCTATACCAGTACTCATAGCAAATGTCTCGTATATGTCATGCATGAAGTTCTATTTAAACACATACATTGTGTCCGAATGTGGTAGGATAGATTGCGTTGAAAAGGTTATGTCTGTGTCAGACCACGCTACATGCGCGCTATACTTTCGTGGCCAATGGGAATGCATGGCGAGCGATATTCTGAAGTAGGCCAAGCCCACATTATAGCGTGGTCTGGCAGCACCTTAACCCAACTTACAAGGTAAAACACTTGAAGGAAAATTCCTCCAAACAAGATGTTACATTTTGTTTTCATATTATGTTACCAATAACACATACTTATTCTACATTGTATTTCATTTCTTAAGGAATAAGTCAAATTTTACTACAAAAATGTAAGATAGGTTTATAAAAAATAAACGGGTTTGGACAATAATGTTGTTAAAATCAACACATCTCAGCAATTATCATTAGACATTGGATTAAGGGCACTACAAAAATGGCAACGTACACATGCAAATGCGCATTAAATGAAGAAATTACGATAAACACAGTAAGGTATGTTTTGGAACCCTATTTCTTCAATTTCATGGTGGGGGAGGGGGGTTGAAGGGCAAAATTCTGAAGCAAAAGAACTGGATAAAACAAAAAGGAGAGGGTGGAGATGGGAGAAAACCGCAAAACCTAAACACGGTCAAGGAGTTTGTACCAAAATGAACTTTTTCCCCAGAAAAGACAAATATTTACCATTTATATTTTGAACACATCGTACTCTATTTTGAAGAACCAAATGGCTGAAATATGTAATGATAAAGGCTAAAAAATGCAAATAATCCAATGTCTAATTACCACCTTACCCTAAGTACATGCATAAATATAATGTTATACAAATAGAGGTTAAGGGAAAGAAAATATTACCCTTTTATAGAAAACATTTTAAGTAGTTAGAAATGTTAGTTGGAATGGCTTTGAAATAGAACCTAAAAATACGTAAGTAAATCAAAAAATTATTGATTTACATATTTTTGGTAGGATTTGTAATTTGAAAATCAAATTTTTCACGACTTGTAAGATATTAAACTGTGTAATTCTAGAACTTAATCTTTTTTTATAAAATTTAATATATAGGGCAAAGTCTTTATTAGCCTTTAATCGAGGAATACTCGATTGGAATTCATCCTCGTGGCTTTCAGGTCATAAGTTTAGTGACAGATCGTCACCTTAGTTCTTAATTGTCCAAACAACCATTAACAAGTTTTCTTTTATTATTTAAATGAAACATTATGATAGGTGTAAGATGAAGCGATTTCTGTAAAGTTAAAGGTATCATTAGTTTAAATAATTCTTAATAAAGTGATTAGTTATCGTTTTTGATACTTAATTTTTAGTTTAAAAATAGAAATTGAACAAAAAATAAAATGGTCATTTGAACAATTAAGAACCAAAGCGACGAGTTACCAACTGCAATTGCGGGGCCGTAACTAATATTAAATAATCTAAACCAACTGTTAAAAAAAATTCATATTATGGATATTGTATTGTTAAATATCTACCGTGGCCTAGCGTATAAATTCATTTTTTTTTAGATTGAATATAAAATTATTTTTTATTACCTATGATACCATCTATCATTTCCAAAAATAATACTATAAAAACATGAAATGGAGGTAGATTCAAGTTTATAGAGAAAATTCTTTAGTCTTATGGTTCGAATACTGGCAGATTCTCCAACTTCTCTTTCACCGCCTCCGTGGAATCATCGCTGAGCAGCAGAGTATGCGAAAAGCCCATGGTCACCTGCGTCACTTTGATTCCCGACATGCGCTGCACTTCGATGGGCTTCGTCGAGGATTTAGTCAGGTCACCTAATCCCTGGAAGGCACAAACAAGGGAATAGTTAACCTACTAGGCAATAAGCTATTTATCTGACTACACAATTTCACACAATATAATCTTGCAGTCCTTCCTTCTCTTTGGATTTTAATTTCCAGAACCATTGTGCTGTACATCTGTAGATACTTGTATGCAGTGACGGCTCATGAATTTTGGGTGTGCTAGAATGCTAATATAAAAAAATGACATTCTTGTTGTAGCCAATTTTTTTTTATTTCGTTTTTGTATGAAGGGAGAAGAATTTGTAGGAAATCCGTGTGCAGCACACTGCCAAACTGAAATTTTCTTAAAATCTGCATACAAAATACCGTTTTTTTGAGAAAAAATATATTATTTTCGGCTACAACATCAGTAATGCCATTTTTTTAATATTAGCATTCTAGCACACCCAAAAGTCGCCGCCACTGCTTGTATGAAGAAAATCAAATTCAAGCTCCATTTATTTTACAAGGCTCTAACATCACCTCTATCTGACAGTTGATTGTTGTTAGAGGCGCATTATAGTTCGTCACTTTGGTTGGATAGAGTTCTAACTTCGCCTTATCTTGTTCTGAGGTTTCAAAGTTTGCAAAGATGAATTTTAGTAATCTATTTAACAATTTTGGATTTTGAGCTCATGTAAAAATATTTTAGTTCAATTTAATGGAAAACATTTAAATAGGTCGTGACCCTAGCTTGGAATGGCATTAAGGAAATGTAATTAGAACCTTATGCAATGAATTATTATGCCCTAGATGGTTGCACATGGTTCTATCTGCATGTTTAGGTATATTCTAAAATGGTAAGTATAAGTCATATTTAAATAATTTCCTTTAACCACTCAGTCTATCGCCTTTGTGTAGGTTTTTGGTCTTTACGAACCTGTCAGATTGATAAAAATTTTGTTATTTTTATTTATTTACGCTTTGCAATTAAAGCACAATAAACGAAATATTTCTAAACGTAACCAAAAAACTTTTTTTGAAAGGTAATGAAATACGCTTTCAAATTATATTATTACAAATAAATATTAAAATTCAGAATGCAAATATAAAAAATTGTAAAAATGACACCTGTGATGTTTTTATGTAAAAACAGTACTCAAGTCACGGATAACGTAAACAACCACTTATTTCATCATACCAATGTATAATAAACAATTCTATCACTTAATTTTTTTACCATTTTATACGAAAATATTTGATAAAAATTAATTTTAAAATTAATCAGGTGAAACTGTATCTACAAAATAAGTATTTTTATCTATTAAAACGAAAGTGTGGTTTATTCTAGATACAGTGAAACCCTCTTAAGAAGTTTTCCTGCTTAAGAAGATTGGTTTTTTCGGTCCCTTGAAGACCAAATGGCCCAATTTTTCCCACTTATAAGGTTTTCCCTCCTAAGAAGTTTTGTTTTTCCGGTCCCTTGAAAAACTTCTTAAGATGATTTCACTGTATTCTCCTTTTTCTTTTAGGGTTGTAACTAGAATAACAATGGAGTTATAATGATTTCTGTGATAACACACGCGTTAGCTTGAAAACAAGCTTATTGGACTTGACTGCTATCATTATATTGTCGTGAAAACAAGCTTAAAGGTCCGAGTGGTTAAAATACGTTACCCAAGATTCAACTTCAAAATCAGAAATGGGTAAATAGATAATGAGAAAGCAAATTTGCAAACTTTGATATAATTATCTTAGGGGGTTTCTCACCATCCTCCTAATAGCTTATCTACCCTAATAACGAATATTATTAAAAATAAAAATAAAATACTCGCAGTGGTCAGAAAACTCGGCCAACGTATCGAATATATAGCCACTATTCATAGGTTCGAGTACCGAATTATAAACTCCAACTTAATAAATAAATAAACCGTAAATCGTAAATCTTAAATATTCGTTATTAGGGTAGATAAGCTATTGGGAGGATGGTGAGAAACCCCCTTAATAGTATAATGTTGTCCTTCCCGAAATGAGTTTTATTAAACTCACTGGGAATAATATATTACAAATATCATGTATAAGTTTGTAATATATTATCTCAGAACAAGGTAAAGGTGAACCTTGTCCACCAAAAGAGGTGACGAATAGTTTTTAATATTACAATTTACAAAAATCAGTCAGTAGTTTGAACAGAACAGTCACATGGAATACATTCGCAGCCAAACGGCAAATTGTGATGACTTCATCACACACACCAATCATCATTAGCACACAAGGCTGAACTTTAGCTTTGTCCTAAATAATTTAAATGCGTATATGCTAAGTATGCACTTATTTACAAGCATGGGGTTGGGTGTTGAAAGTTAGGGAAGAGGAAGGAATGTAAAATTTCGCCAATTAGTTATCACACAAATTATTACCTACGCACAAATTGATACATTGATAAATTTCATAATCGCCGCAAGTCTCATAAATACAATATATTTTTGGAATGAAAAACGATGCTGTAACAACATAATTTTTTATCCAATAATATGTATTCACGGAGACTTATAATAAAATTGTAATGTGTAAGTTACCAATTCTCCGTAAGTAGGCGAAGCTCCCCAGGCGATGAGGCTGTCGTCAGCCGCAATCACAATGGAAGTGTTGCTCACTCCCACACTATGAATATTCCAGCCTGCAGTGTGGAAAAAACAACCAATTAAAATTACAACTACAAATCTGAGTTGTATTATATGAAATATTATTTAAATGCAATGTTAAGTAACCTGCAAGGTCCTGCACCGGCTTTGGGTACATGTTAGCTTCTCCAGTGCGCTTAGTTTGTCCAAACAGAAACAGTCCACCTGATGAAAAACCAATCAATATATATTATAAAGGTAAGTGTACAATGTGCTTGCCACTAAAACTCAGAAACGAGTCCCGGTACGATCAAGGCAGTTATAGGTGTGGTAGCCCTCTATCCCCCATCCATGGAGAAGGTTCCCGTTTTTACCTGAAGGGCGTGCTTTTGAAGATATAAGGGCTGGAAGTTTCGCTCTCTAGAAATTTCTGGAACAGTCCAGAACATTCAAGAGCATTCCACAACATCCCAGAACAATCTGGAATGTTCAGGAATAATCTGGAACGTTCAGGAACATCCTAGATCATTGTGGAAAGCTCTCGAATGTTGTAGAACATTGTGGACCATTCGAAGCCTTTTTTGTACGAGTGGGGAATAGGGAGCTACCACACAATCTCACATCAACTCCCTGGACGAAGTCGGGTACCCCAGCTAGTGACTAATAAAATACAAATTATATATTATGTAACACTTACCGAGATCATTGATGGCCAGGCTGTAAGTGGCTCCGCAGTAGATGGAGCGGATTCCACGGCTTTGCGTGTCAAAGTATTTGATCAAGCGTGGGACCATCTCATCCTTGGGCTCCGCGTGCCCCAGGCGACCGAATCCTCCAAAGCCCCAGCTGTAGGCTCGCTTCTTCGAGTCGATAGCCACCTGGAATCAAAACACACTATTTATTATTCCTCATCTTTATTTTTAATTAGAAATGTAAGTTATAGTGGACTTCTCATTCCAGGCTATGGTAGACACTCTATTCAGAAAACATACCGAGTGGCTCGTTCCACAAGCGACATCTACAATCTCCACATCGTCCAGAGGCTGGACATGTCCGTCTTTCCCCTTCTCGATGAAGAGAACTACTCGCTTGGGAGATGGCTCAAAGTGAAACGAGAGCTTTGTGGACGTGACAAAGTATTTGCCGTCTGTGTTGTGACCTGGAAGAAAGTATAAACAAACAATAAATTTATTATAGATAGTAGTACTGTGATATTTGAGGTCTTAGTTTCCTTCATTGTGCATATAATGCTCTGGTGACAGAATAAGTAACTAAATGGTAAAGTAGATTGCAAGTTCTCCAGATGAAATAAGCAAATAAGGTCGCTATTCAAGCTATCTCAAGGTCGGAGAAACTTTTACATTGCCTCATTGCTGTCCAATAAAATCATCACCTTTATAAGGAGAATTTCAATATAATAAAAATACAATATGAATCATCTCTACTAGACCGTGTATCCATCACACTAGATTGAATAAAAAACATTTCTGTTATAAAACCACATTCAGATAAAGTAAAACATCACAACACCCTTCTCCCAGACATAAATGTAATAAAAAAAAAAACAAAAAGCTGGCTGAAAGAGGTCAACGAAAAAATACTAAAAACAAAAAAAAAATGACATAGAAAATAAATAAACTAGAATTAAATAAGTTTGGTCCGCCTCGGCACAGGACCCCCTAGTGAGGACTAAGAAATACCATTACTATACTTAAATTCACCATTATATTTTGGATGTACTAAATTTTATACAGTCGCAAAAAAAAATACTAATCAAATAATTTTAAGTGGCAATAGAAGTTCTTACCCAACTGGCCGTACTCTGGGAGTCCAAAAGAGTAAAGTCCTCCCTTGCAGTCCAGTATCATGGAGAAATCAGCCCCGCAGGCTACTTTGATAATGGGTGCTCCGCTAAACAAACAAACAAATTAAATTATAATTCTTATCCGTATCAATCCATATCTGGAAAGGAAAAAGGGCTAAAACGACTTACAGCTTTGACAATAAAGACGAACTTACACAAGAAGCTATATTGTTTGTATTTGTATTCGTAATCAAGTTAGCTGCTTATTGTGTAAGTCCATCTTTAATGTCAAAACTGTATGGTGCTTAGCCATTTTTGCTTTCCGGTGTCGATATTATGTCCAACATTAGAATAAATTAGATTAAAATGTACATGCCTTAAAATAAATTATAAAAAATCTCACCGATAATTGATTCTTGTTGGTACGAGCAGCTGTTGGTTGGACACGCTCCCAACTCCGCACTGACCGTTCCTGTTGTCTCCGCAAGCGTACACCACTCCAGAATCTATTGTTAAACAGAGAGTTCAAGTTAAAATATTAATAGATTGAAGCTAAAAACAAATAATGGTAGCATGTTTAGGAATGAATCAGTTACCAGTTAAGAAAAGCGAGTGATTGCGTCCGGCAGCGGCGCTGATGATGTTCATTTCTGCAAGAGCCGGAATCTCTTCAGGCAAATCCTTGGTCAGGGTGTCTCCCATTCCAAGCTGCCCACAAGCTCCGCGACCTAAAATAAATACACAATAACCAATACATATATGTTGATAACAAAGCTAGCTGAAAGAATTCAGAACTCAGCCAGTATTTTCAAAAATTACAACTTGAAATTGATTTTTAAATTGACACACGAGCCACACAAACAAATTGGGTTGTGGGTTGTGCAACGCTGATTTATGCCAAGTAAAATAATACAACAGAAGCAAATAACAACCTGCGAGCTAGTGATTTATGACAAATGAGGTTTTAGAACCAAAACAATATGCCCAAGCTAGTGATAAAACAAACTGTTTGCTTGAGTTGTGTAAGTACTATCGATTGCTATTAATCAGAGTAATTCAAAAAGCCTTTTAATGCTTCCATTTACCTCCCTTTCCTTTGTTTTAGCCCAAAGACCATAAAATTGAGCACTTCGAAAACAAATGAAGCCGTTTTTCGTTCCATGCGCTGCAACCAGTCGTATTTTGTATCACCCCGCAAAAACACATGTTTTGTTTTAACCGCCAGCAAATTGCATTTTTGTGAATGTAACACATTTCTAGTGTTATATGATGTTTGTCGTGTTTTTGAAACAACAAAAAAGCGACAATAACGTTTATAAATTATTTAAATTATATGGTAATTTCTAATTATAAAATTCGAAAGTGTATTTCATTACCTTTCTAAAATAGTTTTTAGTTTTCAGATACATTCAGAAATATTCCATTTATTGGGATTTTATTGCAAAATGGAAATATTTTAACCCTCTGATAAAATACTGTCGAGGACTGAGGGGGTAAATATATTATACATTGGTGAATATATTGATAGCAGGGGTAGATAGGTAGGGAGATATGATATTTAAATAATTAATTTCTGATATAATTAATAAATAAGGAGTGAATTTAGTCGGTCCCGTTGTGCTGCCGTATGAACAAGTTTGACTGTATTTATATATTATACATAAGATAAAACTGTAATAACTTACCAAAGGCCACAGCTTTGCCTTCAGCGTTGACCAACAGAGAGTGGGCCGAGTTACACCCACTGACGATCAGGCGATACTGCAAAAGAATAAAACACATCAAATATAAAGAATCCAATATTTGAAGACATTTGAGGACATTTCAGATATTTTTTAGTGTGCTAGATCGATGCTTCGAATAAAACAATCAACAAATAATGATAGGATATAAAAATGATAGCTGCAGCAACTAACTATTTGGTTGTGAGTGAGGTTATGAAATAGAACTTCAACAGTAGGTGAAAATCCAAATAAATGGAATATTTTTGATTGTATCTGAAAACTAAAAACTGTTTTGGAAAGGTAATAAAATATGCTTTCAAAATTTGCAAATTTAATATTTTAAATACTATATATTTTTTTATGCCAACATAAAAAAATTCCCAAAGTATCATAATTTTTTTTTTATGTTCCGATCCGAAACTTTAGTTTTACAAAAGGTTTACTTGTTTTGTGATTAACTTTGATGTTGGAGCTGTTCTAAAAAACTAATAAATAAGTCTGATGGCTTAACACGGAGACCAAAATTATTTGCAGTGGCGGCTCGAGCACTTCTTTGATGGAAGGTTTTGACATTTTTTACATACACCCTATATACTGTATTGTAATCTCATTACCCAAAGAATACAATATAAAACTTCTCGAACAAAAATGTTCATGGTCAAATCATGCTAATCAGATGTCTAAACACAAAATAAATTAAACTGTCTACAGATATACAACTAATACAGCATAATAAAAATAACGCTTTATTTGATAGATTATCATCGAAGTTAATTCGGACGCATGAAACTATGCAACTTTTGTTACATGGGGATTTATCGGATTGTTCCTACGGTATTTGAATTCACATACTAAAGGGACTATATGGATTGTCCCCCAAATGTGCAGTAGGTTCTGGGCACTGAGAAATGCACTCTTATGGTTCGTTCGCAGCTGTCAGCTGGTCATCGTGAGTGATCGCCGGTTCGCTTTAATTTGTTTTATTTTATTTCTGCAAAATGATAATTGTTATTATGTTTAAAGATTTCATTAATTTCAGTGAAGACTGTTATTTCTTTTAGTAGGTTTCGAGTATAATTGGTGAGGGACTGTCCCCGCTGTCCCCCTGTGAGGAACTGCCACTGATTATTTGTATACATTTAGTTAAACCACAGCTTTGAAAAGATCCATCCTAAGCAGATTATATGCCTGGCAAGCTTTTAGAAGCAAGTTTCTCTACTAGTTGCTATGCTTAGCTGGCCAAATTTACATCCATTCAAAGACTTGAATATTATTTATTAAAAATGTTACCTTTGTATCGGTGAAGCGATGAAACAAGTTCAAGTTGGGGTGTGAGCGGATAAGCTTGTTGGTCTCGCGTTTGCCCGTTAGATCCCAGGACACCTGCCCAGCGATCAGGAGCACTCCAGGCTCTTTACACATTTTCCTGATGAGTTCCTGAGGGTATTGAATAATAAAACATTGGTATAAGCAGGTTACAAGTTTAATGATTGAGTTTCACCATCCTCCATTGAGAAAGGGTTCACCAAATAACTTATTTTATGAATAAATATTGCATGGTAGCTCGTAACACTCTCAATTAGAGATTACAACTTAAATAGTAAGCTAAAACATTGCTTAAACTATTTAAAATACAGGTTGACACTGCTTTAGCTAATTCAATGCAAACATGAACATGCTGTTTGTTTTGGCATTTTGAATTGTCAGCTTTGTTATTTGTTTCGGAAGTAAAATAAAGTTTCCAGAAGTATTTAATAAAATATAATAACAGTAGTTTACCTCTGGCAGTTTGGCGTCAGGCATGTCCGGCTCCAAGATGGGGAGAGGCTCCTGGATCGGGCTGTTGATGGTGGAGTCATCGCTATCCGAATCGGAATGCTTTTGAGCGGCTTTCTTTGCTCTGGCTTTCGAGGCAGCAGCGGATGCCTTCGAAGATGGACGCTTGCGAGACTTACCGTTTCCTTGTTCAGACATCTTACTGCAACAATTTGACAAGACGTTAGAAGCGCCTAACACTGGCAATTTCGATAAACAAACACGGCCTCAACTAATAATATTGACTGTTTTCAAGCGTGGTGTACGGACTGAACCAAAATGGGCATAAAATGCCGGGAAATTTTAATGATTACACAACTAATTGTGGTATTTCACTTTCTCAAAATATATCACTTGATGAAGTATAAGTTCCAACAGTAATATAGACAACCTTGTTATGATAATTCAACGGAATATGAAGTGGAAATGAGAGACGCTTGTGACCGGCTCTGGAATATCCTGTTGATGAGAAGCCGTTTCAAACCAGAGAGAATGGTGTCCGGTAAAACCATAGAGATATAGATTCGAAAGAACGTAGACCCGCACCATAAACAGCCGAAGGCATTTTCACAAAAGCTGGTATATGGCGTTTTTGTCAAATTTCCAGATTTTTATTGTTTTTTTCGTAGTAATAATGTATTTTGTTGTAGAATTCTTGAAAATTTTAAATTTTTAACAGGCAATTTTAATAATTTACTTTATTTGGTCATTTGAATATGTAAAACCTGTGTTTATATAAATGGGCCACGGGCCCATTGTGCTATCCCCCATTTTACCTCATTCCTTTGAGTTTGCTTCCAGGTCCCTGTAATCCCATAAGAAGTCTCTATTTATTTGAGACCCCCATAGCAAAGATTCCATCGAAGTGACCTCAGCTCTCATTTACACCCCCCTTGGTTCCTTTAGATTCGAATAAATAGTTTAAATTTAATAACCAATTCGGCTTCAAAAAAATACAAGAACTCATGACGCGATAGCAAAAATAACCAACTATTTATATACGGCCCTAATTTCCAATAAAAAATGTATGGGAATATTTATAGACCTTAAAAAAGCTTTCGAATTTCACATAAAAAAATAATAAATTCAATAGGAATTAATGGAAAAGTACTAGCATGGATAACTAGTTATTTACATAAAAGACCTCAACAAGTAAAATTACTCAATCAAGTCAGCGATTCAAAATTTAGCGACTTTTCAATACCCCAAGGTACAGTTTTGAGACCATTATTATTTATTATATCAATGATATATTCCATTTATCAATGATGTCAATGATATATTCCAGATTTCCAAATATGGAGACATTGTCTCCTACGCTGACGATACAGTCCTACTACTAAAAGCAAACACCTGGTCTGAATTAAATAACATGGCAAATACAGATATCAATGAACTAAAATTATGGTTTGATAAAAACCTATTGACTTTAAATTCTAAAAAAACATTTTTTTTACCATTTTTCATTAAAAAACAAGAAACACCCAAAGAAATAAACATAATAATCCACTCTGTAACAAATACAAAAAAACCACAAATGCAGTATTTTATGTACAAAAATAGAAAGCAAGACCGATATTAAATACCTTGGCATAACAATAGACCAACGTTTAAAATGGTCCCCACATATAAATATCCTGAACGACAGACTAAGGAAACTAACATATATATTTAGATGTTTAAGAGATATTTTAAACGAAAAATTACTTAGAACCACATACTTCGCGATCTGTAAATCAATTATGCAATACGGCATTATAGGATGGGGTGGTACATATAAAAATCAAACACAAACAATTTACATATCACAAAAACTAATAGTAAAACCATTTTAAAAAAACCCTATTCATATTCGTCAAAACTCTTATTCGAAGAATTTAAGGTCAGAAAATTAAGTGAATTATACTTTTACCATGCAACATTACAAATTTATAAAGATAATATTCAAAATAAAACTGCACCCTTTAAAAATAACAAAAATCTTAGACAAACATCAATACTTCCTACTCCAAAATGTAAAAAAAACAATAGGACAGTAAAATCATAAATATCTCGGAGTAAAATTCTTTAATTCATTACCAGAAAATATTAGAAACATGAATACCAATATAAAAGAATTTAAAACTCACCAAAGCACACTAAAAACCTGAACTAAATCATAACAAATAAAAACTATATAATAACACCCTCCCCCCCCCCCCCTCATAGACACAAGCCCTGCTTTTTTATGGGGGTACATCAAACATATATATTATATAATTAAGTAGTGTATAAAATGTATTTGTAATGTATGTATCTTTTTTGAATTAATAAAAAAAAAAAAAAAAAACTCAATTCTTTCAAGAAAGGCATAAAGAGTACATATTGTATTGAAGATTCAAACCAATATTGTAATTGTATACTTTTTGAAGTAAATACTTCGTTACGCACGCTTTACTTGGGGGGTAAGCTGGCGAATGCGTTACGAAAAGTGAAATGCGTTGCGAGGCAAACGGGCTGTATCACACTGTAGAAGCAAGAGAGAGCAGTGCGCGCGCACATTTTCTTTCTCTCTTCCTCTCATAGCCAGTGCATGAAATATCTCAGTCATGCGGATGCGGATGTACAGATGGAGCTAAAGAAGTATTTACTTCAGTCGTGTGGTCTATAGCACACTCGTATTTTTTTTGGAAAGAATCGAGTTTTTATATGGACAAATTATTTAATCATAATCCGTACGTACAGGCGCGAACAAACAATTTTATTCATCATTATGTTTTAAATAACTATAACTATCCCGCGTTGTAATACCACCACAGCCCAACAATTTTATAAATATTTTGGAGTCAAATGGTTTAACCAATTACCCCTTAACTTAAGATTGGAAACAAACTATAAAAAATTCAAAAGGTTAATTAAAACAATATATCAATAACATATTACAATCATTGTGACTGTGACTTTGGAAATCCCTTTTCTTTTATACTCTTTTTTATTTTCTCTCTTCTTCTTCTTTTATATCTTTTCTTTACTCAATTCTGTTTCACGTATAATGTATGATATACATATATAAAAAAATTAAATATTATAATTTTCATTATCCTTACTACACATTTAAAAAATATATGTTGAATTGTTTTTCGCTGCTCCACCTTTTTACACGAGCATTGCTCAAAAAAAAAGGTGAATCACGATATTTAAAAAATGTATTAAAAATATATATATACAATGTATAACAACTGTATTTGTAAAAAAAAAAATTAATAAAAAAAAAAAAAAATCTTAACTTCATGTAAAAAGCTTCTTCCCTAAAAAAATTAAATTAGCACCATAGCAGAATAATTTAAATTTTACCTTCAAAAATGCTGATAATGAGAACTCCATCATTAATTTTGTTTAAAATTGTTGCCTTTTTTATATATGAATACCGCACAAGAGTCCCGACTGCTACCGTCTGCAGCCAGTGAGACTTTGGCTTCCCCAGTTGGGATATGTTGTGAAGGTAGTGGGGAGAGGAAAGAGATGGGGGAGGTACCTGGCTATTCAGATTTGGTCACTAAACGCCGCTAAAGCCATTTCAAGCTGGTCTTACTCCAGGGCGATACTGAGAGTATCTTCCACTCTGGAACCTGCCGCAAATATACTATATATTATTTTTAATAAATTATTTGCGAAATAACACAAATTAATCAAATAAAATTTATTTGTGCACACCGGGTTCGAACCCGTCACCTTCGGATTGGAAGCCGAGAGCCTTGCCCCTCGACCGCATGTATAATATATATGTATTTGTGATACAAGTCTTCCCCATCTTCTTATCTTTTGTGAGAAAGAACATTTTATCAAGTGGTTCTTTTTTTCTGTAACGATTTGTGCCAAAGTGAAAACCAATTTTTTTTGTAATATAATAAAATACATACACTTTTTACATACAATACGATACGATTGTACCACCCCAGCCAGGAGCAATCCTGTCCCGGTGAGACCGGTACACCAGGGGGCACTGATTTGTTAGGACTGGAACACGTGCTCTAAGGATGGGTGGGGAGTTGGAATTTAATCAGCCGGTATACATGGCAACCTAATGAGCCAATATAGGAAAGAAGGTTGGGCCGGAGGAATGGGATGGGTTGAGCAATTTTTTATATATTTATTTTTTTTTATTATAAGATATATTTATACAATACATACATATACAAATATATACATATATATATACACATACATTCACATATATGTATGTGTTTGGTGTGTGCATGTATTGTCCAATGTGCCCTGAAAGCTACACACAAATTGAGCCTATTGAATCTTTCTGTCCCGCGTGCCGATTTCTTCCTTAAGATTGTTAAGTTAGAAATCTGTGAGTCTTTGCCTGCATCTCGTTGGTTCTCCTGGTCTCTGCAGGCGTCTTCTTATATCATCTTGACTTTTCTTGCTTCTAGCCTCTTCCTGATTTTCCTTGGTTCTTCTTACTCTCCTTGTCTATTTTGCATTGTATTGGTTCTACTTGTTTCTTCTTGCGTCTTCTTGAATAGTCGAATCAGATAATCCAAAAGAGAGCAAATGATATTCCTCCGAAGTGTAATTAATATCCGACTGAATTAACAAAAACATTTTTTAAGATAAAGATAAAACGTGTAATTTGTAACTTGTGCACGTCAAGTTATTCGTTTACCTGCAAATGACAAATCTGTAATGTGTTGTACCTAAATGTGAGATTTTTATGGACTCCAATCAAACTCTTTCTACTCGTGTGACCCGTATCAATCATCACAATGCCTTGAATGGTCAGTGGTCCGAAACATTTTCTTACCCGCCGTACACGAGAAGTCGTGTATGTACCGTACAAACTGAAATTGACATGTAATCTTTGAGAAAAAAGAAAATGTTTGAATCTGGCGACCCACCGGTTTTGTACCCCTACCTCAGACATACAAATGTTTAATACCTATACAAATCATCTCAAATGAAAACAAAAACAAACAATATATTAAACAAAATATCTTAGCTTATGATGTTTATCCTTGGAACACAGCTCGCCTGAAGAGGTCACATAAATTTTCGGACTAATGACAGTTGACACTTGAGCTGTTTACAAAATCCAGCTGCATTGATAGCTTTTTTGTTTAATAGCTATACTTTTAGTTGATAAATTCACACAAAGAAGAATACACAGGTATTTAAACGGAGCATAACTCTTTCCCGAGAAAGATAAAATTATTTCGCGAACTAGAACAGATTTTACTAATTATTAGGCGTGTTGTGACAAATTTTCAACCCGATTGAGCATGATTTAACACAGTTATTCACATAAAAACCCGGAAGATCGTCAAAACACGTCAAGCCCTGAATGCGACCCGGCACTTCTTTACATACACTTTTTTCATATGTATGCCCAACACTGACCTTAACTTCCGTTTATGGAGTCCTATTACAAAGTAGGCCGTAAAAAAAAAGTTCAAATGTACAAATTATTTTCAAAGATATTACATCGGTATATAATTCCATTTTTTCGAACTCGCCTGCCTTGTGTGTTAAAATCCATACATACTTCCATTTGGAAAAATAATTGGATAAAAAGTGTATACAACTTTCTTGATTCTTGATTTAAGAGGAAACCAGGCGGCGGTTTTTCCATAGCAAACTCCCCAGGTACCTCTCTGGATTTTGACACTGGTGGAAATGTTTCTTAACAAAATATAGATATTGACTACTAGTGTGTCAGTACGTTTTGTTTTTTTGAAAAGTTACTTCTTGAAGGAATTAGGACTTCCAAAAATCGTTAAACGCCATGAACAGACGTTCAGTGTACAAACTAGACGATGCATTAAAAAAAAGCAAAACAAACAGACATAGAATATTTTCTTCTAATACTGTTGGTAAAAAAAAATCAGTCCAGTTTTGGAGGTGAAAAGTGGGGAATACAAAACCTCGATTTTGACAATTTCATTTACGTATTATCAGCCTGAGGTGCAGTTGTTCCTTTCGCTCAGTATTCGGGGGTGTAAAAGCGACAGTGACAGTAACAGTTTGGTAAAATACCGATTATTAAAATTTCTCGGTGACCGGGTTTCATGGATGGCTAAAAATCCAATAATACTTTTTTGAGTTGATGATTGGAAATTGTGAAATTAAAATAAAAAGTATTCATAGTAAATATTGTTTATTTAAATTACAAATAATATACAGATGAATGACATGATACATATTTGAAAAAAAATTATTTCGGCAACTAGCCATTCCCTTACAATTACAACAATATTAAAATTTTCTTAAAAAAAATACAAGTGCAAATAAAAAATAAAACAATTTAATTTCTCAATTTTCATAACTTGAACCATCAAGAAAAAATGGCGATAATGAAGACACAAATATTTATGCAAATATTCATTCAAAATGAAATTTTAACTGGTTTTTTCATTGTTCAGTATTACTTGAGGTCTACAAAATAAAAATTAATATCATAAATGATATTGTTTTAAAACTGGTTTCATGTTAATACATAATATTGCCCTGATGATGAACACTGTAATGCTGTCCAAAACGTTGGCTAAAGAACGAAGAAGCTCAACACAGCATAGTAACCCAAAAATAAATCAGAAATATATTATAATATTGTATGATACAAAAAATGAGTACATTAATTTTACTCGATATATAAAAAAAACTAATAATAATTTAAGAAATGCAGCTATCCAATTACAAAATATGTATAAGAATGTGGCAGGAATTATAATATTAAAAATGGCACGGAATACAATAAATATAATTAACACTTCCCTGATTCAAGCAATTCTGATAAATCATTAACAGCCTTATAAAAAAATAACTTTCCAACTGTTAAACGGTGTTTCAGATTGTACAAGACTATATTATTCAAACAAGCGCAACGTATCCAGCGGTGTTGGATTGAAGATATTTATGTTTGTAATACAAACTTAAAATCTAAACGGTTATTTTATCCAGTTTCTAAAATAATATTTGTTTTTACGTCATCTTCAAAAATAAAAAATATATAGGACATTTAAAATACTTTGGAAAAATTCCGAAATTCGATAATGAATTATTTTTAGCAACACTTTTTCTAAGAGATAAACAACCCTTTTAGGCTGGATAAGCAATGTGTATCAACAATTTGTTTTTAATTTCTTATTAGTAAGATTTTCACATACACAGTAGTTTAACAATTGAATAAAATGTTCACAACGTTTTTTGGTAAGGCTGTTAATGATTTAAAATCAGACAAGTTGCTACTATCTATCACGACGATGAATGCATCAAATAAATATCACAAGCAGGATTGTCGATATTACTAGAATATACACAAGGCACAATCTCAGGGAATGCCAATGGCACCCGCCTATTATAATTTTAATTATTTTCATTTTGTGCTTGCCAAATACAAATCAAATTAATTTATCCTACACATTATTATTATTAAAAAAAAACATTACTAAATTTTAGAATAACATTATGTATACCCAATGCATTGATCGGTTGGCAAAATCTTAGGTTCTATTGAGATTGGGAACTCAAATCTTTTTCAGAGATTCATTTTACATGTTTTAGACAACTCGACAAAAACAAATAAAATAATATAAAAAGCACAAAAATGCTAAAAATCTACGCATTTAACCGCTCGGGTTTAGACAATATGATATTAGTTGGTTACAAAATCTGTCAGATCAAAGATTTATTTCAAAATTTTCCCCCTTGACTTTCAATTACAAATTTTTTAATGTACATAGTATTTAATCACAAGACAATATTAGCAATTATCAATTGAAAATTTGGAACAGAAAAATTAGTGACTCTGTGGGGTAATAACTACAACTAGGTAAGTCCGAAATCAGCGTTTTTTGCCTTGTCTATGAATGCTACAAAAATATATGTTGTAATGCATTGGAATCATCAAGTTATTTGATTATGTTTTAGGGGATATCTCCAAAAAATGGTGACCACAAGTATTTATCTTGTTTCAATTAAGCAACTAGAGTTAGCTGGTTGTAGCACTAAACCAGCCAACACACAAATGTACGATTTACCCATACCCATAGTATAAATATACAACAACCGGTTTATCAGATTGAATACCATCTATAGTTCAATTTCCCAACAAAGCTGATTTCAGAGTTATCTATTTGCAGTAATTAACCAATAATACAGTAAAAATAAATGGTGTTCTCTCTGTATAAAACTGTTTAGAATGAAAATCGCTTAAGTTCCTAATTAAGAAGTTTGTTTTTTCAGTCTCTTAAAGACTCAAATATTATTTACACTCGTCTCTGTTTCAAATATTAAATGTGCTATAAATAATACCAGCAGGCATAGCGGTCCAATACATTCGTGACATTTTTAAATTTCCTACTAGTAACCCAGAAAACATAATTTTTCATTTATTTCACTAAAGTTTTTCTGCAATATAAAAAATTCAGCATAGATTAGGGGGTGTTTATGAGTAATCTGAGTATTGTACCAGATAAAGGGTACACGTTTACATACAACTGCATACTCGACTCAAATTTCCGTTTTTCGGAGATATTTGATTATTCAACTGGACGATAGAAATATTGTCAGAGTGATTTAAAAACATAAATTATAAAAATATTTGTCACAGATTATAAAAGATATTTTTCTGTTGGTCGTCATGTGCATAAGTTATTTGTGGGGTACACTTTCTTAAAATAAATTAAGTTTTAAGAAAATAATAATTTTATAGACGGACATAATAAATTATAATACATTACAAAAAATATAAATAATCTCAACTTTCTACTTTGTTCGAATTTGCCCGATTATGAAATTGCTAAGCAAAGTATATTGTCCTATATTATGTACTAACTAAATATAAACTGGGCACAATAAAATTTACAAAAAGGCACTGCTGTAATTTTTGTATTGCTATGAATTTAATTGTTTTAATTTATTATTTAATAACTAATATGTATTACTAAATTACAATGAGCATTTCAAAATGCTTATTAACATGATGCCAACCCAATATTTTATGTTAAATTAAATTAATAATACAGACAATACAATAATTAGATAGAGTCTTCATTTGTTGTATGACTCGGCATTCTGAGGGTCCATGTCCTCTCCGTAGTCCAAATCATCTTCCAGAGGATCTTCTTCCAAAACTGCGACTCCATCTTTGCAACCCAAGCATCTGTAGGAGACAACATTCAGGTTTAGTAAGAGCTAAACTTATATGCCGACCTGTCATTGATACAGACATCGTAGCAATAAGCGAGTTTAAGATCCGAAAATGTTTTACATTGCATCTTTGTCTATTATCGCTTACGGTCATTGTAAAGTCAGTAAAGTGACTATACCTGCACGAGAATGGATTGTATCAAGTTC
The DNA here is from genome assembly GCA_951813805.1 of Limnephilus auricula. Classification (NCBI taxonomy): domain Eukaryota; kingdom Metazoa; phylum Arthropoda; class Insecta; order Trichoptera; family Limnephilidae; genus Limnephilus; species Limnephilus auricula. The sequence goes on from OX638391.1 coordinate 1,633,487, forward strand.
AGGTTGGCATTTAAGTTTGGCGCGTACCATACATACTTATCTATTCGGTATTTTAACCTTTATAAAGTTGCCATTTCACACAATATTTCGGAAATTTGCAACTAACTCCATCAGGTTGTTTCGTCTGGTAGAGAATGGACTACCAAACAGGGGTCTTGGCAAACACTTCTTGCTTCATTCACATTCACACATCATCTTATATATTCCCTTCTGTTATTCTGACTCTTGACATGGCCAGACTAAGTATTTGGATTAATTCATTGTGTCATGTACATGTTCCTAGGGCATCCCCGACTTCTTCTACCATTCACACTTGCTTCAGAAATTCTCCTTACACTCATTTCTCATTCTACACGCCCAAACCATGTAAGGATTCCTTTCTAATCTTACTCACTATGCATACATCAGCCAATACTTCATTGCAAATCTCTATATTTCTCAACCACACACATTCTCTGGATCTCATTTGCACAGCATTCAGTCTACTTTCATCCTTCCTCTGCCAGTTCCTTGCCTCACTGCCATACATCAGAATAGGCACCAGTACTCCATTGTGGACTGCTAGCTTCGCTTCTTTGGCAACTTGAAATCAAATTTCAAAGTCACTGATAAAGAGAGAAACAATTAAATTATTGATTCATATTTTTAATAATTCGCTTGTTACACTGTACATAAATGATCATTTACTAAAATGGCATTATTTTAATTAAAGAGAAATAGTTTTGGAAAATCACGCAGTGGTGCAATAGTCACTGCAGACTTTTATTAAACATTATAGTTACCTGCTCTCATCCAATCCATAATCAGGGCAAGTATCTCCAAAACATTCGCAGCAACCATCACTGAACCATCTGTAAAAGAAATAACATTTAAAAATTATATATTTTGATGTAACATTTGAGGTATTCAACACAGAGATGGTGTAACCACAATATTAGCAATTGTGAGCAATGAAGTTAGCAACTGAAGAGAATTTAACAGGTTGACTGAAATAGTGTACCTAAAAAATGTTGCCATCGTTGCACAAGCAACATTCCATCTTATAATGGGCTTTTCAAATATAGTCTGCTTTTTCATAACCGGGGAGAAAATGTTTACTTATACGCTGATCGCCTCATTTATGAAAGTAGAACTGATTTGTAAAGTAACAAGTGATGAGAAAAGTAATTGATAGCATACCTGAAGCCAGCAGCGCCCATACTCATGCAACTGCTTTTGCATTTAGACCACGACATGCATTGTATGTAATATGTAACCGTGCAATTTACACAAAGGTAGTTTGACTTCAGGAGGTCTTGCTCGAGGGTTTCTGAAAAATACAACAAAAAATTATTAACATCATAATGCTCCTGCGTCCTGCAGTTAACGTTATTTGAAAACTGAAAACCTACTTCTAGTACTGATCAATAGATGTCACATTATTATTATTCAGTTTATTTCAAAGTTTAGTCATGTTTATTTCAATCCGGTAGCTGTCAGAATTTTGTCCTTTAGAATGTCATATTTTTGTCACTTTTTCTAATATATTTGTATACCAGTGTAATAACGATTGAATTATCAATGTATTTAACATGTTTAAATGTTGTAAGAATTAAAACTAAAATGAATAGGTTCAAAATAGTGCTTTGTTGGTTTCCTACAACGCAATAGAATGTTCGAGATGACTATGTTTGCAAAAACGGATTATTTTAAATAAATAAAGCATTAATTACTTGGACACATAAGCTTGTTTTCACGATAATTTAACAAAGGTAGACATAGGAATGACGTATGTCCCGTACGTGAGTTATTAATCGAGTTGTTTGTTATTGTGGATTAAAGATAATGAATTTATCTGTCTGATGTGTTGCGGTTATTTTTGGCAAGTGTATTAAAAATCCCATTTTAGTGCAATGAAATTTGTGCATTTCATGAACAAAATTTCTGGTGAATGTTTTTTCATATGTATCATTTTCACTCTTGAGAACTTATAAAAATTTAGTTTTATTATAGATATTGTGAGAATTACAAGAAACTTCATAGAAAATATTTAAAGTGGGTGCAAAATTGAAGTTCCCACAGCAGTTTATAACTAAAAAACCCAGAGAATATATCCGTTTATAATTATGATTTTTTAATAATCTTTTTATAAATCCAACAAATATGGGATAATTAATTAAATACATGTAGGTGAATTCATTGGCTATTAAGCTCTTCATTCTGTTTATATGTCTCCCTATAAAAAATAAGAGGTATGATTTTATTAATTTGGGCGGAAAATTTACCTATCAAAATCCACCACCAAAAAATGTCTAGCAATTTAAAAAAAGTTTTTAATTGCGCTGTCGCTCCAGTGATTATACTAGCTGTGGTATCGACTTCGCTCAGGGAATGAGATATGAGATTGTGTGTGCCCACATACAAAAAAGACTTTGAATGATCCACAATGGTCCAGAACATTCCACAATAATCTGGGATGTTCTGGAATGTTCACGAACATTCAAGACTATTCTCGAACATTCCAGAATGTTCTGAGATTTTCTGGAATATATAATGAACACTTTTTGTATCACCTGAACCATCATCTATATAATAAATTTTGTGAACAAATTTTCCCATTTCAAAGATGAGAGTAAAAAGTGTAAAAGGACTTACGCAGCGAGGTATCCATAGCAGGAACAGGAGGGAGAACAAATACATTCCACAGTCTTCCATTCTCTGTTCCCTCTGGAATAGTGAGAGCGGCATACAGCTGCGGGAGGATGTCCTGATCGGCAAACTTCTCCTTGTACGAATTCCGGCTGAGATTGTTGGACGGAACCACTAAGTCCTGACACATGTCTAAACAAACACAACATTGCATTTCAAACATCACTTTGTTGAAAAATAAACAAAACATCAGGGCAGATTGCCAGAATTATTGCATATTATTATGGGATCTCAAATTTTGTTGATTCAAATATTATTAAGAACAGGCATAAATTGATAAATAAATGTACGCAGATTACTAAAACAGGCAATATAATAGGTAACAATAATATCAAAGAGTACATTACATATTTTACACTGAAGAAATAAACCTCTATAAGCTCATTTATACATGGAACGACTTGAGCTTCATGCGTATAACACATGCGCCGCTCGTGAGTACCCGTCATACTTTTTACCATACAATGCGCACAGCATCATGTACGAACACTAGGAAAATAGTATGGCGGTGCGTGTGCTATGCGCATGAAGCTCGATGCACTTGTAAGTAGCTCCATGTACAAATGCGCTAAATGTGTTGTGGACATGTTCGAGTGCCAAAAATAAACTTGAAATTCTTTATTGAAAAGTTTGTATGGATCACACCTCTAGTTTATGAATTCAGTTATAAATAATAAAATCGCTTAATAATTTTATAAATCGTTGTTGCGCAATATATCTTAACCCTTTGCAACCAGTAACAAATTTCAAAATTGTGGTGCGCCAAACTAGTAAAGCTTTTGTATGATTTTAGATTTCCACAGCCATATTTTTATAGTGATTTATTTTTGGGGCATTATGCGGTGTGTCGCTACGTCTTTCTTTAGCCAACATTTTGGATAGCGTTGTAGTGTCTACCATCAGTGCAGATCACACATCTGCCCTGATGATGGACACTGTAAACCTGTCTGAAATGTGAGATAGTGCAACACTGCATAACACCCCAAAAATAAATCACTATAAGTAAACTCTTAGATCCCACAGAGTTAGGCGACTTACTGGTTGAAACACCGACATCGGTTCCGTTTCAAAAACAGATTTATTTTTTCAAAGACAAACTCATGTTCATTTGAGGCCGGTTTTAAAGGGTTACGTAAAAGTTTAAAACTTGATCGGGAGATCATAAAACAATAAAAGTATCTCTTTTTAAAGAGATATCTGCATTGTTTTATGACCCCTGATCAATTTTTAAAATGTAAACGATGAAATATTTTATAATGTTAAATAAATTTTCGCATAATTTTTTAATGATGAATAAAACGCTAGTACATCAATCTGACAAAGGATATAAATAGATCACTCGTAATGTTAGTAAGATACAGTTATAAAAAGTTAAGGATGGATGGTTTCACAGAATTTGAACAATTCATTAAATTTCAATATTCAATCCACTATCCCCCAAGTAATGTGAAACAACCGGCTCTTGAAGAACTAATAACAATTGAATTTTAACTTTGATGAATTGTTCAAATTTTGTGAAACAATCCATCCTACGAGTATATTAAAGGTTGAAGAACAGAGGGAACAACAACATGTATCGTTAGCACGGAGCCAGTGGGATTATAGCATCGTCGAATTAAGGAATGTTGTGAGGATGATGTAAAGGGAGATGGGAAGAGCATATGGAAGATTGAGAAAGTATCCGGCTATTCATAACCAGTCACTACACCAGACAATTTTTTTAATGGTTCTTCCACCAGAGTGATACTAAGGGTATCGTCCGCTCTAGAAAAAGTTCGAATACACAGAAGTCCCTTCTTCCATAGTGACTACTGCCACCCACAAAATGTAACAGCACTTATCGAAATTTTAACCAATGATTCCTGAAAATATTTGGAGTAAAAAATGTAGATGTCATTTTACTTTTGAAATTTTTTTCAATGATATGTACATTTTATATTCCAAATATGCTCAAGAATAGCTGGTTAAAATTCTTCAGATACAATCCTTGCTACACCTGTATCTGTGCAGAGGTTAATACACAGGTACATTTTTTAGGCTCTTTTCCAAAGGGGCGAGGTTTTTCCCACTCGTGTCGTCGAGACTTTAAACTCGCGTTTTTTTTTGTTAGACATTTTGTAACTTACGCTAAAAAAGTGATCAATAAAGAATGGCAGGATATAAAAATAAGGGCTACAGCAACTGTTTGGTTAAGGTTACGAAAGCATTCTAGTTTTGACGTTGTGAGAGTTCAAATATGGTTGGTGGTTTTGTGGGGCTTGTGATTTCAGTAGTGACATATACAAACTGTGCGCAATAAGTTACGTATTGGATACTTGCGTAAACCTGTGGAAGAACAGCTTAAATAACCTTTATTTTCTACGCCAGGTTTGGAACCCGCAACCGCATTCAGAGACAATAATCCGTCACGGAGATCATCAATGTTGACATTAAAGTATATAACAAGCTTCCACATAACATTAAACAAATAAACGATATACACAAATTTAAACCATTACTAAAAATATTTCTTTTAAAAAAATCGCTTTCTGAGGATTGGTTTGTACTATGTCAATTTTTGGGTTTTTTTAAGCTGTGAATGCAGAATATTGATTATATTTTTATCTACTATGTCCACAGACAAAAAATACATATTTTCAGCAGGAACTTAGGTTTTAAACATCTCTTTTATTCAAACTCAACAGTAAAATACTAAAAACTTAAACTTTGTTTTCTCGATATGAGTTTTTGTGGGCACAGTATAAACCAATCCTAAGCAAGCGAAATGTCATTACATTATCAATGAATACCATACATAGATTAAATACCTCAGTTTTTTATTTGCATATAATATAACATGTAATGTTGGGTTTCATAATATAATATTTGTTGGGTTAGCTGAAAGAAACAAGATGTACCTATAAGTTATGACTCTTGAACTTTTTGTATTTTTGTGCAATAAATGTTTTTGAATTTTGAATTACCGACACATGCGCAGCACTCGCTGTAAAGGTAGCTGAGGCAGTTGGCGCAGTCCTTGCAGCAGGAGCAGTGTGTGAGTTCGCACTTGCAGGATTGCGTGAGCATGCACTTGGACACCACACTGGCGCACACGGCCTCATTGCATAGTGAACTCTCTCCCCGGCTCGCCCAGCCCACCAGCAAAGCTACCAACACCAACATCGGACCTGCAATAACACAAGCATATGATCAAAGATGGCCAAATTCATTTAAACTTCATCACAATCTATCCCGCCATGAGGCTTGTTTTGACACATTTTTTGATGGTTTACCTTTAAAAGAACATCCAGCAACAATGTCCTAGATGCAACACCAGCTGCACAACACCATTACGAATACCTTGGCCCTAGGCTATTTAACGATTTACCTGATATAATAAAAAGTGAGAAAAACTATTCTAAATTTAAAAAAAAAACTATCACTGTATAATGAGTCTAGTTTTTTAACTGTTAATTCATGGTGGAATTCCATTGTATTAGATATGAAATTAAACAATTTTTTTCACTTTGTTCCACTTGTTTATTTACACCAGGACCGGTTTCGTCCTACTACGGACATTTTCAGACTGGTCTGAAACCAGTCTGAGACCAGTCTGAAAATGTCCGTAGTAGGACGAAACCGGTCCTGGTGTAAATAAACAAGTGGAACAAAGTGAAAAAAATTGTTTAATTTCATATCTAATATCACTGTATATCTTTACTTTTTGACCAATGTTTTTTAAATACTTCAATAATATAATTTTTAAAATTTATTTTTGTAACTATACATACTATTATAAGCAGTATGTTGTAACTTTATTATTTCCAAATATGTACCAGTATAATATAGACTAGCTCCCCAGTTAGACCCGAGAATATTTCTCTACTAACTGGGTGTTTAAAATGGTTAATGAATGTTATGTAGCATATTATTATTCTGTATAGGTACTTACTTTTAAATTTACAATAAAAAAATAAAAATAAAATGTTATAAATTAAACAAACATGGGTAATACAATACATTTATAAATAAAGTTATTTTTTGTTGTTGTAAAGGTAGCTGCCAATAATTTGGAAAAAAACATTAGTCGAAGATAATATTGTTAATTTTAAAATTTGAAATATGAAGTTGACAAATATGACAGTCTCATAATAGGGTGCAATAGCAAAATTGGTTAATGCGTATGTCCCGGTTAGATGTGATTATCTGGGTTCGAGTCCCAGTTGCAGCCATTATATTTTATTATTTTTCTGTGTCTTGTTCATTTTCATATTTTTAAAAATTTGATTATTATTGTTATCTTCTTCTTCAATGATAAAGTAATTTCCGATTGTTAAAATTTTGCTAATCTTTCATAGAACAGAGATATTTATATGTCTAAACACTAGATATATTATATTTCATACTTCCAAATTGCAATGTACAAATAAAATATCTTGAATTATGTTTATATTATAATGAATATATCGACGGTCCCAAAGAACAATGTCGGATATGCTAAAAATTGAAAATTCATGATTTAAACACCTGTATTTTCGGATTTTTTAATGAAATACAAAATAACAAGACACCACTATATTCCTTGATCTTAGAAACAGTAAATATTCAGAATTTAAACAGCTCTACTGCAAAATAACAAAATTGCACATCCGACGTTGTTCTTCGGGACAGTCGACATTATATAAGGTGAAGGTGCAAAACTTCTACGTGTAATTTTTCAGCTTGACATATTTTGTCTTTTGGCAGTCAAATAATGATAATAATATTTGAATTAATGTATAGTATTACCGTGCTACCGTACTATCAGTAGCGTGCAACTGAAGTCAAACCCATTGTCATCGCATCACGTACAAACACTAACAAAATAGTATGGATATCACGAGCGGCACTCCATGTACGAATGGCCCGACAGACCGTATCCACTAGTTCAATCACTAATACAAAACTATACGTACAATGCATTTGGCCAATGAATGTGATGCTGTCTTTAACTGCTTGGGCACATAAGCTTGTTTTCACGACAATTCATAGGTAGACATAGGAATGACGTATGCCCCGGACCTGAGTTATTAAAAGTACATATTATAAAATTTATTGAAGCTTATAAACCTCATTGTATTAATTTTAATAACTCAGTTCCGGGGCATACGTCATTCCTATGTCTAACTACGTTAAATTGTCGTGAAAACAAGCTTAAGTGCCTAAGCGGTTAAATCATTATAACGTAACTCTCAAAGAAAAATTTTAAAGTGCGAAAGAGACAGAAAATAAAAAGAGGTAACGGTCGCAACCGGTATGTTAACCATTTTTTTTTTCGGTGTCTTTATCGCTTTCAAATTTACATTGTGATTTGTTGATATAAATAAATATTATTTATAGTCTAGTTACGGGAGTGCAATGCATTCATTTAGAAAGTCAACCAAAACACCAAAGTTGTTATTGTGAAAATTCACCTCAAGGCCACTTTAAAATGTCAAATATTATCATATAACCGATAAATTCTAAATAAAAATTTCATGAAAGGTATGTATTGTAATCTATTTATAAAACATTGTTATGATGACATTCAAATGTGGGGTTGAGATTTTTGTATTGACTGAGAGAATCATTTTGTAAATATTACAGTATAGTAAAGAGTGATTGAAGATCATGATGTACATATTGATCTAAAGTTTTTTTTGTATACACTTATAAAACACTGTACTTTAGATGGCAAGTGATGTTTTGTGTTTAAATCTGTAAATTTTACAGTGATTGGTATACGAATAATTAGGACACCAATACTAATAATTAGGAAGAACATACACACTTGACAAAGTAAACACTTGTCTTATATTGACAACTTGTTTGTGTAAATAAAAGTGCATTATCGTAATACCAAAAAAGTAATACTTTGTCGATAAAGAAACCAATGAAAATAATTCACTTTGTTTGCAAGTTGACAAACCACGTTTTATTTTTGTGAATCGGAATGAAATTAAGCGTAGTTGTTCACTTTCAAAGAAAAACACATACTTTAGCAACTTTAAAACAATATCTTTTATTTACCATAAGTCGCCATTTATTAATATCTTTCTTGGAATTGCTTTACTTGGAGAAATCAATTACAACGTGAAGCACAGCACTTTAACAAGAACAGAAATAACCGAATTGTGGATTATTTATGTTTACCACATTCATTGCAGTAAAAAATAGTTGTAAAGAATTTACAGGAAACGTCTCATTGATAGGTGTTGATAGGTATCTATGGATATCTTTTTCTACAATAATGTCTATGCATTCCAATCGACGAAAATTACGACAAGGCACTGCCCATAGCTATTGCTCCCAAAGTTAGATATTTTTATTCAAGTGTATAGGTAATGTGAAACCTTATAAAAATAACAGTATTTTAAAGTTAATTATATTTATCTTTCAGTCTACGGACTGCAACAAAGGACAACTCGGTAAAAATGTGTAATGGAAGTTTCAAATCAAAGTTTTAATTTTCTTTTACCTCATTATCAGTTAATTTTTTCCTTATTACATAATTGTTTTCAACAGAAAATTTGAACACAAAAATTTTGGATAAAAAAACAAAACACAAAAACATTGGATAAATTTTGTTTGATTTTTTTTTTCAATTATTTTTTGTTACATTAGCTCCACACTGGAGGCCCCGAGGAAAATGAACTCCCTCAGGGCCAAGTCATCTTTGGGGATGTTGTGAGGAGGATCTTATTAGGAAAAGGAATGAGAGGATGATCTGGGAAGGTAAAATATATAAGAGGTGGGAAAAGATCTGAGGGTGAAAGTTTCAGGCGTATGAATCCAATCTATCACTGAGATGCAAGCCGATGAGTAGAGATTCGAGAGGTCTACATAGGTTAGGTCACTGTCTACCAGTCTCTTCCGATCCGGTCCGCCACAAAGTAGGTAAACATACGCATTCGCCACCAAGATACAGTCAAAACTCCATGAACCATGGGCACCCCTGCTAAATCACAAAAGTACCGAACCACTTTCGGGGACATATGGCAGGGGTGTTGGTTATCCAACAGATGGTTATCGGGGTGGAGGTACCCATACCCGCCTTCCAAATACAAAAACTCAGTTTTTTGCGGTTAGTACCCATAGAGCAAAAACATTCATATAAAGAGAATCCGACACGGGCAAGCGGCTTGACGGCAAGCACGTAGTTTTTTGTCTATGGCACTTTGTGACAGCCTTTTGACCGTCCCCAAAGCTGGCTTGTACGTGCTGGCAACGGACTTGATGCGAATTTATATTTTTTCGGGAATAGATAAATAAGTACGCATAGACAAAAACATTTCAATGAGTGGTAATTTTAAATATTGCGTATCGTGTAAAATGTGATTTTAGATATTATGTATCATGTAAAACAATTGTACAAATTAAATAAAATTATTGTCAAGTAGGTAGTTATTGTTTTTGTGTTCAATTTGTAGAAATCCGTATGATTTAAAAAATATGTATTATTAAGTTCTATAGTATTTAAGTTTTTTTTTAAATATTATAACAGCTCTTTTGGCATTCAATTTCATTTTTAAATTGTAGTTAGGTCACTTTTAGACCATTTATTTATGTGATTATATTTACGCCACCCAATTTCAATATCCATGGAGTAATGATTTTTTACTGGTGTTGATAATTTAATGTTTTCTTAATTGTTTAATTTGATATTGCCTCAATTAAATATGTTCATTCAATAAAACATTATGATTTGAAATTTATTAAGCAGGTTATATGTTACCTTTAAATTGTTATTTATTTATGTACTTATATCTTCTTTTAATTTTTTATTTTTTTACAATGTTGTATTTTGTGTAAATATTATCTCAGCCCACGTGTAAAGGACCCATATTTTTTTTGTTATAATTTTTAGTAATGTGAAAATCTGTTATTAGATTTTATTTGTGTTCTTAATTTGATTTTAATTGATGTAAATAATCTGTAGATTTTCCTATATAATTAAATAAACATCTGAGAAATGGAGAAAAATAATTTTCCTTACTTTACTAATTAACGTTATATTTCAGTATTAATACATAAAATTTATTATAACACAATAAAGAAAGCTTTGTCTTTGTTATATTCCATTTCGCACAAAATTCACTTTCAACCCCCTTTCGACCGCTACAAAATCACACGAAGGCATGGCCAGGCTTGACAGAGAGGCTTGATGCGCCGTGGCAAGCCTAAAAGCATAGAGAATAATAGAAAACAATAGACAAAAAATTTACTTGCTTGCCATCAAGCCGCTTGCCCGTGTCGGACTCTCTTTAAAGAAAAACTGCGAGTTGATATGTAAGTCTCTTTATATCTTTCCTTTTCAATCCATAATACCTCTTTTCCATTTCTGATTGGTAATCCAGCAACTATACCTATAAAACTGGTCCCAAGACTGAATTGGTCCAAGCGCGAGAGTGTATAAGGTTTTTACCGTGTTTTGGGTCATGTTTACATACAAAAAAAAAAAAGACGGTGACCGGTCTACTCGGTGGCAGCTTTTTAATAATATGAATTTTCGTAATGGTGGTCTAAGAATACGGCCGTAGAGATTTTCAGTATTCATCATGGTAATAAATAAAAACGATTGTGATTAACATTAACATTTAAAACATGAAATTACATAATAAAAGTATATGCCGAGGTAGTATGTTCTGAATCGTTACCGAGATAAGTTATGATGCTGATGATTTTTCATGTGAGGAAGTATATTTTATGAGAACTCAGATGGTGAGATTCCATATTACGACCGGACATGAAACCACATATATTAACGTCCGCATAACGTGCGCATCGACGTTGCGCTCCCCCGCGTTTGGCGCATCACTGGTATTTCAAAATACTGACTGGGATATTTCATAATGAAGAAATGAAATTACGAATAATCTTCTTGCACTGGCTATGAGAGGAGGAGAGAAAGAAAATGTGCGCGCACACTGCTCTCTCTTGCTTCTACAGTGTGATACAGCCCGTTCACCTCGTCCGTAACGCATTACACTTTTCGCAACGCATTCGCCAGTTTACCCCCCAAGTCAAGCGTACGTAAAGACGTTTTACTTCAAAAACTCATTTGATAGTAAAAACTCTTTCATAACTTTTTCTTTTTACGTTGTTTTTTTTTTAAATATAATTATTTTCCTACTATTCAAAGATAAAATTGTTGTTTTAATAAAGGATGAAATACAATTAAGTATATCAATATAAGTCGAATTTTAACATGAATAAATGTACAAGTAAGATTTAATAGTATCTCCATAAAAGAGTGCCAGAGGAAAATAATTTTCCTCAGGGCCTATGTCATCTATGAAGATGCTGTGTTGAGGTTCTTTTTGAGGAGGAGAAGGAGTGAACATGGGCCTTAAAAAGGCTCGTGTTGTAGGAGGGAGGAAAATAACAAAGGCCGTCAAATCGTTCCACAGTCGAGCTGTTGAACTCAAGAACGAGTCGTAGAAACGACATCTTCTCATGTACGTCAAACAAATGTCAACCTAGTACAAAAGCTGGGTTAGGGAATCAATGATGCTAGTTCCTCGGAAAATCTTCTATTGTAATACCAGCTAGAACAAGGACAGCATTCCCATCCGACGATTGTGCTCTAAAGATTGCAATCCGTTTGTTAAGAGGGTATTACCAAAGAATACCTTAAATTAGTCCATTTTAAGTAAAATTTTAGACGTATTGATTCTTAAAAAAAAACATAAATTAATTTCAAAAGATTGTTATTTCATCTGATACATGCAGTTTTAAAATTTTGAAAAACTAAGTGTAGTTTTAAGATACTAAGGTTATACCATTGGTCGTTGGCAGATTTGTTCAATTTTCAATTGATAGATTCTATTAAACAACACAAATTTCAAATCATATAATCATACAACCAAATAAAATTAATACATAATCTAGTCAACGCAGTTTTGATTTTTTTAATTTTAGTTAAATTAAAATCATTAAAAAATAAATCCGAGAACATGTTTTGTGACAAAAATAACTGAGTTTTCCTTTTTATTTAAGGTCTTACAAACTAAAATATTTAAATTCTTTTTTACACATTTATTTTGTTTAGACATTATTGAAAAATCATAAATACTTGTTAACCTCAACACAGGCTTGTCCTAGTGAGGTTAAAAATTGTATTGTAAACTGAAAACTAAAATGTGAAGAAGAAACAATAAACAATAAATAAATAAACTTATGATCAAAGAATACTTACAAGAAGTACATGATATTTAATAATTTATCATCGTGCGTTTTGAGCATTTTTATTGCTTACTTGAATGTAGGTATATATTAAAGCAAGTTTTTAATGAAATAAATCGATTATAATTTTTTTATTTTAAAAAATTGATACGGGGAATAATCGATCTTTCTCATTGGAACCTCCCTGTACAGTTGCAAGCATTTTTAAACTTTTATTCTCAGCCGCTGGTCAAACACTCTTAAGATTGAAGATCGAGAATTTATCAAACGGACCGCTCGTTTCTACACAGAGTCGAGGTTTTTTCCAGGTGTTGCGGAGCTCCAGACCAGAGTTGGGTACCAAATTCAACCGTGGGGCGCACTTGCTATTTGTACAAAATTAGCAGTTGTATACTATTAAAGTATCAATATTTCTCAAAGTGGGAGTTATAATTTGAGAAAGACTGATTTTGAGTCAAGTTTTGCAGTTGTGAATTAATTCTAGTATACCTGAAAATTTGACTTTGTGACTGTACTGTCCTTAACGGTGTACCTGCATTGTAATATATATATATATATATCTATATGTATGCGTTCTTGTGGTGTCATTAGGTCCTGAAGGATTAGCCGATAAGGCAACAAAGATGATATAATCTCTGCAACCGTTCCGAGAGAATTCCCTGAGCAATTTGATGGCAAATGGCAATCTGTTATGTGTGTAGAGCAGTGGACACCAACTTTTGAGAAAAGGGCCGGAATGATTTTTTTGAAAACCTGTGGGGGGGGGATTCCGATTAGAATCCAGTTAGAATAAATTATTCAATGAAAATTATAAGGTTTTCTAATACCTTTCTTTTCCAGAAATTCACTAAGTTAGCCGATAAATTTATTTATTTAATCATGCATTGAAACCGCTCATAATAGATTCCAGATAAGTTTTAGGACATTAATAGTTACTGAAACGCAAGAAAATTTGTTTTCACCGGGAGTTATATCTTTCAAACTTCTTAATCCCCAATAGTTCTTCTGTTACTTCTAACCTTTCGTTTACGCCGCGGATATAAATTAACAATTGAACTGAGTCACTTACATCTTCACTCTCATCCAGTGCAATCGATAAATTTGTAAAGTCCAGAAAATTTTCTTCGAGCTGCTTCTCACATTAGAGAAAAAATTTCAATCGAAATTTTAAAAACAACTTGAAATTGGGCAATCACCGCTAATCAATATTATTTTTTTTATTTCAAGCTATCACTATAATCAAGCGATGTTATACACTCAAAATTTGAAAAGGAAATAATTATTTTCGATTCGGCCTCTGTTTTGCCCTTACAACACTTTATTATCTTGCCTGCACTACGTTATTAGAATTTCAACAAATTAATGAAAGTGTCAGGGGAATTTTCGAGAAACAAACATCTGCTCAGCTTCAACACCGAATTCTCCGAAAACTCTGGTTATCTCAAACATTTTTTTACTTTGGGTCAGCTGCCTTACATTCACAACAAAATGATAAAATTAATATAAATTGTATAAATTAATTATACACAGAAATCGGGAATTTTTGGGGGGCCGGATAAATATCTTTGGCGGGCCGGATGCGGCCCGCGGCCGTATGTTGGTGCCCACTGGTGTAGAGAAGGGGCTTTAAAGCAGGGGAGGGCAAACTGCGGCCGGCTTGGTCGAGAGGTAAGGCTCTTGACTCCCAATTCGAAGTTCGCGGGTTCGAACCTGGCGTGCGCAAATAAATTTTATTTGATTAATTTGTGTTTTTTCACAATTAATTACGATCCAGAGTGAAATATACTTTCAGAATCGCCCTGGTGTACGACTACCGTTCAGAATTGAAATGTTGCTTGAAATGGCTTTAGTTGTGTTTGGTGACCAGATCTGAATAGCCAGGTACTTCCCCACCTTACTCTTCCCCATATCCTTCCTCTCCCCATTACCTTCAGCCTCACAACATACCCCTATTGGGGATGCCATAGTCTCACAGGGATTCTTGTGCGGTATTCATATAAAAAAACACTAAAATGGCCCCCGATGGCAAAAGGTTCCCCACCCCTGCTCTAGAGGTATAACGTAAGTAGTTTGTAAATAGACTTACCCCCTCCTTTCCTGAGCTACGATTGCGCTACTCTTAATACTTTATTATTTGATAATTTTCATAGCGCGATTTTCGTGAAAAAAGGATGCTGAACATATATATCAGCGGCTGAGGCCAATTTCAATGTTTAGAACCAACTGTATGTACCTATCTATTAATTAGTTTATTAATATATGTTTATTTCTACATTTATATTCAATTTGTAATTTTTATTTTTCATTCATGTAGATTGTAAGTCAATTATTGTAAACAACAATTAAAACATTATAATTTCTAACTTTTTTTAATTAAGAGGCTTTACTCCCCAACTCAAACACGAGAAATTTTTTCTCCGTTGAGTTGAGTAGTTTGTTAAAAAAAAAATCTATTTGTAAATAGCTTTTAAGAACCAACTGTATTTATTTTTCTAAATCTTATGTATATGTATTTTAAATAATAAAAAAAAAATAATCTATCTACTCATGTACAAACATAACGATCGTTCAGTTGATTAATAATAATAATATTTGGCTAATTTATATAGCGCCGTTTTCGTGAAAAATCACCTCAAGGGCGCTGTACAAATAAACTAAGATTTATAATTATAACTAGGACTTGTATCTTAGACTTATAGCTAGTGACTTACGACTAAGACTTATAACTACTGACATAACTAGTGACTTACATTATTACATATTTACACCTGTGACTTAAAGTTAGAGATTTACAACTAACATAGGTACTTATATTTAAAATTACGTGTTTTGGTTTTTGCCAGGATTGTCACTGATAACAGTGATAACATTAAAAACCACATAACAAACAAAACTCTGTAAGTATAGGCACAAACAGGTAACGTAGAAGTATTTTACACATACATATTAAATTATACATTCTACACATTATATACATATTATATATTACATACACTTTTTAATATTTTTTAGCGCCAGAAGAAGAAGGAAGTTCTTATATAATACATTACCATTTTTGACACGGTTGTAAAAATTAACTTAATGGGTTAGCTAGATTTATAGGCAGGTTTGAATTCGTGGACATCGGCAATTATTAGAATATAATTAAACAATAAAAAAATAAAAAAAATAGGAATGTTTCAATAGAATGACGAATTTATGGAAATGAGTGCCTGACATATCCAAATAGTTAGTTTTTGGAAAATAAAGAAGCAATAATAGAAATAAAAAAAAAGTAAGTTATATGAGTACCGCACAAGTGCAAGTTACGTTAAGTTAAGTTACAAGTGCACATTACAACGTTGAATATTTTGAGTTTCCAATCTCAATAGAACCTAAAAAATTAAATTTGACAAGAGGTGTTTGGCGGTCCGTCCTCTCTGCCTACCCCTGGCGGGATGGTTAATTAGTTAGTTAGTTTATGAATTAGAAATTATGATTGGTGAAACAAGCGATCCCGTCGAAAAGAGACACTAGCGACATCTCGCGGAGATAGAGCAATCTAATTTAAGCATGGTTTTCGTGGGACGTAGATAATCACACCACTTTACCAATCAGATATAAAAATTTAAAAACAGAAAATTGTGACTTCGAACCCTTTCTGCGGGACGTGCGATATATGGAATTGAGTATTGCATCTAATAATATCCCGTGATATTTCACGGGTCTGCGCTAGTTATACACATTGATCGAAGTAAAGTAACAATAGAGTCAATCGACTAACAACATTGATTTTTTATTTTTATTTTTATTTATTTATTATAGAAGGATACAAAAAAGTACAATTTACATATAGGAAAGCTTTGCCTGTCCAACTAGGAAAGTTTCCCGTTCTAGGACAGACAAATTGACAGGTTTTAGTTCATATTATTAGTCCAAAAACTGAAAACCATAAAAAAACAAAAAAAGTATTATTTTTCTCTGAAACCAAGTTGTGTAATGAAGAAATATATAAATATATACATAGATGTTTTTTGTGACAATGTAGAAAAAGTAATATGGTAGCATATATTCTATTCGGATTTACCGAATTAGCCTGGTAACATATACTATATTCAAATTTACAGAGTATGAGATAAGAAGGTAAGTTGGTAGTATTTAATGTGTAAACCAGGTACCTGATAATAAGATGGAGGAATTACAATATGATTTACAAAATAACGATATGAAATTATTGGTTTTATGTTTAGAAGTGTGAACTGATAATAAATACCTACATAGAGAAAGAGAAACTACATTAAAATTTACGACATTAGATATAATTTATGTATACAATAATATATATGATATATTTTTTTAAGTGTTGTAACTACAATGTGTAATAAATTTTTGCGACGATGATTATTTTCACTGATTTAAAAAACATGTTTTTAGTACAAATTATATTATGCGACAACAAACGAATATATACATCGCGCTCATATCTTGAACTACTTCTGCTAAAATACACAAAAATTCTTACAATAATTTGAATTTTTTACAATATGTTTTATATGATACGTGTTGATAGTTTTACTTCTTACATTATTTACTACTCTTCAATTAGAAGCATTTGCTTGTGTATGGAAGAAGAGTGTACATAAATTCAGTACTTAAATAATTAATTGTACATGTAGATAGGTATATATTGTGTGCTGTAATAAGGATTCACGGCGAGTTAATCGAAAACGAGTTCAACTAACCAATGTTCAACCTAAAATAACCTAACCTAACCTTTTTTTTTGTATATTTTGTAAATTTACTTTTGTAAATTTGCTTTCGATGAATTGATTTTCGATGAACTCGTCGGTTACCTGTAATAAGTACATGTTGGTATGGTGGAAAATAATAAAAATATGCAACAAATTTAATGAAGTATTAAAGAGAAATTTATATTTAGTGCATTATAACTAAGAAAACATGTTCACATTGTATCCGTAATCGTTACAAAGTAGATAAAGAAATCATAATAATTGTACGAAATTTATTTATATCCATGCAAAGTAGATACTATTTAATAAAATATTATTTGTTTATAAAACGAGGCAGGTAGTTATGATGCAGATCGTGCGTAAACATATTATAGCATATTGTGTATAAACAATTTGTAATTTATCACGCTTAAGAATAAATAACATTTTCTCATCAATTTTAATATTAAATGAATAAGAAGTATTTTAATATTAGAATGATTAATAATCTATTTCTAGGCCAGGGGTTTAGTGTTTACTATAATAACAAATTAATAATGTTGTTATCAAATGCAGATATTTTCGTTTACTGATGCTAAAAAACATTAATTTACATCATTAAAATTATTTATCCACTATATTAAATGTTTATATTATTTTTCATAGTTGCGTATTTAAGTATACATTGTTAGAACGCAGTACGCGTTCACATAGGGCCGGTATATCAGTCTTTGCTAAGGAGCACATTCCTCGCTTAACTTAAGCCGCCGAAATCGGCCGCTTAAGCTGGAATCAGACAGTTCACTCGAGTGAAGGTTTACGCCATGTTTTTTCGGCCAAACCTTTATCTTCGTTTCATTCCATGTTCAGACGGCGCTATAGAAATAAGCGTTCACTCGTCCATTCCCACCACAGCGTCGCCGAGCGAGGTCAACCGCGCTGGAATTCGTTTGATTTCCAGCGTGGTCCGGCCCCGAATTTTAAGGAAAAACATGTCAGATGCATCGATTTTTACGCAATTTAGTTGACACAATTAAATAAAAATAAATAAAAAAACAGTATTGTGTCGTCTTATAAACCTTTTTATTTTTTATGACATAACAACACAATTTGATTTCACTTTTTTTATTACGAACATTTTCCTACAAATTAATAATCTTACATAATATATTACAAAATATATATAATACATGGATAATAAGGGAGACCCAAAAATGTATATGAGAGGTGTTCCCAAAAGCAAACAAATTAGCCGAACGAATACCATTTTGACGTTTTGCGTGCGACCTTCCATGGTCCTTCCCGTACAGGACGCGAGACAAACTGATTGAGATTTCACTCGGTGTTCAGACGTTTCACTTTGCTCTCTTCCGCGCGCATGCGCGCGCTAGTGAAGGAAAATATCCAACATTGTTGGATCGGTTCACTTGAAGATTTCATTCGGCAGTATTCGGCACTTTCGTTTCATTTCATGTTCAGACGTGTCATTCCGAGTAAACTAGGCCGAATGAAATGCGGAAATGAGCGATTAGTGAACCGTCTGAATGGCGCTTTAAGCCGTGGTAAGCCGCAGAATAGTTCCTTTGCTAGACGCTGTAGCGCTATTGGCAAAAACACATCTGTCATCTGTCAGATTTCACATTGCTTCGGTTTCGATCTGCTACGTACGGACGCAATAAATTAAATTTTATTTATTTATTAATCTTCTCACATATTATGAATTTTATTTTTTTTACTTAGAAATTAACCTCACTAGGACTATAATAGCCTGTATTGAGGTTAACTTTAATACATTTAAGCGGAAGCATAAGTTATATACAAAAAAAAAAACAAAACATAAATACATTATTAATCACTATACCCATTGAGAAGCAAAGTGACAGTTCAACACAACTAGGGTGACACTCTGAATTTGGCAGATGGAATTTTAATAAAATCTTACTACTTAAGAAAAAAATCTTATTATTTAAAAAAGGACAAGGATGAAAAAATGGTATGCCAATCTTCTGTCATTGGAGGAATAAGTTTACCTATCAACATGATAGTGACCTAATTCAATTTTTTTATGCAAATTCATAACGCCAGATCTCATTAATATGTATAGAAATATTCGCGGTGTAAAACGAGTGTGTTTTAGACCACACGACTGAAGTAAAACATCTTTAGCTACATATATATGTATCTATTTATATGTATATATATGTCCATATATATGTTTACATGTATATACATATACATATATTAATTTTAATTTATTATCGTTCGCCTCGCTTAATCACACTTTTTGTAACGCTCTCGTTACGCATTCGCCAGCTTACTCCCCAAGTCAAGCGTGAGTAAAGAAGTTTTACTTCGATAAAAACAAACACGGTAATTGTACCGATATCCGAACGTCATTTCTGTTTGAAAACGTTATTTCCGTCCGAAAAACATCTGAATTACTACCGTGAATCGCTCCTAAAGAAGTTTTACTTCAAAAAATGTCGTTTTCTGAAATACTGGTAAGAAATTTTATAATTTCATAATAATGTACCGTTATGCTTCCCGGTGTTATTTTATGGCGTATTGAATATGTAAAACACATAACCACTCGAGCGCTTTTTGCTACATTATGGCAGTATTTCCAAAACCTCGGATTGCTTTGTTGCCAAAATGTGGCAAATTTTCAAAATTTTTATTTTATTAAAACGACCATATATAATACATTGTACATTCAAAATATAACACAATAAATATTTTCTAGATTCCTTAAAATATTTTAAGGTTAACGATTTAATTATATTTTTTTATAAATCCTACACATATGTGATAATAGACAAAAGATAGGGGAATTCATTGGCTACATAGAACTATAATCAGTTTGTATGTCTCCATATTCAAATTCGGAGGTATGATTTTTTTAATGTGGGCGGAAAAATTTCCTTCAGCAATCCGAGAAAAAATATTTTAATTGCTCTGTCGCTCCAGTGGTTTTAAGACATTTATGGTGATATATTGATATATACATTTAAATTGCTCTCCCCATTATCTCAAAACTTAGTATATATAACAGCGTGATCGATTACTTCAGCTTATATAAATAAATTTTATCGATCTTGTATCCGAGCAAATAATGGGCGATTTTGTGGAATCCTTATCGCCTGCTCATATCGACCCTGAGTCTAGTTCAATAGCTTCTTATCAAATTTTAGCGTACGTATTACATTCTGCACGAGTTTAATTTTGACTTCTAAATAGCATTGATTACTACGCTACTTATAAATAGCATATTGAAATTATACATAGAATATTACGCGTTATATATTTTGGCTCAGTTTTATTGTTGATTTTAGTTAGACAAAATAGTTGAAGATAAATTAAAAAATATATTTTTGTATGTTTTTTTTAAATTAAAAAGTTGGGGTTTGTCGGTCACTCAGCCGAGTGACTATTGACATCATTTAGAAGATTTTTTTTTTTGTTTGATTTAAAGAAAAAAAAAATTGAAAAAAAAGATATCAATAAATTTCACCGGAGACCAAAATTTTATTTACATTTTGCTACTAATAATATCAGGAATCACTGGTTAAAGTAAGTTGTGCGTCTTTCAACTTCCTGTATAATTAATTAAATGTGTTTTGTGTAAAACGTATATTCTACATATATTTTTTTCGTCATAAAATTATTGTAATATTGCCTTTTTTGTTCTTTAACCACTGGAGTGACAGAGCAATTTAATTTTTTATTCTCGGATTGCTAAAGGAATTATATCCGCCCACATTAAAAATATCATACCTCCAAATTTGAATATGGAGACATAAAAACTGATTATAGTTCTATATAGCCAGTGAGTTCGCCTATCTTTTGTCTATTATCACATATTCGTAGGATTTATAAGAAAAATATTATTAAATCGATAACTTTGAAACATTTTCAAGAATCTATAGAATATTTGCCATATTTTGGCAACAAAGCAATCCGTGGTTTTGGAAATAGTTCCATATTGTGGCAAAAAGCGCTCGAGTGCCCATCTTTCAAGTTTGGATCTGAAATGTTTTTTGTTTCCCTCATTTATTGTACCGAGGGAAAGATTGTTGAATGCTTTTATTGTCTGGTATTTGTGGTATCTTTGTCCAAAGCTTGTGTTTATCGTCGGAGTTTTTTTGTATGCTTTAATTATATAGATCAACTGTACGACTCTTTAATAATTTTAGTGTCCATGATCAATTACCGATGATTAAATGAAATGAAGTACTATTATTATTTATTTATTTATATTATAGTATTCAGATCTGCTCACCAGAGGCCCTAGCAAGCTTGCTTTATAACGATCGGTAGGATAACTATCGGTAACTTCTCATCGTTCCCTACGACAACTGCAGATCGCAAACGAATAGGTGACAGTTCACAATGACTAAGTGTCCTTAATATATCCGATATCAACTGTCGTTTGTACGTTTGAGATCTGCGGTTGTCCTAGGGAACGATGAGAAGTTACCGACAATCGGTCGGTAACTTCATATCGAGCGACCGTGCTAGCACACCAGGGCATAGGTAAACATAATTAGTTTAACATTTCAATTTTCAATTTCAGTAATATTTGATGTCCTCCGTGGTCGGGGGTTAAGGGTCCGTGGTCGACGGGAAAGGCTCTCGACTACGAATTCTACCATTAAGTTATATAATATATTTTGTTATAATTTCAAATGTCACAATTCCAGGAGGTGGCATTTTCTTGCAACCAGTCTTCGTAGATAAATGTTTTAAATAGTCTTTGAACACTGCTCTGAATAAGCATCGTCAATGTTATACAAAAAGGTTTTCACGAATGAAAGTGATGTTTCTGTGTGTAAACACATTTTAACTAATAAATTATTTTTAATATTGTAAATCTAAAATTAGGCCTAAGAAAAAGGCCTTAAAATTTGCAACCATTTTCGGCATAATTTTTTTTTTCTTTTGCATAAATCATAGTTTTTAAAGTATAGTCTGTATACATGCATTGTTATATGAATTGTGGACAAATAACTGTTCAATAAAAAAAAAAAAAAAATATATATATATATATATATATATATTTATATATATTAAGGTATTTATGGAAGAAAGGAAAGCTGAAACATGAAATAAAGGGTTCGAAGAAAACCCAGAATCGTGCAATTTCAACACCTCCTTTGAAAAGTCATGAAAAAAAACAATTAAAAAAGCCCATAACCTAACGTAACCTATTTATCATTTTTTTCGTCAATTTTAAAAGGAGATGTTGAAATTGCAAGATTCTAAGTTGTCCGGTCACAGAAATAAATAATGGATAAGTCGCATAAAACATACCGCAGACGGCAAAAAATATCATTATTAATAAGTTATCCTCAAAGTACCTACGCAAAAAAACAATCGCCAAATTGATGCTTTCAAAATCAAATCAATATTTTATTTGGTAATTTTTCGGATTTTTTTTTGATTTTTTTAGTAAAATATTATACATATACAATATACATATATTATACATTATTTAGGAAATGCTTGACTGCCCAACTAGGAGGAATCCCGCTTTAGGACAGTCAAATTAGGATGATGTATGGAGCATATTTTGTACAAACAAAAAGAAATGAAGGAAATAAACAGAAAAGAAAGAATAATAACACCAAAAAAGATAAAAAGAAAATTAATCGGCATTATTTGTTTGAATTTCAACAGATTTCATATAAAAAAAATCACTCTATATATAGTTGGTGTTTTTAGAAATTATCGACTCAAGACTATAAATAAATAATAAAATATAAAAGTTTAAAAAATATGGAAGTAAATAATTTTTTCCTATAATTTTGTATTGTTTACATTTTAAATAACTAAAATATGCCATGTCTTTCCGAATCATTAGATTAAAAAAATATATATATATAAAATTGCGTGTATGTGTAATGTATACATGTGTGTGAGTATGTATACATGTGTATATATGTATGAGTATGAGTATGTATACATATGTAGATGTGTATGTGCATGTGTGTACATATATATATATATATCCACATCTAAATATAAAAATACAATCACAGAAATTCCTGCAACATCAATTACCTCTGCACATATATGTACTATATTTTTAATTCTTAATCTTTTTATTTTAACCACCACTGTTTTATATCCACATATTATAATGCCCACGCACAGGCTTCGCCTTTGTGGGATTTTTTTTGTTACCTTTTCATTTATGTTATTATGTATGTATCTACCTGTAAATGTATATATCAAAAAATTTTGCCAATAAAAAAAAAAAAAAAAGTATTTAATCAACCGTTAGCTCGCCGCACAATGGCTATCAAATAATACAATAAGTCATTTTACTCGTTACATTAATAATTTCATGCAACAATTGGTCACTTACTTATTCGAAAATGACGCCTATTGTAGGTAAAGGTTTTTATGTTCGTAGCACAGTACCTACACTTAAACATACATTTCATTCAACAGGAACAACTTAATAATATTTAATAAATAAGATATTGTTGATATGCGTTATAGTGTCAAATATTATTTAGTTTCATATAAATTAGGTAAAATAATTAGAATACTTTTCACTTTTTATTTTATTGTAATTTACGCAAACTATTACAGTATGTAGATGTATAATATACAGTTAAAGACATAACACCTGTTGTGTTTTGTTTTAAAGTTACACTAAACGATGGAAACCGTCATCCTTGATTCGATGTAGTTCTGGATGAAAGCGGTCCACTGGCGTTCTAATGTGCGCAGAGCGAGCTGCTGGTCGACAGGTGGCATGGAGGAGTACTTGATGGAGTTAAGGGTCAATTGTTTGAGAAGACGCAGGTCGGAGTGGCGACTGGCCAGACCCATAAAGGCCTCGTACAGATCGTGTGATAGTGGAAGAGCTCCCCACAACCCCGGGTCATCGCTCGAGATCACCACCGGGTAGTCGTTTGCCAGCATCACCGACCCGGGGTGGTTTCTCATGTCTTCCACTAGCTTCAACACTTGATTGGAGATCGGATTTACTTCGATGGCGATCTCTTTCTCTTTCACTATTTGACCGACTGCTGGGTGCTTCGTAAGGGCGAACGCGTGACCTAACCGCTTGGCACCGAACAACACCGCATCTATCAGATTGTAGTCAGTCGCAGTTCCGTACCAGTTGGTCTCACCGGCGTGGTAAAACACGGGTATATCTTCAGGAACCTCTAGTAACTCAGCAGTAAACTCTTTCAAGGGCTTTCCCATATCCTCCTGTCCGACAAGATCGAATCCCGCCATGAAATCTCCCACCTCGTTCTTCACTTCCTTGGCTATATTCACGTACGAGGACACAACTGATGGCATTACGCCCCTGGAAGGAGCGTATATAAGTCTGGAACCGAGGGAATCAGGATGATCACGCATGAATTTATCGTTAACGGTTTTATAAGTTTTGGCACATTCCACAGAATCGTACGTGTTGCCGTTCAGATCATAGAGCCCAGGCAGAGTGGATCGGAATTCCACGTAGAGAATACCGTCTTCGCGGAACTGACGGAGAGCTTCGTAAAAGTAGTCCTCCCAAACAGGCTTATAAGTCAGCATGGGGGTGACGACGCCAAAGATTTTGCCAAATTTGGACCACACCTCGTTGATATCTGTGTACTCACTGGCTGGGTCTTCGGTCTCCAGAGTAAAGTATTTTGCTAAATTGGCGTCAAACTGTTCCACATCTTCACTGGCTGCGCGCACGTCTCTGAGCAGTTGGAAGGAGCAGTCTGTACCTTGCGGGGTAGAGGCGGCAAAGAGCAGCTTTATCGTGCTTTCTTGCACGCAGATGTACAAATTATCTCTGTAAGTGATGTTTTTGATGAGGTATTCCCCGCCGATCAGCGCCGTGTCGTGAACATGGAGAGCTGCTCCTTTGGGCATCGCCTTGATGAAGGCGAACACCTCGGTTTCCTCGATGTGCTTCTTCCTCAAGAAGAAGTGCGAGGCGGGGTTGAACTGGGTGACGTCGTCGAAGCCAGAGTCCGCTTCGGCGTACTTTGCGTCCATGAGAAGCGTGTTGGCTGTGAGCTCCAACGGGGTGAGTGCCAGCGAGCCGCCTAGTTCCTGCGCGCGCTCGGCGGCCACGATCAGCTCGCGCTCTGTCTCATGCTCCGACACCGTCCCGAGCGATCGCGCCTGCACGCCTGCAACCGACCAACATGACAGAGCTATTAGCACGGAGAAACAGGCGGCCTTCATGGTTAGATCGCTACTGCCTACTGCCTACTGCCGAACTGCCGAGCTCGGAGCGTATCGCCCTGTGCTATTATCGCTCACAAACCCATTCTCCTTCTATCCCCTCTTCTCGCCCATTTGAAGATTGTGATTGAGTTGTGGATGTGAGATTAGGGAGACAATTTCGTACAATGAATCTGCTCTTGTTAATCGACGTTGCCCGGCTAGGCAATGTTACTTTTATTTATTTTTTGAAACATTTACAGAGTGTTAACAATTATTACATGCCGTTGGAATTTGCACAGATATTAACACTCAAATTTAAAATGATCGCAGTATGCGTAATCAAGATTAAGTTGTTATTAGATTCTAGTAAGTAGTAAAAATAAATTGAAATAATAATAGTCAAAATGAAATATTGAAAATGATATATAAAACATAGTAAGTGTACATTACCTACAGAGAAAGATATGAAAAAAAGAAATAATAAAACAATTACATTACTGTTCTCCGTGACATCGTGGTATAAGATAATCAATTTGGATTTTAAAGTATGCGAGATTGCTTGCGAAGATATCTATATGGTCACATTCAGACCACACAGTAGATTGAAGTATGCAATATTGTTACTAAATATTTTAAGATGGAATTTAATATATTCATTATAATATATGACTGATTAAATTAAATCTATTGGGAAATTTAATTTGAATATTGCTCAGACAATGAGTGGTTAGGAGCATATTATGAATAATTTTGTAAAGACATATTAAGTCAGTAAATTGTCTTCACTTAAATTAGTAAATTGATTTCAAGAATAAATAATGAGACGAAGAATATAATAAATTGGGTGACTTTATTTCCCATTGAAATTATCGGGTTAATCAATGTTGGTTTATTAAAAGAACATGATTACGTACTATAAAATTTCATCAAATAATAAAATTCAACAACACTTACATCAAATTGCTTACAATTGCATTGTGTTCATGTAAAAATATTGAAATGCTTTAAGAAAATATTTATTTGATGCTAATAATTTTTTTTTCAAATTGAATTTATAAATAAATAAAGTCCTGAATGCTGAGATCAAATATTGTCATTAGATTATATAAATTAAAATTCGGTATTCGAATATTAGAAACGAACACTTCGAATAATGTATTTATTATTTTAGCTGTATCCGTTGCTGACAAAAAGTTTATACGAACAGAAGGCACACAATCCATACTTTAAAGTGTATTTATAAATATATATTTTTTTCAATTTGGGAGACGGGTATGGGTACCGCTGCCCCGGGAATCATTGATTGTATAACCAACACTCCTGACGTAGGTCACCGTTTCGTGATTTAGCAGGGGTGCCCGGGTTCATGGGGTGAGCTTTGTCTAGGCCTTGGCAGCGAATGCGTTTGCCCATCTACTGCGTGGCGGGCCAGATTGGTAGAGACTGGTTGAAGGAGGCCTAACCAAAACTTCTCCAGATGGACTTAATCGACTCATCACCTTGCACCGCTAGTGGGAGGGATCGATTCATACGTAGCCAGATTCCTACCCACCTGCGGTCTATTGTTTCCAGAGCCACTAGTCTGTAGAAGACTATCTCTAACTTAACTCATTGCTAAAGTACCCTACGAATTGCAAATAAAAATGCGAATGTACAGATATACACTCGATTTTATTTTTGATTATAATTTGATATTATTTCTTAGTTCTTATTTAGTTTAATATAATGTATACCACTGAAAACTTATTTATCATGATGTAACACATTATTGTAAAAGCCAATTGTTAAACCTAATTCTTGATTGATATTCGAAAAGTTTTTGGTGTTTTTTTTAAATTATTTTTGTTTTATAATGTGGATGTACCTATATGTATGTTCGTTCATGTATATATTTACTGTGTAAATATGTGTACACGTGTGTGTTAATACCTATACGCATTAATATATATGCCGAGGTTTAAATTTTTTTTAATTAACCTCAAGTTAATTTAATTTAATTAATTTTTGATATCGTTAAACATGTTGATATTTTTTAAATTAAAATAGTGGTGTAATGGTGTAAAAAGTTTGGTTACTTTCATTTATTAAAAATTATACTTTTGTTCACTATTGTTCTATTATTCTTTGTTTTATTATTTAAAAAAAACCCTTTTTTATAAAAGGTTAAATAAAAAAAATAAAAAAATATAATATAGTTATATTCTAAAGACAATTAAATGGAAGGATATTTGTTTACAATGTGCACTTACTTATAGTATTCATTTGACGAATATGTATTTAGATCAATTAGTAAATTGCTTCCCAATCAAAGAATAAGAACGGACTAAGATAATAATGATAGTCTTATTTTTCAGTGCAAAAGTAATCTACTGTCGTAACTAATACTATTTATTAGAAAATGTAATTATAGTCCAAGTTTATGATGATTATTTCTGTCATTACAATAGGAACACAAATGAAAATAAATCACTCCATATAATTAAGTCAGTAGGAATAAAGGTATAGGGTGCTTCTCAATTTTGCAGAAAAGACGTAGTATTATTTTCAATGAACACTCAAGTTGAGAACGTGTAATCCGTTTGATAGATTCTCCCGTCTTAACAAACGGGTTGCAATCTTTAGATCACAGGCGTCAGGTGGGAATGCTATCCTTGTTCTACCGGTATTTCAATGGAAGATGCTCCGAGGAACATCATTGATCCCCTCGGTACCGGTGCATAGTCACGGTGCATACACGGTTGACATTTGTCACATGAGAACTGGTTTCTACGACTCGATGACTATATATAAGTCAACGGAGAGGACTAAACTTGGTTTGCAGTAATCTAACATGACCTATTCAGATATGATTTAAGATTTTCACGGCCAAAAGTATTTTTGTTGTTTATTTTTGGGGTGTTATGCCGTGTTGCGCTACCCCCTTCTTTAGCCAACGTTTCGGACAACGTTACAGTGTCCAACATCACACATTTTTATTTTTTATATATGAATACCGGACGTTTAGCCTGGTTCATCCACTCCAAATCCCAACCATGCTACACTCTCTGCGACGGTTTGTATCGGCATGGCAGCTATTCGCGATGGAGCTCAGACGAGTGAGTTACGCTCTGAAATTTGTTTTTAAACTTCCGTGGCTTCGGCGAATCTGAATGACGTGATTGTTACTTTGGTATCGTGTAGTGTACCCAGGTCTCGTCCCCAGGAGAAATTCAGTCCCAGAACTCCTCGCCATCGTCCAATAGGCTTGTTGAAAAAGTATCGATATATCGATATATCGATATTTTTAGCCGATATATTTTGAACCGATATATCGATATATCGATATAAAATATCCAATATCGAAAATTGTATTAAAATCGATATTTTTTCAATTTCGGGGGGGGAGGCGCCTGATTAAAATAATGTACATTGTGTAAATATACACTTTCGTTTTTACACATTGTGAATATAAACACTTTAATTTTAATAACGTACAATCTAAACATTTGACCGATATATCGATATATCGATTTTTTTTCCTCGATATATCGACGTCGATATTGATATTTTAATAAATATCGATACATCGATATATCGATACTTTTTTCCACTTTCGACATCCCTATCGTCCAAACCGTCACAAATCGATCTGCAAGCATTCCTTTATCCACTTCGGCAGTTGCTTGTTCTGAAACCGATAGCCTTCAGGCACGCTTTTCGTCATGGACGTCTGTGCGTCCGTTCTTAAATTATCTGCACAATTTGCGCATGTTTTTCGCGCTCTTATACTGTTTTCCATACACTTCACGAAGCTGAGAATGAATGTCAACCTGGGTTTTATTCTTTGCACACAAAAAACGAATTACAGAACGTATTAGTCAAGCTCCTTATTCAAGCTCCATCGCGAACGGCTGCCACGCTGAGACGCAGCATGGGGAAACAGGCTGCACACCAGTGTAGGGATGCCAGGATATACCAATGCCAGGATGGTGCCAACCAGAGATACCGTAGCACCTTGGAGACCTTATTTTACGGACAGCCCTCATATTGTCTATAAATGATCTCTGATAGGAACAGTAAAAGTCCAGTGCCTGTGCGTCTTGTGAAGTTGTCGGGAATAAAAAACCCAATTTTTTGTATAATATCGGGAAGATAACGGGGTGATATAGATATAACAGTTCAGAAGATTATATGCTGTTATCGGGAAAGCAATAATCCTTCTATCGGCGAATCTATTAATAACCAACATACCGGATAGAAAGGCTGATGGATATAACCGGAAATACCTAATACCAAGATATAAATATCTCAGAAACTGATGTTCACATCTGCCTTGATGATGTATCATCACGCTGCCCGAAACGTTGGCTAAAGAAGTAAGACAACAAGGCTACCCCAAAAAGTAAATCACGATAATAATTTTGGCCGTGAACATCTCAAACCATATCAGAATAATTATATAATATCTCGAATGAAATTAACAACAGTAGTTTTTATATCGACAAACTTTTTATATGTACCAGTTGAAGGGCGAGGTGTGACGAATATTGAGGTGGTCTCGTTTTCTAATATGACTGTCATGCAAAAAGACGTTTGCCGTTTTTTCGTTGATTTTTTTGTATTTTTTAAAAATGAATACCGCACAAGAGTCCCAACTGCTCACGTCTGGAGCAGTGAGACTGTAGTATCCCCAATTGGGATGGAGAGGGAGGAGAGGAAGGTGGGGAAGTACCTGGCTATTCAGATCTGGTCACACACGGTTAAAGCCATTTCAAGAAACGTTTCAATTCTGAATGGTGGACTTTCACCAGGGCGATACTTAGATTATCTTCCACTCTGGATTGTGCCGCAAATATAATAATATTTTTAATTAATTCATTGTGAAATAACACACATTTATTTGTGCACGCGCCGGGTTCGAACCCGCGACCTTCGGATTGTGAGTCAAGAGTCTTACTCCTCGACTACAAAGGACGACAATATTACGTATACATTCCGTCGTATTCATTCAACTTAGGAGGTGGTTATTTGTTATGCGTGCCGCCACCCTGGGAACCATTCATTGGATAACCAACACCTCTGCCATAGATCAATTCAAGTGGCAAGCTGTGCCCGGTGACTCAGTAGGGGTGCCCTTGGCGATTTGTGCAGGTCTGAGCGGCGAGAACCCTTAAATAAAAAACAAACATAAATTGCTGTAATTTTACGGATATCCGAACGTCATTTCCGTAAGAAAAATTATCCGAATTCGTAGTATCGCGCCTAAAGAAGTTTTACTTCAATAATATAATCTAGTGAGATTGTATGAAAAGTTGAATGGGGTATGCACCAACTTTCATGTGTTCTATTTGTCGTAGAACGTAGCACCTTCTATAAATTGTGAAGAATCTGTTGGCATATTGTACTTGAATAATTCGTGACTGTTCCACGCTACACGATATTAATTTTATCACATAAAGTGAAATGGGCGTGACGCGCAGATCGCGTCATCCTGTTTTCAGCGGAACTCAAAACATACTCTCGCATCACTATCAACACTGACATATTACTACACACTACACTAACGTGTATAAAATCCAACGATATCTTAAATTATGATAATAATAATAATATATCGTTATTGAAAGAAATTTGTAACATTTATAAATAAAAAAATGAAAAAAATAAAGTACATGTTCAGTATTACATGTGAAATTAAACAATTTTTGCAGTTTGTTTTTAATTTCAAATCTAATACAATGTCATTCCACCACGAGTTAACAGTCCAAAAACTAGACTCATTACATGTTCAGTGTTAATAGTTTACATTGTTTAATATGTTACTAGCGAGAATCCGGCATAGGTTGCAATGTCACTCGAAGAAAGTATTTGTGTTTTTATTCTGTTTATCGAAGTTCTTTTGATTACGCATTTTTTTGTTTTGTTTTACGTCTGGTGCGTACACGAATAAAACAGAAGGTTTTTCGACCAGTGAGCAGGATACATACAGCTGTCAGTGTGAGAAGCATGGATTTCCAAATTTATCTCCTGCCCTCTGATTATCAATGCCAATTGATGATCAGAGGAGAGGAGGTAAATTTGCAATCCCTCCCTCTTCCCCACCCTCGTCCCCCACCCCTTCGTTACTTCCGCCCTTCGTTCCCCCCCCTCCCGGATTCCCCTCCCCCTTTCTTCTACTTTATAACGAAATATTGTATTATACAACACAAATTTCAAATCATATTATAATCATACAGCAAAATAAATCAATACATAATTCTACTAAACACATGTTTCAGAATTTTAATTTAATTTATCAAAAAAATAAATCCGAACACGTGTTTTGTGACGAAAATATCTGAGTTTTTCTATTTGTTTTAAGGTCTTACAAACTAAAATATTTCAAACTTTTTTGCACACTTTTTTTGTTTAGACATTATTAAAAAATCTTAATTATTTATGATAAAAAAATACTTACAAGAGGTACACGATATTTAATAATTTATCATCGTGCGTTTTGAGCATTTTAATTGCTTACTTTAATATAAATATATAAAAGAAAGTTTTTAATGAAAAAAATCGATATTAAATTATTAAAATAATCGGTCTTTCTCATCGGAACCTCCGTGTACAGTTGCAAGCATTTTTAAACTTTTATTCTCAGCCTCTGGTCAATGGCTCTTAATGCAAACCGGGAGTATATCTAAATAACTCATGCTTTTTTTTAAAGACTCAGTCTTGTCGGATTACGACCAAAAGGGATTGAAATGACAATCTAGTCTCCTTCAATGAAAGCAATCTTCCAAAGAGGCCCTCTATTGATATGCTTGGTGTAACCTAAGTGACCAGCTCTGATACGGGTGCTCCATCGAAGCCAGAGTTAAGCTAGCCTCTCTAAAACTGGGCGCACTATACAGGGCCCGCAGATATATTAATAGTGTACAACTGCTAACCCTGTACAAATCAGAATTTAGCAGCCACCTCTGGTCTGGGGCTCCACAATTCTTAGTTCGTTTAATAGATTCTCCAGTCTAAACAGACGGATTGCAATCTTTAGAGCCACGCGTCGGGTGGAACGGCTGTACTAGCGTCATTGATACCCTCGGCACTGTGTATAGTCGGGAAACACGTCAAACGCGCGCCAAACATATGTACACGGATGACATTTGTCACACGGGAACGGGTCATTTGTACGACTCGTTTTTGAGTTTAACAGCTCGGCTGTGGAACGATTTGCCGGCCTCTGTGTTTCCCCCCTCCTACAACACGGGTATCTTCAAGGCTAATGTTCACTCCTTCCTCTCCTCAAAAAGACCCTCCACACAGAATATTCGTAGATGACATAGGCCCCGAGGGAAATAATTTTCCTCTGTGAGGAAGACCCAAACTAAGATAGGAAGACGAGATAAGGGGAGATGCAGCACAGCTTCTCCAGATGAAAAACTGGAAGTCAGCCGTTGAGGACAGGAGGAGTTGGAGGCGAAAGTTGCAGGAGGTCAAAGCTCGATATGGGCTGTAGCGCCATCGGAGAGAGAGAGAGAGGTTAATGTAAAAATAAATAAATTATAAAATGTGACGCAAAAGTAAGTTATCTATATAGGATAAGGCACGATCCAAGTATCTCAAAAACTTACTGTGATTCGCCGATTATTCGCCGATGATAATGCGATTGTAAAATGGACGCACGTGTTTTGACTTAAAACCGCCAATCGACAATTTTTTTTAATTTTGACGAAAAATGTTAGAATATGAATGCCAAACAGTTGATAAAAACATTTCTTGGTATTGATAACATACGGAGCTTATGCCTACTTAGTGTTGGGTATCTACATGCATGAAATATTACAATAACATTGTTTTAGATATAAAATAACAAATTTGTATATGGGTTGGAAGGGGTGGGGCACGAGGGAGAGGCAGAGGGAGGGTTTGTAAAGGAGACGTACTTGCGGTAGGGGAAAGCATTCGGTAAATTTGGAAAATCCATGTTACTCACAACAAAACGTGGGAAGTGTGTGTATTTCGTATATATTAGCGGAAGGGAGGAAAGGAGGCAGGAATTCGGGAGGTGGTCGGTGAACGAAGGAGAAAAGGTTTCGCCGGAGGGGGGGATGAGGGAAGGGGAGGGGTAAATGAGAGAAGAAAGGGATGCAGCAGGGGAACGGGGACAAATGGGAAAGGACGGACAGAGGAGGGGTGGGGGACGAGAGAGTGACAGGAAGGGATTGCAAAGAAGACATAATAACGGTTGGGAAAAACAGGGGGAAAATTAAAAAAACTCCATACTTCTCATACTGACAGCCGTATGTGGCTTGTTTACGGATCGGAAAACCTACTGATTTATTTGTTTACACACCAGACGGAAAAGCAAAAAGTATCGTGTATCGAAAAGGACTTTAATAAAGAGAATGAAAACACAAACTTTTTCTTTGAGTGTCATTGCAATGCTTGCCGGGTAGTCGCTGGTTAGTTTAAATAATTCTTAGTAAAGTAATTAATTACCGTTTTTGTATTTTAAGATTGAGATTATTTATAATATTAGCAGTCGGGCGACATAAAATATAGTTTATCGGTTTTTATGACACACAAAAAGTATTTGTATTTTACTTCTACAAAACAGCATTGAAAGATTTGGCGCACAAAAGTAAATATAAGGTCGAACGAGATGAATTTTTTTGTATACAAAGTTTTTCGTACGTTGATAAGAAATTGTGTTGAGATTACCTCACTTATAATCAGATTCATTACATTTATAAGTGAACACAATAACTGAAGGTCCGATTGTCTGGGTTCACTAACTTGGTGACACACATTGCTTGGCCCCTGAACTCTCCGCAGAATTATATTTGTAATGTAATGTATTACTTATATTGTGAAAAGTATTATCTAAATTGGCGACCCTGACAAATATCAAGCGCAAGATTACTTTCGTGCATTTAGAAATCGGAAATACAGTAGATGTATTGGTTGGTAATAATATAGTTGCCGATATTTATTTATTTATTGCTAGCGAGTACCCGGCTTGCGTTGGGCCACAAAAATAAAGAAATTTTTTCTCCCTGAATGTCCTTCCCATGCGTCCCGTCGCCGTCTTTCACCCTGCCGCGTATACCCGTCCCGAGAATCTCCTTCACCGTTCCCCTCTCTCCTCCCAACTCTGCTACCAAACTATATGAAATACACACTTATTAAAAAAATAACCAGTTTGCAAATGGGTTCTTTTAACAATTACTGGTTTTTCTTTTTTTAAATTTATTACAGGAACATAGAATATTCACAGTACAACATTATATTATATATACTTATTATGTTTTAATATACTTACATTACAAAAAAAAAAGTTCTAAAAAAGTAGAGAGAATGAAAGAAAGAAAAAGAAAAAAGATAATAATAACGGAAAACATTAACAAACGAAAACAAGACAAAAGAGTGTTTAGAACAAAAAAAATCTTTCACATAACCATTTTTTTAGCATACATTTCCTTCTGAAAGTCCATTCACAGCTTTTTATTGAATTTTGTAACATGTTGTAAATTATTGGAACGAGGTATTCTAGAGTTCTTATGGCAAAGGAAATAATTTCATTACGCTGGAGCCCAACATTATATAGAAACCTTGGGCACGCACATGACAAATCACCAAAATTTCATCGCAATCGGATGAATGCTTTAGGTAGGTATCACATAAGGGACAAACAAAGAAGCATCCATTTTCATAATATTAAGATTACCTTTTTTGAACAGTACGTTTTATATACAAAGCAAAACATAATAAAAACTTTATCTTTTGTATATAAAAATCTCGCGTCACAATGTTCGTCCAAGGTAAACTCCGAATCTACTCAACCGATTTTGATGAAATTTGGTGTACTGTGTGTAATTTGGTCCAACTTAAAAGGTAGGATAGTTATTATCTCGATTATTGACCTCAATATTTATTATTGCCAATTAAATGTTTTTAGTTGGACAATTTATTTGAAATTATTTGTAAGTTCCATAAGTTTCTGACAGATAGCGGTATGAGTTAATTTGCATTTTTTGTTACCTATGTAATGGCGTTATGTTTAGATTTCACGTCAGTCTCTTTAACCGAGTTTCTCGTAATATAACCATTTTATAACTTTTGAAGATTATTCTCATTTATGTAATATAACATTGAAGAAGAAGATAACAAATCTAAACGAAAATATGATAAAGAACAAGACGCAGAAAAATAAAAGATAACGGTAGCTATTAGTGTTATCTTCTTCTTCAATTATATATTATAAGTTATTGACAATTTATTTTTAGCACTTAAGTGATGATAATATTCCGATGTTTATATTATTTTATATTATTAACGACCGGTCAGTGGTTGAGTGGGCATAGCGTTTGGGTTCCACCCAGGCGTTCCGTGTTCGATTCCTCGGCTGGCTATGTCCTCCATCACAACACAAGCAACATCTTCCGCTTAGTGTGGTGGTAGTAGGAGATTTTCAAATGTTGTTGGGTTATTCGTAACCCGGGAATGTTTGTCTTTCTTTAAAAAAAAAAAAATAAATAAATAAATAAAAAAAAAAAAAAAAAAAAAAAAAAAAAAAAAAAAAAAAAAAAAAAAAATTATGCTTGACGGGAGGTGAATTCCACGAGGAAATCACGATTAAAACACATTTTAATCGTGTTTGCTTTAAATAATAGTTGCGATGTGTTTGTTATTAAACAAATCTATTTTAATTCCATCATTAGCAATCATGTGTTAAATGCGTGAACTTGCATTGCCAATAAACTGAACTGTTTTTCTTGATGCGAATTGTGTTCGCACGTGAAATGAAATTCTTATTCTTAGAAAATTTATTATCCACATTTTAATGACTATCAATATAAATAACCGATATTTATGATATTACTAGCTGACGTGGCTCGATCTTACACATAGTTTTACAAAACCAGACTTAGACAGTAACGTTTTTATTTTTTATACATACACATAAAAAATAATTTTAATCAGGACCTATGACATCTTTGGTATGGTGTGGGAAGAGTATTTTTAAGGAAATTAAGGTCTGGGAAGATCTGAGGGGCGGGTAGGAAACCTAGAATTTGTTTTAATTTTTAATCCTAGAATTAGTTTTAGAATTAGAATTTGTATAAACAATATAAACATATTGAACCGCTAATAAATATGTAAATGCAATGATTTATTTTTTTGCAATAAAAATTGAAATAATGTATTTCACACTTTGATACATTTCTCGATTTCATATTTGCATAACGGAAATGGAAAATGGAAATATATTTAAATTTCGCATTCGTTGACATTTTATGTAGAAAATTATGCGTACAATTTTTAGTGTTACATTTTCCGCTTAACTGGATTCAAAAAGGGCAAAATAAATTCAATATTATTAACCTTTTCATGAGCTTTGTATTCATTTGGGGTCAAACAATTTGGGAGGCGGGTATGGGTACCGTCGCCCCGGGAACCATTTATTGGATAACCAACACCTCTGCCGTAGGACACCCCAAGTGGTTCGCAACGTATGGTGACTTTGCAGGGGTGCCCGGGTTAATGGGGTGAGATTTGTCTAGGTCTTGGCGACGGATGTGTTTGCCTACCTAACTACCTAAATAATACAGGAGAGACTGATTGAGGGAGACCTATTGAGCTCTCCAGCCGGACTCTCTCGACTCAACACCTTGCATGTATGGATTTATGGATTTATACGTCCGTCATTCCTAGACACGTTGACACGTTGAACACCAGATTCCTACCCACCTTTCAGGCCTTATTCCTTTCCAGAACTTCTCCTCTCCTTCCTTTCGATAAAAGACCGTTAACACAGCATCCCTCAAGATGACATAAGCCCTGAGGGATTTTTTTTGGCCACCTTTTTGGAGCTAATGTAAAAAAAAGAAACAACTCTCGGTGGATCGTAGTATTTTAAGGTAGTAAGTAGATACTTAAAAGAGTTCAAAATATACCCTTTCACAGATGGCGCTAGTTAAATTATTTTAGGAAAAAACACTTTTCAGATTTTTCAAAAATAAAATTAATCTTTATATTTTCTGAATGTTTTCTAAATAAAATTATTTGATTTTTGTTAATATTATTCCAAAAATAAACACCACAATGGGACTTATAGCTTTAAAACGGCATTATTAATTTTTAAAACAACATTACATACATTATGAAGCCAGCAAAAATGAGAAAAGGCTCGACGTCAAGCATGTTTATGAAAATAATGAATTGAATATTGGAATCATCAACTTGATTGTATGAATAATAAGTACATGGAAAGCAGGAACACAAGTACCCACTTACTAAGGCTTTACTGATGTTTTGAGTACGTATGAATTTGCGAATTAATATTTTCCACATAAAGAAAATTCCACAGTGAGGAAGGTAAGTATACTATAGACAATGGAGGATCGTCATCAGTTGACCACTCGTCATCATCGAAATAATATATGTATTCCATAAATTTTCAATTCGTAGGTACCTCATTTTTGTTACCAGAATCTAGAGTAAGGTCAGTTTACTGCTGGATATATGCACACTTTTCCTATTTCGTCGCATTTTTTTTAAAGATTTTATTCCAGAAAGAAGAAAATAACATTTTCACTCATTTGATTAGAAATAAATTTTACATTACTCTGTACATAATATGAAATTATTCTGTTTCACTATTTTGTTGATTAAGAAAAAAAAAAGATTTTATTTTGAAACTATCCAGTCTGTTTTCGTTTTTAATGTTGTCTGGAAGGCAATTATATAAGTTACCCCCTCGATTGTTTACCATGGTTAGTGTGGATGGTGTTTAAATGTATGTTATCGTGTTGTCGTGTAAAATGTTTGTGTACTTGGGACGTTTTATTGAATTCTATGTTTGATATGATTTTAAATTTTCACGGCCAAAAGTATTATTGTTATTTATTTTTGGGGTGTTATGCCGTGTTACGCTATCTCCTTCTTTAGTATTCTTTAAACCCCAAAAATAAATAACAAAAATTCTATGTTTGTATGTATTAGTTTATTATTTATTTTGTATATAATGAGACATGCATTGTAATCGTATAGTTTTCTTACTGTTAACATATATTTTTTTCAAATATATATTTTTTGTGGATGTTTTGGATCCGTAGTGAAATAGTCTTTTGATTACCTTATTTTGAATTACCTGTAATTCATTAATGTATGTTTCATACGCATTTCTCCAGATTTCGATTAAGTAATTTAGTTGTGAGTATACAAGTCTATAATATAAACTTTAATTTTTTTTAATTGGTA
The DNA here is from genome assembly GCA_951813805.1 of Limnephilus auricula. Taxonomy (NCBI): domain Eukaryota; kingdom Metazoa; phylum Arthropoda; class Insecta; order Trichoptera; family Limnephilidae; genus Limnephilus; species Limnephilus auricula. Next base: position 1,672,477 of record OX638391.1, read on the forward strand.
ATATATATAATAACCGGCTAAATACGCTAATTGAGGATGTGATTTTATCTTTAACATATTGTATGTGTTGTAAGTTAGATGCTTATCAATGCATACACCACGATATTTTTCCTGTATCAGGATTTGCAAATCGTTCTTTTCAATTTTTAAGGGTACATGGCATTCATCTTCACCTTCTTTTAGAAAAGTCAATTTTTGGTGCACTTACAAGCAACTGAAAAATAATTTAAAGAAAACACATTGGACGCCCATTGTCCTACCATACCAAAATTGGAACACTTCTCCCCTACCACAATATCAAATGAATATATATTTTTGTGGCACTTTGAGATTTTTTGAATGATGAAACCAATAACAAAATTATTAAAAAAACATGAAAAAAGTTTCAGGGTTACCTGGGTTAAGTACCTATTCACGAAATTCTCCTGTGATTAAAAGGGTTAAATAAAACACATCATTTGCACGATTCGAGAATATTTCTTTATTTTGCAATAATGTGTGAAATCATTAGTTACTATTTGAAGTTGATAGAATCCAATAGATTGACATTTACTTTTATAAGTAACACTACTACATGGTCACTCATTATTATACAAATTAATTACAATCATAATAAGTCAATTAAAACAAGGGTACTTATTTAATGATGCAGATAATATATAACCTCTATAAAATATCAATGAATAACTATAATGTCTTTACAAATCAGTAAAAATGAAAAATTACATAAAAAAATATTTAAGTGACTTCTGTAATTTTTTTCTGTAATTTTTTCTTTATTCATTACTTTGTAATTACACAACTTTTACGACCAACATGCCAGTTTTGAGGTGGTCCATTTTATATACAGTGCATATGAAATATAAAATAAAAAATGAGTGCGTCAAACCTTTACGCGCGGTTGAATTAAAACTTCTTTGACTTTTGGCAGGTTTATCGCCTTCGCTAGAATAGAACTAAAACAAAACTAAAAACAAACACAGATGGCAGTAATTGAACCGATATCCGAACGACATTTCCTTTTGAAACCGTTATTTCCGACCGAAAAATTACCTGAATTACACGTCATATCGCGCCTAAAGAAGTTTTACTTCTTTTTTTTTTGTATTTTTTGGGCATTAACTATGTAACAATTTCTAACAAGAGAGTTTTTTTATTTTCTATGTACTTTCTTTACTTAAATTTTGCAAATTATTTAATAGAGACAGGCCATAGCTTTAATAAAGAAAAAACTAAGTTTAAACATTCGAATATAAATAAATACTTTGATTTGTGGGCTTTAGAAACCTTAGAAATAAACAAAAAAATTAAATGAAAAATTAATTTAGTTAACAAAATAATAGCACGCTGTAAATCACCCCTTTTGACAATGTTCCCACGCCATGTTGACTCCTCCCACTACTGTTCTCCCCCTCCCCCAAAATTACCCCTCTCACTACCCCCACCTAATAACATATAATCATTTCTGTATTTGTATAAATTTTAAGTTAGTTTTAAGTTTGCTAGTGAATGACACGGATGTTTCGAAACCGGTAGAAGAACAATTAAAATTTAAGTAACGAAAGTCCATTGAAAATTAAAACTCTTCAAAACAAAAAGTTTTAATTCAACGTCTGAAAAATTACCTAAATTACTCGCCATATCGCGCCTAAAGAAGTTTTACTTCAAAACGAAAAGATGTAAAAGAATATAAAAAATTAAATTGACAGGAAATAAAGAATATAAAGGAATGTAAATGAATATAAAATAGTATGAAAGAATACAGTAAAGATAAAAATAATATGAAATGTATAGTATATGTAAATCAGAAGAATGTAATTTAAAAATATGTAAAATCCAAATATTAACTATAGAGTAAGCGAATAGGAATGGATTAACATAATGATTATATTTTAGAGGTGCCTCCGCTGACGAGGCAACTGAAAAAAAAACCAGTTTGCAACTAAAGTCGCTATCCTGTGTATGTCAATGTGATTGCCCGCACACTACACATACAGTTTCTCAAAAACCCGTTGTCAATGGTAACGCGACTCGCACTGCTAGTTGCTACGATGACAGCTGATTGTTCTTGTTTATGGTTAAACAAGCTGAGATAATTATTGAAATCGTAAAATTGAGTACGAAGTTTGGTTGGAAACCATACCAACCATCAAGTTTTAGTTGGGTTTCAGTTTCTTCAGTTAGCGGATCGGCTAAAGTTACATAAGTAGGTACATTATTTCAAATGAATTCATGTTTAAATTCCGACCAACATTATTGTAGTGGATTGTTATTGTTACAGTGATTTTCTAGTGAGGCACCAGAGAACATTGAACATATCAGTTGCGTCAAACAGTTTTAAATAAATAAAAATACTTCTGTGAATACTAAACTTTAACGGATTATTCCGGGACTTATTTGGAGTAGTAAAGGGTAGATGGCGTTTTGATCCAATATTGAAAAACTAAAGATATTCTACAATTAAGGTCAGGGTGGGGATTCGGGCAGTTATTCGGCAAGAGTCACCGGTGACCAACAAAAAATAGGGATAATATTTACTCGTAAGGCTTAGAATGAAAGATGTTATAAAATAATAAAAATAATAAAACTTAATTATTAGCAGACAGAATTGAAATTAGTTGCCTTTTGAAACTTGCAAGATTGTCAATACTGAATATATCTATAAGTTAATGTCATCTACATTTTTTACTGAAATCGCTTACTGTGGTGGTATTAGGAGATTTTCAAATATTGTCAGGTTATTCATAATCTGGGAATGTTTGTTTGTCTTTCTTTTAAAAACAAATATATATATATATATATATATATACACATATATATATATGTACAAGCGAGAAACTGGTGATTCTACGTCATATATGAAGTATATGTTGTGGTGTGACTATTTTTTATTTGCGCTTTCGTATTCGTGTAATTCGTGTTCAAAGTTGGAATTTTTAGTAAAATCTGAAAAAATACGGTTTCTACTTCTAGCGACTGTTTACATAAGTTGTTTAACGTCTTTCAAAATGCGTCACACGGTAGGGCCAGATCCAAAAGTTTTTCAAATCAGTTGCCGATAAAAATGTTAAAAACGTATAAGAAAGATGGCTCAGAACGATTTATTTTGTTTTGGGTTCCCCATCTAATGTAGATATTGTAGTTTCACCAATGTCCTGCTTATGCCACGAGTTTCCGGTCACCGTGTGTAAATGCACATATTTTGTGGTATAGTACCCTAAATTGAACAATAAAGAAACTGTATTTTATATGTTAACGTTAAAAAAATAATAAACTATTTTGGTAAATAAAAGAGATATGTAGACAATTAGGTACTATTGGCTCGCCTAAAAAACAAATTGGGATATTGTCGTTAGTGCAGGTAATAGGATAGTAGGCAAAATTCGCAACAATAGAAATTAAAGAGTGAGATATCTACAAACATAGTTGTAATATTGCAATAATATAAGATATAAACAAAGTTGTAATATTCCAAAATAAAGAGTGAGATCTACAAACATAGTTGTAATATTACAAAATAAAGAGTGAGATATCTGCAAACATAGTTGTAATATTACAAAATAAAGAGTAAGATATCTACAAACGTAGTTGTAATATTACAAAATAAAGAGTGAGACATCTACAAACATAGTTGTAATATTACAAAATAAAGTGAATAGGATATGGTGATTTTGATTATGGTTCTTTTTAAGTACATAATTAGTAATTTTATCTTAAATATATGTTATATAGAAAATATTTTAAATAAATTGAACCCTGTGTTATTACAGTAGTCCAATGGAAATGATAAGTAAATCAAAATAGTGTTTGATTCACAAATGTTGATATGTTGGTAAGAGCGATATATTATATCTGTTTTACATAAATGTAGGTGCATACCTATTTATATGTCCTACGCATAGAATACAGAATAATACTAGAAGTGCCTTCTGGGAATAGTTTTTCATGATCCAAATATTTTCTTAATCAGGCGAAGCTTAATGCTAAATCACTATTTTAGAATAATCTTTACTACGAATCGGTTTATATTATAAATACAAAAAAATATGCTTTGGATAAATTGAAGTCTTTCCTTCCGTTTCCATTGAGTAGAATAAAAAATAAAATTTTAATCTAATTTATAAAAATTAATGTTCGTTTGTTTGTTTGTTTGTTTGTTTGTTTGTTTGTTTGTTTGTGTGTTCGTACGTTATACGCGGCCGTACCGTTCATTCGATTGCGATGAAACTTTGAGAATATGATGTGCGCATACCCGGAATGGTTGTAGGATAGTGAGCTCTGGCGTTATGAAATTATTTCCTATACTATTCTTACGATTGCGATTAAAATTTCATCCGATGCCTATTAAATATTTTTGAACTGTTGTGAACATGCTCACGAATATTTCTGTATACACAGGGTGTAACAGGACGTACCCGAGAGATTTTAACCAGCGATTCCTGAGCTTATTTGGACTAAAAAATGTAAATAAAATGTTGGTCTCCGGCGAAATTTTTGATGTTTTTTTTTCTACAAAAACATAAAAAAGTAGATGTTGGACAGTTAGGAGCTGGTTAAAAGGCTGGGCAGTCACCCGTCTGACCAGTGACAAGATGCAAAAGACTTTTTTTTGTTTGATTTTTAGAAAATATAAAAAAAAAAAAAACTAGCATTTTTTGAAAAAAAAGGAGGCTGAAGTGGAACGGGGACGAATGAGAAATGGCACGAAGGGAAAAACAATTTATTTATTTAATTGGCATTGCAACGCATGCCGGGTATCAGCTAGTTAATTTATAAAAAAATGTAAGTTCAATTACTGAAAATATGTTTTTTTATTTATTATTTAGACATGTGAGAACGCATAATATGAGAAGCGTTTAAAACACAATTTTATGGCTAAAATTACTTGTGGCAGTTTTAATTGATTAACCTTTTTTCTTTCTTATAAAATTATTCGTAAAATAAATAAAAACCACCTTTGCGCTTGAAACGTGACCTCGAGACTCCGTTTGCCAAGCGATTTTTACGGTGGCAATTTGAGACACACTAAGAATACATACGCTTTTGGATTGTGGCTTCCGCTTAAATTTCCGACACAAAACGGTGTTTATGAAATTCAAATGGGATGGAGATCTACGATGTCAGGCAAGTGTAAGTGAGACGGAGAGCTAGGCTATCGGGCTAAATGAAACTTTTGTTTCTTTTCAAATTTGTATAGAAGGCACTCCTAGTTTTATTCTTGATTGTATGCTCTTACCTAATAATTAGACTTAAAGGTTTTTTACTTTGTTCAGTGACAATGGTTTAAGAACTTTTAAATGCAAAAAAAATATTGATGAGTTATTATATAAATAAGATCTTAAATATATTTTTGAATGTTTTCTGAATGCAAGATTTACAATATAATAGGTATGACTTTAGTGTAGTTGTACTAGGTACAGAAGTTTTAGTAAATTTGATACCGGGGAACTGCATAGAACTGATTAAATATGAAACTAGGAAAAAAACAAATTGAATGATTAGAACCAACATTTTGATATTTTTATTAACGCCTAATAATATTTTGTCAGTATGTAACAATTTTAATAACAAATTATGTTTTGGAAAACCAAATAAAAAAAAACAATATACATATGTGTACATACATATAGGGCTTAAAAATAAGTTTTTGTTTGTTCGCATGCTGTTATTAAAATATTTCTTACCTATATCTAATACACTTATAAATACTTGCAGATTGAAGGGATTAAGCACAGCGTTGAAATATAATACATCCATTTTCGCAAGTGTTCAACAGATCAAGCGTTCAACAGCTAAAATGTTCAACAGCTCAAGTGTTCAACAGCTCAAGTTTTAACATCTTAAGCTCTCAACAGTTTAAGTGTTCAACAGTTGTGTTCAACAGCTCAAGTGTTCAACGGCTCAATTGTTCAAGCGTTCAACAGTTTAAGTGTTCAACAGCTCAAGTGTTCACAGCCCAAGCGCTCAACAGTTTAAGTGTTCAACAGCTTAATTGTTCAACAGCTCAAGTGTTCAACAGCTCAAGTGTTCACAGCCCAAGCGCTCAACAGTTTAAGTGTTCAACAGCTTAAGTGTTCAACAGCTCAAGTGTTCAACAGCTCAATTGTCAAGCGTTCAACAGTGTAAGTGTTCAACAGCTTAAGTGAAACTTTAACATTAACCTGAAATTATTTAGAAGAACATAGTTGCGAGGATGACGAACGTTTGAATTCTATGCAAATAGACTATTTTCTCACAAAAGGGCCCTGTATCGTGGAGAAGAATCGAATTCTTCTCTCCGTCATTTTAAGTTTAAATCTAAATACACTTTCTTTTTCAATCGAACTTGAGTGACAATAAAAAAACACAAAAATCCAAACGTTTTCAGCTTTATTTCAAAGTTAAGAAAAGACTTTTTCGTTTTATACACAAGATGTCCGAGGGTAAAGTGCAGTAACTTCGGGAGGTGATTCTACATGATAGTACAAGCATATGTTGTGGTCAACAACTTTGATCAAAAATTTAAAAATTTAAAGTTACTTTTCGCGAAAAAGTTTAATAGTTGTGCTATTATCGAACTTTAATGTAACTCAAAGAACATTGACTGCTTCTCTATATTATGATATCTGTAATGTATCATAATTAGCCTTTGATTATTTCTCACGTTACATTAGTTGTCTATGGGCTCTTCGGGTCACGTGGTCTCTTTTACGAAATGTGCCGAAGGTAACCGAAGGTAGGAGTGCAGAGTCATTATATTTCGAAAGGTTGTTAGTCCTCTGAACTATATTTATAAATTACGATATGCCAATAAACGGTCACTGTGATTCAAAGAACCTAAGTCTTTTAATCCTGAAGTACTGGAGAATATTGATCCCAGCACTACATATAACGAATAACTCTGGTGGGCACATAAGAGACATAACAATTTTGTTGAGTAATGCCACCAATGGGATGTATAATTTTGATGCTTTAGCACATTTTAAAAAAATTGATAAAAGTAAGTATTACTCATATGAAGTTCTTACAGTTCCGTACGTAACTTCATAGGCTGATAACTTAAAACTAGAATTATTAACTTCGGCAGGTGATATTATAAGTAAAAAAGGGAAATAACTTTTTCCGAAATTCCAACTTTTAGGGGTCCTTTTTTGGTAAAAAGATAAAAATTAGTCCGTCATGAGGGGCCACTACAATTATTTTCCGCTGTTACGATAAGGGCCAACCACAACCATCCCACGTCGCCACAATCGAGCCCGGCAGGCTCACAGCAATTTTATCGGGTGAGTTTGTACCTTAAACCAAGGATTTTTTAATAGGTTCGTATTTTTGTATGGGTAAAAAAGTTGGAATTTCGGAAAAATTATTAACCATTTTTACTCCTACCATCATGTAGAATCACCTCCCGAAGTTAATGCACTTTATCCCCGGACATTCTGTATTTTACTTTCACTGTCATGTAGAATCACCTACCAAACTATGCTTCGCCACCGGTCACCATATATAATAATATATGTTTCATTGTTTTTTTTTCTAAAAAAAAACTCATATCTAAATACATATTATGGACAATGATTTATATTTCCTTATCAATTCCAAAAGTTTACATCCTTATCAATTCCAAGGATTTACATTTCCTTATCAATTCCAAGGATTTTCATTTCCTTATCAATTCCAAGGATTTACATTTCCTTATCAATTCTCTTAAGCAGTAATTATTTTTATTAACCAATAAGGTTAGAAAACGTGTTTTAAAAAATATTATTTAATGAAGTTACACACTATTTTTATATTAATTTTTTTCTCATTAATCGGCCTATCCTATGGTCCCACAATCCAAGCACCACTAATAATAGGCCTTTATAAAAATGCTGTTCACAATAACATTTTGTATTCTATACTCTTTCCAGTCCTCACCCATTATCTTCAAAGCCTAAAATCCTACTTGCCAACGTTATCAAACATCTTTATGAAATAATAGCACTCCAATACTAGAAACTAACAAGCGCGCATTTTAACACGCATTGCGTAATATTACGATATACATATAATATAAATATAACGCATTATTAAAGAGTTTTCTAGTTAAATCCATTTTTAAAGTTTTTTTTACACGATCCAATAATACGGTGATCGGATAACTCAGAATGAATTCAATTCAACACCTCCTTTGAAAAGTCATTAAAAGTTATGAAAAAAATGGTTAAATAGGTTATGTTAGGTTAGGGTAAGGGCTATTTAATTTTTTTTTCATATCTTTTTAAAGTATCATTGAGGTGAGTTAATTTTGAGTTGACATGGAACCCTCACGAGAAAGTAGTTGCCATTTTCGAGTCCTATGCAAGGACTCCAGGAAATTCCTCGCAAGAAGCGATGTTGTAAGTAATCCATTTGACGAAAGTCGAAAAACCAAAGAACAGTAAAGAGTTTTTGGAGTACATCTTTGTCTAAAGTTATAGATAATAAATTCTATGGTTGAAGCCGATAAGATAAAACGATTTTTTAACGATATTATTAATGTGGTCTCAAAAAGAAAGCTTGTAATCTGAAGTAACCCCAAGATCTTCAATTTTAATTGGCTGTTTCGATCTAAAAGTAAAAAAGGTCATCAGTGGCAACATTGGTTTTTGTGTGTGCGTATTCAGTGGCATCTACCTACTCCTTCAAAAAAATTTCAGGTGCCAACCCAAAAAGGTGAAGTTAGATTGTAATTTTCATTGAAAACGTGATCCATAATAGTTATTATTTAAAAAAAACCTTTCTCTAAATACGGTAATATAATACGTATATTGAAATTTCAGAAATAAAAATTTGCCAGCACTGTGATAACAACTTTCCACTTAAAATTTACATCACCATTTTAAACCATAATATCTCTCCTAATAAAGCATGTGAGTGGTGTGCATTACTCAATGACCAAAGTTAGACTGTGTGTAGTTTTACATTAATAGAATGTTATATGTAATAGAATAAAGATGAAAAATAATAGAAAACAAAAATATTCCAATCATTTTTAAAGATTTAAAAACTATGGCCCCTTTTACTTAACAATGAAAACGATGAAAATTTTTACAACAATGATAATTTTCAGTCGGATTTCTCGAACACAGAATAAGTACAATACTTAATTCTGCCAAAGTCTTAAATTTATTTAAAAAAAATCTAAAATAAATTGTGAAACGTTCGCCATCTTCTAGGCCAGACATCTTCTGAAATGTAACGCCAAATAATTATTGGGTATTCAAAGGGGTAAGAAGAAATCTTTCAATTCACTGCAACATTTAATTAAGTATAACTAATAATAGAAGTTAAACATTTGAGTTGAATTAGTCTAGTGAGTAATTTAAACTAAATACATAACCTCAAACGAGAAGTATGCATGTATTTAGTTGCCAGTGGGCCGAGCAGTGCGGTGTACGCGGTGCAGAATCGGCAAATTTGCAAAGGTTTCCATAGGGTTTATCAATTGTACCTGTCCTAGCGAGAGTTTTTCAATGATATCATAGTCATCAGTTTTCTTGCAATATTTTAGGGAGCATTTACATTTGATGATCTTTTGCATGCTTACGAAATGGACGTTGTTCTTGTTTTGATGGAAGGTGGAGATCGGAACGAAGTCCGGGACGTCTGAGGACTCGTTGAACATGTAGGGCTTTAGCTCTTTTTTCAAGCTAAAGCGATGGCGCTGGTGTCGGGCATGGTGTGCAGTGCGCTTGGCCTTCTTGCTCGGCTCCCAGATGTCTTGACCGGACACCATGTACTCCATCAGCAGTTTGTGGATGTCCGCCGAGTCTTCGTTGATCATTAGTGATCCGCAGCGCATCTCGATCTGCGTTCAGAACAAATAAAATAAAATAAAATAAGTTTACACTATGGGTAATATACATTAGCTACATAAATATCAGAAAAAACCAAAATATTGGAAATTCATCAGAAAATATGGAACATTTTATTGATGAATCATAAAATTCTCAGCCCAAATAAGGCTTTCGGTCGGGTGGAGGAACGGACGATGTCATCACATGTCTCATGGAAACTATCGCAGGAAATATGGACCGTGGCAAGGAAATCATTGCCCTGTTTCTATACCTGACCAAGGCTTTCGACACAATATTCCAAAAATACTTTTACAGAAACTAAAAAATATAGGATTAACGGGGAAAACTTTTCAATAGACACAAAGTTAAATTATAATGGATTACAACCAACACGAATTAATAAGGCTAATAGCACTTTACTATAAAATAACTTAGAAGTGCCACTTTTTATTTAATCAACGAACTCTGCAACCAACGTGTAAGAAAATTATTACTTTGAAAGAGATGGTTAGAGAGAAAAATACCAACTTGCGAACCCTGGTATAAACGAAATGAAAAAGTGTTTGGGCAACAATTTAAACATATTATTATTGTTTTTTTCTAAATGTTTCTAGCTTTCACCCTTTAATGATCATACTTAGACTAAGCAATATTTAGAAATTGTGGAGAGAAAGAAGGCTATTTTAATTATAAATTTGATTTAAATGGACATATTTCATAATTGTATCGATGATTGGAGTCGAGTTCAGGCTTAGAAGAGATGACATGTTGAACAGAGGGGTGGCTTTATAGAACAGATGATATTTTTGTTTAGGGAGGGACAACCAACAGGTGTGATTTAAAGTTTCCACTTTTCCACTTTATAGGAATAGGTTTTGATGGAAGGTAGGGTGAAGAAAGGTTTATATATATACACATACCCAATAACCTCGATCACGTAATAAAGTGTATAAGTGGTACCTGCACGGTGGTGGAGCGCTCGGGCTTGCAGCAGGAGTCCCTGTTGAGGCATCCGCCGCAGAGGCGCGGGCGGAACACCTTTGTGGACACGCAGGGCCCGAGGCGCAGTCGGGCTCCGCGCGTGCGCACGGTGGCCCTGCAGGCATGGCGGCCGCGGTGTGGGCGCTGGAAACAACATACAAAGCAATTAAAAAAAAACATACTGTGTTATTATTAGAAATATCCCAAAAAAATTATCTCCCCGCTTTTGAAGACAATTATTTATCTAACTTCAAGTGCTACTAACCTTAAATCTTTATATGTAAAAATCTCGCGTCACGATGATTGTTCGAAATAAACTGCGAAACTACTTAACCGATTTTGACGAAATTTGTAATTTGGTCCAACTTAAAAGTTAGGATAGTTTATATCTCGATTATTGACCCCTATATTTATTATTGGTAATTAAATATTCATTAAATGTTTGTTATATGACAATGATTTGCAATCAAGTAAATTCGTGTTGTTTCACAATTTGTTTATTTATTTATTATTAATTTTCAACGCCCTGATGGGCTTTTACATAATAAGTATATTATACAGTGATATATAAATATGTTTAAATAAGAAATATAAACTTATAGCAATTAACATTATAAAAATGGTAGGTATAAAAGTAAGTAAGAAATATTATATTATAATAAAAGAGAAAAAGTAAAAATAAATTAAACTGAAACCAGTTTTTAAATTGCAGATGGTATAAAAATAATAATATATAGTGTAAGTTAATATTAGAAATTTACAGATGTGTAATATAAGAAAAAGTTTACAATACAGAAAAACAAAAGAGAGTAACAAGTTTTTACATTATAGATAAATAGAAATAATACAAAAATATGTGCAACAGCTCCTACATTATAAGAATATGCTACATCAAAATATTATGGAATCTTTTAAATAACAAAATAGTTAATTCAAAATAATATATGCTCGTATATCTATGCGGCACTATCCGAGTGGAAGATACTATCAGTATCGCCCTTGTGCGAGACCACCATTCAGAATTGAAACGTGGCTTGAAATGGCTTAAGCCGTGTTTGGTGACCAGATCTGAATAGCCAGGTACTTCCCCACCATCTCCTTCCCCTCCCTACTACCTTCAGCCTCACAAAATACCCCAATTGGGGATGCCATAAGCCTCAGCCTCACAAAATACCCCAATGGTTCCAGAAGGGAGCAGTTGGGACTGGGGACGGTATGAAAATGAAATACATTGAGGGCACAGAATTCGGAAAATAATATATAAAATTTATCGTTGACATTTTCGGCTAGGTGCTACAATGACACACATTGGGGACACAGGACTCGGAAAAAATATTTCCCCTTTTCACGTGGAAAATGTTGCTCGCTTAGACATTAAATGATTACATCGAATATGGTAAGTAGTCCTCGTGTGCCAGACGATCGAATAGTACGAGGGCTTTTTTTAGTTGTTTGTTTTTGGGGTGTTATGCCGTGTTGCGCTACCTCCTTCTTTAGCCGAAGTTTCGGACAGCGTTGCAGTGTCCATCATCAGGGCAGATCCGGCAGATCCGACGATGTGTAGTTGTTAGTGTTAAGTGTGTGCTTATTTACTTGGAGGCGATACCATGTCGATGCCGAAACGTCGGCTAAAGAAGGAGGTAGCGCAACACAGCATAACACCCCAAAAACAAACAACGAAAATGCTTTTGGCCGTGAAAATCTAAAAACGTAACAGTACGAGGGCTGTTCGTAAAATAAGTTTTCAAAAATGCTGCGATCGCAAATAACGATTTTAAGTGCGATCCGGCAACAGTGACGTGTAGCCTAGTTCCTCCACTCCAAATCCCCACCACGCTGCACTCTCTGCGACGCTTAGTCTCGGCTTGGCATCCGTTCGCGATGGAGCTTTTACTCGATTACGCTCTGTAAATCCATTTTAAACTACAGCGGTTCTGGCGAATCTGAATTACACCACTGACGGGTTTGTTATTTGTCTCTGTTGTTGTGCAATGTACCCAGGCCACGTCCCAAGTCACAATTGAGTCAAAAAACGAATTACAGGGCGTAATTCACACCTAGTTGATGCGGCGAGTGGAAGCTCTATCTGGGAATTTGCTAATACACAAAGTTGATGATTTCCATTGATTGGAAGCTCTATCTGGGAATTTGCTAATACACAAAGTTGATGATTTCCACATTAACCGCTTAAGTTTCAAGATACGTTATAACAATAATATCGTGGAGTAATTACTACAACTAGATAACTACGAAATCAGCTTTTTTGAGCTACACACAAAAATTTTAACACTATTTCCTCGTCTATAAATCCTTCAAACATAAAAATAACGGGAACGGTAGCCACGCCAAGACAATGGTAGAATCAGACTGGGTCGACGTACGTGGGCATCGCTACGCCTAACAATATCTGGACTGCTTAGCAACCACGTCGACGTACGAACTTCGCAAACCCACGTTCCCATCGCGACGTCTGGGCCGGCCAGATCGGCGTGGGGCAGGTGGCAGGTGGATTTGACATCTGCGAGTGGTATTATCTATGCATCTAAGGTTACATTCGGTATATCTATGGTTATTTTCACATATTATTCTGACAGTGGCACCAATTACATTTACCGCTCACTTAAAAAAATGGGAGACGAAAAGCTAATTGATACCGTCCGACGGTACGAAGTAATATACAACATTAAATCCGGCGAATACAGAAATTCCATTGCACGTAGTGTGGCTTGGGAAGAGATCGCAGTCTTACTTGGCAAGACCGGTATAACACATTTTTAATTGAATTATTTATTTTACACGCAACGAATGCAATCATATTTAGATCCGGGTTGGTATATCTACTTCTCTTATAGCAATAGGTACATGTAATAATAATGAAATGAACCATAACCAAACATAATCGTGAACCTCGCAACTAGAGTTTATACTACAGGTTATACAACAGTTTTGACTGATTGCAGAGTTTAGTAGGTAGAGGTACTGTTCAAAGCAAAGTTGGTGTTATTTTGTAAATATTATTTATTTATTAAAGTTACTGTTACATTGCCGAATTTTCAATAATTTTAAATTTTATTTTTAATTTTTTTTATAAGAAAACGTACCGTGAATTAATTTTAATTCAATTGTTTGGTTTAAGAGAATCATTCTTTTTTTTTACTTTAGCTCCACACAGGAGGCCCTGAGGAAAAAAAATCCCTCAGGGCCTATGCCATCTTTGGAGATGCTGTGTGGAGGGTCTTTTAAGGGAAAGGAAGGAGTGGAAGTTCTGGGGAATCTGGGGGTCAATGTGCCTAGGATAGACGAATGTACGAATCCATCCCTCCCACTGCGATACAATGTGATGGGTCAAATGAGTCCGGCTGGAGAGGTCTAAATCAAGTCTCCCTCAACCAGTCTCTCCTTATCCGGCTCGCAATGCAATAGGTGGGCAAACACATTCACCGTCAAGATCCACACAAACCCGGGCACCCCTGCTAAGTCACCAAACGTAGCGAACCACTTGGGGTGACCTATGGCAGGGGTGTTGGTTATCCAATAAATGGTTCCCGGGGCGGCGGTACCCATACGCACCTACCAAATTGGTTGGGAGCAGTTGAGATTCTTGTGCGGTATTCACGTAAAAAAGGGTTTCTTTTCAGGTTTGTACGCAATAATAACACAATAATAATTAATTTCATGGATAATCCAATTTTTATTGCATGTTTTGCAAACTTAAAGAAGGCACAAAATGAATTAAAAAATATTATAGAATTAGGTTAACATATAATTATTATAAAATTAGGTTAACATAAAATAATAAAGTAATAATAAGTACCTACGTTAATTTTTACTGGTCAAGCAAAACGGATTAAATTTAAAAATTGTCAAAAATATGCGCCATAAAACATCGAAAGCCAGTAAAAGACAGGAAAAACAGGAAAGCCAGTAAAATAAATAATATGAGATTTCTTAATAAGTAGATAAACTTAAAGAAAACATTGACAACATATTTAGATACATATCTCGGCACTAAGAATCATACAAAAGTGACATACAAAAATATCAGACTCATCATCTTCCGTAACACGAAGTCTATGAATATCAGGTATAGGTAAACAGTCAATGAAATATTTTTGTGCAAACAATCAGCAATAGTGGACAAAATAGATCTTCATAACTACTCGGGCGCCATAATAATAATAATAATAATAACATTACATTTGTATAGCGCAGTTTTGTGTGGTTTCACTTCAAGTGCGCTTAACTAAAAGAAACTTAAACATAGTTCAATAGTGCTCTTTACGAGTCCATTACAAAATATATATAAAAAATCATTATTAATAAGAGTCCTTTACAAGACTTTTTTTTTAACTATGACATCAGGAGTTGGCTCCATCGCTTGTAAATAGGACCCTGCCAGAAGTGCAGTGCTGCCATCACAAGACCGTTTTCACTCGTGGCTAGTCGCGTTCTAAAGCTGGTGATCCATATATAATAATATTTATTGGACACTTTATACTGATGTTTGCCATCTAGAGCACCAATGCAATTGGGAAAATTCCATAAGTTATTAAAGTCTTTCGCTATTTTTTTCCACATTTCTGTTGTTGGCTGGGGCATTACTTTAGGTCCAAGATGTTTCCAAATAGCTTCACAAACTTCTTGGACTATATTGTGTACAGTAGAAAATTCTATGCGATAGCTGAATCCTAGAGACCGAAATGAATTTCCCGTAGTCAAAAATCTGCAAGTAATATAAAAATAATTATCATTTCAGTTGACCAGTGTAAAGACGACTGGAGCAAGTTACGGAATTGCTATAATAATGCAATGAAAAGGCGCCTTAAGAAAAGTGGCCAAGCGGGGAAAATAATGGTGCCTTGAAGAACAGATGTCATTTTTAAAGCCCTATTTTAAACCCCCTAAAAGGACGTCCTACTACAGGCAATCTTGACGCCATGTTTATCGAAGATTTATCAGACATATCTCCTGAAAGCCCTGGAAGCAACTGCATCGTTGCACCCACGTCGAGTGGGGCGAACAAAAGGAAGGCGAATACTGATACTTCTGAAAGAACTTTGACTGATATAATGGGGATGATGAGAAATTCTCAAGACTTAAGAAAAAAGAAGCAGGAACTGGATGAAACTGATTATTTCTTTATGAGCATTTGCCAATCGGTAAAAAAACTGCCCAAATTAGATCAGTTAAAAATAAAATCGATGCTATTTTCGGCGGTGACCGAGGCCGAAATGAAGCAGATGGAGGAGGAGCATCAGAATGGCATTCAATATGACCACTTATAATATCGAAATAGAATAAATTTATCTGTTTTTTACTTTTAATTTTTGGATTTAGTTCAATTATTTTTTTTAATTATTTTTTTTTTTTTGTCTTTATATCGATTGCCATGCTGATGCTCCTCCTCCAGCTACTTTACCTCGGCCCCGTTCACCGCCGAAAAAAGATTTGATTTTATTCTTAACTGACGTAATTGGCAGTTTTTTTACCGATTGGCAAATGCTCATAAAGAAAATTATTTCGTCCTGTTCTTAATTCTGTTTTCAAATCTCCTGAGAATTTCTCATCATGCCCATCATATCAGCCAGAGCTCTTTCAGGAGTATCAGGATTCGAAAATAAAAAGTATAACAGAAAAAAATCCAGTTAACTAATTATTAAATTTGTTAAATAATTATTATTAGCAAACACTACGAGGTGCGCTAACTGAAGAATAATAAATAAAATAGACATTCCTGTTAACTTACTTTTATCTGTTATACTTTGTATTTGCTACTTCAGATCTTTTTATTTAAAATCAATACCGATCATAGATACAGGTGTATTACTACTATATGAATCTTTTCATACTTGTTGTAATGTTATTATACTTCCATGTAAATCATTATACTTAAATGTAAAATTGCATTTAAAAGTCTATTAGGGCGTTAATAAATTATTATTATTTTCAATATTATACCCATATAAAGAATGACAATAAATTGTACCTTAAACAAACTGCCAGTCTTTCTCTGGTACCGATTGATTGACGGAGACGTGTATTTTGTATTTTTATATCACATTCGATAATTCCATGAAGTTCGTTAAATTTAATTTTAGTCATGCGGAAGTACATAAAAAATCTTCCATCGTCAGATTCTAGAAGTTCTTTTACCAGTGTATGGAACTCTCCAAAAATTTGTCTGTTTTTATTTATTTGATGGATCCAAGTTCTTCTTCTTACATATTTATTTTTCATTTTATGAATATACTCATTTAAAAATAATACTCCTAGCAAGTCATCCTCAAATTCACTTTCCGAATCAAAAAACATGGCAATGCAACGAATACGTCCGTTGGGAAGTGAATCATATAAACAAAACCTAAAAAATAAATGTCAAAAGACTGACATTGGTTGTCAATGCTAATATTCTAAATTTAAAATTAAGAAATTCCGTACAATTTCCCCACAAGTACCTTTATAATAAATCTTCCCCAAAAATAAAACGAAATTCTATTGAAATTATCTGCTGTTGATTTATTTCAATTTTATTTTAATTGGAACATTAACAGGATTAAAACATTAATACATACATAATACATGATTAAAAAAAAGTTTAAACCCAAAAAATAAAAAAAAAACAATAGCGTATGCTTGTTTTGGCGGTTTCTATTTTCGAAAATGGTAACACTACAAATAACTTCAGACCATCTGTCACCTTGACACATGGCTCGACGGAGCGTGGTATTGCGTGTATCGTGTACGTCGACCCAGTATAATTTAGAATCACACTGGCCATACGCATCGCGACGTGTGGTAAGTGTGATTCTGCAACCACAATTTTCATAGAAAATGTATGGTTACTAAGCAGTCCAGATATTGTTAGGCGTAGCGAATGGCACGTACGTCGACCCAGTCTGATTCTACCATAAGCGTCGCAGAGAGTGCAGCTTGATGTGGATTTGGCACGGGGGAACCAGTCTACACGCCAATGTTGCCGGATTGTTTCTCGCGACCGTAACACCTTGGAGCCCTTATTTTATTTATTTATTTATTTTCTTTATAAATAGTCTTTATACATTCATATGGGACAGTGATAATAATTATGTATCATCATCGACCGATAATATGACGAAATTGAAATAAAATAAAGTAAATAAAAAAATACACAACAATATACCTAATATAATACCAACAATCTGATAAAGTGCATCTCCAATTTACAAAAAGTTTTTTACGGTATACATATTTATTTCTTAGGTTTAAATTTTAACGGATATCAATCATATCATTGAGGAAGTGATTTTCTTCAAATACAAACTACTAAAAGTAAAAGAGGAAGTGCGATGAACTAATAAAAAACAATAAAAATAAATAAACAAAAATAAAACAAACAAACTTTTACGGACAGCCCTAGTAGTCTTAAAAATGTAAAAACGGACGAATCTGGTTCGATTGTCTTAACGGTTGCTGAACTTATCTCACCTTTTATAAAAAGTAGTGCTTAGAGTTAGAATTTCATAGAAAAAAAACTTATTTGCAGAGCTCTCCGTTGAAGGGTCTTCAGAAGAAAGAGTTTTGCTTTGTAGTAAAGGTTATATAAATACTTTGCATGAATTTCTTCTTTTAAAATTTTATGAAGCTTTGAATTAGTTTGATTTCTCTGATTTTTCCTTTGTTTTCGTTGGATGCATTCTGCGCTTTATAACTTTTATAATATGCCCATTTAATCCATATAATACCATTTTCTGTTCATTACGATATTCAATTTAGAGATTCCTATCTGCTCGCTCAGTTGTAATGCTTCCTCTGAAGACTGAAGAACGCCAAGTGTGATGTATTTAATTCGTTGGGCAGATTGAGCTGATTTTAATAGAGTTCAAAATGTAGAGGCGTAGAGGGGTATTCGTTGAAAAATTATATAATCTCCGCCATATATAGTCAATGTAAGGCTCTCGACTCCCAATCCGAAGATCGCGGGTTAGAACCCGGGTGAGCAAATAAATTTTAATTGATTAATTGGCATTATTTCATAATTAATTAATTAATAATAATATATTGTATATTTACTGCACTTTCTAGTGTGGAAGATTCTCTCAGTATCGCCCTGGTGTAAGACCGCCATTGAGAATTGAAACTTTGATTGAAATGGATTTAGTCGTGTTTGGTGACGAGATCTGAATAGCCAGGTACTTCCACAATTTCTTCTTCCCCGCCCCTTTCCTATCTCCTACCTTGAACCTTAAAAAATACCCCAATTGGGGATGCCATAGACTCCCTGGCTCCAGAAGAGAGCAGTTGGGACTCTTGTGCGGTGTTCATATTAAATATATATATATGTATACTATATATCACAACATTAATCATTGGTTAAGAGGGTATTACCAGAGAATACCGAAAATTAGTACTTTTTAAATTAAATTCTAGACGAATTGACTATTTTTTTCAATAAAACATAAATTGATTTTGAATGATTGTTATTTTATCTGGTATACGCAGTTTTAAAACTTTGAAAAACTAAGTTTATTTTTAATATACTAAGGTTTATACCATTGGTTGTTGGCAGATTTGTTCAATTTTCAAACGACATATTGTGTTATACAACAAAAATTTCAAATCATACAATCATTAACATAAATCAAATCCGAGAAGGTCGAAAATACCTAATTTTTCTATTTATTTAAGGTCTTACAAACTAAAATATTTCAGATTTTTTTTACACACTTATTTTTTTAGACCTTATTAAAAAATCATAAATACTTATGATCAAAAAATACATACAAGAAGTACACGATATCTAATAATTTATCACCTTATATATAATTTATCTTGAATGTATATATTGTAGCAAGTTTTGAATGAAATAAATCGATATTAAATTTTTACTAAAAAAAATTGATACGGGAATAATCGATCTTCGGAACCTCCCTGTACGGCCTTTAAGGTATCTATTCTTTCAAATATTAACTCTTAAGAGGATAGACTTTGCACCACACGCGGAACACACGCGTCTGTCATTCTGTCCCGCTCACAATAAGCTCACACACACTTACGATACATGCGAATGCGAAATGTGAGAATGGGACAACGCTCATATTTACCTACAGAAATCGTTCGAAAAAGGCTTTCGGGAGAAAACGTTTTTCTACACCCAAACTTTCACAAAATTGTAATTTAAAAACAAAAATATGTTTTCGAAAAAAGAAGCTATGTCGGCATGTTTTTGAGAATTAAGTTACCGGCACTTTTTCCTTAAGTCATATTTTCCGATAAATTAAACGTGTTTGGCAGTTAATATTTACATTACTACGAAACGCTTTGAGAATTAAAAAAAACATATCGACATAGCTTTCACCTTCTAGAAAGCAACTTTAAAAAGATGTATTCATTTTGTGCAATTTTCGACGCAGAAAAGTGTCTTTTCCCGGGCGTCCTTTTTGTATGGGCCGAAAAGCGAAGTCTATCGTCTTAAGTGTCCTACAAAATTTTGTTCATATTGTTCGAGTTTTACACATTCATTCTGGTTAAAATTAAAATGAAAATGATATTAATGAAATAAAACAATAATTTGTTCATAACTACGAAATAATAATTCTTTAATTTATATAATTTATCGAACGGATGGAATCACACAAGCATCATCAGATACAAATTAAACTAATACTAAAAATATATTGTATGTACTTATAAAATTTATATATTATAATTTAACTTTAAAAAACAAAGACAAAAATTTCCGGATTACAAATCAAACGGCATGCTCATTTGAGTGTGCTCAAAACTAGCAACGTTACTTGAGACACATGCTACTTGGTAACATTGCGGTTGGAAGGGGAAACGAGAAAGCTACTAATGCCTAATACCACAACGCGTGAATTTAACGCCGATTATTCGAACAGTATCTTCTAGACATTGGCAGATGTATTCACAGTAGTGAATCAATTCAGTCTGATTCTCTTGGCCTTGTGAACTGATTCCTTTCATTCGATCCTTTAATTCATAAATTTCCAAAAAAAAAAAAATATATATATAATAATTTATTTTTATTTTTTATTGACATTCATAAAAGTTTAAAGCCCTAAATTTTAATTTTCTATCTGAAAAACTGTACTGATCGACGAAAACCACGACGACGGGGTTTTTAGCACAAAACCTTTTTACTAATTTTATTTTATTTATTTTAATCTAAAAATAGTTTCGTTTCGTGAGAACGAATATAATATGAAATAATTTTACTCTAAAATAAATGCAAATTAAAATTAATTATTTAGGGTGTAAGGAATCAAGAATTAATTATTTTTGAAATTGAGAATCAGATCACGTGTGTCACAATAATGAATTAATTCATTTATTTCAGTCATTCAATTTTGCCCACGTCTAGTATCTTCGTTACTCGGTCTTAACAACCTCATGTTTTCCGACCTGTATCGCTTTAAAAAGGTATGAAGTACCTTGCCCCGTCATAATAATAAGATAATGAGGACTTAACGAATGCCGCTGTGAAATTGCACATGGATATGTGATTAGTGACTATTTGTATGAATCAACCACCACAAAAATCCGTATCGCACAAACTAAAAATGCCTATGGTCCAATCCTAACAATCCATGTACAAAGCGAGTGCGAATCTCAACATAAAGATCAAAAGATAACCAGCCTTGAGTAACCGTATGATATACTTAGCTGTTGGTATTGGGACGCGCAAGTCGCAAGAGAACACCAAGCTTCTGTTCTGACCCGCTTAAACTGGCGCTTACATCGCGGTGCGTAACACTACCTAACTATTAATATATAAAACGATATTACTAATCATTTCAGGAGACGATGGCTGTAACCATTTAGAAATCAAATAATTTCATCTCCGCCGGATTGTCTGTGTACAGATGTGGTATAGACTTTCGTGCATTAGCGCGTTTTCAGTTGGCAGTATTTTTGATATTCCGCCGTGAAGTGCCGTAGCTGGGCGGGCAAATTCATCGATGGGTCGCGCTGCTCAATCAATTCGATTTGTTCGAAAGCATTTCAATCAGATTATGTGCTTCAGAAGCTTTCGGGCTCTTTGAAAAAGGTATATATTTCCGATATTTCTAAACTAACAAAAATACCGTAACCATTCACTGCAATTTATTGCGCAAATTGTGAGGTCATCAATAAATATATATCAGTTTTTACCATAGACATTCGAAATCTAGATTATTTTACGTGAAATAAGTTTATTTATTTATACTGGCGTTAGAGGCACATTCAGAAACGTGAGAAAACATTACCTCAACGTGTTAATAAATAATCAGAGAAAAATAATTTTTCTGAACACTTCCTAAAAAGTTATAAAGTTACAAAAAATTATAAACTTTTAAAATCGTTGAAAAAATATAATCTTGATTCAAGGTTCCTAGAATATGAAATGCTGCCTATAAAATGGTAGGTATTACAACTGCCAACGGCGTTTCGCGTCGTTTGCGGTGGCTTCGATCCTTTCCCATAATTTATGGCACGGTTCACAAAAGTATACGCAGCCTGTTATACATTGTTACGAACTTTATTCTTGATTATGATATACATTGGTAAATAATTTAAATACGATTCCACAACATTATTAATCGTATTTCAGGAATTGAGTGAGAGAAACGTTATCGAATGAGGATTTACTTTGAAACGTCCTGTTACAGGGTACCTATTTAATCACGCGGATTTCGGAGTAAAAAAACCAACGCGCCAAGCAGACCATTAATTAACTCTCAAATTGTCATCAACAATAGTATAATATGTGATAGTAACAATGGAAAAAAAAATGAAAACGTATTTTTTTAGCAATATTTTCAATCATATCAGGATATAATCTACTAAAATACACAAAGAAAAAAAGATGGACTTGTAAAACATGGGAGTTATAAGAAATGTACTTTTACTGAAAATCTGTTTTGATAAGTTGTGATAGGGAAGCGTTGGTTTCTGGTGTGAGGCATTTTTTTTGGAGAGTGCAAAAAGAAACTATTTTTTTAATCAATTTAATTGCCAGAACTCCGTCTTTGTTTAATTACTTAATTGACAGCCGTTTCGCCCTCCGAATGCATTATCAAACTGTGGTGAAGCCAATTACAGACGCTTTAAGCCAGGGACACACACGGCGTTTTAAGCGCTAGCGTTATTTGGCTTGGCCTATTTCAGCATATTCCTCGCCATGCATTCCAATTGCAAATGTATGGCGAGCGATATGGTGAAGTAGGCCAAATCAAATAACGCCGGCGCTTTTAACGCTGTGTATGTCCCTAGCTTTATTTATATTGATTCTACGCACGGTGTTATGGGACGTACTTGACTTAGTTTCATCCGTGATTTGGCACTATAGGTCAGCAGGCTGGTTCGGTATGCGGGCTCATTTTAACGCTTTCCCGTCGTCAGCTGTCTGCTTTCGGATATCGGATCCTTCCAGATGCGCCCAGGAAATTGGTGAAGTCATCAAATCAGCGATGAATGGGTTCATTCAATCGACTAATAAAGAAACTGGCGTATGCTCAAAGTCGTGGTACAGTCGACAATGCTCCGAAGCAGTTCGGCGAAAAATCGCGACATTGCAGCTATGGCTGTCACCAACGTCGGGGCTTTACGTCAACGTGAATTAACGAATAAAAACGAACGTGTCGTTTTGGCGGCAAGTCGAAAATGGCAGATTTAAAATCATTGTACAAAATCTATTAATCAACATAAACATATATTCAGAAAATAACCCTCTTAGTAAACTGTATAATATATATGAAATACAGTGGTTCATAAAACACTTGTTTCCAATGAAAAAGGTAGCTGCCGATAAAATGTAAAAAATAATTGTCTCTGTGATATGAATTATATGATAAATATCAACATTATATTAATATCACACCATGAATAACATTTACTTGAATATTATCATTTGAAATCAACACCATTGAACGAATGATTTTTGTTTTGCTTTATTAAAACCTGAAAACAGTTTCAGTAAAATTAATTCATATATTTAATGGTATATGAAATATGGTTTCATGACAGTTATACAGGGTGTTGAGCTACATACTTGACTTACTTTAACCAATGATTCCTGACATTATTTGGAGTAAAAAATGTAAACAAAATTTTGGTCTCTGATGACATTTGAGATTTTTTCTTTCTTACAAAAACATAAAAAATAGTAGATGTTTGACAGTTAGGGGCGGGGTAAGGCAGTTAGGGGTTGGTCGGTTACTCGGTTGAATGACCAGCGTGACGACTTGCTGAAGAAAATTTTTATTGTTTGATTTTGAAAAAAAAAATTTGATAAAAAAGTCATCGAAAAAGTCACACAACAGTTACACGAAGTTTCATTTATATTTTTTACTCCAGATAGTGATTCCTGACATTATTTGGAGCAAAAAATGTAAATAAAATTTGGTCTCCGGTGACATTTTTGATGTTTTTTTTTTCTACAAAAACATATAAAATAGTAGGTGTTTGACAGTTAGGGGCGGTAAGAGGTTGGTCGGTTACTCGGATGAATGACCAGTGACGACTTGCGAAGAAATATTTTATTTTTGTGATGAAGAAAAACATAAAAAAAGCCATCGGAAAAGTCACCGGAGACCAAAATTTCACTTGCATTTTTTAACTCCAAATAATGACAGGATAACTCCAAATAATCTCTGGCTAACATTCCTGTCATGTTCGATCCTTAACACCTTAGGTACCTATGTATACATTGTATACAATATGCAGTCGGTTTAAGAATAAAAAAACGGTATATCTACTAGCACCATATAACCAATTGTCCCCGAAGGGCTGTGCAGAGAGGATGTACGGTTGTACAGTCGAATAACAAAAATTTTAAAAATTTTAAAACATATTTTCATTCAAATGCATCAATAATAAAACTGCATGTCTGAATAATATATATATCAGCGTGTAAGTACAAAAAATTGACACTGTAAATATATTATTTGTTTGATAAACATACCAACTTGTTATTAAAGTTATTTTTGAAGTCGATTTTCGCTTTGAAAAGGGTAAATAATGCACGAAAAATAATACTTTATAATAATTATATTTTTGGAGGGCTAACTAACTGTCACCGGCGTGAATTTCAATCACCAAAATAACATCACGCCGTTTCTCCTCATGAATAGGCAGATAGAACGGACCGCCAAACAACTAAGTCTTGGCCCACTCTTCTTGCCTCATTCACATTCATACATCGTCTCATACATACTGTTATATTATTCTGACTCTTGACATGGCCCGACTCGGGCATTTGATTCACTTGATAGTGCCACGTCTTCCTCAGGCGTCCTCGACTTCTTCTATCATTCACATTCGCGTCGTAAATTCTCTTAACACTGATTTCTTCATTCATTCGCTCTACATGCCCAAAGCATCTAATCGTCGCTTTCCGAATCTTACTCATTAGAATCTTACTCATGTGAGCGTAATGAGTCATTACGCTCACATCAGTCTTACATTCTTTTCGGATCTCCGCATTTCCATCCTACAAGGTTTTAAAACACATGGGATCTCATTCCAACAGCATTCAGTCTACTTTCATCCTTTCTCTGCCAGTTCCATGCTTCACTGCCATACCTTACCATTAACAAGTAAGTAATGTACACGGACGGTATTGCCATATAATACATCTTAAAAAAAAAAAATACATATTTTTAAAATTTTGACGGCCGACATGGTCTAGACTCTAGAGGCAAGGCTCTTGACTCCCAGTCCGAAGGTCGCGGGTTCGAACCCGGCGTGTGCAAATAATTTTTTTTTGGATTAATATGTGTTGTTTCACAAATAATAAAAATAATATATAGTATATTTCTGGCACGTTCCAGAGCGGAAGATACTCTCAGTATCGCCCTGGTGAAAGACCATTATTCAGAAATGAAATGTTGCTTGAGATGGCTTTAGCCGTGTTTGGTGACCAGATATATTCCTCCTCCCCACTACCTCCAGCCTCACAACATACCCCAATTGGGGACGCCCTGGTCTCACCGGCTCCAGACGGGAGCAGTTGGGTGTCATGTGCGGTATTCATAAAAAAACACTTTCTGGAATTTACACGCTTAGGAAAACAACCAAACCTAAGCAAAATTTTTATTTAGCAAATGTCGGGTTTTTAGACAGAATTTGGTGTAATTACAAATATAACCTGATAATCGATACTGAAACGCTGTTCGAAACATTGGCTAAAGAATGCGGTAGAGTAACACGGCATAATACCCCCAAAACAAAGCATGACTGTAATATGTTATATTAAATTAAATAACCGTTAAACAACATAAATTAATTAAATAAAATTTACTGGCGCACGCTGAAATTTGATCCCGCGACCTCCGGATTGCTAGCAGAGAGTTTGAGGGTATTTTTAAGGAAAGAAAGAGAGGAAGTTGTCACGGTTTAAAAAGTCTGTGACTGTAATTGACTTGTAATTTTGGTTAAATTAAGATTGGCTAGCTCAGAAGGTGTATGACTTTACTTTTAAGGGGAATGTGTGCATGAATACTGTAATTCATAATAAAGAGAAGCTTATGAAACAATGTTAATTTTATATATAAATACCCACACAATAATTTGACAATGGTAAGCATGATTTAAGTTAGACTCTAAATAATAATCTCGGGTCATGTGCAAGCCCAAAGGAAACTTGCAGATTTAATTATGTTCTATAGCATTTCAAATGTGAATTTAAATGGAAAATAGGCGCTAAGCTCGTTGATTAACCTAACGGATAAGGTATGCTAAATAAAAAAAAGGATAAACCAAAATATTTAAATAAAATAGACTAATACGATTTTGATGAACGATGTAGGCCGACATTTTCTTCCAGGCTGGTTTCCGCAGGTAACAACTCACTCCAAGCTTGATTCTTCCAAACTGATCGCAGCGATGCGTAAATTCTTCCTGTGACCGATAGAGCAGTCCCGCCAACAGCATGATTTTGTAGAACGCTCAGGCAGGAACTTACTTAAATGCGGTCAAATAGGGGCTCGTAGAACAAACTGTTACAAAGTTAAGCGGGTAGGGTAAGAATCTGGGGTTCGGTGTGTCCAGGTCATCCGCCGCCAAGACCTAGACAAAACCACCCCATGAACTCGGACAACCCTGCTATGTCACCAAACGTTGCGAACCACTTAGCAGAGGCTTTGGTTCATAAAAGGTTCCCGGGGTGGCGGTACCTATTCCCGCCTCCCAAAATTCAACTATATATTTAATTACACCATAATATATTTTATTTACTTAGTTCACGTGTTTTACAGAGTCGTTTATATAAAAAAAGTATATTGTAGAAAGTGTACGTAAAGGTATTTTTGGTCTCCGGTTACATTTTCGATGTTTTTTCCGAACTAAAAATATTTAAAAAAATCTATACTTTTAATATTAAAAGTATTGGACAGTTATGGTCGGGTTGAGGGGTTAACCGGTTACTCGACTGAGTAAACGGCGATGACTGTGGGAGATTTTCTTTTTGGTTTGGTTTAAAGAAAATACACCAAAAATGATCACCGGAGACAAAAAAGTTTATATCCATTTTTTACTCCAAATGATGTCAATAATCAATGGTTAAAGTATGTCAAGGATGTTCCTTGCCATCCTGTGGGAGGACTGCATTAATTTGCATTACAAATATTTTTCATCATTGGCAATATTTGGTATCACCGGTAACATTGTGAGCCCGCCGCTCACCGTGGCCTGGCATAATTCATTCTGAATCTAACGTTGCGATGCGTGTGGCCAGTGTGATTCTAAAGCATATATTTACATAGAATATGTATGATTGTTAAGTAGTCCAGGCTCCCTAGCACACTCGATCGATAAGGATTAATAGGATAACTATCGGTAACTTCTTATCGTTTCCCTAGGACAACTGCAAATCGCTGACGTACAAACAACACTTGATATCGAATATATTAAGGACACTTAGTCTTTGTGAACTATCACGTATTCGTTGGGGATCTGCAGTCATGCTAGGGAACGATGAGAAGTTACTGATAGTTAGCCCATCAATCCGTATCGATCGAGTGTGCTAGGAGGCCAGATATCCAGATTTAAAATTTATTTATTTTTATTTAGGTTTTTATTCCAGCGGAACTGGGAGGATAGTGCAATCCCCGTCTGCAATATTACATAACAACTTTAATACAGAGTAAATGAAAATAGCAATTAAAGCAAGTGTATTTTATATAAGACAGGTTTTTGTGGGGTAATGATTCTGCTGTCAAGAGGCTAGACTTTGCAACAACACGCGGAACGTTTAGGTATTTCATTGTGTGTCATTCTGTCCCCATCTAAATAAGCTAACAAACACTTACGATACATGCGAATTCGAAACGTGCGAGTAGGACAACTGCTGTAAACTCTCGTATT
This sequence comes from Limnephilus auricula, assembly GCA_951813805.1. NCBI lineage: Eukaryota > Metazoa > Arthropoda > Insecta > Trichoptera > Limnephilidae > Limnephilus > Limnephilus auricula. Next base: position 1,700,598 of record OX638391.1, read on the forward strand.
TACCTACAGAAATTGCTCGAAAAAGGGTTTAGGGAGAAAACATTTTTCTACACCCAAACTTTCGTGAAATTGTAATTTAAAAACAAAAATATGCTTTCGAAAGAAGAAGCTAAGTCGGTATGTTTTTATAATTTTGTAATTCTTTATGAGAATTGATTGGCAGCACCTTTTCCTTAAATAATATTTTCCGATAAATTAGACATGTTTGACAGTGAACGTTTACGTTAATACGAAACGCATCGAAAATTTAACACATACCGACATAGCTCTCACCTTCTAGACGGCAATATAATATATATACATTTCGCTACCACAGTACTTCTTCAGGGCAGTATAATCTTATTATCCGAGATTATACTGCCCTGAAGAAGCTACCCTGGCGAAACCCGTTCGGCATAAAGTATAAAAAATAAATGTATTGTTTACAAAGTTATTGTTTTATTTTAAATTTTAATGTCACATCACAAAGTAACTGCTTCATATGAACGAAAAAAATTTATTCGATTGAATTGTGTTATTTCACAATGTAATCAATTAAAACAACATATGCGGCACGTTCCAGAGTGGAAGATACGCTCTCAGTATCGCCCTGGTGTAAGACCACCATTCAGTATTGATAATTCGCTTGAAATGGCTTTGGCCGTATATGGTGATCAGATCTGAATAACCAGTCACTTCCTCACCTTCTTCTTGCTCTTACCCCAATTGGGGATGACAGTCTCACATGCTTCAGGCGGTTTAGAGAAGTTGGGACTCTTGTGCAGTATTTACATAAAAACGTAATTTATTATTGTTAGTAAAATCTTCGCAAAACAGTAAAACATTTTTTTTATTATCCCTTAAGATCTTCATAATTAGTACATAATTTACGTGATTGTAATTTCTTTATTAGGACCAATGATATTTTATCGTAATTATCTGTTTAATTCCAATTAACAAGTGTTATCTACATTAATATCACTTTAAAAATAATATATTTATCTCATCGCTATATAATAACAATAGATTTGCCTTTCATATCTAATTTCAATCAAAAGATAACACACTATTTAAGATAATTTCAAAACAATACTCCCCCATCTTGATGAAAACATATCGTACACGCTTCTAAAAACCTACACGATGATCGTTCATTTTGTGACAAAAGTGTTGTCGTAATTTGTTGCGTGACGTAATTGTTTCGCTAGAAATAAATGTAAGATTTTTTTTATCAATTGTTACTATAATCGATACGCCTCCACGAAGATATTTCTAATGTTTCGTATTATAGCTAATTAAATTGTTAATTACAAAATTTGCGAGAGTTTCTGCCTAAAATATTTCTTACTGCCTCAAAATCGTGTTTGAAAAATGATTGGAACAAACTTGCTGAAATACAAATTTGTTTCGAACAGACCGATGAAAGGTAAAAAGCGATGAGTCCTTCGATCTTTCCCCTGTGAGAAAGTGCACTTTCTTTTTGATACCGCATCTCCCATTGAAATGTGTCGTCAAGTCAAAAAAGTACATTTTACAGGAAAACGAAAACAAATGATGATTGGTGAAACAAGCGGTCCCGTCTAAAAGACATCTCGCGGAGATATAGTGATCTAACATAAAAACGGTTTTCGGGGGGCATAGTCAATCACTATCATTTATTTTTCAGATAAAAAAAATAATTAAAACAGAAAATAAGTCATTCGTAATTTGAATTTACTCCAACCAAAAATATTTCTTTCATAATTTATGATCATGTTTAATGCGCTCCGCCCACTGAGGCAACTGAAAACCAACTAAAACCGGCTTTTTCTCTGTCTTGATTGGTCAAAAAGCTTGTTTAACCATAGACGAACTACGAGACAGCTGACAGCTCGCAACCAGCAACGGCTGTCCAGGGCAATGAGCAGTGACAGTCGCAAGATGGTCGCAAGTCACCGCTTGCGTTACCATTGACAACGGTGTTTTGTGTGATTGTGTAGTGTGCGGACCATCACATTGTCATACAAAGACAGTTGGCAGTTGAGAGTTTTCAGTTGCCTCAGTGGGCGGAGGCCTTTAAAGTAAACTAGCTGACCCGCCCACACGTTGCTGTGGCTAATGAAATACAACGCCATCTACTGGATGGTTGACTAACCTAGATAACGAAGTGTTGTGTCAATAGATTAACTCACACCGCTATCTTGCAGAAACTTATGGAACTTACAAATAATTACAAAGCATTTTCCTACAACAAACGTTTCTTATAATCAATAATCGAGATAAAAACTATCATATCTTTTAAGTTGGACCAAATTACACGCAGTAAGGCAAATTTCATCAAAATCAATTAAGTAGTTTCGGAGTTTATCCTGGACCAACATTTTTACAAATAAAGATAGAGAATCACAAATAATTGCCAAATTTCCTTTAAAATCATTAAAATTTTAATTCTTTAATAACCTCTATTTTATAATTCAAAACACAATTTGAATAAAGCAGCACAAATCCGTACAAGATGTTTGCTAAACCTTCTGTTAACAAAAAAAAAAATTAAATTGATTTGGTATTTTGGCCTCAAATATAGTAATTATGAAAACGAAACAAGTATTACCGATAAATTATTGTTGCTACCCAAAAAAATTAAAAGGTGATTAGTATATTTCTCTCAATTTTTCGTACCGAGAATGTTAAGATTTATAATTTATCACGTAATTAGATTGCAGAAAATTTCGGATATGATTTATTTGTATTTTATCGCACGAGTCGTCAACTGATATCGGAAATTAAAAAAAGTATTAGGTGATAATAAGATCACGACGACTCTTTGTTTAGTGGGATTACATGTACACGGTGTCCGGAAACTAGTGGTACAAATGGACATCACATTTGTAGTCGATTTAGTAGAAAAAAATCTTTTTTTGTTTATTTGAAGCAGATAACTTCAAGATGTGACATTATAATCAATACATATTATAAAAGAAAGTGTACAATATGCGTGCTGCTAAAAATCAGAAACGAGTCCCGGTACGATCAAGGGAGTTATATGGTGTGGTAGTTATCTCCCATCGAAGAAGAAGGTTCCCGTTTTTAACTGAAGGTCGAGCTTTTGAAGATATAAGGACTGGAAGTTTCGCCTTCCAGAAAAAAATCTAGAACAGTCTAGAACATTAGAGAGCAGTTCTCAACATGCCAGAATATTCTAATTGTGGAATATTGTGGAATTTTTTGGGAACAACCTGGAACATGCCAGATTATCGTGGAACATCACAGAATGCTCTGGAATGTTGTGGAATATTCTGGAATATTGTGGACCGTTCGAAGCCTTTTTTATGCGTATAAACTCCCTGAGCGAAGCCGGGTACACAGCTTGTTTAAAATAAAACCATTACTCAGTAAACACTACTTTTATACACATTTAAATATGACACATAAAAGTGTTGTGTACTAAGTTATTATTTTATCTTTATTTGAGCTTACTTTTCCGAGTAAATCAAGTTCGAATTTTTTAAAGGTTAAATTTAAAAAAAAATCGGACGCTACGGTCTGGATACTAAATAATACTATCAGATGTGTATTGTATTTTAATATGCAATATTTATCCATAGATGCGTAGATGAAGCATACTACGCATCTATGGATAAATATAATAAAGCATACTACGTTGGTACTTCCCAACCTTTGTCTCCTCATCTCGTTTCCTCCCACTTCCTAGAATGAAATTGAAATTCCTACAATTGAAGTTTCCATAATATAGCCCCAGTGCACTGGCTCCGTGCAGTTGGAACTCTTGTGCGGTATACATATTTTTTTCGTCGTTTTTGGGTACCGCCGCCTGAATGTGAACTAATATAATATCGACCAACCGAACCAACAACCCTCCCAACCCAAGTGGTTCGCTACGTTTGGTGACTTAGCAGGGTGTCCGGGTTATAGGGTTTAGGTTTGAATAGGTCTGGGCGGTGGATGAACTTGCCCGCCTATTGCATGGCGGTCCGGATCGGGAGAGACTGATTGAGGGAGTCCTTTTGAATTTTCCAGCAGGATTCTATCAATCCCACTTTCCACCGTCTTGCACCGCAGTGGAAGGATTCATACATCCGTCACTCCTGGACATACTGACCTCCAGATTGCGACTCACCCCTCATAACTTTTTCCTTCCTTTCCTTAAAAGAACTCTTTTTTTTCCTTAAATACACCTTTCACACAGCATCCCCCTAAGTCGACATAGGCCCCGAGGGAGATTGTTATCCCCAAGGCCTTCTGTGTGGAGCTCATGTCAAAATAAACATATCAAAAACTAAAATAGAAATAAATGTGTCAAGAATAAAAAAAGTGAGTGCATCTAACCTTTACGCTCGGTTGAAGTAAAACTTCTTTGACTGTTGTGGCAGGTATTACTATTCTAGCTAATGAGAGAATCCTTTAAAATGGCAGTACCTGTACCGATATCCGAACGTCATTTTCGTTTGAAAACGTTATTCCCGTCCGAAAAATTACCTGAATTTGACGAAAGAAGTTTGACTTCAATTTTTGTTTAAATTGTTCAATTTATTATTTACATTGGTGCTAGGCGCATTCAGCTTAGTGCATTCATTACCTATCTGTAAGAAATGTTAATGTAACAATATTGTTCTTCCAAGTATTATTTTTGTTTCATATATATTATTTTGTTTGAATAATTGTTAACCTCAACACAGTCTTGTCCTAATGAGGTCGAAAATTGGTTTGTTAGTTAGGTATCAACCTAACATGTGAAGAAACAATAAATAAATAAATATAACCATTATTTTTTCCTGATCAATACCATAAGTTAATGTGCCTTACTGCCCCTGCAGTATCAATTTAGTATTAACCGGTTGACTTAACGATTAGCAGAGTTGATTGAAAAAAGCTAAAAAACAAGCAATTCTATTTCACTGAACAGAAGTTTGATTATCCAGTGGATCGGAAATTTTGAAAATTTGCAGCAGTTTATTAAATCGCTGTAAATTGTAGGCATAGGCATTAAAATTGTTCTATGGTTGTAGGTAAATAAACTATTTGTCAATTAATAATATTATCTTCGACTATTTTTTTCCATATTATCGGCAGCTACCTTTTTCATTGGAAACAAGTGTTTTAAAGAACGTATTTGTTACCTAGATAGTGTCTCGGATAAATACATCCGATTTTATTTATATGAAACACTTATTGACTTTTTTTAAAAGTCTAAAAATGAATATTCATTTTTTATAAGAATAACTCTATTTTCATAACTTTTGAAGGTTATTCCCATCAATGTAATAAATATATCATTGAAAAGGAGATAAATACGTTGACAATATGACGGTTTCATAATAGCTGGCAATGGCAGAACTGGTTAAAGCACCGTCCCGGTAAGACTAGGGGTTCTGGGTTCGAGTCCCAGTTGCGACCGTTATCTTATCTTTAATTCATTATTTTTCTGTGTCTTGTTCATTTTTTAATTTAGATTATTACTGTTGTTTTCTTCTTTTTATTATATATTACAATAATTATAACAATAATAATTCGTCAGAACTCTTATTCAAACAATTTAAGTTCAGAAAATTAAGCGCATTATACTTCTACCATGAAACATTACATATTTATAAAGATAATATTCAAAATAAAGCTGCACCATTTAAAAATAATAGAAATCTTAGACCAACTTCAATACTTCCTACTCCAAAATGTAAAACAATAGGACAGTTAAATCATAAATATCTCGGAGTAAAATTCTTTAATTCATTACCAGAAAAAATTAGAAAGATGAATACTAACATAAAAGAGTTTAAAACTCACTTTAAAAATTATACTGAAAACTTGAACTGTATCATGTCAAATAAAACCAATGTAATAACACCCCCCCATTCATATAAGCCCTGCTTATTTATGGAGGTACATCAAATACATATATTATGAAATTAATCACTGTGAAAAATATATATATTTGTAATTTATGTATCCTTTTGTAAGCAATAAAAAAAAGTCAATTTTAAATAGATAAAAAAAATAAGAGGCAATAAATTATAATTATTACCAAGGGCGTCCACGGAGTTTTTCATTATATACATATAATCTTAATTTATAAAAATTAATGTTTCTTTGTTTGTCCCTTATGTGGAAGCATGCCCGTAATGGTTTCTATAAATAAGGTGAGCTCTGGCGTTATGAAATTATTTCCTATTATATGAACTTTGTGGCGGGGGAGGGTGGAAGGGGATGCGGGAGGAAATGGGGGCGGGAAAGGGGAAGTAAGGAGAAGTGGTTTTAAAGTAGAGGAAGGAGGGAGGGAGGGGTAGAAGGACGGATTGAAAAGGAGACATAGTAGCATTAGGGGATAGTAGAGGAAAATTTGGATAATTCATGCACCTCACACGACAACAGCTGTATGCCTGCTTATCGATCGGAAAACCTACTGATTTATTCATGTACGCACCGGATGGAAAATCGAAGAATATTGTTCAGAACTTCAATAAACAGAAATAAATGCAATGCAATATGCATGCCAAGTACTATACTATAAAGTAATATACTATAAAAGTAATTAATTGATAACAAAAAATAAAACTTACCACAGACATGGCTGAATTGCTTTAGCCAAATGTTGGTTGGAATTACTACATTTTGACTATTTTATATTTTATTTTATATCACTGTTTGGTAGGCGGGTATGGCTACCGCCGCTCCGTTAACCATTTATTGGATATCCAACACCTTTGTCATAGGTCACCCCAAGTAGTTCGATACGTTTGGTGGCATAGCAAGGGAGCCCGGGTTCACGGGGTGAGCTTTATCCGGCACTTGGCAGCGGATGCGTCTACCTACTGCACTGCATGCTGGATCGAGAGAGGCTGGTTGAGGGAGGTTTTTTGACCTCTCCAGAAGGACTTTCTCGACCCACCACAACCCCCTGGAATCTGACTCCCAGATTCCTACTCCCCCTTCATACCTTTATGATTCGCCGAACTTCCTTTCCTTTCTTTTTCAAAAAAATGTCGTAAGCATCTCCAAAGATGTCGTAAGGCCCGTGAAAATGTTCTCCTCAGGAAAAATAATGGTTTGGTTATCCGGTCCAGGTTTGATCGGTTTTATTTATAATAGAAAGAATTAGAAATATACTTGTTGGGACGCGGAGCGATTTTACAACTACTGGTACTAGTATAAAGGTGTAACAGGACGTACCCGAGAGATTTTAACCAGCGATTCCTGAGCTTATTTGGAGTAAAAAATGTAAATGAAATTTTAGTTTTCCTCCTCGCCATAAAATTCATAAAAAAAAATTCAGCGAAAGTTCCTAGTATTTAGTAATTTTAAGTTAAATATCTCCTTAGCATAAATTAAGTGCTCTTTTTTATTAAATGCATTAAAAATAGACACACTTATGGATCGGAAAAGGGTCTATATTTCTTTTTTTTAATGTTAATTTAGAGATCGACTTGCGAACTTCTGAGTGTTGTCAATTTGAGAGTGCCTACTCGACTCACTAGGCATAAGGACCTATTTCAATGTAACCATTTACAAAACAATTTATGAAGCAATCTCGCCATATTCTTACAAACGCTTAAAACATTGTAATAGCCAACACAATCTCGTTAAAGTACAATCATCAGAAAATTTTAAGAAAAGTTTGATTTTCCGTGAAATTAAAATATGACGTAGGTAGTAACAGATAGAAAGAGACGTATAATGTGTACACAATGGGTTTCCATTTTATATCGAAAAATCAAAGCGTCGACTGAAGAGGAAGGGATAATAGGGAATTTTATAAGTTTACGGGAAATCTATCTAACATTGGGCTCTTGGACTTGTAAAACGAAACCGGTTCGATTCTTTGGCGATCTGCATTCATGCTAGGGAAGGATGAGAAGTTACCGAAATTTATCCTATCAATACTTATCGATCTAGTGTGCTAGGGGGCCTGGAGGGAGGAAAATAAAACGTCGCTTGATAGGACTAATTACATCTCGTAATCATATTCTTTCATAATGGAATGTTAAGCTTAAAAAGATAATAAAAAAGTAAGTTATTTCCCGCCGATCAAATCCCAGTGGCGTGGCAACTCGGTTCGAACTTCAAAAAAAGATGCACCCCGCATAACAATTTTTCAAGGTATTGATTGCTTTTGAAAAATGTACAATTTTCCAACCGTAATAAGTCTGCAATATTCTTTTTTTAATGGCGGGCTTCGAATTTTTTTCTCATTTCCGAGTTTTCGAGTTTTTAGTTGGGATTTTCGTGGTGGAAAAGATCATTCAAATAGGAGCAGCACTCTCATTTATATTTTGTGTATTTTATGTTTTGGTATTGATTTTTTTTACCAATTAGTCTAAGGCTTGGGTCAGAAAAAGTTTTCAAGATAGTTTTATATATATATATATATATGTTGGTACCTTTGATTTAATTATGGTATGATTAAGGAGCGCTTTTTCGAAACTTGATAAAAATAAAATAAAATAATATTAACTTGTTGCTTTATCCAGTTTTTCCGTACTTTTTACATCGTTTTGCTGTTAAACTTGATTATTGGTGACAATTTGTTACGCTTTTTGTATTTGGTGACAACGGACAATTTAACAAAAGGGACTTTTATCACTTATTTGAAGAGTCAATAAAAAAGAAAAAAAAACATGGTTCAAGAGGGTAGATTATGGACTTTTTTTTAAAATTGTCATAATTTTTAATGAATTTTCAAAGAGGTGTTGAAATGCCACTTTGTTCACTTAGATATGAAGCAATTGAAAAAAAAAATGGTCCCGTAAAATTTGACCTCGAAAAATATCGAGATTTTTAAAGTAGAAAAATAAGGGCCAGTTGTTTAAAGTTAATTTTTAGGTGCTGTACAATTTCTATTCAAGTTCTGTTATTGTATTATTATGGACCAGCAGATTCACAGAACTGAAAAAATAATAGATTTTGAATAAAACTTTCACAAAACTTGAAATGTAGATCTACGATGTCAGGCGAGTGTAAGTGAGAAAGAGTAAATGGTAAGTGGGCTAAATGGAACATTTTTGTTCAGGCACTTCTAGTTTTCTTCTTTGTTCTATGCATTTCAGGTAACTTTGTTCAGCAAGTTGCGATTTAAATATTAATTCTACTAAAAACTTATTAGACCAGTGCTCACGTACGCAGCTGAGACGTGGGTACTAAGAGAATTAGCGAGCACTGGACGTTTTTGAAAGGAAAATTTTGAAGCGTATCTTTGGACTGGTTCTAAGAAAGTGGATTTTAGAGCAGATGTTACAAGAATGAGCTATATACTTGTTTAAGGAGCCAAATGTCACAAAATTTATAAACTGGAACACTCCGATGGCTGCGTCATGTGGAGAGAATAACCGAACATCAAGCACCAAAGTCCCTGTTGAACTCTAGATCTATAGGGTGAAGGAGTTTGGGAAGGCCAAAATTAAGATGGAGCTACAACGTCCTCAAAGACATATCTACCTTGGAGCTTCCAAACTGGAGAGAACTGACACAAAACCGAGATGAGTGGAGGAAGGAGGAGGCCAAGACCCACCAGGGGTTATAGAGCCAACAGTGATGATGATGATGGCTAATAACTTTTAACTAGGTAATATTTGATTTTTTTTAACATCACTTTAAAAAAAATCACATTGTGGAATCCGAGCAATTAGAGCAGCCCATCAATAAACAGTCCTAACAATCCAAACGACTCTGTAAAATAATAATAAATTGCGAAAGTTGGCCCTTCAATGAAAGTTTGCAATTTGAACAAAATGGACGGGCGGCAGGCAGCAGCGGGCGGGGGTGGGCGCCGGGCGGTGGAGCGGCCAGATATAATAACAACGCTCGCGGGAGTTGCGGCTAAGTCGATTTCACGCTTTAAAGAATAGAATCGGATTGGATTGATGAGATAACACAGGGTGTTTCTAAAGCGAACTAATGCGCATCCCTTTATCAAATTTCGCAGTTTTTCCTGGTTTCATTACGAAGAAAATGCAATAACAAACAGTAAAACTAACCTAACCCTAACAATTGTGGAGGCCGGTGCCCCGGGAAACATTTATTGGATAACCAACATCTCTGTCATAGGTCACCCCAAGTAGTTAGCTACTGTGACTTAGCAAAGAAGCTCCAGCTTCAACAAAAATAAAACAAAACGTCTTCAACATGTCGAGAACATTTTTTGTTTTTTTCAATTGTCGGCCCCTGCGTTTGTTTGTACATTGGAGTGCGGTATTGGATTGTTACATCAAACCACTAAAAAGTGAGGTGACAATAACGTTTATAATACATTTTTCTAATAAAATATGCACTTATGTGTTTTTTTTCCATTAACAGTAATTTTAGTTAGAAAAAACGTAAGGTGAGTCATTTTTAAATTTTTTTTTATGTTTGTACTAAAATGTTTATATTTAAAATATTATATGTTTATTTTGAATCATAAAATTTGAAAGCGTATTTCATCACCTTTCCAAAATAGTTTTTCGATTTCGGATACATTTAGAAATATTCCATTTATTTGGATTTTATTGCAAAACGGCAATATTTGGAGCTCTGTAAAAATATGATGGTATGAGTTAACTTTTAAATTTAAAATTAAATCGTGATATTTCTCCTTTCTAACACCGCTTGGATCATATTTCTAACCGTGATAATAAGTGAGACACAACTGTTTTTATCAGACCTAATAAATATGATAATCGTACGTAACCTCAAAAACACATGTACATTAACTTTATGTCAAGAGCCGCACCGTGCGGCTGTATAAAATAATGAACAAATCCCCGCTTCACCCGGGTGTTGTCGTGTTTTCCATTGACCACGGAAAACAAAACATTGAATCCGTGTGTAAGGTAACGCCCCTATGACGATGTTGTAAGTCATTTGTTGAAAGATTGTTGTCGCAGGAGACGATATTACTGAAGGAAGAGACCCAGCTGAATGCGTTTGCTCTCTAGCCAGACTCGATATCGACCGATCGCCTTGCACCGCAGCGGGAGGGATGGATTAATAGGTCCGTTACTCTTGAACACATTGATCCCAGATTCCTACCCACTCCTTATAACCTTTTCCTTTTCGGAACTTCCTCTCCTTCCTTTCATTAAAAAGGCTATCCCCACAGCATCCCCAAAGATGAAATAGGTTCTTAAGGAAATTATATTCCTATGGGCCTCCTGTGTGGATTTAATGTAAAAAAATTACCTTAAGAGGGTATTACCAGAGAATACCGGAAATAAGTCCCTTTTAAATTAAATTCTAGGCGAATTGAATCTTTTTTACAAAAAAAACATAAATTGGTTTTTTAAAAAGATTGTTATTTTATCCAGTACACTTTAAAATTTTGAAAAACTAAGTTCATTGTTAAGATACTAAGGTTATATATACCGTTGGTCGTTGGCAGATTTGTTCAATTTTCAAACGATAGATTCTGTTAAATAACACAATTTTCAAATCCCCTTTAAAAATAAAAATAAAACAAACACCGATGGCAGTAATTGTACCGATATCCGAACATCATTTCCGTTTGTCCGAAAAAGATCTGAATATTAGAAGTTTTACTTCAAAAACCTCTCATGATTTGATCAAATACGCAGAAGTAATAGAAAATAAACAAGTCACTTCAGTGAGGGTTTTATATTCAAATAACTTGATACAATTAGGGCATTTTGCTATTCTTTGGTTTGCTCGTGCTTCAGAATTGTTTGGCTTTTAGAAATCCGTATGAAGTGGGGAAGGTACTTTCTCGTGCTGAGAAGACTTCAGAGGGTTTTCGAAGGGTGCGAACACTACCTGTGGCTCTCCAACCAACGTCCTGCTGGGAATTCTAGGATTTTATTCCTTGCATCTCACAAGGGGCATCAAGAAGTAAAGCCCTTCTTCCAACCATATACCTCCTATGGTATCTCTATAGTCTATTGAAGTAACCCATGTACCTCCTATGGTATCTCGGTGACTCTAATTTCGATTTTTACTTGTGCAGTTCGCAATCCAGTAATTCCTCGGTGCTTTATAGTAAAAATTAAGGTCAGTCAGATTCCTTCCAATTATCAAGTATTCACCAAGCTATATCCATAGTTGTGTCACATTCAAAAACATATTTGTTTATTACAGTCCACGAGGCCAGTCGATATTGTTTTCTGTTTATTTTATCTTTTTTTTTTTTGCGAAATGCATCGTTCTTTCAAAAGTAAACACCAACATTATATACCATCAACTGCTGCATTTTTGTATTAAATTATCTTGTTGTTATGATAGCGAATGGTAGATCATCGGACTAAGTGGTAAATCCTAGAAAAGTATATTTGCTAGAGACGGCCAGAGGGAGGGCTGATAGAGATGTAGGTAAACGCTAATGGGAAATGCAATTATTAAATAACTGAATGAGACAGTCACTGGTAAACACTTTTCGAAGCAAGTAAAGCTTGCATTCCGTTATGATTTGTGATGAACGTTTGTCTAAACAAAGGCTGCCCAATACGTTCGCGGGCCACATTGTGGCGTATTAGAAATGGCCCGCGTAAGCCAGTTTAAAAATTCCCGTGAACTTGAAAATTTTTGTTAATCCTTTTACAATCGGACTGAAATAATCAATTAAAACTATAACATACAATTTTGTAATTTTTTTTTAATCCAATAAAAATGACAAAAACTAAATAATATAATAATAATTCCTGAAAGTCTCCACCTCCCCCCCCCCATTCTATGTATAAGAATAAGCCTTATTATTATTATTATATTAATATTATAAATTATAATAACTTACGTGCCGAATGTAGACTTCTTCAATTATCAGATAGAAGAGTGTTAATTGATTTTCTGTTTTATTTAAAATTATAATTTTTTTAATTGAGAGCCTTGATTTGTTGGAACTAATTTGCATTACTATGTATAACTGCAAGACAAACTAGTAGTAACGATACTTTTAAATGCAACAATAACTTCAGCACAAATTACTCTGTTTATTCACCAATTCCTAGAATTCATAGCCTTGCGAATAAACATATCGAACTTACAGATATATTTAGTGTAACCAATTTTGTACGTTTCAAAAGGAAACTAATTTCGATTCTGTCTGCTAATAATTAACATTCATTATTTTTATAACAATCTTCTCTCATTCTAAATCTTAAGAGTAAATTATATCCTTATTTTTTGTTATATTTGCTGTAATTTTCATAAATAATTTCTAACCAGTTTTTATATACTACACTTTGTTTTATTTTAGGTCTAATTATTTAATTCTAAATGTATACAAATAGTTTTTTTCTAATTTGTTTTAGTTTTCTATATTTTCTAGGTACAATTCTTATTTTAATTAATGAAGATAATATTAGCGAAAGTCAATCGAAAATCCGAAACAGAAAAATCAGAAAAAGATACGGATACATCTGGGACTCGAACCCAGGACCTCTGGCAATCCGGGCCAACGCGCTATCCACTGCGCCAACGTATCCCTATCCGATTCGGTCATTTTTAACTGTATCATACTTCGACTGAGAACCACCAACATTATTTTCATTTTCTTAACGCATATTTTTATTGGCTATATACATATGTGTTATTTTCGTACAATTACTAGAACTGCATTTATCTTGTTATATTTAATTACTGTAATCAATGTGTAAATTTTTTAATGTAAAAGCACATTAAGACGTAAATAAATCTTAACACAAAAAATTAATGTTTCTTTGTTTGTCCCTTACGCGGACCTACAGCATTCAACCGATTGCATTGAAACGGTTGTGATTTATCGCAAGCATGCCTATAAAGGTTTCCATGCATTAGGGTGAGCTCTAGCGTTATGAAATAATTTCCCATACCATTCATCCGGTTGCGATGAATCTTTGTTGAGTTGTCATGTGCACAACCCCGAATGCTTTTTATATATAATATTTGTGGTATTTAAAATAGTTTAGTGGCAGGATAGGAAGGAGGGAGGGGGAGGGGAATCCGAGAGGTGGGGAGAGGGAACGAAGGAGGGTTTCGTGGGAGGGGGGATTAAGGAGAGGGGAAAATACGGGAGAGAAACGGAAGGCGGGAATGCGGACGAATGGGAAAGGACACGCAGGGAGAAACAATTTCTTTATTTAAATGACATTGAAACGCATGCCGGGAACTTGCTAGTAATAAATTTAAAAAAAAATAGTTTCAATATTTTATAAACTAAAAAACCACTTTCCTATAAACTTTAAGATTTTTAATTAGTTTTACTAAACCATAAGCGATATGATACGTTATAGTTTTTTGTTGCTCTAAGAGAGGAATGTTTCTCTCAGGTATTTATTCTATGTTATCATAATTGCTTTCGTTCATTCAGATGGAAAGTTCATGGAAGGTATTATGTTCTTCAAATTATGCGGATGAATTGCGTCTTCGGCTAATGAAATATCTGCAAACACATACTTTATATTATAATACTCGTGTATATTCTTGAATTAAAATCCTAGTTAGAAAATTGAAGGAAAGTGTGCCTTTGAGCACAGAACCTGAGAAAGTTCAGTGCCATGGAATCTGAAAGCTCGGGGGAATTAATTCCAGTGGGAGCTTCGAGGAAACTGCACTGCGAGGGAATATAAGTTACTACATTCGTAGCTTTTAATACTTGAACTTCGATTCCTTTTCCATTCTCAGTGGTAATGGATAACATAATACGTAACCATCACTTATTTTCTATAATAAATACGATTCCATTACAGTAGATCCCCTGACTGTCCCCGGTGTACTTTTATACAATGAGAAGGTTTTAAGGAAAATACGGTATACCTTCTTAAACAAAATATAACTAACTTCGGGGGTGTACAGAGAGGATGTACAGCCAAATAACAAAAGTATAAAACACGTTTTTATTCAAATGCATCAAGCACAACACAATTTGAGTTGAGTATGCAGTTGTATGTAAAAGTGTACCCCCTGTCTGGTACAATACTCAGCTTATTCATAAATAACGTCAAATCAATTATATTATTAATTATTAATAATATAAGTCTATATATACTTATTTCTGCAGACGTCTTCAGTGGAAATCGCCTATGCAAATATTTTTTGCAAGTGAGGATATACTGCTGAATAATTAATCAATAATATATCGAATTGACATAATTATGTAAAGGTAGTTCAAAATAAAAATACGCGACAACAAATGCGTAGATACCAAATCCTAAACTAAATCTAATATTGCAATTAAGTTTTTAACAGTTCGCATAGCTTTTGTCAGGCTATCAAACAATATTTATTTATTTATTTATTTAAACGCCACAAAAGGCTTTTACATTAAAATGATGCAAGACATTTTAAGTTTACAGTGGCCGAGTGGTAAGACTCTTGACTTCCCATCGCGGTCGCGCGTTCGAACCCGGCGCCGGCGTGCGCAAATAAATTTTATTTTATTAATTGTTTTATGTAACAATTAATTAAATAAAAATAATATATGGTGTATTTGCAGCACGTTCCAGAGTGGAAGATATTATCAGTATCGTCCTGGTGTAAGACGACCATTCAGAATTGAAACGTTGCTTGAAATGGCTTTAGTTGTGTTTATTGACTAGATCTGAATAACCAGATACTGTACCACCTTCCTCTTTTCCCATCTCCTTCCTCTCCCCTGTTACCTTCAGCCTCACAGCATACTCCAATTGGGGATGCCGTAGTAAAAAATGATATAATATCGAAATATCATCAAATATCACATCAAGTATATCTATTCATACATTCGTATTTTTATTTGCAATTTGTAGAATTCTAGGAATTGGCTAATATAATATGCTGTTTCCAATAAACCATTAAAAAGTTCCCTTTGTCTCTTTCGATATATTATTACAAGCCATTAGTCTGCATAATTGTCAGCCGTTTTTTTTTCCATTTGCTTTGTATTGATGTAAATGGATCATCACCATTTGTGGTATTTTTATCGTGTTGTCTCCCTCTGTATTTATACACATATACGCACTCACCACGTATTTCTTGTTTAGTATGAAGTTGTACCCTGATGATGATTGAGCAAAGCGATATAGGTCGGTAAAATAAATTAATAAAAAATCAAGGTTTTACACAAAATAAAAGTTTTATTTTTATTGAATTCTAGCGGGTACCCGGCATGCGTTCAATTGCCACTCAAAAAGTGTCTGTGTTTTAATTTTGGTTATTGAAGTTTTTTCGATACACGAAATATTTTGTTTTTCCGTCTGGTGCATATACGAACAAATCAGAAGGTTTTCCGACCCGTGAGCAGGCCATATTCAGCTGTCGGTGTGAGAAGCATGTATTTTCCAAATTTACCTCCTGCTATCTCCTACGCAAATAAATCAGTCCATTACCGTTACTATGTCTACTTTGCTATCCTCGTCTCCTTCCCTCGTTCATACCTCTTCTGTGTGTCCTTTCCACATATCCCCCCTGTTAAGTGTTGTGTTGTCCTTTTCAATATTTAACTTCATGTGTTCTTATTTATCATTTAAAATTTAACTTAACTTTTTCTAACTTCGATGTGTAGACTCCTTTACATTAAATTCGCGTCTGTGTGTCACCTTTCATTTAATCTTTTCTATTCAATAGCCAGTTTATACTAAGTTTTGTCTCTATGGGTTTTTTAGTATGTTATTTTTATGTCTTTATAAGCTAAAAACTAAACTATATACTCGCGCGCACCTTATTGTAAAAAAATTATACAAATTTCAAAACGCCAGAGCTCACTATTATATAGAGAAACATTCGTGGGCGTGCGCATAACAACTCACCAATGTTTCATCGCAATCGGATAAATGGTATAGGGCATAATTTCATAACACTAGAACTCACCACTATACACAGAAAACATCGCGGGCATGCGCACAACAAATCACCAAAGTTTCATCGCAATCGAATCAAATGACGGCCGTCATGGGCGAGCGGTAAGACTCCCGACTCCCAATCAGAAAGTCGCGGGTTCGAACCCGGCGTGCGCAAATAAATTATATTTGAATAAGTTGTTTTATTTCTCAATTAATTAATTAAAAATTGTACATAATATATTTGCGGCACGTTCCATAGTGGAAGATACTCTCAGTATCACCCTGGTATATGATCATTATTCAGAATTGAAACGTTGCTTGAAATGGCTCTAGGCGTGTTTGGCGACCAGATCTGAATAGCCAGTTACTTCCCCACCTCCCGATTCCCCATCTCCTTCCCTTCCCCGCTACCTTTAACTCACCACACTGGCTCCAGACGGGAGCAGTTGGGAATTGAACGGTTTAGGTACCGCATAAGGGACAAACAAAAAACATTCATTTTTATATATTGAGATAATACATCCTCGGTTAACGGCTGCGGGTTTTTAAGGGCGGTTTCCACCGAGTTTGCCGAGAACACTATGCAGAGTGTCCCATTAGGTTTGCCACTTGAAAACCTCTCAATTCTTGGAGGATAATGGCGCTTGGAGAATTGAATCTCAGTGCGGAGGCACGCATTACCAACTTGACGCATCGATAAAACTCTGCGCCAATAATGATGTTAAGCCGTTTTTAGCATTCTCACCGTTTATAGAACGGTGTTCATATTCGGTGTACCGGACGTATTTTGTATATAATAAATTAATATTTAATAAATTGAATTGCGGGGTCAAGCAGTCCGTACAGAGACAAAAAGAAGGCTCGACCCCCCCCCCCCCCCTCCTCCTTTTTGTACGTACCTACAAAACCCCTTTTTCAACTTTGCATAAGGTTTGAATTTGCGCAAAGTAGTCTCTTACAAAAACTCACCTTTGCGCAAATCCCGAATTATGCAAAGCCATTTTTTGCATAAAACTCTATGTCTAAATATCTATCAATTTATTATCATATGTCCAATTAAATTGTGCAGAGCAACTTTGCATGAAATCAAATCATGCAAAGTAACTCTGTACAAATTTCATATATCATGCAAAGTGAGTTGCACAAAATCAATTTGTGCAACTCACATCTAACCAATTGTGCAACCTCATAATGTATCTTCTAATAAAAACATCAAGGAGCGTAGGGTGAGGCAGGGAGAAACGCCGGTGCATCCTTATTTTCTAGTCGGTCCAATTCTAAGAATTTCATCTTAGTTCTTAGAATCGGGCCGACACAAAGGACTTGCAAGGGCTCAAGCCCGCCAGTAGGCCCTATAAATACACCCCTAAAAGCCGTACTTCGGCAGAGATCCAGCAACCGCCTTCACCGGAACATCTCTCCCTGCTCTCCTCTACCTCCTCTGATCGACTTCACCACTACACTGGACTTCTCATTTCGGCCGACCCGCTCACCTTCCTGAAAAGCAAATTGCAATTGTCGATCGCCCTTCTCAGGGCGCAGGTTTCCCCCTACCTTCCTTCCCCCTTGTCTTCTACCTTTCTCCTAACATTTTACCCAATTTTTCCCTTTCTCCACATTTTACCCTACTTTTCCCTTTCCCCAAATTTTTATCCTACTTTTCCCTTTTCCCACATTTTTTCTCCCTTCTTACTTTTTCCCTCGTTTTTTCCCACTTTTTACCTAGGCGTCGAAGCGGTCAGCCGGTCCCTTCCCACTACATCGTCTGTGCGGCGGTCGGTTACAGCGCCCGTTCCGTACATTCGGGTTCAATCAAATAATGTTCAAAAAAATATTACCGGTTTGCAATGAAATTCAAATAAACGGAACATTTCTTAATGTATCCGAAAATTAATAGTTGTTTTGGAAAGGTGTTCAAATATTTTATTTATTTATTTATAGATACAAAAGAAAGTACAAGTTACACATTAGGAAGCTTTGCCTGTCCAACTAGGAAAATTTCCCGTTCCAGGACAGACAAATTGACAGGTTTAGTTCATATTATTCCTTAAGTACATAATTGCAAACAAAAATAAAAACAAAGATAAAAACAAGAAAATTCTTTTTTTTTTTAAATTGAGTTGTGTTACGAAGAAATATATAAAAAAGATACATACATTTTTTTTGTGACTATGCAAAAAAGTAATCTGTTAGCATATTAGCATTATATGCTTTCACATTTTTTAAAAATATATATAGGTATAAATATATATATATATATATATTTTAAAATATGCCGCTGAACATAACATGGTCTACAACCTAACTAAATCTGTGTTACTAGTATTGAAGTCGGGCGGAGGCACTACAAAGGTACTACCCGTCAGGAAGGTGTGGAAGTACCTGGCTATTCAGATCTAATCACTAAACACGGCTAAAGCCATTATTAAGCAACGTTTCAATTCTGAATGGTGGTCTTACACCAGGGCGATACTGAGAGTATCTTCCCCTCTGGAACGTCCCGCAAATATAGTATATATTATTTTTATTAATTAAGTGCTTGAAATAACACAAATTAATCACATAAAATTTATTTGCGCACGCCGGGTTCGAACCTGTGACCTTCCGATTGGGAGTCAAGAATCTTACCACTCGACCGCGGACGGCCGTCAAATATACTGATACTGAGCGACAGAGAAGATCACAGTGCATTAGGGCAAATATGATTTCTCGAAGATTAAAGGTAGCGACAGACTCGCAGCTCACATCAAAAAGTTATTTATAACACAATAGCGCTCGCCATACAATCCCATGAGACCCGCCAGACGTAAAAAGATGATGCGCTGTGATCGCGGTTTGAATCTTCGCTAATTGGAATTTTTTTTCGTATTCGCTACAGTGGCGATATCAGAAAAGTTATGCGACCCCCTCTCTACCGTAAACAGGAGAGGAGGTCATTTTTAATACACGGAGCATGCACGGAGCTGTCAAGTTAACATATCCAGTACAAAGAAATGATATTCTCTCGACCGCTTCCGATTTCAACTGACCCCTTCTCCTGCCGTAAGAAGGAATATTTTATAACGTTGTGTGTCGGTAGAAAAGATACTTATAACGCAGTATCTTTTTGATGTGAACTTCGCGTTTGTCACCCGCTTAAAGCGGGCGAGAGAATATCATTTCTTTGTACTGGATATGTTAACTTGACGGCTCCGTGCATGCCCCGTGTATTAAAAATGACCCCCTCTCCTGTTTACGGTAGAGAGGGGGTCGCATAACTTTTCTGATATCGCCACTGTAGCGAATACGAAAAAAAATTCCGATTAGCGAAGATTCAAACCGCGATCACAGCGCATCATATTTTTACGTCTGGCGGGTCTCATGGGATTGTATGGCGAGCGCTATTGTCTTATAAATAACTTTTTGATGTGAGCTGCGAGTATGTCGCTACCTTAAGTGAAAAAAAGACAATTCATATTGAATACTTTTTGGGTTGTCCTGTACTGCAGTACCTACCACTGAGATGTTTGTAAAAGGGCGTGTTCCTGCATTCCTAGCACTACTCAAAAAAAGGATCACCAGCTTTAGAACGCGACTAGCCACGAGCGAAAATGGTCGTGTGATGGTAGCACTGCACTTCTGGCAATTTATTGAAACTGGCCATAACTTTCGATTTCTTTCTGAAGTCCTGGGAAGACCCGAAACATATAGAGCAGGCCTTATTATGGTGACAATTGAAAATCATAAAAATTCATTAAAATAGAGACTAATACAGGGCTAAGCTTAAAAGTTAATGGTATCGGGTAATTGACGGCTACACCAAAACTAAATGCAGAAAACCCGTCTAAATTATACTTTAACACCAACTCGAAGAGGATTGGAGCGATATCGCATCTATATAAACGCTGTCCGAAACGTTGGCTAAAGAAGGAGGTAGTGCAAAATAAACCAAAAATAAATCACTATAACTTCCGGAATAGACTTATTTTTAACCAATACGGAATACAAATACCTGATCGTAGTTTTCTAAGAAATGCCTTCTTTGTGATTATTTTGCAGTGGGATATAATTTTGTACATTTATCATATTTTCTGCATGACAAAATCCTTCTTTAAATCCCGCATTTCACCGGTTGATATTATTTATTTATCTTAAACTTAAAATGTATTTACCTAAAAGAGAAATGCGGCCAGTGGAGCACAGTGGAGCACAAGCGCCAACAGCGTAGCTTTTTATGGAAGTGCATATTTAAATGAGATTTTATTTTATTTATTTATTTATTTGGGAAACCAACAGTTTACATTATTAACAGAGGATATTAAATATTTATTTTTTAAAGTACCATTTACAGATTTCCACATGGGTATTATATATTTAAGTACCATTTACAGATTTCCACATGGGTATTATATACAGGATGTTTAGGTACTTACTTGATTTACTTTAACCAGTGATTCCTAACATTATTTCGAGATTTTTATGAAAAATAATTTGAAAAAAGAAAAGAAAATATAACTATTATTATGAGCAAAAATTATCAGCCTGAAACACTCATCCACATTGAAAAATCTTCCGAGAGAAGATACATGCCGCCGACGGGACTTGAACCCGTGTCCTTCTGATGTCCGGTCAGGTGCTCTGATTCACTGAGCTACGCGGGTTACCTCTTACCCGCCAAAAAAATATATTGAATCATTTTCATCAATGAATCAAATAGTATATATTGAATCATTTGGCGGGTAAGAGGTAACCCGCCGTAGCTCAGTGGACCAGAGCACCTAACCGGACATCAAAAGGACACGAGTTCGAATCCCGTCGGCGGCATGTATCTTTTCTCGGAAGATTTTTCAATGTGGACGAGTATTTCAGGCTGATAATTATTGCTTATAATAATTGTTACCCTTTGTGCTCTGCATAAAAATCTTGTCTTAAACATTAGTTTATCAATTCAAAATAATTAAAAAAATGTCATCAAAAAAATCATAGGAGACCAAAATTTGATTTACATTTTTTACTTCAAATAATGTCAGGAATCGCTTAAAGTAAGTCAAGTACGTACCTTAACACCCTGTATAAGTGATATGATAAAGAAAGATTACATAACAAGTTGTTTAAATGGGAATATGGAGAGGCTGGGATCGTTCTTGTGAGGTATACTATGTATAAGTGTGTAAAATATAGTATGTAGTAAAAATATAACAAAAAAAGCAAGTTCATATAATGGTATAGCATTAGACGAGTATCTACAGCTGTTGCAAAGTATCGAGAGATCGCCTGTCACTTTAAGAGGGTATTACCAGAGAATACCGGAAATTAGTCCCTTTTAAATCAAATTCTATACGTATTGACTCTTTTTTACAAAAAAACATAAATTGATTTTGACATATTGTTATTTTGTCTGGTACACGCAGTTTTAAAACTTTGAAAAACTAAGGTCATTTTTAAGATACTAAGGTTATACCGTTGGTGGTTTGCAGATTTGTTCAATTTTCAAACGAAAGATTCTATTAAACAACACCAATTTCAAAACATATAATTATACAACAAAATAAATCAATACATAATTTAGTCAACGCAGTTTTCAGACTTTTAATTTTAGTTAAATTAAAATCATTAAAAAATAAATCCGAGAACGTGTTTTGTGACAAAAATACCCCAGCTTTTCTATTTATTTAAGGTCTTACAAACTAAAATATTTAAAAAAAAAATTACAAACTTATTTTGTTTAGACATTATTAAAAAATCATAAATACTTATGATCAAAAAATACTTACAAGAACTACACGATATTTAATAATTTATCATCGTGCGTTTCGAGCATTTTTATTGCTTACTGGAATGTAGGTATATATTGAAGCAAGTTTTTAATAAAATAAATCGATGTAAATTTTTCATATAAAATTTTTGATACGGGGAATAATCGATCTTTCTCATTGGAACCTCCCTGTATACAGTTGCAAGCACTTTAAAACTTTTATTCTCAGCCGCTGGTCAATCCCTCTTAAGGAGTGTGATGCAGAGTTAAAAATGTCAAATTGTGTATAGAATGTATTGAAAATATGTGAAGCACGATAAATGTAGGAGTTTTGCTTAGAATTGGTGTTGCATCGAGGGAGGCTATGCATTTTGTCTGATCTGGTTCGTTTGTTGGGAACTTGTAGTTGGATTCGTTGTAAGAGTTCCGGGCAATCTACGACGGACATTTATATTTTCTGTAGAAATAGTACATCAGTCGAGCTTCTTCGATCTTCCAACGATATCACATTGAAATACGCGGAGGAATCACTGCCTAATGTTTTTACTCTTGTTTTTATACAAATCAACACTTTTATTTCGAGATGGATAAAATTTTGCACACTGAGCTTCAAACCAAAAAGGTCACTATTTGCGTGAGATATAAAAAAAAACCACCATTCTTTCCCGACTCTTAACGCAAAATTTTGATACTGCTTGATGAATTTTTGAATTACCTACCATTTTTCATTTCTTTTTTCATTTTTGTTTTGATTATTTGTGAATTAAATATTATGTGTATTAATATGAAACGTATGTATATGCCTAATCAGAATGTATGACTTGGAAATAAATGGTATAAGTAGTCGTGGTCGCCCGAGGAAAACAAATAGGTTCTGAAATAAAGTGAGATGTATATAAAAGGCCGATGTAAGCAAGGAGGATATTGTGTTTTTACTTATTACGACAAAATAACACTTGATCTAAAACATGCAAACACCTCAGAACCGGTTCTTCTAGTGGGATGTTCACAAATCACTAATGTTAACCTCTAATTATTTTCAATTTGATTAGATTTTATTTTGAATTTGAATTGAATATATTTTATTTGAATTGGTTTTTTTTTTCTTCACCAGACTTTTTCCGTCCGGGTTAAATTTTTACCGCAGGAAAAACTTAACGGTTTCACACACTTTTCCACAAATTATAAGTATAATTAATACAAAATAATACAAAAACAACATGTTAACCTACCAGAGTACCAAATAAGAAAATAATTATTGACAAATTAAAACACTTTGTTTTTACCACGAAAATCTTTACTTTAACACATCGACATGTTTCGAGAACGATGTTCTCTTCCTCAGGACATAAAATGTAATTTAAATGTAGTACATTTTATGTCCTGAGGAAGAGAACATCGTTCTCGAAACATGTCGATGTGTTAAAATAAAGATTTTCGTGGTAAAAACAAAGTGTTTTAATTTGTCAATAATAAAATGGTGCCACAAAGTGAATTTGCAAAATTTGAAGAAGGAAAATAATTCACCGACTTCAGATATTTTCATAGCAGAGGGTTCGGCTCGATGGAACTCCTAACTGGACTGATAAATCCTACTGATCCCTCAATATAAATATTTTTAAAAATCTTTCACACTCCTACATATATTTAAAACGACTGATTTTTTAAATTTTTGTGTATAAATTCTTTGACAAATCTAATACGCCTAAATTTTTAATGGGAGAGCTGGGTATAATGCCAGTAGCCGAAATAATATTTTTATTATTATAAATATTACTATTATATATTTTCATTTTTGTCACCAGATTTTATGTCCGGGTTAAATCTTCCCCACAGGAAAAACTAAACCCTTCCACACACTTTTAATTATCTAGTAAATCAAATGATCATCTAGAAATCCACGCCATGAAAGTGTAATATATAAGTACTATGATTTATAAAAGTAATATAAGTATTTTTTTTTTAATTTTTCATGTAAAACTATATCGGGTCTATCATGACTAATCGTTCTATCTGTTAATATACTTTTATCATAGTAGGTATATTTAAAAAAAAATTTTTTTTAAAAAATGAATTTGGTTCGTATTCATAATATGTACTTGTCGTGTACCTTAAGCTCTTTCAAACTTTTAGTTGATGGAGCTTTATAATAACCAATTCGTTACTAAATCATTGTAACCAAACTAAAAAATTGTTACCATACTTTTTTGATTTATTTTATATTTTATTTTTTTTATTTTTAAGAATGTAATACGTATATGTCGTATATGTCTACATGCGTACAATAAATTTTACAATTTTCTTTTTTTGTGAGTACTATCATTTAACTTTTATTTTACTAAGTGCTTAAAAAAATAGTTAATAATTATTGACTTTTTTATTTGTTATTTGAGCATGATGTGAACATTTGTTATTGGGTTGTAACCTAATTATTATAATCTATTGTTTTCTTTTATGCATGTAATGTTATTAATCTGTAAATGTTCCTAATAAAATAAAATAATATAGTTATAAATACAGTTAAATTATAAATAAAGTAGAACAATTATAAGTAGGTACAAAGTCTAGTATCTTGAATAGCAAGCAAAAATCCTTCTATTTTTGCGCTCAACTCTCCAATACTTAACCATTTGTTTGACGAAAGTTTGTCAACATACGTTTGGTTGAGATAATTGAAGTATTTTGCGTGAATAATTTTATTTGACCAGTAATCTAATCATTCCTGATTGGTATTTATAAAAATATTGGCATTCTCGTTGTATACATTTAAATGTGTAATGTTTCTATCTGCCTTGCAAATTATTTTGTGCATTTCTGATCTATGAGCTTTCCCATGGAAAAAAAAATTCTAACATTTCTACCTGATTGTGTTTCAAAGAAGTTATTTTGAATATACCTCTACCTCCTAAATTTCTAGGTAAATTAATTAGTTCTATAGCTGAATTTGGATGATGGCAATTAATAACGTACATAGTTCTAATTAATCGTTCTAAGCTGTCTAAATCTGTAATGGACCATTTAATTATACCAAATGAGGTATTACCTAACTATTTATTGCCTTTACTGTATTTTTAGCAGATAGATTGCATTTAATTTTTTTTTTTATTATTAATTTGGGCAGTAATGGGCACAACACTAAAATAAAATAAAAACAACAGTAAAAATTTGTTAGATAATGTTTCGGTTTTCTTGCGACGCTGTGTACCTACTCTCCTGATAATCTTTCCAACTTCTATGAGTTAATTTTGAACTCGTATATTTGCTCCCGATTTCCGAACAAACTGAGAGTGCTTCTCTTATAGTTCGTCCATTCGACTTAACTTGACTTTTCATTAGTTTCTTAGGCTAACTAGCACTAGCCCGGTTCTGCTGAACTCGTCTTTACCAGTTTGCCGTAATAATAATATTATTATGATAATAAGTCGAGTAACCCGAGTCTAAGTTACTCTTTGAAGTTGAACATTTTATTGGTTATCGATAAAATTACTTCGATATCTTCACTGCACTATCAACAATCAAGCATCGTTACTAATGAGGTATCAGTATATACTCCTTGGCAAATTTATTGAAGTAAATACTTCTTTACGCACGCTTGACTTGAGGGGTAAACTGGCGAATGTGTAACAAAAAGTGAAATGCGTTGCGAGGCGAATGGGCTCACTTTAGAAGCAAGAGAGAGCAGTGCGCTGCACATTTTCTTTCTCTCATAGCCAGTGCATGAAATATTTCAGTCAGTATTTTGAAATACAAGTGACGCGTCAAACGCGGGGGGGGGGGGGAGCGGACGTCGATGCGCACGGCTTGATCGGGCGAGGCAAATGATAATAAATTTAAATAAATGTTTGTAGAAAATTAATATGTAGATGTATATATTTTATACATATAAAAATACTTATATATAGACATACATATAGATGAAGCAAAATAAGTATTTACTACAGTCATGTGGTCTAAAGCACACTCGTATTTTTTTAAGGTAAACTTCAGTAGCGTTATGACGAGCAGTAAAGCAGATCTTTTTCGGACGGGAGTAATGTTTTCAAACGGAAATGACGTTCAGATGTTGGTTTAATTACTGACATCTGTGTTTGTTTTTATGCGACGCAATGCAAATTCATGCTATCCCATTTTTTAAGTAAAACTTCTTTACGCACGCTTGACTTGGGTAGTAAGCTGGCGAATGCGTGACGATAGCGTTACGAAAAGTGTAATCGGGCGAGGTGAACGATAATAAATTAAAATAAATAAATAAATATTTGTAGAAAATTAATATATGTAAATGTAGATACATGCATATATTATGCATATAAACCTATATATATATATATACATACATATAGACGATGTATGAATGTGAGTGAGGCAAAGAGTGGGTGCCAAGACCGAGGTGTTTAACGGTTCGTCCTCTCTGCCTACCCCTGCGGGGAATCCGCGTGATGGTTAGTTAGTTAGTTAGTTAGTTACATATGATGGAGCTAAAGAAGTTGTAATTCAGTCGTATGGTAGTTTGTAATAGTTGCTTCAGAATCACACTGGCCACACGCATCGCAACGTGTCGTGTCTTCTATATTTCCCTTTGACAAAGTATATCTTTCCACAGAAAATGAATGGTTGCTTAATAGTCCAGGCTCCCTAGCACACTAGATCGATAAGGATTTACAGGATAACTGTTGGTAACATCTCGGCGTTCCCTACGACAACTGTAGATCGCTAACGTACACACAACAGTGGACGTCGAATAATAGAATAATAAGAAAATAATAATAGAACACTTAGTCATTGTGAACTGTTACTTATTCGTTGGCGATTTGCAGTCGTGCTAGGGAACGATGAGAAGTTACCGAAAGTTATCCTATCAATCAGTGTGTTAGGGGCCCAGATATCGTTATGCATAGTGTAGCGTACGTACGTCGACCTAGTATGTACTTACCTGAAAATCCTAAAGAGTATTTTATCTGCTTCCAAAATCGGTATGTTATTTTGAAATACGTTCACAAACATAGAATTTATCTGGAATCGAATTTAATGCGAAAATATTTCTCGCAAAATCAGCATTTTGACAGTCCACATACAAATAGATTGCAAAATGTCAGAGGCTCTGTTGTTTAAGATACACCCAATTATAATTATGTTTTGTTTTGGTCAAGTCTTTTCCAATTATTTGTACTAAACCTAATTAGATAGTTTGATTAACAAAAGCCCTACGCTGTCATTTGTCAAAATGTTTCATTCCAAATCTCATTAGGTGACTCGTATTGTTTCGAATCAATGCAAAGACTGACAATCAGGTAAAGTTTTCTGTTGTCGCCCGTGTTGCCTGTTGTCCCTTTGACAAAAGTGAAGTTAATTTAATAAAGTTCAGCACAGTTGTCATTGCTGTTTTGCGTCGCCACCTGGTTCTGTGGCATGACTCTCTCTTTGTTTCTCTCCAGAACTTTAATGGTCAGCGGTACGTGAAATTATTCATACTACCTCACAGTTATCCCATGAGCAAATGAGGATTACACACAAGAATCCTACACAGTTACAGCCTTATTAAAAAACTTTGTGAATATTTCATTCAATTGTTAAACAACAACAGTGCATGTAAAAACTTACTAATTAGAAACTGAAAAAATTAATTCATGGAAAGATATATACAGTATAACTGGATAAACCGGCCACGTGTTGCTGTGGCTAACACAACACAGCGATATGAAGTGGAATAGACTGAAGCATGACTGACGTGAAATCGAAACACAACGCCATTACCTAGGTAAAAAAAAAGCAAAATTACTGACACCGCTATCTGTCAGAAACTTATGGAACTTACAAATAATTTCAAATCATTGACATATAACAAATATTTAATTCGCAATGATACATATTGAGGTCAACAGTCGAAATACTTTCCTATCTCTTAAATTAGACCAAATTTCACACGATAAGCCAAATTTCATTAAAGTCGGTCAAGTAGTTTCAGAGTTTATTTCGAACAAAAATCGTGACGCGGGAAATTTATATATAAAGATGTATTACATTGATTATCCAGCCAAAGAGGGTTGTTTGTCTGTTGTGTACAGTATTGTTAAAAATAATTTCGGAATTTTTACAAGATAATTTAATTTTTTTTTCATTGGCAACATTTTTTTTACCAAAAACGGTGTATTAACAGAAAAAAGGTAATATTGCATATTTAACAGAATACATTTAAAATGTGTACAAGCGTTATTACGTTTTGTTAGGTCGATATTAGAGAATGATGAATACTTGGAGCGGGTGGATGGGTTTGTGTATTTGGGAAGTATGTTTACGAGAGATGGGAAGGCTGATAGGGATATTGGAAGAAGGGTAAATGCAGGTAATTAAATTAATGGAGGACTGAATGTCGTTGGCGCCAACAAAAAGCTGTCCAAAGAAGTGAAGCTAGCAGTCCACATTGGAGTGCTGGTACCTACCCTGATGTATGGCAGTGAAGCATGGAACGGTAGAAAAAGGATGAAAGTATAATGCTGTAGAAATGAGATCTCTGAGGCGTATGCGTGGTAAACCATGTATGGTCGTGTGAGAAATGTGGATATCCGAAAATAATGCAAGGCTGATGTGAGCGTAATAAGCAAGATTAAGAAATGGACCCTTGGATGGTTTGGGTATGTAGAACGAATTAATAAAGAAATGAGTGTAAATAGAATACATGACGCGAATGAATGGTAGAAGAAGTCGAGGACGCCCAAGGGAGACATGGCACAATCAAGTGAATCAAATAGTTGAGTCGGGCCATGTCAAGAGTCAGAATAATAGAAGAATATGTATGAGACGATGTATGAATGTGAATGAGGCAAGGAGTGTATGCCATATAACTCGAAACCAGGTTTTATTGGGTTCGAGTCCATGGCTGAACCCGTGCGTCCGATCGACTGGACTAATAGCCGAGCTGGATCGCGATCGACCGGTTGGCCACCCCTGCTATATAGATACTATAGACCAACTAAATATATATTATATGTACGTTCTTCATTCTTGTTTACATGTTTCATATTGTTGATAAACCTTCCCCTTTAATTAATTTTAATAATTATTTATAATGATTTAGTCATATATAGACGTTGAACAAGTAAGATGGATGTAATATTTTTGGTATTCTTCTATGTATGTATTACATAATTAATTTTGTTATCACTTATAATCCGTGTTAATTATGAAACTCGATATAATTAAACTTGTTTCATTATTGATATTCCCGCTTCGGCGTGGTTTAGGGATGCTACATTTGATGATATTACATTTTAACCCCTCGGGTCCAGACAAAATGATATAATTTCATAAAATATTCCCGCTTGACTTTAGATTTCATATAAATTCGCTGTTTTTAACCCGTTTAACACGGTAGACCAAATTTGTCCCAGCTCAGATAGGTCTCATATATATATTTGTATCTCCTTCACTGTCAAGATGAGAAAGATGTTCTAAACGGTATTAGAAAGAGAAAATTCCACATATTCCCATTTCTTAAACTTAACCATAGAATTTTTTTTATATCCATCTCTATGAAATCAAAGTTTCCGATAGAAATTTGAGAAAAATGTATAAATTCATTACTTTTTTTATGAAACGATAAAACCATGAGCTGATGAAAAAGTTCACAATACATTTGCCTAATGAAAAGTGTGTGTGTTTTTAATTTTAGTCGTTATGAGTAATTATAGATAGAAAAAACGTGAAGCGACAATTTTTTTAAAAATATTTGTATTAAAATTTAAAATATTTAAAAAAATTTCTTTAATTTTTCCTGCACTATTCGTACGATTGCGATTAAAATTTCATTCGATTGATATTTTTTTTTTAAATTGTTGTGAACGTGCCCCTGAATACTTATATATATGTACTTATATATACTGGTGAGCTCTGGCATTATAAAATTTGCATTAAAAATTTAAATAGGTCAAGCGAGTTTTTGGAAAAATGGGTGTATTTTATGGAGTAAACGGCAGGGAAAAAAGCCTGGGGGAGGGGAATGCGGGAGGTTCAGTTGGTAAATTAGGGAGAGGGGAAGGCGAAGAAGGTGGAATCGGAATGCGTGAGGGGAGGGGGAGGGGTGGGAAAGAGAAAGGGGAGAGCGGGAGAGAGGAGGAGGTATGCGGGAAGGTGAAAAGGGAACGCGGGAGGGGAAGGGGACGTGGGAGGGGAAGAGGAAGAGGAGTCGGAAGGGGAACGGGGACGAATGGAAAATGACACGAAGGAAAAAACAATTTATTTTTTAATTGGCATTGCAACGCATGCCGGGTATCAGCCAGATATTAAAAATTTATGAAATTATATGATTATTTCTTTCTTAAAATTTTTGAGCATTTTTACTACCTTTCAAAAACAGTATTCAGTTTTCGGATACATTCAGAAATGTTCTATTTATTTTGATTTTATTGCAAAGCTGACTTTATTAAAACTTTATCTATTTATCTCTTCTATGAATTATACTTCATACAAGCATTTTCGTTGTTTGTTTTTGGGGTGTAAATTCGGATGTGTACTGGTACGACCGATTCTTCCTTGCATCTCTTGAGGAAAGCCAGTCTACCCAATACATGGTTCCTTCGCTTCCTCAGATTCTCCAATCGGCGTACCACTGTGTGAAATTCCTCCCCATAGAGGTTAGTCAGATACGTTTTTAGTTTTGTTTTTGGGGTGTAACAAACAACGAAAATGCTTTTGGCCGTGAAAATCTAAAAACGTATCTTCATACAAGCACTTCAAATTTTAAAAAGGGATTAAAATCAGGAAAATTCAAATCAAATTTGAGTTCACTAAACAAGATTTCACTGAATAAGAGAGTTCATGAATATTTCACGGGAACAAAAACAACTTAGTAGGTTTGATTTTCACTCTTTTCCATTTTACATATAAAATGATTAAAAAAATTGGCACTTTTTCTTTTTTTAAACATTAGCTCCACACAGAGGAATATAATTTCTGTGCGGAGGGTTTTTTAACCCGTTTAATCACAGGAGACCATATTTGTCCCAGCTCACATAGGTCTCACAGAAATCGTTGTTTCTCCCTTACTATCATAGTCAGAAATGTGATCTAAACGGTATTGGAAAGAGAATACAACAAACTATATATTCAAATCTAAAAGAAAACCACAAAAACATTAAAATTTACCCCTTGCTGAAACCAAAGTTTCCGATAGCAATTTGAAAAAAAAATTATGGAACTTTGTGAATTTTTTAAGAATTTTTTTTACATGAAACGAAAAAAAGTGAGGTGACAGTAAGGTTTATAATTCATTTATCTAATGAAATAACTATGTGTTTTATTTTTTTTTCATTATCAGTAATTTTAGTTAGAAAAAAAAGTAAAGTGAGCCATTTTAAACACTTTTTAAAGTTTTCGCAAAAAAAATTTATTTAAAAAAATACATAGTAATTTTTAATATAGAAATTTGAAAGCCTATTTCATCACCTTTCGAAAACAGTTTTTAGTTTTCGAATAACATATGTTCCATTTGTTTGGATTTTATTGCAAAGCGGGAATATTTTGAGCCTCTGACAAAATACGCCAATTTTTTTAAGGGTTAAAAGAAATAATGGAGAGAAGTTCTGGGCAGAAAAAGGTATGAGTGGTAAGTAGGAATCTGTCCTTGTTCAGGAGCAAATCTATCCTAGAGAAGTCAAAAGTCCTCCCTAGTGTACCCCAGATTCCTTCCCATCCTTTACACATTTTTCCATCCTAGGGCTACCTCTCTTAACTTTACTTAAAAAGATCCTCCTTACAGCATCCCCAAATATGACAAAGACTTTGAGGAAGAATAATTTTTATCGATGCCTTCTGAGTCGAGTTAAAATAACTGATGTAGTTGTGTAGTACATCATGTGGAATTATTTATTCAGTGAACTAGGGGCAGTCTGGACATTTGTATTTATATCGTTGGCTGCTTTTAAATGCACAACGAAACCGTACAGGTATATTTTTAATTTGGACAATTTTCTCCGGCGGCGCTCGCCCGTACCATTTTCAAACTGGGTCATTGATTAAATGTATTATTTACAAGATAAATAGGCTCCGCTTTCCTTGATTAAAAGTGGAATGAATGCACGTTACGAATGCATGGAGTGCTCCATTGTAAACCCCGTTCTCTCCCTCTCTCGGTTACATGCGACGTTTATGAGAAAGAGGGAGAGATTACAGTGGACTTATCAGCGGTATGTTTTTACATAGTTTGAGTTTCGTTAGGTGAAAGTGAAATAGTTCCAATGGTGTTTTTGAGAAAATTGAGATTTATTTTAAATTTTTTTGCTTATTTTGTCGCATTCGTCAGTCTTCAGGAAAAGACAGTTTTGGTGTATTGACAAGAAACTGAATGTTGGACGACCAGCCCCACCGTACCAAAATTGGAAAACAAAATTTTGGTACACAAAAAGTATTGTTTAATAATTAAGTTACCTTCGATTTTTGTCACAATATAAAAAACGCAGTTTACTTGTAGCTATAAACATAATTTTCTATAAACTTTTAAAGTATTGTATTACACATATACATAAGTTCTAAAATACGTGTTTTTCAAATATGTGACGCGCAAACTTAGATAATTATTAAAAATCAATTAACGACAACAAGTATGCCATGTTATATTAAATTAGTTTAGGCTAGTATATCTACAGTACCACAAGCTATAAACAATGTATTTTTTAAAATTTTATGCTTTCTTATAATTATGTTTTCTATGGAACCAAAATTGATACGGTAGGGCTATGTGGGTTAAGAATAAACTTACTCGATTATGTTTTCTTTCAAAAACGCGAAGTCAGAGTGAGAAAGCCTGGTTAAAAAGCTTTTACGGGGAGTTTGGATTTCTTTCTCTACTTCATTATTTAATAATATTGTACAAGTTCATTAACTAATACGAGTAGACAAACCCAATTGAATAACATCTTATTTCACTCACAAGAAGAAATGAAAAGAAATATCTACTATGCTAAATATGTTAAAATTTTGGCACTACTGTTATGAGGAAGCCACAAGCCAAAAATGTTTGTATTCTTACTGTACATTATGTTGCCATGAATATAGGTAATAGGCAAACGGACTCTAGAGGTCAAGATTTTAGGCGCAAAAAGGTATTTTTTTTAAATATATTATTTGAATATTTTTATATAAGAAGGAAATATGATAATAAAATGAAACTGAGATAATTTTAGCCATAATATTGTCTTACTAATCTTACTTTAATATTATAAACGCGAAAGTTTGTATGGATGTATGTGTGTTTGTTACTCTTTAACGCAAAATTTACTGAATGGAGTTTAAATAAACTTTACAAGCTATAGCTCTTACTTCAGAATAACATATAGGCTATAATTTATAAAGCTAGCTGTTTATTTTCAATAAATTGGAAAGAATAATTATTGTTTAATAGAAAATGTCAAAATTTGAGAATGACATTTTGCAAAACAATGTTTGTTAAATCAAAATTCTATTTTAGAAAATATTTAAATTAGTGAATTTATTTGAAGTACTCGCTTAATACTTTTAATCGAAATAAGGCGATCCGCTCACTGAGGCAACTGAAAACTGCCAACTGGCAACTGTCTTTGTATGATAATGTGATGGCCCACACACTTCACAATCACACAAAAATCCGTTGTCAATGGTAACGCAAGCGGTGACTCACGACTCGCACTGCTGATTGCCGGGGCCTGCCGTTGCTAGTTACCAGCTGTCAGCTGATTGTTCTTCGTCTATGGTTAAACAAGCTTTTTGACCAATCAAGACATAGAAACCAGCTGGTTTTAGTTTGTTTTCAGTTGCCTCGTCAGCGGAGAGCCTAAGAATTATAAATATTTTTAATAAATAGGTTAAGAATTTTGGTATAAACGTAGATTGGACCTAAGAAAAGAAAATAAATTACTCGAAGCAAAAGCTGGTATTTTCATAAAGTTGTTTCTTATTTGGGTTTACACAAATCTAATGAAAAAACACATTTTTTAATAGTTAACATATGTGTTGTTTTCTCACAATTACTGCAACTGCATTTATCTTGTTATACTTAATTATTACTGAAATCAATTTGTAAAAAGTTCATGTAAAAGCCCACTAAGGCGTAAATAATTGATCTTCTTTTAAAATTAATGTTTGTTTGTTCGTATTTTATGGGCTGCCATACCGTTAATCCGATTGCAAAAAATGGGGATTTGATGTGCGCATGCCCGCGATGGTTGTAAGATAATGAGCTCTGGCGTTATAAAATTATTTCTTATAGTATTCATCTCATTGCGATAAAAATTTGGGGAGTTGTTGTGATTTTCTATATAGCGATATTTCTATATTGATGAGCTCTGGCGAATTAAAATAATCACACAATATGGGTATGTTTAGCGGCAGGGAAAAAGACAGAAGGGTGAGGGGAATGCGGGAGCGAGGTGGAGGGGAATTAAGGAGGGATGATCCGTGGTAGGGGGAAATAGTAGAAGAGGGAGAGAGAGGGGGAACGCGGGGAAGGTGTACGGTGAACGGAGACGAATGAGAAAGGACACGCAGGGAGAAACAATGTATTTATTCAAGTTGCATTGCAACGCATGCTGGGTATTAGCTAGTTAATAGTAAATAAATACATTTACTATTAAGAGTTAGAAAAATATTAAAAAAAAAAAAAAATTGGTTTAGGACTCTTGTCTACAGGAAGTGCGATATATTTTCCTCTGGCTATGGCTCTAATCCGATCGTAAGTTGGTATCCATTAAGGCACCCTTCAAAGATTGATTGCCTGCAGCCAACTTAGCAAAATGCAATCGTTTAGGGACGAGAGTTTCGAAGCCAAGAGGTTGCGAACAACCTTTACTATTAATTTCACCAAGACTAAATCAGTAGCAAATAACATTTAGGTTTCAAACAAAATCGAATTTTAATTTAATGGAAAATTAATGCCATTTCATTAATAAAATTCAGATATTACATCACACAGAAGAGTGTTAACAAATAAATGTATAATGTCATTCAAAATTATTATTTTCTTAAAAATTATTATTAAATCTCTAACTGACAGCCCTGATTTAATAGAGAAAACTCCAGTACTCTCCAAATCAAGATATAATTTTGAAGGTAACAATAACGCCGTTCTTCCACGTAGCTATTCACAAGCGACGCTACCGCTATCTGTCAAACAAATTTGCTAGTGTAGCACTTAGCGGCGTTTTCAAACACTAATAGCGGCGATCGCGTCGCTTGAAGGTAGCTCCATGGAAGAACGGCGTAACTCATTATAAAGTACCCTACGAATTGCAAAAAAAAAGCTAATGTATATTTATATACTCTAAGTTATTTTTCTCCCGAAGTTAAACCCCCAAATATTTTTTATAGAGAATACCTCACAAGAGTCTCAACTGCTCTCGTCTGGAGCCAGTGAGACTATGGCATCCCCAAATGGGGTATGTTGTGAGGCTGAAGGTAAGTGGAGAAAGGAAAGAGATGGGAAAGAGAAGGTGGGGAAGTACCTGACTATTCAGATCTAGTCACTAAACACATCTAAAGCCATTATTAAGCAACGCTTCAATTCTGAATTGTGGTCTTACACCAGGGCGATACTGAGAGTATCTTCCACTCTGGAACGTGCCGCAAAAGCAGTATATATTATTTTTATTAATTAATTGTAAAATAACACAAATTAATAAAATAAGATTTATTTGCGCACGCTGGGTTCGAACCCGCAACCTACCAATTGGGAGTCAAGCGTCTTACCACTCAACCACGGACGGCCGGATATCCGAATAAAAATGAATGTTTCTTCGGTTCTCCCTTATGCGGTACCCAAAGCATTCATTTGATTGAAACTTTGGTGATTTCACGTTACATGCCCGTGAAGGTTTCCACATATAGTGAAGGTGAGCTCTAGACTAAGAATTATCAACACTATCATACATAAAGATATGCGTTACAAAAATGAAGATAATGTTGGTAGATCTTAGTCGAGTTTAAATTAGTCTACAGTTAAATATGACCGAATTGGATAGGTACTCATTAGCTCAGTTGGTAGAGCATTGCCTCGGCCTGGATTCGATTCCAAGATGTGACAGTATCTTTTTCTGATTTTTCTTTTTCAGATTTTTGATTGAGTTTCACTAATATTGTCTTCTTCATTCATTAAATAGTATTATTTTAATGATCATCTTTGATTGAATTACATTTCTAAATTACAAGCTCTCTGAACTTTAAGACAATTTTTAACAAACAACTTATTTTTACATGTTCGTAATAAGCATTAACTTTGTGGCTCGCCATAATTTACAATAAAATATATAAATTAGTTTTAGACCACTTTAATTTTAATTACACTCTACCGGTTTCGGAAGAACCCTTCCTTCGTCAGGAGAATATTGTATATTCTCCTGACGAAGGAAGGGTTCTTCCGAAACCGGTAGAGTGTAATTAAAATTAAAGTGGTCTAAAACTAATTTATATATTTTATTGTAACTTATTTTTAAATAATTATTAAGTCATTCTTTGATGCGTACACACGCGCCGGATTAAAGCTGAACATGATTTTTTGGCTTCATACAAAACCGCGGCCTAAACTCGTTTATTCGCCGATACCGGTTTTCGTTCGGTCACTAGTACCTAATATTGGTCATCCCAATTGAAACCAAAATAACTTCATTACTCTGATATCACAAGCCAATTTTGCATAACACACTGAGCAAGCAATGTAAATATATTATTTTGTTATATGTCAACTAAAGGTGGGACATTTATTCAACGTCTTCAATATGCATACATGTATGTTATTCAATTCTTGGAAAATTTGCATTCCGATGTGCCCCGTGAGATTTTCGCCCTGATATCACAATCTTGTTTGTGAATCAAATTCAGATCACCATCTTCGTAAATATTGGGAATCTACGATATCTTTTCCAAGGAAAACCGTTACGTCGCATGAGTCTTGTTGACACAAACTTATAAAAAATGTAAAAAAATATATATAAAATAATATATGCATATAATATATTCATTTCATAAAATTATTTTTTATGATATTTTAAAATAATTACTCACCACTCTCTATAATACCTTTGTCTAAACTTGTTTGTTCTTTTGTTATTTTATTCATTTTCTTATTATTTTCTGACGAAGAAACCTTTGGTTTCGTAACATGTCAATGATTGTTATTATGTAAGTGGTTATTATTACAAAGTTATTTGTTTTCATTGATTGAAGAAAAAATATTAAAAAAAACATTTATCTTTACATCGGTTGATACATATCTCTGAATATTAACGTAAACACTTTTTAAAAACGCTTTCCTTACTAGGGTACCACCAGAGTTAGCGATGAAACGCGTTTGTTGTCGTAATATTTAAATAGATCTCATGGCCCAAGGGTTGTGATGCCAAGTGGCGTTAGTGCGCTTAGGAAATGTTTACTCGAGTTATTGTCGAGTAGCCCTTACGAGTCGTGAAGATCTTGAGGGGCTCTAAAAATGAGGTTGAGCAAAAAAAACATAAGTTATGCTCAGTGATGAACGAAAGACATTATCACCGACAATTATTTTATCAGTTTTAACTTACCACCAACATTGCAGTACCCTTTTTCAGTTAAATGTACATTTCAAAGCAAAAAAGCTCATGATTGAGGTCCGTGAAGATTAAGGATTCGAATTGATTCATAGCGAAGCAAGTAACAGTTACTTGCATATTTGCAAATGGTGGCTTTACAAATCTAATTATTAGTAAATGAGCAAGAACAGACTTACATTGACGGAGTAATTAGTTTATCTAGAGCCGGATCTCCAGATTCAACATTACCTTCAACTTCGCCTTCAACATTTCGAGAACATTTATTGTTTTTTTCCTAGTTGTCTTTCCATTGTCGTCTCCTGCGTTTATTTGAACATTGGAGCGCAGTAGGCGTTGCTACACACATGACGCGTCTAAGTTTGACGTTTGCATAAATAATTACATCGATGTCAAAAAAATGGAAGAGATGTATCAGTGAGAAAACACAAGTGGGTTTTATTTTGGCAATTAATTACAGGAATAACCTAGAACTGAAACTACTTTCATTAGACTCTAGATATGGATTGACAATAATTGTTTCATTAATAATTTCTGTTTATGTAACATGATTTTAGATTATTATTGATACTGATGGTCGATTTATAAAGGTGTATTTGGTAAGAGATTATGCGATACTTCTTTTAGCGCGTGGTATACAGGATGTAACAGGACGAACCCAAGGAATTTTAACCAGCGATTCCTGAGATTATTTGGAGAAAAAAATGCACATAAAATTTTCGTTCCGAGACATTTAAGATATTTTTTTTTTCTAAAACAAAAAAAAATAGGAGTTGGGAGCGAGTTAAGAGGCTGTGCGGTTACTCGGCTGAGTGACTTTTTGGTTTTATTTTGAGGAAAAAAAATTGAAAAAAAATTCGAATAAGTCACTAGAGACCAAGATTTCCTTTATGTTTTTTACACCAAATAAGCAAATAAAATCCCTCGGGTACGTCCTGTTACAACCTGTATATGCACTTTGGTATACTGGTATATATGACTCCCCATTTGTAAAAGTATTGAAAAGTATTGCTATTATTATTATTATTACCAGCCTAAGTAATAAAAGTTGTAAAACTTTTAATAAACTACAGTGTACGTGAAAACGTAACTGATATAGAAAATGATATGAAATAAACCATCGAAGAAGAAGATAAAACTAATAATTAATAATCTAAACGAAAATATGAAAAAAACAAGACAGAGAAAAATATAATATAACGGTTGCATTTTTTTTGTATGAATACTGCACAAGAATCCCAACTGCTCCCGTATGGAGCCAGTGAGACTATGGCATTTCCAGTTGGTGCTGTAAGGCTGAAGGTAGTGGGGGGGGGAAGGAGATGGGGAAGAGGAGGGTGGGGAAGTACATTGTAACTTAGATCTGGTCACCAAATATGGATAAAGCCATTTCAATCAAAGTTTCAATTCTGAATGGTGGTCTTACACCAGGGCGATACGGAGAGTGTCTTCTACTGAATTTATATACCTCAACATATAATAACGCAAAAATTTATCCTTGGTAAACAAATGTACAAAGAAGAATAGATGGAATAACGTAGAACGACTCCGGAATGAGACACTTAAAATAATTTCGACTCGACGCAAGATAAAATGTGCGCATTATCATAATGCGGAAAGTTTTGTCTTGCATTCAGTAAACTTATTTTCTTTTCACGTATTGCATCGAACAAATAATAAAGAAAAAGCCAGTTTTAGCCGCAATGCTGTCGGGTGTCGGGTGTCTGGGACAATAATGTGGCCAAGCTAAACTATTGAATATTTTATATTATGGGGGAAACATGGAATTATATACTTGCTTCCTGCAGTTTTTGAGTAGGTACAATACAAGTATATTTGTTATTGTGAAAATGCACATTACTTCACATCAGAAATGTGCAGAATTAATTCTGTAAAACGTCATTCCTTTGTATTGAAATCATGTTCTTTGTGATTTTTTATTAGAATCCCCGAAACAAGTGCATCTTCAGTCTTTAATCCATGTCTACATCTCCATATACATAGGATCCTCCACTCCTCACGGTCATGCGCTGCGTGAAGAGCCGAGGACCCCCTAGTACCAGACGCCAGTGATACTTTTTGTCACTTCAGCGCATTGGTGACCCTCCTTTGCTTTTTCTGCCAAACACTTTGCCAGTGACTGTGTTATTCTCCAAGTTGAAGTCCTCAGTTTGGCGAGCAACGTATCTGAGAATACGTTGTAGGCAGATAGTTGAAAGCCTATTATGGATGTCTAGCACTTCCAGAATGGAAACCTTCAAGGGTCCATACATATTAGTAATGAGCTTCTGATATTTGGCCCAATCATCAGCAAAACATTGTAACGTACATTTTAATTTAATAATTATTATTTTAAAAAATTAGGTGTTTGAGTGGGAGGGTAACAAAGGGAATTCCGGCAATAACAGAGCGGTTTATTGGAAATATATCTAGAATGATAAACGAATGGACTAAACGATAAATTAATTTGGCTATTCTACTAGCGTTAATCCCCAAACGTTATTATTTCGGGATTTTTTAATTTCAAGTGCTTCCAAGTTATCTAATTTTTTGCTTTTAATATTACTGTAAAGAATTTTAACCCCTGTGTCCCCATTAAAAGTTTTTTTTTGGATATATCTGTCAATATTTTGCATCATAGGTTAGTTTTAATATTCTCCTGACGAAGGAAAGGTTCTTCCGAAACCGGTAGACTTTAATTAAAATTTAAAGTGGACTAAATAAATTTATATATTTTTAGTGTAAATTATAGCGAGCCACAAAGGTAATTAATTGCTTATTACGAACTAACTAATTAACTAACTAGCCTTAACTAACTAACTAACTAACCTACTAAGCTTATTACGAATATGTAAAAAATTTTTGACTGTTGTAGCAGGAATTACTATTCTAGAGAAAGTTAAAAAGACCCATTGACAAACGTAGTTTATTGGGACTTTTATCTCTTTTTGTATTATTTTTTAGTTTGATATTATATTATTTTGTCTGTATCTTTAAAAAAAAGCGAGAACCCTTTAAAAAAAAAAAAAAACACAGATGGAAGTAATTTCCGTTTGAAAACGTTATTTCCGTCCGAAAAAGATCTGAATTACTCGTATCGCGCCTAAAGAAGTTTAACTTAAAAAAAGAAAACGAGTATCTGAATATGAGAATGCACGGCGAGAACCACGATCTTCTCCAGGAGAAGGAGTGGGTTCCTTGCAGTAACAGCTTATAAGAAAAACTCTCTTTTTAACTTTTGAAGGTTATTCGGTAAGACGTGAGATCTGGGTTCAAGTCCCAGTTGCGACCATTATGTTTTATTATTTTTCTGTTCATGTTCATATTTTTATTTAGATTATTATTTTTGTCTTCTTCTTCGATGCTTATAAAGTAATTTATAATAACAATTAGTTAGAGAGTTTATACTTCCTTGAATGCTATAAAAGATATTTGCATTGGCATTGTGATCTGCTATGTATGCCTCATGCCAAAACAGACGAGTTGGCACAGCTTAGCATGACGAGCTATGGCGAAGCTTAATTTGAAATTACTGGTTTAGATTAATCTTTACTAAGAATCAGTTTACAATATAAAGTTTTTCCTCCTTTCTACAAGATGTGTCTCTGCAAGATTTATGTGCGATCCTTCCTCTCCTCAAAAAGACCCACCACATAGCATTCCCAAATATTTGTGGAGTTAATATAAAAAGACTTCCATACATAGATATATAATTAAAATCTATATGTCATATTATGCTTTGTATGGATTCGGTAAAATATAAATTAGAATCATAAAATTGAATCACATTGGACCAACGTAACGATATCAATATTTGCTGTTTCCGTGCTAATTCTTGAACAGAAATTTCTAAATACGACAAATGTGGAGAATGGTTGCTGACTGCACAGTCAACCGCACAACATCTTAATTGATAAAATTTACCTGTTTGTGTTTGTGGTTATATATTTATTTTTAATATTATTTGCTTTAAATAGAATTTTGATATAAATGATTTAATTTTAATTATTTATAATTATACTAGCTGATTACCCGGTATGCGTTGAACGCAACTCAAATAAAGAAATTGTTTCTCCCTGCGTGTACTTTCTCGTTCGTCCCCGTTACCCTTTCGCCTCCTCTTCCCCTTCAGCGTCTCCTTCCCCTCCCGCGTTCCCCTTCACCTTCCCGCGTTGCCCCCTCTCCTCACCCGCTGTCCCCCTTCACGCGATCTCCCTTCACGCATTCCCCTTTCATCTTCTCCCCCAATTATTCCTAACTAAATCTTTGCTTCCCCCGTAATTCCACACCCCCTCACACCCTTTCTCCATAAAATAGACCTATTTATCAAACAACTCGCTTGCGATCAACTGATTTTTTTAAAAATTTCATAACTCCAGACTCACTAATATAGAAATATCGCTATATAGAAACCTTCGCGGGCATGTTCACAATAACTCATCGAATTTTCATCTCAATCGGATGAATAATATAGGAAATAATTTCATAACGCCAGAGCTCACTATCTTATAACCATCGCGGGCGTGCGCACATCAAATCCCCAAAGTTTCATCGCAATCCGATGAACGGTAATAACATTCGAACAAACAAACAAACAAACATTAATTTTTACATTGAAGATATTAAATTATATGAATTTATTAGAGGCACTGCTGCATTCCAGCTACATTCCAGGATAACAGCTGAGCAGTGACCAATTTGTCAATAGAATCATGCATACATTTGCAGAAATCTATTGACAAATAAACGTTTTTATTATTATCATTATTATACAAAAATGACTCTAAAAATTATGGTTATTCGTTGTAATTTTTTGATTTATTACAAAATGACAGATTATGAATATCAAAATTCGTAAGAATGAATATTCCCGTTACGAGTTCACCGCTGGAAGACTACTACGTCAGGAGACGATCGCAGCAAAACGCCTACTGTCGCATTTGTTGCCCGTATTTCGCATAAATCAACTTCGCTGTACAGTCCAATTCTCGCGAGCGATTCGAGCACAAGCAGAGTTACATTTTCTTAGAATAACTTATTGCCACCCCAAACCCCCCCCCCCGCCTCCCGCTCCCCCTCCCACTCCTGCATCCATTCGATTAAATTATATAATGTATCACGTTAGAATCTTCTTCATGGGCCCCGCCGCGCCGATATTATTTATGAAGTTGTATTTCCAGAGTTTACCTGAAGGTATTGCTGTCAAAATAGAAATGGCACGGATGATGAAAATGCACATCACCAACGTAAAGTGGCTTTGGGGATTATTTTTGTTTGAAAAAAAAACAATTTTTAGCCAAATCAAAAGTTAGTTTTTATGTTTTAAGTCTGACAAGTAAAGTGATTGTGATTACCTGTGCCCCACAAAAACCGTATTAGAGTTCGATCACTCCATCTCTGCAAGATGAAGATAGTATCTCTTTTTGACCGCTTGTTCATCATTGATTTATATGTTTTTATTCTCCTGTAAAATTAACTTTTGAATTACTACACTTTTCTACGTGATGAGCAATGTAGGTATGTATCTTCTTTATAATAATAATGTTCGGATAATTTATATAGCGCCGTTGTTGTGAGAAAATCCGTTGTCTCTGCCTACCCCTGCGGGGAAACGGCATGATGGCTAGTTACACTTAAGGTGTAACAGCACATATACGAAGGATTTTAACCAGCGATTCCTGAGCATATATGGAGCAAAAAAAGCAGATGTCATTTTGCTTTCCGAC
This sequence comes from Limnephilus auricula, assembly GCA_951813805.1. Classification (NCBI taxonomy): domain Eukaryota; kingdom Metazoa; phylum Arthropoda; class Insecta; order Trichoptera; family Limnephilidae; genus Limnephilus; species Limnephilus auricula. Next base: position 1,744,288 of record OX638391.1, read on the forward strand.
GATTTATTTTGTAGAAAAAAATTTATCAAATTATTTTTATATGTGATATTGATATTTGACATTTCTATTAAAAAAATTATCACAGGTTGCCACTGATCAGACCCCTAGAGATCGCGACGGGATCACGTGAAATGCGCGCTGTTTCATGGTGTTCCCGTGAATTGGTGATGTGACGAGATCTAGCTATACCCGACCACTCAGTTGAAACGTGCGATGGAAAAATATTTTTATTGTTTTTTTATTTAAAAAAATATATATCATCGGCATAATGACATGTATCTACATTTTTTACTCTAAACATAATTTTTTACTCTAAAACATTACTCACGAAACACATTTATCTTATGAAGCTTAACAAGGTTCCATCTCGCAGTAATGTCTCTAGCTAGGCACTATAGAGAGCTTCTTACGTGTTCAATGTTCATTACCGCTTTTAAACTTCTTTGCCTTGTCAGATTGAACCTTGTTATTCCAAGGAAGCTATCCTAACCTAATAATAATTATATATTTTTTATAAAAAGTATTTATGTTTTAGGATGGGCTATTTCAAAATATTTTAACAATTCTTCAAATATTTGAAGTGACGTGAATATTTCAGTTTTATGAAGCAACTGGCCAATATTGTTACATTAACAGAACTTGATAGAACTTACACAGAAGTATTTTTTTTATTATGTTAGGAACAACCTTGGTAAATATTTGTGAAAATAGAAGGAAATATGATAAACTGTTATATTAATTTGAAAAATCTAAAATAAAAAAACTTTAATATTATAAAAGTTATAAATTTTTGGAGATAGATATTATATTTAAAAAATTTTATGGTTAAAAACAAGTATCTTTGATAATAGATAAGCTAGTATCCACCTTTGGTGGAATATATACAAAATGAATAATACATACAAAATTAAACAAATACTTGGTTTTAAACCACTTTTTTCATTTATATTAGTCGACCGGTTTCGGTTGATCTCAACCTTCTTGAGGTCAATAATATAGAAACTTAAAATAAAAATATTTGTTTCATTTTGTATAATGTCAAGCCACAAAGTGTTTGCTTTCTTCGAAACTGACTACTTTGGTTCGGAACTTAGCTAAAAGAAATCTATAATCCTTTTTACGAACTAATCACCATATGGCCAAACAGATTTCACAAGTTCCAGTGTATCTTCTACTCTGGAACGTACAGCAAATATATTATTTTTTAATTGTGAACCGCGTCCTTCAGATTGGGAGTCGAGAGCCTTATCTATCGACGGACGGCCGTCATACAATATATTCCACCTGGATGTTCAGATCTGGTCACGAAACATGGGTAAAGCCATTTCAAGCAACGCTTCAATTCTGAATGGTGGTTTTACACCAGGGTGATACTGAGAGTATCTTCCACTATACGTACCGCAAATACACTATATATTATTTTTAATTAATTAATTGTGAAATAACACAAAACTCAAATAAAATTTATTTGTGCACGCCGGGTTCGAAACCGTGACCTTCGGTTTGGGAGTTGAGAGCCTTTACTCTCGACCACGAACGGCCGTCATGCAGATGTATTCCACCATAGCCAAGTTATATGATTTTAAAGGTGGATCAACTTTGTCTAATAACTTCTTACTGGATCAACATACTACGGAATCTATAAAAATGTCTATTATATTGGTTGAGGTTGAGATGAAAAATGTAACATATTAGGATTCACAAGCCTTCACAATATCGCAAGGATTTTCCCCTCCAAGCGCTGGAATTAAGGTGCATTCATAGAAAGCCCTCATAGTCTGGCTGAAGGCAATTACTTTAATTTTATAAAGCCCCAGTTGCTTGAGTTACTTAGCCAACCGATATTAGAAATAGAATACCTATAAACTAAAATGCACGTCTGCGAATATTTCAAATAAAATACATATAAGCCCCTATTTGGGTTCAATAATAGGGTTCAAATTGTCCAATGAAATATGACGCCTTAAGCTTGTCTCACACCTGTACAATCCTCTCACACGCGCGGTATGGTAAAATATACCAATCCCATTTATCCAACCCTCATAAAGACATGTAACATTGAGTTAGAAGTCACAATCTACCTATTTTGTCATGATTTTTAAATATTTTTTTTTACATTTGCCCACACAGGAGGCCCTGAGAAAAACAATTTCCCTCTGGGCCTATGTCATCTTAGGGAATGCTGTGCGGAGGTTCTTTTTAGGGAAAGGAAGGAGAGGAAGTTTTGGGAAGGAAAAAGGTATGAGAAGTGAAATCTAAGTGTCAGCGTGTCCAGGAGTGACGTGTGAATCCATTCCTCCCACTGCAGTGCAAGACGATGGGTTGAGAAAATCTAAAATAGCTCCCGCAACCAGTTTCTCCTGAATCGACCAACCAGGTGGGCAAAATCATCCGCCGCCTAGACTGAGACAAACCTCACCCCATGAACCCGGGCACCCCTGCTAAGTCATCAAACGTAGAGAACCATTTGGGGTGACCTGTGGCAGGAGTGTTGGTTATCAAATAAATGGTTCCCGGACGGCGGTACCCATTCTCGCCTCTAATAATCTCGCTTCGGCAAATTGAGCATCTTATCATTAACCAAATGCACATAATACCAATAATTGTTAACACAAAATCACTAACATAACTTGAACATAAAATACACCAAAGAATTATACCTAAAAATCACAAAAACATTTTGACACGTGACAAAAAATATAACCACTCGTTGTTACATAATGTTAGAGAAAAGTCAGTAAGCTTTTATCATGTTTTTCCTATTAAAATGTATAAAAGTTAAATGTTCACATAAAATCAGTTGTTCTCAAGAACAATTCATAGAAGCGTCCCGTTCTCATTTTCGTCCGTTGTCAAAGACAAATGCCAACGGTTTACAAATGTTGGGCGCACGTTTGGCGTGTTTCCCGACCATGTACCGGTGCCGGGGGGACCAATGACGCTAGTTCCTCGAAGAATCTTCCATTGAAATACCGATAGAATAAGGGTAGCCATCCCACCCGACGCCTGTGTTCTAAAGATTGCAATCCGTGTTTTAAGACGGATCTATCCGTCTATCAAATCTATCATATGGACCGCCCGTTTGCACAGAGTTGAGGGTTTTTAAGGTACTTTGGGGCCCCAGACCAGAGGTGGCTGCCAAATGCAACCGTGGGGCGTACTTGCGATTTGTACGGGGTTAGCAGTTGTGTACTATTAAAATATCTGCGGGCCCTATACAGTACTCCCAGTTTTTGAGAGGCAAACTTAATCAGACATGATTGGGTATTTGAAACATTGAATTCGAGTTATTATTTTAGCTTGGATATTTATGATTAAAGATAGCTGAAATTTTTAAACTGATTATCTGAAAATCAACGTTTTGCTCTGACTTTGACTTCCGGCGGTAAGTAATTTAATCAACCTCTTCTTCTTATTTTTCTATTTCTTCTTCAAGAGCCGCTGCGGCGGACTTGAAGCGCTGAGAGTCCAGTTTTCAAGTGATAATCAAGCGGTCAGATAATCAGTGATGGAATTTAAACACGGTTTTCGTGGGGCATAGATAAACAATCACGTAACTTTTCAGAGATAAAACATAAAATAGAAAAAAATGACTCAAGACACTTTTCAATGGGATATGCGATATTATATAATTTAAGATATACAATACAATCAGTGGCGGTTCGTGGTCTTTTTAACGGGGGGTTCATAAATGCAAGAGAAGAATGATATATTGTCTAATCAAAAATTACTCTTGTCACACAAATTAAATAAAGTTAGTGGGGGGGTACCTAAATAGGTACTATTGTTTTTAAATAACTTGATACTCCTCGACACAATTATTAAACAACCCAAATGGTTTTAGAGGATTTAAATTGTTTAATGGTTTTTACAACACTCAATGTACGTTGCTAATTATTATTGTTATTTTTTTCAATAAGAATAATTGCGTAGAATGTAGAATATAATATAATTGATATTTTAAAACATAAAAAAACAAGAAACACAAATAAAGGTGGCTACGAAATAAAATTAGCTTTTTTCACTTACACTAAAAATCCATTATACACTAAGAGTATGGATATTAGAGAGACGGCATGTGAAGTGTGCCCGCGCGCTCCAAGTGTGCCTTTTCGAGAATTCTACCCACATGGCTGACATTGGCTGTCACCATGTAAAATGGCTGCTGTTGGAACGTATTAAACGTCCAAAAACCAGCAGCCAATGTAAGCCGTTTGGATAAAATTCTCGAAAAGGCACACTTGGAGCGCGCGGGCACACTGCACATGCCGTCTCTCTAATATCCATACTCTTAGATTATACACGTATACAAAAAATAATAATATTTAATTTCCAAACTTTTTTCATAAGCATTAGCGTTATTTTTTGTATATAACACTGTATTCCGTCATTGTGTGAAAAAATTAGGACAGAATATTCGCGACAACCGATAAACGCAACCACTTTCAATTTGAAAGCCGAAACAATACTAGGAAAGCTCAACACAAAATTGCATAACTAGCGACGTTGTTTGCCGAAACTTTAGTAAATGTACTCGTAACTAAGGGATATAACGACTTATCTATAAAAAATACGAAAAAAGAAGTCAAAATCGGTCCACTTCAATAGTAGATTTACAAATACCATTAGTAAACGGTTGGAGAAATGCGGAAACAAGAAAATAAAAAATGTACAAAAATGACTACAAAGTTAAATACCATAATATATATAACATTTAACTTGCATCCGTCGGTGCAAAAGTCGACCGTCAGCCGGTCATCCTGCGACAATCTCGGGCTTCGTTTCGGCGAGACTCGTCAAAGTTCGGAGGTCATCTTGACTCGTGAGCAGCGCACCAAGCTGCGTAGTTTTTTCCATTCTACCGTCACAGCGATTCGTATCGGCTATGATTTTTCGTATGGACAAATGTGTGCGGATCGCAACGCGCACAAAATGGGAATAGATAGGTACCGTATTTTTCGGTGGCCCGAGTTTTAAAGACGGAATTTTAATGTCGAGCTATCTGTGATGCGCTTGTATTACTATACAACAAGATTGTTTTATTTTATTATATTTTTAATGGGGGTTCACCGCACAACCGCACTTTAGAGAAAACCGCCACTGAATACAATGCACTATATAACATCCACAAATCAAAATTTACATAGAAAATCAATGTCATCAAATTGCGACACGTTAATGAGAAATGTTAATTATCGGTGTGGTATTAAGCTTATACAAGTAAGGCCCGGTACATCAGTAAGTCCATATCCTTGCTATGAACAGCATTCCTCGCTCCAATTTAAGCTTGCTAAATCTACCGCTCAAGCTTCGGTAAGCCGCTTTTTAGACGCCTAGGCGCTAGAAGTCATATGCCAAATCTGAATTTTACGTATATAATATTTGAATACTTCGCGCCCAAATTTTCGTAAATTGTCTAGTTTTACAAGTAACAATATTATTCATCGAGCGATGAGAAATGATGATGTTATTAACTGATAATCAATCAAAAATAGTCTGATAAGGGCGACTCTAGCTAAAAAAAGAGACTATAATAAAATAATACAGCACAATGCTGAATGAAGTGGAGAACTTTATCAAGAATTAACTCGTAAATTAAGCTATTATTATTATTAAATATAGCAATTTCCCGGTATATAGAGCTGTCCCGATTAAGACGACAGTAAAGAGTATAGATAGTAGATTTATTTTACAAGGAAAAAAATGAGTGGGTCTAACCTTTATGCGAGGTTGAAGTAAAACTTTTTTGAATGTTGTAACAGCTATTACTATTCTAGCGAAGGAGAGAACCTTTTAAAAATAAAACAAAAACGGATGGCAGTAATTGCATTGGTATCTGAAAATCATGTCCGTTTGAAAACGTTATTACCTGAATTACTCGTCGTATCGCGCCTAAAGAAGTTTTACTTTAAAAAAAGTACATACCTTTATTAAATTCATAGACAATACACGTAATATTGGTGACATCTTCTGTATACGATATATATTATGTTCCAAGTTGTGCTAAGCTTGACATTCCTAACAAGCCGAGCTTAAAATCAACTGATTTATTGGGCCTAAGTCCCATTTTAGTGCAGAATAGGACGAACGGCGCAACACGAGGATAACCCACACCTGCTCTGAACTCTCAGGGTATTCCTGGATGCAAATCCTCAAACATACCACTATGCGTATCAATCATAGTCTTGACATAATCAATTTGGTTTTACTATAGTTTACTATAGTCATGTACACTGGATCCATCTGAAAATCCACAGAATTGTGTTATCAGTGTAGATCACAGATTCTCAAACTTATTTCGACCACCACCCACTTTCCAATAAAAAAAAACTAGTGCCCCTCATATTACACTATCATCTGTTGCCTATCTTAAAAACAGTTTTTAAAAATATAATTTTTGTAGTAAAACTTCTTTAGGCGCGATATGACGAGTAATTCAAGTAAATTTTCGGACGGAAATAATATTTTCAAATGGAAATGACGTTCTTATATTCATAGGTACAATTACTGCCATTTGTGTTTTTTCTTATTTTTAAAGGGTTCTAGTCTTCGCTAGAATAATGGATACCTGTCGCAACAGTCTAGAATTTTCCTTCAACCTCTCGTAAAGGTTAGAAGCATTCATTTAAACATGCATTAATATATTAGTGCACGAGCAAGCGATTCTATTTTTTCGCCTATTCGGGCCTCCAAACATTCAAGTCTAAAATCACATCTCAAGAATTTCGGATAGGGGGGATTGTCGCGATCGACGAATATGAAAATATTTATTTTTTGCTTTTTTGCACACATATCTTTTTAACACAAATCTCTTTTAATGCATATCTATATCTTTTTATGCATGCCTCTTCTGATTCATATCTTTTTTAAATAAATATACTTATTATATTATTTACCCGCCCCGGAATAGACTTTGTCTAGTGAGGCAGGTAAAAAAAAAGAAAACTGTAAATCAATCAATTTATATAAAATAAACGCCCGGGTTGCCGGCACAGAAACTGAAAAAATACAAGCGACCAAACTCAACAGCCGGTGGTTGATGTGAATCATTCATCTGTAGACATAAATGTCTAATAATTTCGGAATATAATAAAAAATATTCTAGCGAAGGCGAGAACTCTAAAAAATAAAAACAAACACATATAACAGTAATTGTACCGTTTTAGTAATACCTGCCACAACAGCCAAAGAAGTTTTAATTCAGCTGAGCGTAAAGGTTAGACGCACTCATATTAATTAATCTTTTTTTTATTGTTTTTTATATTAACGTTATAGGTATGGCAACAATGAGTGCGAAGCCTAGTAACGAATAACAAAACGTCAAAGCAAACTCAAACGTCAGACGTCACCCGTTTATGTTTGTTTACTAATATATAAGGTAAGTTCAACAGGTTTTAGTTATGTTTTGTTGAGTATTTTATTATGATTTAACTAAAGATTTTAGTTGAACCTTTTGATTTGTATTAGAAAAAGGGGTTAATATTACCCCATTTTCTCGCTGATTCTTGTGAATTCTAGCTATTGAAGTAAAAGGAGGCAAAGGTGTGACAATAAAAATATTTTTGTTTAGAATTCAAATGGCTTAATCGAAGGAAAATTTTACCCCTTCGTCTATAAATAATAAATACGTCTATTAACGAAAAAATCAACAAACTAATCATTTAAAGGTTTTCACTTCATGATGGCATTATTGTATTAATAAAAAGACAAATAGCTTTGTTTACATCACTTTTATTTATATACAATCAACTTGTTTTGTTAACCATCATCAGGATTAAATGTAAAACTAAAAGGTCTTTATATAAACAAAAAAAGTTTTACTTCAACCGCGCGTAAAGGTTAGACGCACTCAATATAATTTTTAGTTTGCAGCAAGTTATACATCCCCAAACTGAAAAAAAACTTCTTACAAAAAAATGAAATTTAAAAAAAAAAAAATTATTTTCACCTACAATAACATCATAGTTGTAGTTTTTCAATTAAGCTCACGAAAATTCTAATACCGAAAATTCTAGTACCTATTCGCTGATAGGATGCGGAGCCTAAAACCCAACATGGTCAAATACACCGGAGCTCACGCGTAATTAATGTTAATTAATAAATTAATCCAGGCGGACTTAAGCTTCGTCAATGAATTAAACATCGAGGTTTATCGTTCATTTGAAGACCTCACTGACCCAGTCGGACATGCTAAAAAAAAACAGATTTAAAAATGACAATAGCCGTGTTTAATAACCTGATCTATAAAGCCAAGTATTTCTCTATTTTTACATTAACTCCACACAGGAGGCCTTCAGGAGAATAATTTCCCTCGGGGCCGATGCCATCTGTGAAGATGTTGTGTGGAGAGAGTCTTTTTGAGGAGAGGAAGGAGTGAGCATGGGTCTTGAAGCGACCCTTGTTTTTTGAGGGAAGATACACATAGCCTGGCAAATTGTTGAGAATCAAAATAACGAGTTGTAGAAGCGACCCGTCCCAATGTGACAAATGTCTGCCGTGTACAAATATTGGGTGAAATTCTCGAATCAATGACGCTAGTTCCTCGGAGCATCTTCCAATTAAACCAGCATAACAAGGACAGTTGACAACTGAACAACTGACGCCTGTGCTCTAAAGATTGCAATCCTCTTCTTAAGAGGCTAGACTTTGCACCACACGCGGAACACACGCGTCTGTCATTTTGTCCCACTCACAATAAGTTCACACACACTTACGATACATGCGAATGCGAAATGTGCGAATGGGACGACGCTCATATTTACCTACAGAAATCGCTCCAAAATGGGCTTCGGGAGAAAATATTTTTCTACACCCAAACACCTAAACGTAAAAATATGTTCTCAAAAGAAGAAGCTATGCCGGTATGTTTTTATAATTTTGTAATTATTTATGAGAATTAAGTTAGCGGCACTTTTTTCTTAAGTCATATTTTCCGATAAATTATACATGTTTGACAGTGAATGTTTACGTTTCTACGAAACGCATCGAAAATTAAAAAAAACATACCGACATGGCTTTTACCTTCTAGAAGGCAATTTAAAAAATATATATTCGTTTCGTGCAATTTTAGATGTAGACAAGTTTTTTTCCCGGGCGTCCTATTTGTGTGGGCCGAAAATCGAAGTCTATCGTATTAAGGTAGGGGAATCCATCAAACGGACCGCCCGTTTCTGCACAAAAGAAAAGTTTTTTCAGGTATTTCGGGGCTCCAGACAAGACGTGGCTTCAAATTCAACAGTGAGGCGCACTTGCGATTTGTACAGGGTCAGCAGTTGTGTACTATCTTCCGCTTTTGAGAAGCTACCTTGACTCTGGTTTCAATGGAACCTCCGTACCTGAGCTGGTCACTTAGCGTTACTTAAAGCATATTAATAGAAGGCATGTTGGGAAGATTGCTTCCGTTGAAAGAGACTAGATTTTCATTTCGATCCCTTTAATCATAATCGAACATGATTAGGTTTATGAAACATTAAATTCGACTACGCTATTTTTACCCCTACCTTCCTCTTAGTTTATCATCTTTTCTTCCCCTCTCCATTCCCATTGCATTCTCACAATATACCCAGATTGCAGATACCATAGTCTCACTGTCTCCGAAAAGTTGCTAGCAGTTGTGACACAGTAAATACAATTGAATAATTTACTCGTAGATTTCATTTGGCGTCACCGTTTTTTAAATCGCACGAAAAAGCGGCAAATATTTGGATAACCAGCGGCCGCCGTCTGTCTATGCAAATATAAAGATATAAAAAATATAAAAACACTCGGATTTGAGTTCCGCAGCGATTAATAAAAATACCGCAATCCACTTGTGATGGCACTAACAAGGAAATGTTTACACTGAATACAAAATGTCACCGTTGCTTAATTTCTAACGGTTGATAAAAACAACTACAGACGGGGTCGTTTTATTTCAAGCACAACTCGATTTTAAGCCTCGCCAGCGAACAAAAGGCACACTGTTGAATTGTTATGGTCTATTATTTTGTATTCCCAATGTAGTTCACGCCAAGTTGTCATGCACCATCTACCCAATTCGTTTTTATTGAAGTAAAACATCTTTAGGGGCATTACGACGAGTACCCAGATTCTTTTTTTGACGAAATAACATTTTAAAACGGAAATGACGTTCGATTTATATTTCTATGGCAACAATGAGTACGACGCCTGTCATCGAATGTAGACGTTTATTTTGGTTTAATAATGTATAAGGTAAGTTCAACAGGTTTTTGTGATAATTGTATGATTTAACTAAAGATTTTAGTTGAACTTATTGATTTGTCATATTTGTACGCTGAATAAGGGAGATTGGTGCTCGATTTTCAGTAAAGACAAGTGCGAAATTCTGATGAATGTTGTTAACATGTATAAGCACGAGCAATTCAATTCTTCTGCATCAGGTATTATAATAATAACCCTCAAAATCAAGTTTGAAGAATGTTTGAATGAATGAACAAGTAATGCCATCTATGAGTTTTTAATGAAATTATTGGAATAGCTTCACTTTCATATTCAAAGAATGACTAAATTAAACCGAAAAAAGTACTTAAAAAATATGGAGTTACACCACTTTTATAACGAACGAAACGTATATAAATAGTAAAACAAAGTTTTGACGGCTCTGATGCCTGAATTCCTGGATGAATATTATTAAATTACGTTTACAATAGAAATATTTCCGAGAGAATTAAATGTATTTATTTACGAAACGGGAAACCCTACAAACAATCTGCTTAAAGGTAATTATTAATTTGTATTGCATTCCCAACTTGGATGCGTAATTAATTAACGTATACCTAATATTCAACCTCATGACAAAACAATGAAACAAAATCGATAGCTGATATACCTAATCGAAGAACTTGTCATAAAATCAGCAAATTATTGTCATACATTGGATATTTTTCCGGAGAGAGACAGAGAATGCGAAGAAAAAAAAAACAGTGCTCGTAACCTTTACGCGCCGTTGAAGTAAAACACTTTAAAAATAAAAACCCTAACAGATGGCTGAAATTGTGCTGATATCGAACATCATTACGAAAACGTTATTTCCGTCCGAAAAATAACTGAATTTACTATATGTATGTGGAATGAAACGAACCGTTGTTTTAAAATGCATTTAAAATATTATATTAATACTTTCATTGGCAAGTAGTTTCTTGGACATTTTCAAATAGGCACATGCTGCAAAAAAATCTAAACTTTTTAAAACATTTGACGTATTTAAACAATCAAAAAAATAAATTATAAACAATCAACTTTGAAGCAATCAATTATAAACTATCAATAAACAATCGATTATAAACAAACAACTTTCAAGCAATCAATTATAAACATTTAACAATTTGCATATCGTCTTCGTCATGATAAAATAGAATACTAGATGAAGTTCCCTAGCTTTACGCAGTCACGAAATAGTAATCGTTCTCTTGTTTTGAAGATCAAGTGCGCTAAACTTCATCAATATCCGAATAAAACTGTAGATTTGTATAAAAATTAAATTTACGCCGCCCTCTACGGAATATCTGTCCGCCACAGACTTTTTTCTGTATACAAGGTAGCGCAAAAGTCATCTCACATTGGAAGACGCTATAATTTTTACAAATGGCGGAAAATATCAGTTCTGCTTTGATATTTGTGAAGTAAGCAGATACAAAATACATGTGAATAAGACATGTAACGCTATGCCCCCAAGAACGCGGAAAAAAATGTTTTTTTTTTATTTACACCGGCCGGTGCAAATCATTAAAACTCTCGTTTGGTGAGTTGCACTATCCGGCAAGATAAAATAATTCCAGACTTCTTTTTGTGGGGTTTCTTGAAATCACGTGTCTATGTCAACAAGCCTCAGAATCTTGAAGCCCTCAAAGAGAATATCTTTCAAGAATACGAGAACCTATCGCCGAAAAGGTGATGGAAAATGCCATAAATCGAGCACGCATGGTCACAATTCTGTCGGCGCACAGTGGGCTGAAAATCGCCTTTCATAGACATAGAGACTTGAATTTTCAAGGCTCTTTTTTTGGCTAGAAATGGATTCTGCTGATCATTACTATGCTATAAAATTTCGTATGAAGCAATTGCGTGTACAAATGAAGGAGTTATCATTTTTTAAAGAAAAATTGGTATGGCACTGACATTAAAAATGAGGCTATCTCTGGAATCAATAGGTTGGCCATTATATCCTTACACACAGATATACTACTATTTATTTGTATTTTTTTGACATACTTATTGTGGCGCAATTTGCGCTTTTTTTTTAAATCCTCAATGTTGAAAAAAAAACTTTATTTTTAATGTCAGTGCCATACAAATTTTTCTTAAAAAATGATAACTCCTTCATTTGTACACGCAATTGCTTCATACAAAATTTTATAGCATAGTAATGATCAGCAGAATCCATTTCTAGCCAAAAAAAGACCAATAAAAATTCAAGTCTCTATGTCTATGAATGGCGATTTTCAGCCCACTGTGCGGCGGCCACATAGCCGATATTATTTTTATGACTTAATAAAAAAAAATCAAATAAAGACAATCCAAAAGCAAAACAAAATTTTTCATTCATAAAAAATATTACAGCCAAAGAACATCAGGTGACAACTATTGCGCCACCTGTATTAATAGACAAAAAGATGTTCACTTTGCAACATTCTGATAAATATTTTTTTCAGGTTAAAACGCCGTGATTGTAATTCATTCAAATTATACACAAACAACCTAACACCGGAATACATAAATAAACACAGAAAAATAAAAAAAATGTGAACAATGAAAAATGCCACCGTAATCGACCCAGCAATCGAAACAAAATGGACAGCACTAGATGGTCACATACAATCGTAAAGAATTATAGTGCCCTTGAATGGCAAATAGTTTCAGTGGTTTTAGGCTTTGAGCTTACGCCAGTTACCGACAGATGTCGGGGAGTTACAGGAGTAGCACCCGGCGAATATAGCCGATCAAAGAGAGCCCTGCTGAAAGGATTCATTTCGTAGACCGTAAAAACCGGTTGCAAGACCCAGAAGCATATTTATTGTAAACACGTATTATTGTAAATAAGACAGTATTATTCAAGGACTTATAATTATTATCTAAGAAGCCCAACACAATGTCTGCCTGTGGATAAGGCAAAAAGAATAAAATAGAAAGACTGAATTAATCCGTTAAATTATCTTTTTTATACGAATACCGCACAAAATATCGAAATCTTGAGTATGCTTGAAAAAAAAGTCCCAACTGCTCCCGTCTGGAGCCAGTGAGACTATGGCATCCCCAATTGGGGTATGTTGTGAGGCTGAAGGTAAGATTGGGGAGGGAAAGGAGATGGGAAAGAGGAAGGTTGGGAAGTACCTGGCTATCTAAATCTGGTCACCAAACACGGCTAAAGCAATTTCAAGCAGTATTTCAATTCTGAATGGTGTCTTACACCAGGGCGGTACTTAGAGCATCAGCAATCAGCAATTAATAAATTGTGAAATAAAACAAATGAATCAAATAAAATTTGTTTGCGCACGCCGGATTCGAACCCGTGACCTTCGGATTGGGAGTCGAGAGCCTTGCCCCTGCCGTCAGATATCCTTCGTTTCTTCAAAAAGTTAAGAAAAACGAGCGGTTCCACCTTTATAAGGAGACACCCACCCCAACTTCCATTCCGGTTTGGCAGGGGGTGTTCAAGGCGAAGGAGGGGGGGGGGGGGGGGGAGGTATTTGCCGATCTACTTTAACCAATGGGTGCTTGACGATTCGATTTGTGCCCGATCTTTGCAATCTCTTTGTTGCTTGAAAATAATTTATTACGAAGGTGAAGAAACAGTGCTACCTCTAATTCTAACTTAACTAAAAGTGATCCGAGTTTGATACCCTCCTGATCTAGCAGAAAGTTTTCCGTTTAACCTTTTTTTAATTCAATTTAAACATCTTGAGCATTGCATATTTCATTACAAAAATAAAAACTTAAAAGAAAACCTTTTCAATTAAATTAAACAAATAACTTTGTATCAACCACTATTATATAATCACAATTACCTACATGTTTCGAAACCGATGGTTTCTTCGTCAGGGTATTTATGAAATTAAATGACTTTGTGTCAACCACTATTATATAATCACAATTACCTACATGTTTCGAAACCGATGGTTTCTTCGTCAGGGTATTAATGACATTAAATAACGTTGACATTAATACCCTGACGAAGAAACCATCGGTTTCGAAACATGTAGGTAATTGTGATTATATAATAGTGGTTGATACAAAGTTATTTGTTTAATTTAATAAAAAATGACGCTACAAAGTGATTTTGCGAAGTTTGAAGAAAACTTTTTCATTTACGATTGTCGCACAAGAGTCCCCACTGCCCTGAGCAAGGCACGGCTTTGGAATCCCTAATAATTAAGGTATGCTATGAGGGTGAATGCAGTGGAGCGCAACGTTTCCCACATATCCTATAATAAGTTTATGCACGAAATACCCTTCAACTGTTTTCCTACCGTTCCCATTGTGTAAAATTAAAATTAAAAATTAACCCTTTAAAAATAAAAACAAACACAGGTGGCAGTAATTGTACCGATATCCGACCGTCATTTCCGTTTGAAAACGTTACTTCCGTCCGAAAAAGATCTGAATTACTACTAGTCATATCGCACCTAAAGAATTTTCAATTCAATAAGAAGACGTAACATAAAACAATATTAAATTCATAACAGAATTATGTAAACCAAAACAGCTATTTTGGTTGAGTTTTGAAGTAAAATAAACACAATACACGTGTTATTTACACCCCGGTTGCCTTAAAGGAACAAATAAATTTATCATAAAAGCTGTTCAGGGAATAAACACAAATGTGGGTGAAATATTTCAGGTCTTCCAATCACACGTTAAAATGCAGCATCCTTATGTAAAAGCCCCCAAAAAGGGCAATACTAAATAAATATTCAAATAAAGTAAAGTTAAAATTAACTTTTTATTTTATTTTATTTATTAAGTTAAAAGAAATATATATATTTCGCTTTGTTAACCATAATATTAATAATGATGGTTTACTATCTAATACCAAGTAACACATTTTTTTAAGTAAGAGCATTTTGGTTTTGCTCACTAATCTTGAGAGCAAACAGTTTAAAAAAAAAAAATCATTTTATTTTCGGTTGTCAGGCAAGGAGATTATATATGTTAATACCCTCATAGCCTACGTTTCTTTTGCCAGCTCTGTCTTTGTTGAATTTGTGTATAATTTATTACGTTGTCTTGTGTGGTGTTACTTGTGATGTTTTCATAAATGTAGTATTTGTGTGTATAAAGCCATTTTGAATTTTGTAGATTAACTAAAAATAAGTTACAAGGGGAGTCGCACAGTATAACAATGTAAAAAAATACCTATTTTTATTGAAATATCAAATTAATTCAATAATAAAACTTCGCCTATAAGCGTTGAAAGCGACGAAATTATAATTGGAAAACAAAGTGGGTCAAAGCTTTGTACAAAGGCCAGCCGTTATTTACAAAAATAGATTTAACTGAGATATTTAATAAATTTACTTTCATTACTGAAAAAAACTCGGATACTTATTTTTGTGCAGGCTAGTTGTTTATAAATATATAATTAAGGGATATTTTTAATTATTCTAAAAGCGTACTTTTTGTATTAATAAAAATATGACTTTATTTGGTCACCGTGAAAGGTAGATCGCTTTTTAAAAATATCCAGATTACAAAATTGTCGGAAACATAAATAGATGCATATTAATTGATACACGAAAATGCTTTCAGCTAATTTCAGATACTGGCAATTCACTGAAGAGATAAATAAAGAACTTCTGGTGAAATTCATTAATCATTTTCTAATATATAAAAATCATACTTAAGAGGAATACACAACTAAAAAATATGTATATTCTTAGGTGTCGTAAATCACCACAATTATACGTGATAAGAATAGTACATCACCACAATTATAGGTAATAAGAATAGTACATCACCACAATTGTAGGTAATAAGAATAGTATATCATTACAATTGTAGGTAATAAGAATAGTACATCACCACAATTACAGGTAATAAGAATAGTACATCACCACAATTGTAGGTAATAAGAATAGTACATCAACCACAATTGTAGGTAATAAGAATAGTACATCACCACAATTGTAGGTAATAAGAATAGTACAAGAATAGTACATCACCATAATTATAGGTAATAAGAATAGTACATAACCATAATTATAGGTAATAAGAATAGTACATCACCACAATTGTATGTAATAAGAATAGTACATCACCACAATTGTAGGTAATAAGAATAGTACATCACCACAATTATAAATAACAACAATTAAGGGCTTACAAATTTTGGGATTTATAATTAGGCTAACTAGAGATTTCAAAAATATTAGGCTTTTATATGTTGCCTTTGTTAGAAGTCAACTTATATACCATTCAACAAATACCATTTGCTCGTCTGGAACCACATTATTAATATTCATGTACAATCTATTGAAAGAGTACAAAATAAATTCTTACGTTTTATAAATATTAAAATGAGAATTCTAGCAATTGTGTTAAACCACAACACTCTTTTAAATGATATGAATATGCTGCTTAGATTTTCACTGACTTTGTATTTTTATATAAAATGATATATTTGATAGTACAGAACTGCTTGCATTGATAAGCTTTCGATTCCACTTCGTAATACTAGAAGTCGTGATATATTTCAGGGAAAGAATTCTAGGACTAACTATCTAACTAACTTACTATAACTATGTATTCCTCTTTGCCTATATATATAAATAATTATACTAACTAAACTCACTAAACGAATACAAAATGTTGTTATTAAAGCAGTTCAGTTATGTACAATAAATACTGTATATTTTATTACCCATATGTGAAAGCCTCTAAAAAGGGCGTTAATAATGAATAATAGACTTATAAACAAACGGTCGTAAATAAAGAAATAAATTTTCGTAAATAGGTTTAGAGCAAAATGTTTTTTAATTATTTTCTGTATAATTTTATAAGAAAGAAAAAAGTCAATCAACGGAAACTGTCATAGATAGTCTTAGTCGTAACAACATAATATATTGTTTAAAGTACTTTTTATATGCAACCATATATTTCTTTTGAACTAATATTTTATTAGTAGTTGACGCTTATATTTTTTGTGATGTAAATAATATTTGTAATTTAATTTTACTTAAGCAAAACGATAGGATAATGCTTTAATTTATCAATGGCACATTTTTTAGTACGCATAATTGTAATGTCTCTCTTTCTCTCTCTCCCTCTCTCTGTTATCCTTTACAGAGATATTATTGTCTTTTGTCTTTAGTATTATTACCAAACCTTTGTTCAGAACTACGCTGTTTGATTAAAAGACTTTGAAATCACAGTAACTATTTATTGTTTTACGCATAATACAAATACGGTTTAAGATGGTATGACCAGACAACACCGGAATTTGACCCTTTTAAATCAAATTCTAGATGTATTGACTCTTTTCTACAAAAAAACATAAATTGATTTTGAAAAATTGTTTTTTATCTGGTAAACGCACTTTTTAAATTTTGAAAAGTTAACTTTATTTTTAATATACTAAGATTAAGGTTATACCGTTGGTCCTTAGCTGATTTGTTAAATTTTCAAACGAAATATTATATTATACAACACAATTTTCAAATCATATAATCCATACAACAAAATAAATCAATACATAATCTAGTAAAGACACTTTTCAGAATTTTAATTTTAGTTCAATTAAAATCATTAAAAATAAATCCGAGAACGTGTTTTATGACGAAAATACCTCAGTTTTTCTACATTTTAAGGCTTACAAACTATAATATTTCAGATTTTTTTTACACACTTATTTTATTTAGACATTATTGAAAAATCATAAATACTTATGATCATAAACTACTTACAAGAAGTAAACTATATTTAATAATTTATCATCATGCGTTTCGAGCATTTTTATTGCTTACTTGAATGTAGGTAGATATATATTTAAGCAAGTTTTGAATGAAATAAATCGATATTAAATTTTAGTTTAAAAAATTTAATACGGGGAATAATCGATCTTTCTCATCGGAACCTCCCTGTACAGTTGTAAGCATTTTGGAACTTTAATTATCAGCCGCTGGTCAGTGTGTCTTGGACACCCGTCCTTTTAACTCGAACCAGATTCTGACTGGCAAGCTCTCGTAAAAGTGACTTGAAAGTCTCAGAAACAGAAACAGTAATAGATCTGTAATAAAACCATAACTAATATTCCGATATATTACAATAATGTAATTTGATTCGTAGTAAAGTTTAATCGAAAATAGTGATCTCACTTTAGGCTTCGACTTACAAAATAAACATGTTGTGAATTTAGTTGATGTTGCCGAAGAATCTATCTTTGTGATGGAAACACATTTTATTTTATTTTAATTGAAAAAAAAATAGTCCTACAGGAAATTGACGTCTACTTTTTTGCTCCAAATATGCTTAGAAAATGCTGATTTAAATATTTTACATCCTGGATGTAGCCACTATTCATAGGTTCGAGTACTGAATAATAAATTTGACAAGAGGATGGTAAAATAACAGTGAAAAAATAGAAAAGACACGAAGTCCGTTTTGAAGCCTAATCAAAATAAATTCAGTAGGAAGGAAAAAGGTACTTTGCTAAGTACAAACCATTTCTTAGGATACAATTATTTATTAATTCTCATCAAATACATTAATTATGATTATCTGTGTGTCCTGCGTAACACAGATATCGTAACACAGTTATCGTTAACTCAAATTTTGCTTTGATATTAAGTGTCATTTTCAAATTGAAACTGATTGAGTGAACAAATCGGACGAGCGATAAAGTTATTTTCGACGGAAAATAATTTCTGATTATTCAAAATTGGAACGGTTGGGATCAGTTGGAACTCGTGTGCGGTATTTCCATTTAAAAATTATAGAATTTAATAATAATAACCTAGTTTTTTATGCATTTTCACACCGATTTTATTGCACACCCCGAAAAACAGGACACCGATTGATATTGCACACCCTGAAAAACAGGACACCGAAGTTTATTGCACAACCTGAAATACAGGAACCGATTTTATTGCACACTCCGAAAAATAGGACACCGATTTTTATTGCACACCCCGAAAAACAGGAACCGATTTTATTGCACACTCCGAAAAATAGGACACCGATTTTTATTGCACACCCGAAAAACAGGACACGGATTTTTACTGCTTACCCTGAAAAACAATTTTTATTAACCGATTTTTATTGCACACCCCGATTTGCTACCAAAATTTGAAACATTCCTCGTCCTTTTTTCGGATATAGGCGGTCTCGCTGATCGCAGGTCTAAAGATGGCGATGGTGGTTGAGTGTACCGCACAAAGGACATATTCCAGGAGTGTTTTCTGCCCACCACCGTCCCCTCGGGTCCGCCTAGAACAATGGCCGGTAATTCTGTGGTGTCGAGCTATTTCTTACAGCGCTGAACACTGAACCCTCCCAAATAGGAATCTGCCCCACAATGGGACGCAGCTGATGCTACCGGATAAAAAAAACCTGACATCCTTAAAAAAACATGCGTCGAAGTAAAACTTCTTTGACTGTTGTGGCAGGTAAATAAAATTTAAAATTACTTACTTCAAAATTACATCTTAAGGGTAAATAAATTGTACAGCGCCCTAGAGGAGTTTTCTCTACAAATTATCCAATTATTATTATTATTATTCTCGCCTTCGCTAGAATATATTTCTTTTATTTTCCTAAACATTCTTGAATATTCATCCAAGTTTGGGAAAATAATAAAAAATATTCTACCGAAGCCGAGAACCTTATACGAATAAAAAAACACACATGTGGCAGTGATTTTACCGATATCCGAACGTCATTTCCGTTTGAAAATATTATTTCCGTCCGAAAAACATCTGAATACTCGTCATATTAATTCTTACGTTTTACAAAATTTAAAATGGGTAATTGAACTACAACACTATTTTAAGGCTCCGTCAAACAGAAGGCGTACTTACCGCGCGTCAAGGCGTCAGTGTAAAGGCTCCTTCAAACAGGCACCAAAGCGCCGTAGCGTGGCGTACCTTCTGTTTGAACGGCTTCGACGTGTTCAGTAAAACACAACGCAGCGTTATACGCGCCTTGACGCGCGTAAGTACGCCTCATGTTTGACGGAGCCTTTAAATGATATGAATATGCGTAAATTGTCAGATAGAAGGATTTTCACTGACTTCATATTTATTATATAAAATATTGAAAGATGTAGTTCTTCTTCCTTGCACTGTCGCAACTCATTGCCTAGGTAGGCTGTTGGGGTCGGCTCTCCTCGTTCTCAGGTTGTAGCTTCTTCGGTTCTGGGTATCGCTCTCTTCCAAGCCGTTTCTACTTAGGATTTTGGAGCATTGAGTCATCCAGGAGTTCTTTGGTCTTCCTCTGGATGACTGTCGATGAAGCTCCATGGACATTGAAAGATGTAGTTGATAGTCCAGAATTGCGTGCATTTATAAGCTTTCGGATTCAGTAGAAATTCTGGGACTAACTACCATATGTATTCCTCTTTGCCCAGAATACTAATGGAGGGAGACAATTATACTAACTCAGTTGACATCTTCAATTTTCACTAAACAAAAATAAAATGTTGTTATTGAAGTAGTTCAGTATGTCCCCAGCGCAGCGACGCGAGTGATATACTGAAACACAGTTTTTCTCGCTAAAATTGAAATCAATTACCATTTTCCTGTTTTGAAGGACAAGTGTACAAAATGTCATCAATCTTTCAAATATCAAATGAACGCCGCCCGCACGATGACATTATTTTGCAAATAAATAGTCGTGTAAAAAAAGTTGATTATTTTCAATTAATTTAAAATATTTTGAGTTAATTTTTTTTACAGAAATTCAACATTGTCATCAAATGACCATTCAGCCCCATTTTTTCCAATATTTGAATGGACCTCGTTAAATGTAGATTCTAGGTGCGTTTTAGCTTTCTAACAAATTTTAATAACGTTCGCTTTTGGAAACAGTTCTTACAGACAGTGGCGGTTTTCTCTAAAGTGCGGTTGTGCGGTGAACCCCCATTAAAAATATGATAAAATAAAACAATCTTGTTGTATAGTAATATAAGCGCATCACAGATAGCTCGACATTAAAATTCCATCTTTAAAACTCGCGCCACCGAAATATACGTTACCTATCTATTCCCATTTTGTGCGCGGTGCGATCCGCACAAATTTGTCCATACGAAAAATCATAGCTGATACGAATCGCTGTGACGGTAGAATGGACAAAACTACGCAGCTTGGTGCGCTGCTCACGAGTCAAGATGATTTGACGAGTCTCGCCGAAACGAAGCCCGAGATTGTCGCAGGATGACCGGCTGACGGTCGACTTTTGCACCGACGGATGCAAGTTAAATGTTATATATTTTTATTTTTTATTTTTATTATTTATTAACCAAAAAATACATGTTATGTACATTCTTTTAGGTATACGCCACCTCACTAGGCTGAGCCTGTTCCGAGGTGGCAGTGATTTTATATCATTTTCAAAAGAAAGGATAAAATAAATTATTAATTAATAAATAGAATTTTGAAAAATAAACATAAAATGAAAATTAATAAGAGAAATAGAAAAGAATATATATTATGGTATTTAACTTTGTAGTCATTTTTGTACATTTTTTTTTCTTGTTTCTGCATCTCTCCAATCGTTTACTAATGGCATTTACTATTGAATTATTGAACTATTTTACTATTGAAGTGGACCGATTTTGACTTCTGTTTTCGTATTTTTTTTTATAGATAAGTCGTTATATCTCTTAGTTACGAGTACATTTACTAAAGTTTCGGCAAACAACGTCGCTAGTTATGCAATTTTGTGTTGAGCTTTCCTAGTATTGTTTCGGCTTTCAAATTGAAAGTGGTTGCGTTTATCGGTTGTCGCGAATATTCTGTCCTAATTTTTTCACACAATGACGGAATACAGTGTTATATACAAAAAATAACGCTAATGCTTATGAAAAAAGTTTGGAAATTAAATATTAATATTTTTTGTATACGTGTATAATGGATTTTTAGTGTAAGTGAAAAATCTAATTTTATTTCGTGGCCACCTTTATTTGTGTTTCTTGTTTTTCTATGTTTTAAAATATCAATTATATTATATTCTACATTCTACGCAATTATTCTTATTGAAAAAAACAATAATAATTAGCAACGTACATTGAGTGTTGTAAAAACCATTAAACAATTTAAATCCTCTAAAACCATTTTGGTTGTTTAATAATTGTGTCGAGGAGTATCAAGTTATTTAAAAACAATAATAACTATTTAGGTACCCTCCCACTAACTTTATTTAATTTGTGTGACAAGAGTAAATTTTGATTAGACAATATATCATTCTTCTCTTGAATTTCTGAACCCCCCGTTAAAAAGACCACGAACCGCCACTGCTTACAGATCTCATAGAAATCGTTGTGTCTGCCTTATTGAGATGGTAAGAAATATGATCTAAACCAGTGATTCCCAAATTTGTCCAGGTAGACCACCAGGGGTCCACGGGAGACTCGATGGGGGTCTATGTTGGCGTGATAAATGGTCTACGTTGGCGTAAATATGGTAGAAATGTAGCAGCCGGGGGTCCACCGAAACCAGTAAAATTCTGAAAGTGGTCTAGGAGAAAATAAAGTTTGGGAACCTCTGATCTAAACCTTGTTAGAAAGAGAAAATAGCAAGCTTTTTATTCAAATCTAAAAGTTAACCAAAGAATTTTTTTCAATGTACACCTCTATGATTCCAACGTTTCCGACCGCAATTTGAAAAAAGGAAATGAAACTTTATATGTTTTTTAATAATTATTTTCATATGAAAGGACACAAAGGTGAGCTGACAATAACGTTTAATGCATTCGCTCACGAGTCATCAAATTGTTATTAAAATTTGTTTTTGAAGTAAAACTTCTTTACGCACGCTTGACTTGGGAAGTAATGCGCGACGAGAGTGTTACGAGTGGGCGAGGCGAAGGATAATAAATTTTAATAAATATTTTTAGAAAATTTAAATATGTATATACATGTATATACAGATGGAGCTAAAGAAGTTTTACTTCAGTCGTGTGGTCTAAAGCACACTGGTTTTTTATTTTTCATCCAGGCAATATCTCATACCTGTTGTATAAATAACCTAACGCTGCCCATCGTGACGGGGCTATTATCCTGGTTGTAGCGTCGATCCCCGTGGGTCGTCCTCTCTCCACCATCACGCCTTAAGTACTTTGTGAATTCGTTGTAAAATTATCTTCGTCTAAATACATTTGACATTAGAAAATCGAGCATTTTTATTCGCAACATCCATAGCAATAACGGATCCCCGGTTTACAGGTTTGGACGTGCTGTAAACCGCGAGAATACGTCCTAGCCAGGATGATGGACAACTCATCTTCCTACATTCGATTGATTGAATTATACGTTATGCATGTATGTATCTTATACCGATCTTCTCCAACGCCTATCATTCCATGTTCCATATTGCAACAGCAGACAGTCGCTTACTTTTAATCTCCCTCTTTGCAAGACCAACTCCAAACAAAACTCATTTATCTACAGATCCACACATTCATTTAACTTAAATGATTAAGTATTACCATATTGACATTTTTAGCTCGACTTTACGCGACATAAAACGAAAAATTCACTAAGCAACATGACTCTAAGTTGAAATTCATTCCCTATATATTCCCGCCCTTTGCCTCTTCATCCTAATCCCATGTTTCCTCCTCACCCTTTTGTCATATTGTAACTAGTAACTCCTTTTCACATATTGTAACTTGAAAATAATTTTATTAAGAAAACAACCCTACAATGTCACACCTTATCATTTATTATTATCAGTGGAAAGTTCATAATTGGCATAATTAACCATCTTATTAACATAACATTGTATAATCTCAGATTTGCTGTCAACTTTTCCTGAAAAATAAATAAATAAATAAGTAGTGTAATTTTAAGGTTATGAAATGTAAAAAGTATATAATTCAAAATTCTATTTAAGTAAGTGAAAATGTTATATTCATGTTCCTTGAAGCTATCGAAAGTACGAAGTGTTTGAATAATGGATTGTGGAATTATCGTCAAGAACAAAGGGACTGTTTGTAATTTAGTTCGGCACTCCTGGTCGGAATATAATAAGGAGCCATATGAGCATTCAATCAGGCTTCGATCGAACTTTTCCAAAGCCGCTTGGGGAACAGTTTAATGGTGCTAATTAATACTTCACCACTGATACCTCTTACAAAGTGCCGCATTTATCAATGAAAACAAGTAAAAAAATGTGATATTAAGATTTATTTATTTTATTTAAACGCCCTTGCGCCTTTTTTCAATTTATTTAACGCCCAGAGTGCTTTTACATGTTGGCACAGTACACTTATTGTATTTTGTTGGTAGTAAAAAATATACACGAGTTATAAAAATATAAGAACACAAACTGAAAATTACAGCGATTAGATATAATAGGTTTACAAAAATATAATATCTGTTTAGGAATAGTGTAGGAATAAATATTTTACATGATCTACAAAACTCGCCAAGTTGATATTAAATATGTCAACATCAACTAAGTACCTAAGGACAGGCAGGAAATCTTCGCGGATCGGCACTGGTCCGCGGACCAAGGGTTGGGAAACACTGTTTTAAAGGGATGTTTAGCTTAAAATTTGTAAAAACGTAGAAATTTTCTTAAATTATTTCCACATGATTCTGATGATTGCCAACTTGATTGCCACAAGATTATAATTTTTAACGCCCGATGGCAGTTAAATTACAATGTATTTAAAAGGACGGTAAATTTTACCGACTGTTGAAGCTTATTCGATCGGGTCAAAACCGCACTTAAAGGATATAATGAACAAAGCCTTTTTTTAAGTACTGTTTGTTTCTTGTGAAAATCGCGTCACATGTACGTATGTTTTTAGGTTTTCGTTTTGGTAAAACTTCTAGTAACTTCGGTTGAAGGAACATATGAGGTGTTTAAAAGTAGATAATAGTTTCTCGGAGTTTGCTAATCAATTATTGTAGAAGAACCATACTTTTGATTATAATAATAGAATTGACTTGTTATACAGTAATATTAATTTTCAATGTTATCTATTTAGATAACATTGCAATATTATTATTGAGAAGCAAAGAGAAGTTAAAATATTTTCTAAAATATAAAATTATTTTAAAATGACAATTTGTTCACGTTATAAATTATGCCCTCTGACCGTCTTCCCTTCTTCCATTCAACTTCCGCCCACCCATTTACATCTCGAGGCCCCGAGAGGAATTATTTTCCCTTCAGGTGGTGCCTTTTTAGAGAAGGAAGGGGAGTGCGTTCTAGGAAGGAAAAGGGTATATATGAGGGATAGGAATCTGATCTGTCTCGCATTTGGTGGGCAGGCGCACCACTCGACTCGGTGATACCTTACCACATGAACCGAAGACCCGATCATACCTTACCTCATGAACTCGGGCATCCCTGCTAAGAACAACATGTACCCATGTAGCGAACCACTTGGGGTAAACATGATAGAGGTGTTGGTTATCCAAAAATGGTTCCGATACCCGCCTCTCAAATTGTAATACGATGTTATAAAATTACTTGACATATTCCAGGTATTTTTTACTGTAATTCTTATTTTTGTGTATCAAAATACCCTAGTGACTAGTATTGCATGCATCTTACTAATATTACTATCTTACTAATATTATAAACGAGAAAGTTTGTATGGATGTATGTATGTTTGTTACTCTTTAAATCGAAATTTAATGAATGGATTTTATTAAAACTGTACAATAATATAGCTCATACATCAGAATAACATATAGGCTATACTTTATAAAGCTAGCTATTTATTTTCAATATATTGAAAATAATAATTATAGATTAATAGAAAACGTCAAAATTTGAGAATGATATTTTTTAAAACAAAGATTGTTAAATCAAAATTCTATTTTGGAAAATATTTAATAACTCAGGTACGGGACATACGTCATTCCTATGTCGACCTACGTTAAATTATCGTGAAAACAAGCTTATGTGTCCAAGCGGTTTTAAATTAGTGAATTTATTTGAAGTACTCGCCTAATACTTTGAATCGAATCAAAAATTATACATATTTTAAATAAATAGGTTAAACATTTTGGTATAAACGTAGATGGGACCAAGGAAAAGAAAATAGATTACTTGAAGTACTAATCATACGCAGACGAAGTCGCGGGCAGAAGCTTGTTATCAATTAATTAATAATAAATTGACAGCTTCGATGTTGCTCCCATTACAAATCGTCGCCTAAGCTTAATTGTCCAAACGACCATTATCAAATTTTAGAGGAGGAAGAGGTTTTCTTTCATTATTTCAAAAACTGTATGATAGATGTTTAAGATGAAGCTATTTCCGTATAGGTATGATTAGTTCAAATAATTCTTAGTAAGGTGCTTTATATTTTTTGATAATATAATTTTAAATTTTAAAATGGAGATTGAACAAAAACTAAAATGGTTGAGTGGACAATTATTAAGCACTCGGGCGACGAAATGTCACAAATAAAAGCGCAGGTATCAAACAATGACTGCGCTGACTGGAAGAGTTGCCTCCTCCATTTAAAAAAACATTAATCCGGGAGGATTAAGCCAGAGCTCAATAAATGAAATCCACCGCCTTCGTTTTTCGTCGGAGTTTAATTGATTGAGCCAAGGAATTGGATAACGGTTGTGCAATTAACTGCAAATTACCTAACTGTATCTTTATTGCAGCAAAAAATACTTCATCTCCATATAGTTTTATACATATATATAAATCTCGCGTCACGATGTTTGTTCGAGTGATGAAATTTGGCTTACTGTGTGTAATTTGGTCCAACTTAAAAGATAGGATATTTTTTATATTTATTATTTACTAGCTTCTGCCCGCGACTTCGTCTGCGTAGGATTAGTACTTCGAGTAATCTATTTTCTTTTCTTAGGTACCATCAACGTTTATACCAAAATTCTTAACCTACATATTTAAAATATCTATAATTCTTGTTTCGATTCAAAGTATTAGGCGAGTACTTCAAATAAATTCACAAATTTAAATATTTTATGAAATAAAATATTGATTTAATAATCATTGTTTTTCAAAATGTCATTCTCAAATGTTGACATTTTCTATTAAACAATAATTATTATTTTCAATATATTGAAAATAAATTGCTGGCTTTATAAATTATAGTCTATATGTTATTCTGTTGTATGAACTATATTGTTGTAAAGTTTCATTAAAATCCATTCAATAAATTTTGCGTGAAAGAGTAAAAAACATACATACATCCATACAAACTTTCGCGTTTATAATATTAGTAAGATTATTGACCTCAATTTCTAATAATGAGAAATAAATGTTCATCAAATGTTTGTTACAGGACAATGCTTTGTAAGTTTTATAGGTTTCTAATAGATGGCGGTGTGAGTTAATTTATTGAAACAACAATTGGTTATCTAGGTTAGGTAACCATCCAGTAGATGGCATTGTGTTTCGTTAGCCACAGCAATGCATGGACGGGTCATCTAGTAATATTTAAATAAACGAACTATTAACTAAATGGCTGATTGTCTTGGGTTGGGAGGAGTCCGAAAAACTATTAAATAATTTCACGTAAAATTATACATTGTTGCCTATTAATGGCACATTTAGTAAAAACTTACTATATACTAGCTGATACCCGGCAAATAAATAAATTGTTTCTCCTTTCGTGTCACTTCCCATTCGTCCCCGTTCCCCTTCCGACTCCTCTTCCTATTCCCCTGCCGCATCCACTTACCCTCCCGCGCTCCCTTTTCACCTTCCCGCGTTTCCCCTCCCCTCTCCCGCTCCCCCTTCTTCGCCTTCCCCTCTCCCGCGAAGTGATCTGGGTTCGAGTCCCAGTTGCGACCGCTATCTTTAATTTTTCTGTGTCTTGTTGATTTTCATATTTTATAGATTATTAGCGTTATTTTCTTCTTCAATGATAAAGTAATTCATATCTATCCTAGATATTCGACTAATCTTTTAATTACAAACACATTTTTTCAGTATGGTTGGGTATTTTTACAAAAAATCGAAAATTAAGATTTGTATGAAACGTGCCGAAACGGTTATGCATCCGTTCCTCTTAAGGTTTAACCACCTGAAGTCACCGGTATTGTTCTCATCTAGGGAATGGAACGATCTTTACGGGATCATTTTCAATAATTCGTGGTTCGGCTCAAGCTTTTTCCGATATGGAAAAAGGGGATTGGGTCGGTTTTTCGAAATCTCGTGTAAACAGTCACTTTCCTTTTGTTTTGAAGATCAAGTGTGCATTTTTCTTTATACATGGTGTCCGGAAACTCTTAGTACAAGCGGGAATTTGGTTACTATAAATTAGATTTAAACCCGAAACAAAGGTTTTTTTGATTTGATCGTGTCTATTTATAACTGAATGACACTAGCTACGACCGTTAGAATAATGGATGACGTAGAGATTGCAGCGACAGTGTTAAGAAATTTACCGGATTTCGTCATTGGTGGGTAATAATAATAAATAATAATAACGTAACATTTGAATAGCGAAGTTTTGTGTTATTTCATTTCAAGTGCGCTTAACTATAATAAATATAAAAATAAACATATACTGCTCTTTACGACTCCATTACAAAATATTGATAAAATAATATGAAATAAAGAATATGCAGTACATACGTAAAGCAAAACAAAAGCAGAGAACGAAATTTAACAATAAGGCGCTCCGCTGACGAGGCAACTGAAAACAAACTAAAACCAGCTGGTTTCTATGTCTTGATTGGTCAAAAAGCTTGTTTAACCATAGACGAAGAACAATCAGCTGACAGCTGGCAACTAGCAACGGCCGGCCATGGCAATCAGCAGTGCAAGTCGCGAGTCGTTGCTTACGTTACCATTGACAACGGGTTTTTGAGTGATTGTGTAGTGTGCGGGCCATCACATTGTCATATAAAGACAGTTGGCAGTTGAGAGTTTTCAGTGTGCTATGCACACGACAAAACAAGTACTTAAAAACCAAAATATTATATAAAACAGGAGACAGGTTACGTTCAGAAATAAGAAACATTCTGAGTGGACATTAACCACTTGAGCGCTTTTTGCCACAATGTGGCACTATTTCCACAACCACGGATTGCTTTGTTGCCAAAATGTAAAGCGACTATCTATATAATATGTTGTACATTCAAAATGTAACAAAATAAATATTATTTAAATTAAACAAATAACTTTGTATCAACCACTATCATATAATCACAATTTCCGACATGTTTCGAAACCGAATGGTATGATTTAAAAAAAAAAATTGTTTAAATTCAGCCAAATTTTGGATATTAGTAAGAGCTGAGGGAATTTTATTCCAAATGAGCGGGCTAGTTCATAGTAAACGTCTCGATTTGACCGAGAAAGTTCGATAACGATTAATGTATTATATCCTTACACGTAGTATTCCCCATAAGTTGGGCGGTAAATAAAGGTCATAACGTCAGTAAAAGGCAGAAATCCGCAGCATCGAATGGGTTCTGCATCCAATAACTGCCACCGCAATTGTGGCCGGAAGAATGGGCGCTGCGCCAGTGAACTATGTTTTTAGCTCCCTCAATCTTACAAGGCACCTAGCCTGTTCTGTACAGGCCTCCAACTGCGTTTAATAATCCCTATTATGCGTTTTCAATATCGAAACGTCTTCGAATGTGAACACATAAAGGACTAAACCTCCTGTTATTTAGCTGTTATGAATTTCTCAGAATCTAGAAAATCAATGTTTTTCTCAAAATTTCAACTGTGTACGTTGGGCGCGCGTTTAGCGTGCTCCCCGACTACGTACCGGCGCACAGTGGGCTGAAAATCGCCTTTCATAGACATAGAGACTTGAATTTTCATGGCTCTTTTTTTGGCTAGAAATGGATTCTGCTGATCATTACTATGCTATAAAATTTCATATGAAGCAATTGCGTGTACAAATGAAGGAGTTATCATTTTTTAAAGAAAAATTGGTATGGCACTGACATTAAAAATGAGGCTATCTCTGGAATCATAAGGTTGGCCATTACATCCTTACACACAGATATACTACTATTTATTTGTATTTTTTTGACATACTTCGTATTGTGGCGCAACTCCTTCATTTGTACACGCAATTGCTTCATACGAAATTTTATAGCATAGTAATGATCAGCAGAATCCATTTCTAGCCAAAAAAAGAGCCATGAAAATTCAAGTCTCTATGTCTATGAAAGGTGATTTTCAGCCCACTGTGCGGCGCACGGTAGTTCCCTTAAAGGAAATTAGCTAGACAAAAAGATTTTAACGATGTTTTTAATTATGTTCAAATTTATACTCACAGCATTGAAAATAGTCCATAGTATTATGTTCTCATTGATAAAAAAAGTTTAAACAATACGCACGATACGCGGCAACGTTGTAAACACGACACTTTGATGTGCCCCCAGCCCGACTTCTTCAGTCTCCATGCAAATGGAATGATATTGCCTACAAGAGCCTGAAAACTTCAGTCTTACTCGTCGCCACGATGTTTTCAAGATACCACATGGCAGAAAATGTGTTTATATATGTTCTAGCACAGATAAGCATGACACTCAGAAGAAATGAGGTGTTATTGAATGACATTTCCAAATCAGTAAATCTATAAATAACACTTCTTAAATAAAAAAAATTTAAAATAAGAAAACTTTTACTACTGTAAGTGTTTTTTGTTTGTTTATATAGTTAAGTGTTAGCGCCTCCGCCCACTGAGGCAACTGAAAACTCTCAACTGCCAACTGTGTTTGTATGACAATGTGATGGCCCGCACACTACACAATCACTCAAACACCCGTTGTCGCAAGCGGTGACTTGCGACTTGCACTGCTGATTGCCTTGGCCGGCCGTTGCTAGTTGCCAGCTGTCAGCTGATTGTTCTTTGTCTATGGTTAAACAAGCTTTTTGACCAATCAAGACAGAGAAAACAGCCGGTTTTAGTTGGTTTTCAGTTGCCTCGTCAGCGGAGCGCCTAAAAGTAATATCTTATAAAAAAATTAGTGCGTCTAACCTTTACGCGCGGTTGAAGTAAAATTTCTTTAATGAAAATATTAAAACACTTTTAGCCTTACTAATAAAAAAACACTTAAAGACCGTTAAACGGTGTTTTTGTGTTTTTAGATTTGGCAACGTTGTATTTTACTTGTTTAAATTGTGGTTTTCATTAAAATCCGCTAGGTGGTGTGATTGATGCGCCTGCGCATTACTTTCCCGCTGAAAAAAAATAGCCGGAATGCGATTTTTATGAAAAAAGTCGGTCGCGAATGTGTGTGTGATTAAGATAATGTTTTAGTTAATGATTTCAATCCTTAAGACCAATTCGCACTTACATTCATGTACACAATATATTTACTATTAATTTGTGTGGTTTTTCGTTAGTTTAAGTCAAATTGTAGCACAAAAATCGTGTGTTCTAAATTGAACTGTCAGAAAATGGTTTTATAGGTTATATTCAGAAATAATTTGCATTTTAAGATCTTTATTTTATTATAAATTCTTGAAAGTGATGTTTTTTGGTGACTAAAATATCTAATACATATTTTAGTAAACGTATCAAAGAAATGAATGTCTTAAGATGTGCAAGCAATGTATTCAGACGTGAGTTTTTTTATTGTAAATTTTTGGGAATGAATAGCGAACTACAAGATTTTTTTATTGTGTGAAGGAGTTAAAAGTGAGATGACAGTTTTATTTCAAAATCATTAAATAAAAGTACTGTGTTTTTTGAATTTTTCCAAATATTTCAATGTTTTAATAGAAAGTGTTTGGGGTAAGTAAGTTTTTTTTCAACTTGATATTTGAAGCTTAAAATGCTACAGTTTTTAAACACTTAAGTATATCTTAGATATGAAAATCTTAAAGGTAATTAAATTTTGGTTCTAAAATGGTATTTGTTTTTACGGCATCTCAAAAAATAATAAATATATAGGACATTAAATTTTTTTTTGAAATTCGTTGAAAATTACAAATGGAACAAATATATATATACAACAGATAAACTACCCTCCTTGGCCGTGTAAGCAATGTACATATCTTTCCATGAACAATTTTTGTCAGTTCTTAATTAGTAAGGATTCTTCATACATGGTTGTTTGACCATTGTAAAAAATTTTCAGAAAGTTTATTAGTAAGGCTGGTAAAATACAACGTCGTCAGATCGAAACCATATATTTTGTTTAGTAAGAATTTGAAAAACGAAATGTACAGACTTTACACAACGTGCTACAGAAACACAGTTTAACGGTCGTTAAGTGTTTTTTTTATTAGTAACACCGTTTGTTTTCACCACGATAATCTATATTTTAACCAATCGACATGTTTTAATGTTTCATTAATAAAATGGTCCCACAAAGTGAATTTGCAAGATTTGAAGAAGTAAAACTTCTTTGACTGTTGTGGCAGGTATTACTATTCTAGCAAAGGCGAGAACTATTTTAAAATGAAAACAAACATAGATGGCAGTCATTGTATCGATATATGAACGTCATTTCCATTTGAAAACGTTATTTCCGTCGAAAAATATCTGAATTACTCGTCGTATCGCTCCCAAAGAAGTTTTATATCAATAAAAATTCCGTATTATACCTACCGTTCCATACTTTATTGGGCGGCTTGAATAAATCATTGCTATAAGCATATAAAACACAGTCTACAAAATTTCGCATTTTGATACATGGACTGAAAAAATCAAAAAGCTCTTCGGCGCTCACAAAAAGGTTATCTCCTCATTAATGTACCTTCCCCACAGTTGCCGTAGGGTGAGGGAGAAATGTTCCCTGACACCAAGTAGAAGAGGTGAAAAATAAAAGAATCCTCTTAAATGTAAAAATAGTTACTGCATCAAATAAACAACACTTGTCCAACTGTTCATTTCGGGGGTCTAGTATTGCTTTACATCTCTATTCTCAGTGTACTAAATGACTCGCGTTATTCATTATTGCCATAAATGAATCGGGTTACTCATTATTGCCATAAATCACTGTTACTCATTATTGCTATAAATCACTCGTTTTACACATTATTGCCATAAATTATTTATGTTACTCCTTATTGCCATAAATCACTCGTGTTACTCATTATTGCCATAAATGACTCGTGTTACTCATTACGGCCATTATAATGAAAAAAAAATCAGCCTTTTTGAATTTATACATATTTTTTAAATTGTGCTAGCTATTGCTAGAGCCAGTGTCGGTTTTCTTTAAAATGTGTGTATGCGGTAAGCTAACTTTAAAATAATAAATAATAAGATAAACATGTATTACAATTCAAAATCTGTGCAAATAAATTCACCCATCCGAATGATACACTGTCCAAGAGTCAGAAATGAAATTCAAATCCTATAGGTGCGTGCATATATCAGCACCTATGGAACATTTCTTCATATTTCTTAGGATTGTACAAAACATAGTACTAGCTGCCCATGTGTAGTATTAGTATTTTGCAAGAATTAACTTATTTTTTACATGAATACTGTACAAGAGTCCCAACTTTTCCTGTCTGCAGCCAGTGAGACTATGGAATCGCCAATCGGGGTATGTTGTGAGGCTGAAGGTAGCGAGGAGGGGGAGGAGATAGGTGGGGAAGAACCTGGTTATTCAGATCTGGTCAGCAAAGACGGCTAAAGTCATTTCAAGAAACGTTTCAATTCGGTGGTCAACCACGATTGGTGGTCGTACACGAGGGCAATACTGAGGGTGTCATCCACTCTGGAATGTGCCGCAAATATACTAATGATAATAAATAAATTTGATTCATTTGTGAATAACATAAATGAATCACTTTTAGTGTAATTTGTGTTTAGTAGAATTCGATAATATAATATTCTTTGGCTAGAAAGATTTTAACCGCCAAATTGTATGTTATTGCTGCAGGTCGCTTTTTTCTATTGCAGTGATGTGATGAAATGCCTTTAGATCTACAGAAAAAAAAGAATTTATCAAATAACTAAAGGATTTTTTTTTCTCTATTTTTATTCTCCGATTGAACCAATGTAATAGACCACGTAACGCCACTGGCTATAGCGATAACATAACATCGGACTGGAAGTACCCACCTAAGTTGGTAGTATCTTGCGATTTATACCTTGCCAAACTAAGTCTGAAGTCGTGGGTAATCCAATAATACAGAGCACCCTAAAAGCTTTGCAACGTCGAGACAGCTGCGGTCATCCAGTATTATTAGTCCGTCCGAGGAAGCGTCTCACATTCTCCGACTCCCTCTCATGATACCAGTACCTGCTACCGGCGCCTAAGCCTGAGTGTCGGGCGTCATTCATAATTAGCGCGAACCGAACTCACTCATTACTCATTACTAATTACAAACGCGAGAGCTAATTATTTATCTTCGTAAATAAAGCATCAAAATCCTCTTCATACTGAATTCGGCACCTTCGACTGGTTAATAAACTACGCACAGAAAACCTTCTTTAATGTGAATACCACACAAAAGTATCGTTTATATCGACGTATATAAGCTTTTTATGGTAGTGTAACAAATAATAAAATCAAAATAAGAAGGTATGTAAATATTTATTATGTATATTTACTTTTTGCTTTTTTGCACATATCTTTTTAACACATATCTCTTTTAATGTATATCTATATTAATACATATCTTTTTAATGCATGTCTCTTCTGATTCATATCATTTTTAAATAAATATACTAATTATGTTATTTACCCGCCTCGGAACAGACTTCGTCTAGTGAGGCAGGTAAAAGAAGAGAAAATTGTAAATCAACCAATTTATATTCAATAAACGCCCGGGTTGCCAGCACTGAAACTGGAACTGGAACTGGATTCCAATTTTTTTTTTGAAGTAAGACTTCTTGAGGCGCGATATGACGAGTAATTCTGATGTTTTTCGGACGAAAATATCGTTTTCAAACGGAAATGACGTTCGGTTAACGTTACAATTACTGCCATCTGTGTTTGAGTTTATTTTTAAGGGGTTCTCGCCTTCGCTAGAATATTTTTATTATTTTCCGAAACTTGGATGAACAATCAAGATATTCAAATTTTTTGTTGCTTTTCTTAATATACAAGCGACCAAATTCAACAGCCAGTGTAGCTGTGTATCATCTATAGACATGAATATCTACAGATGGATACACAGCTACACCACCGGCCAAAAAAAAAATACCCAGAACGTCCCGCAAATGTAGCATTAATTATTTTACATTATTATAAACTAAATTTATTTCACGCCGGTGTTCGAGCCCGAGTCCTCAGGATACTTAGCCAAGAATCTCGTCATATATATTCGATTAAAACCAATACCATACATATACCATACACACTGGATGCATGCTAAAGCATTGGGCCTAGAAGTAATGAGTCGTTAATTATGAGTTATTATCTTTGACAGAGATCTGAGACAGTCTCCAGCGTAGCATGATGCATGAGCATCTATGTCTCTCCACTAATTGATGCACATTTCACGGAAATTAATGTCTTGATTGAAATTTCACGCCAAATACACACTTAGTTCATGCATGCATGATAAAACTTTGAGAATAGAAATTATGAAGTGAACTGAAATGAAGTATAGGGAAATAGTGTTTTGAAGGACATGTTTTCAGTATGAGTTCGTATGAGGTACTCGAATACCGAAATGAGGTGTGAAAAAATGATCCCAATACTTGTACAGCCAAAGTCATCCACCAATTTTAATATTCTCACATTTACATAACGGTGACGAAACAAAAAAATACGAGTGTTTTAGACCACACGAGTAAATACTTCTTTAGTAATCTAATCTAATTTTCTTCCTGGCATTGAATAAAACCATTCCAATCATCAGTGTATAAGATCTATATTGAAGATTCGTTTGGAATGTTACCAATCATCGTGAAAAATCAGTCATTTCGATGCACTGAGTTCGCACACCCTAAACAAAAATTTGATTTATTTTATTATGGGAATTACGCTTAGAATGGGATTGTTGATTTAATTCTTACAAAGTTTAAAATAAAACTTTTTTATACGGATTCTAGTTAGAGAGCGACGTTTATTCACATTTGCAGCAGGATATTCAAAAAATTCCAATCGAAAAAGTGCTGGTTATTAGTTAGATTTTAACGTTTAGAATGTGAGAAACAACAACACAACTATTGTCAGCATAAATGCCAGCACCCATTCCAAACGTCATTATTGTGGATTTGTGCACTGTTGTTACGATTAGATTGTGAGGAATGAGCCTCAAAATTAATTTTAATTTATTATCGTTAGCCTCCGTAACGTTTGAAACTCCCGATATTACGCCTCCCATAACGCTGTAATTTCCGTAACGCATTCGCCAGTTTACGTTTTAGTTTTATTTTTCAAAATGTAGTACTTTGGATGAAACAAACTAATAAAATATAAACAAAAAAATATATGTACATTGTGTATCTCACCATTATTTAATGTGTAAGAAAGAGCTGCAGCATTATTGTGACAAGGTACGTATGTTTATTGCGTTTCTTGTGCCGACGCAGTTCCTTAAACGTGGGAATACTAAAAGTGACTTTTGAAGTTTAGACATGGCCTGATGGATGTTAAAATTGACACCGAATCCAAAATTATTGCTTATGGAAATTAAGGTAAGAAAAAAAAAATTGTGCGTCTAACCTTTACGCGAGGTTGAAGTAAAACTTCTTTGACTGTTGTGGCAGGTATTAGTATTCTAGCGAAGGCAAGAGCCTTTTAAAAATAAAAATAAACACAGATGGTAGTAATTGTACCGATATCCGATCGTAATTTATGTGTGAAAACGTTATTTCCGTCCGAAAAATATCTGAATTACTACTCATCATATCGCGCCTAAGGAAGTTTTACTTCAACATTTATCACAAAGGATGTGCATTATTTTGCAGTCAAAAGATTGCAAGATATATTCAATAATTTGTTGGTCTGCAAGGACCAAACTTGTCTTACAAGATATTATACTTTCAAAACAAGACGACGGAATCAGATGGAAAGTTAGTTCATAGATTACTCATCGGTGGGCCGAATTTTTCGACCGAATTTGTAAGCCACGATCGATGGCCAAAATAAAATTTATCACTATTTTCGTATAAGGCGGGGGAAAAGATAATATCCCGTAATGTTTACGTATCATAATACACGAAATTTGGTAATATAGTGCCATTCTTATTAATATAGTGCCAAACTTCGAAAAATTGGTAGTAATAATATAATAAGAAAAGTGTTGGCAAAAATGTATAGTCTTATTCAAATTTATTATTTTTAATCCAAAATTTTATATTAAATCTCTAATTGAAAGCCCTGATAACAGAGTTAATTCCCAGTAGGTAAACTTGAATGACAAACAAATTTGAAGGTAATAATAATCCCAATACAAAATTACTGTAAACATTTCAACTCCTAGAATCTAACGAAAGCAAATAAAACTATCTTTGTATGAACAGATATGCTTGATGCAATATTATTTAAGAGTACGTATTTTGTTCATAATCTGTTTCTCTCCTGTGTATCACTGTAAACTTATGTAGCACTTGAATGTAAAAGCCTTTTTATGGCGTTTAAATAAATAAATAAAACTATTTGTTGATACAAAGTAAAGGAGCCGGGAGAAATATGTTTTTTAATGTGGCGGAATATTTTAAGTTTTTGTATGTAACATTTGTAGGGTATCTTGTAAGAAGTACTCAATAGTACAGGGAAGTCAATTCACAGGAGGTTAGGGTTCGAACCCGCGACCTGAGGATTGCGAGTCGAGAGTCATACCCCTCTGGTTAAAGTATTTAGGATACGCGCTGATATATACTATTTACATACCTAT
Source organism: Limnephilus auricula (assembly GCA_951813805.1). Taxonomy (NCBI): domain Eukaryota; kingdom Metazoa; phylum Arthropoda; class Insecta; order Trichoptera; family Limnephilidae; genus Limnephilus; species Limnephilus auricula. The sequence continues at coordinate 1,782,186 of OX638391.1, forward strand.
TAATTAATTTGTTTGTTTTAGAAACACGGCGTGTAGCAGGAAGACGGGAAGAAAGGTGATGCCGGAGCACTCAGCGACAGTGTCTGTAATTCTCTAACTGCAGTAGCGGTAGCAAGTTACATACGAAATACTGGCAATCTGAGACAACCTACTCCTGTCACTAATTAATTCTGAGGACCAAGCGCCCCCTCGTTCGCGTCGCGTCTGGTTAACGACCATGTAATTATGTACGTATGGTTGACATATTTTAGTCTCATCATCTTCTTTCCCTTGTCCTATTCGGGTCGGGGACCCAATGCATCGACAAGGCTCCTTCATACGTAAGGCATCCTCTCCTCACACAGTTTCTGGAGTTGCCTCACCCAACTGTGTCTGGGGCGGCCCACTCGGAATTTGGTCATCAGAAATTCTTAATTACACGCTTAAGCCACCTCAGTTGTGATTTTTATGTGAAGAGTAGCAGTGGTTCAATGTTTAGATCGTCTCGGATCGTCGAGTTTCTTATATGATCCCATTTCGTAACCCCTGCCACTCCTCTATCTCATTTCGGCAGCTTGGACTCTAGAGCGTATTAACAACAATTTTTGTCAAAAATAAATTCTAACATTTATGTACATGTCTAGGATGGAACGGTGTAAAGTGACATTTTAATGGACTTTACTTAAATAATTCGCACCATGAATAGGTACTTTAGGGTATTAAGTCAAAAAGTGGTTTGAGATATCAGCTTTTGAAGATACCTAATTTCTTTATCAAATTGATTTTCAATCAATTGAGAGTGTGATGTTGGAACAGGTGCTTCCATGCGGTAGTTGGTCCTAGAATTATTGTTGCAGAATAACATATTTTTCTTTAGTTGCTTGATTTGGTATTTTGATTTATTTTTGTAATTTTTTTCCGTTTTCTCAGGAATTCATTTTAAGCATATTTATTAAGAATGTATTGAATAGGGATGTTTAATATGGCGTTAATAAATCGTAAAAATATGTTCTGCACACGTTTTATATTTCTTAAACGAATTTGGTAGTATGGGGACCATACTATACAATTGTATTCTAACAAGCTGCATACTAACGACAAATATACGAATTTTTATAAATTCCAACGAATCAAAGTTTTTTTGTTGGTAAAATATTCCGTAATTAAGTTATGGTAAAATAATAAGTTAGTAGCGGTTGACCTTCTAGTAACGAATCCGTTTTACTTGTCTGTTACTTTTAGTATTGATGGATAAATTGAATCAAGAACAAAGGATTGAAAATTTATTGGGAGTGCTGATTGTATGCATATAGGACGGTAGTTTTTCAAGTCTACGACATTACTTTTTTTAAGATCGGGGTAATATAACTAGATTTCCAACGGATTGGAAAATGTTCTGAAGAAAGTTAGTGGTTAAATAATGTGGCGATTGGACCTGATATTGCAGATGCCTATTGTTCGTAAAATATTGACGGGGTGCTATCTAGGCCTGCAGATGTGTTAGTGTCAAGGGAAATGATTTTACTTAGGCATGATTGTATTAAATTTTGATAACTGTATGATAGTAAGTTGTTAGCTTATATATTTCGTCTTCGCTTTAGAAATGATCCAAAGAACAATTTTTGTTGTTTGTTTTTGGGGTGTTATGCCGTGTTGCACTACCTCCTTCTTTAGTCGACGTTTCGGACAGCGTTGCAGTGTCCATCATCAGGGCAGATCCGGCAGATCCGACGATGTATCGGATCTGCCGGATCTAAGTCGGCTAAAGGAGGTAGCGCAACACGGCATAACACCCCAAAAACAAACAACGAAAATGCTTTTGGCCGTGAAAATCTAAAAACGTAACCAAAAAACAATTAGTCAAATTTCAATGTTAAAATTTAAGTTCTTTGAATGTCCTTTTCCAGTTCCAGTTATTATTCCATCATGAGCCATGAACCCATGCAAAACACTTGGATATTAACTTGAATATTAACTCGAATATAACTTTAAAATAACTTTCATAGAACTTAAATATTAACTTTGAAATTTGATTCATTGTTAAAATTCTGTGATCATGTTTTGAAGTATCATCTTCTTTTGGAAAGCACCTTCCATTAATTTCTGAACTCCGTGAATACAAATTGAAAAAAAATGCACATGGACATATAGTGCTTTTTAAAAAGACAGCATGTTTTCCTTTGAACCATCTTGGTGTTACCAGTAATTAAAGCAATTAAAATATTGCAGTGCCCTATATTTCATTTCAACCATTATTAATTTGCCAGTAAATACTTCCTGAAAAAAACTATGCATAATCATATATACAAATTCAGGTAATTTTTGAGACGGAAATAACGTTTTAAAACGGAAATGACGTTCGGATATCGGTACAATTACTGCCATCTGGGTTTGTTTTAATTTTTAAAGTGTTCGCGCCTTCGCTAGAATAGTAATACCTGCCACAAGTCAAAAAACTTTTACTTCAACCGCGCGTAAAGGTTAGACGCCCTATTTTTTTATGTCAGTAGTTAATTGTAAATACATTGGTAAAAAAAACTACATTTCGAGAACACGCCGTTCAGAAGCCAAAGTCGCGCCAGCGCCCTAACTTCCGCCAATGTTCGTGACGGAAACACAAAACTGTTGCAGCACGTAATAAATAGATGTATTATAGTAAAAAAACTTTGTTTTTTATGTTGTTTCTTACACGGGTAAATAAACAAATTAACATGTTCACAAACTATTTTTGTGCGCAAAATAAACATTCGAGCACAATGCAACCATTGCGACCGCGTGTTGTGTTGTTGTGACTTGTTCTCTAACAAGGAGATTTTATTTATATTTTGTTTGCGGCTTGCAAAAAGTTTTTTATTTTAAATATTTTACCACAACTCTTTGACGATTCTAAGCGAATAGAGGAATTTATTTTTATTTTTTTGAAGTAAAACTTCTTTAGGTGCGATGTGATGATTAATTCAGGAAATTTTTCGGACTGAAATAACGTTTTAAAACGGAAATGACGTTTGGATATCGGTACAATTAATTCCATTTTTAAAAGTTTTACTTCATTTTTTTTAACAAAGAAAGACCTAAATTCCCGGGTTAAAAATAACCTGACGATAATTGAAAATCTCCCACTACCACCACAGAAAGCGGAAAATGTTGCTTGTGTCGTGATGGAGGACTTAGCCAGCCGAGAAATTGAACACGGGACGCCTGGGTGGCACACAATCGGCAATGCCGTGAACGGTGTTTGCCAAAATACAGTCTGCCCGTCTTACTAATAAAATTTGTGTACATCGGTAAAACGATGGTATTGTAAAGCCACCGTTAAAAAAGCTTACGTCAGGTTTAAGAAATATTTATACCACACAAACTTCATGGTAACAAGTCGTGTTTTTACCTATTCTGACCATACTCGCTGTTTATAAGTAAGGGTATAAAGTCATTGAAAAACGCTTTTGAAGTTTAATCTTGCATTATGTGTGTTATATATTATTTTATGTATTCATTTCCAGGAAATCGACGGTAACCATTTTTCAGTTTGTACAAACATTTATATAAAAACAAATCGAAGACAACACATAAAAAAATTAAAATTAAAAAAATGAATAAAGAAAATATGTTAAGAACTATGTAAAGAAAAAGTCGCTCATGACAAGTAAGAAAAACGTTTATCTTAAGCCGCGGCATTCCGAATTTCTACCGATTTCTTAAACATTTTCCTTAAAAATTTTAAGTTTTGAAGCTCTTAAAAAAATATGTTATTATTTAAGATAGTATCTATAAATTCCCCCCGCCGAAACGGTTATTATATTAAATTCTCTCGATAAAAATAAATCGCAAAGTTTCTTTGAAATTCATTTTTCTTCCGAAAATTATTTTTTTAATGTTTGTTTCTATTATTTTACAATTTATATGTTTGTAAAAATTCACAATGTTTCTTTAATTGCTACTTAACACAACCCTAAGGAAAACTTTGCTCTTTTTTAAACGAGTAGTGTTTTATGAAATATTTTCATTGGAATATTATTGTTTTTAATATTAGCCCTCTAACATTCGTATTATCGTATCTTTCCTTCTCTTCGTTTTAGCAAGTGATATTGTGGTAATTGAAGATGTCATATTAAGACAAACTGTCATATTACTAAATACAGAAAGTAATATTAAAGGTTCAATTCATAATTACATAAAAAAACAACGAGAAAAAACCCTCATTGCAATAATATTTAGAAAAACATTTTTTCCAAGTCCTTTATTTTTTTAAAGTTAAGTTAACCTAAATTGTGATTCTTTGTAAATGTGTGAGGAAAGATTTGTAAAGTATCTTGAAATACTTCATAGTCTCTAAACACCACTTGAAAGTATCTTGAAATATGTCATCGTCTGTCTCTAGACACCACCTTAAAGTATCTTGAAATATGTCATCGTCTCTAAACACCACTATAAATGACACACACATACTATAAAGTATCTTGAAATACATAATCGTCTCTAAACACCACTCGAAACTATTTTGAAATATGTCATAATTTCTAAACACTATTCCAAGAGTATTTTTTACATATTAATGAAAATTGGTACATTATAATATATTACATAAGTTTTATTATGTACCTATCCAAATTACGGATTATTAAAGGCAAACAGCAAATATAAAATTGACGCCATTATTGAATATTCACCGAACCATGCCGGTGGCCTAATTGATGTTTTGTGTTATAATAATTTAGTCGGCGGGAACTATAACGGTCTAATCTTTTCACTGTTCTGTTTGAATGTAAAGTATGTTTTAATGTACGGCGAGAGGGGTTGCGCGGCTATTAGGATTTTACGCAGCTTTGAAGTAATCCCCCAAAACAGTCCATGAAATATGTAGCGCTTACGGCAGCTTTATGCGGTATAAATAGTTTTTTTCATTTATTTATTTTAAACCTTTATATATAAAAATTTCGCATAACGATGTTTGTCGAGGTGAACTCAAGAACGGCTGGACCGATTTTTACGATCTATGATTAGTTGGATTTGTCTCTGTCCCGAATAGCAGAATAACGAGCTTTGGCATTATGAAATTTGCATAAAAAAATTTAAACCGGTCAAACGCGAGTTGTTTGAAGAATGGGTGTATTTTATGGAGTTTAAGAGGAGGAGGGCTTATGGAAAAAAGGCGGAAGGAGGAGAGGAATCCGGGAGAGGCAGAGGGGAATTAAGGAGGGTGGATCGCGGGATGGTGGACGAGAGATTGGGAAAGGCGGAAGGGGAATGTGTGAGGGGGAGTCACGACAATGGGGATAGCGGGTGAGGGGATTAGGAAGGTGAAAGTGGAACGCCCGAGGGGAAGGAGACGCGGGAGGAGAAGAGGAGGCAGAAGGGGAACGGGGACAACAACAACAACGCGTGGCGGCATCATCTAGTTTCTATATATTATATAATCGCAGATGTATTGACTGCGAATCATTGCGCCGTAATAAAAAGTTTAAAAAATATGTTTTTCAGTGTGACACCTATGGGAATTGCAGTGGACATTGGGAATGAATCTGACTTACCTAATTTTTTACAAAGCACGTTTTTGTGAGATTGCAAGGTAAGTAATTAAGGTAATTTTAGGTTTCACTCATTATGTTATTAAAAAAAAAATGCAGAAAAGTTAATAGATGTTGCAGATTAACATAAAAATGGATATATGTAACCAAGACGTTATCTAGTTTGCATTTGGCTCGGGAAGAATCTTCCGACTTCGATTACACCTCTGAAGCCGCGCCGTATGGAAACTATTTGTGTACGTCCCATCCGTGTACGTAAAGTTTGTGACTAAGCTACTATCGTGATGTGTGAACCGTCATAGTGCGTATTCGTAGTGCGAAATATATTTTCAAAATCCAATTCGAGATAAATTCACTGTTTATGGACGTATTTCAAAATATAATACTGTTTTTGAAAGCAGATGAACGACTCTTTCAGATTTTAGTATTATAAATCAACATCATATTTAATTAGACAAAGTATTCTAAAAGTTATGAGGGCATGGCCGGAGACAAATGTTTCGGATGCGAAATGTACGAGATTGGACCAGTATTAGAAGTGTGGAGGAGCTATTCCGGGCATCGGAAGACCGAGATATGTTTACCAGAGTGATCGCCAACGCCGGATCTAATTGGGCACACGAAGAAGAAGAATTTATATAACTTTCAGTAAATACCACTTAAACTCATGGATAACTCTGTTGGTTGCGGTTGTTGCTGCGACACACACACACTGGTTCGTTTCGTCAGCATAAAGGACATTATTTTATTGTCTTAAAATACTATTGTGGTAAAAAAAGCTAAAAACTTCCATTGTCACCAGCTGAGCAGGAGTAGCGTATGTCTGACACGTGAATTCACCAGCTTTTAAATGCTCGGTATCAAAATAGAGTAGCTCTAAAGAGATGCCGACTTTATTATTATGAAAATGTTAAAAAGCAAAGGCTTTGGCTGGGTGAATAATGACTTTTGCCGCGACTTTTATTTATCAGAGGCTTAACTTCATTGTTTTCATACAACGTGTGCTCCTTTAGATTGTTTAACGTTGAATTATATTAAAGGGTATGCACCTTAACTGTATACCTGGTTTCAATTAACAAAACTTAGGAATGTTTTATTTATATTTACACAAATTTAATTAAAGGGAAATTTTAATGATACCTAAGTTTTTAAAATTATATTGTCCAAGTGAGTTCCCTCAGCTTGTTGAAATTGTCCAAGGCGGATTCGAAAATTCTCAAAAACATGTTGACAAGTTGCCCGTGGGATGGCGTTAATTTCCCCTACAATGGTTGGTTTTAACTGATTTATTGTTGTTGTATTGTCTACATAGACTCCTGATTTTCAGTATCCCCATAAAAATAATGACACTGACTGAGATCCGGGCTCCGTGGGGGCCGCTCAACGTCTCCTCCTCTTATAGAAAAAAATAACATCGATCAGTCGCTCCGTTGCGACCTGAAAGGACAAACAATCAAACACACATTCGCATTTATAATATTAGTTAGGATATCTAGAATCTAGAGGGAAGTTTATAAGTTTATATTAAATTGTTGTAGGCTGTCTACTACCAAAAAAACAAACATTGCCGACATAAACTTTTGTTTGAATTTCATCAAAGCGGCTTCAAACTTCCAATATTACATAAGCGGCTGTTGAGGAGTTCTGTTGCATAAGATTGTGATATAAACTCCTATAATTCCAGGCAAAATTTTTAGCCTCCCTCGATGCAACACCAATTCTAAGCAAAACTCCTTCATTTATCGTGCATCACACACTTTCAATACATACTATACACAATTTGACATTTTTAACTCTGCACCACACTCCATAAAGTCACACAGGCAATCTCTCGATACTTTATTATAACTACTTACATAACTTACGTACACCCTACTAATTATACAGAATAGATCCATCCCTTTCCCTTCCCTCCCACCATCCCATCCCCATATGCTAATGTAACTATTTTTCTTTGTTTACCCTAAAAAATTAAGATACTTCTGTGGAAACCTATTATTGGTTAAATGATTTACCCATGTTTTATTATACTTTATAAAATGTTATAACTGTTGGTTTTCCAAATAAAATAAAATTAAATAAAATAAAATAAATCTCACTCTGATGAATCTCCTTTACTAAAACCGCAGGATGATTGTGAGTTTGTCTTTGAAAAAATCTTGACAAAAACAGTTCTGTCACCGTGACCTCGCTTCGAAAGCATATTTGGTCCTTGCAAATCAAAAAATATAACAAGCAATGCTTTCGATATTTTGACTATGCGGTGTGATAAATCACCGGAGAGCAAAATGACATCTTCATTTTTTAACTCCAAATATGCTCTGGAATCGCTGGTTGAAATCCTTCGGGTACGTGCTGTTACATCCTGTAGATACATATACCACAATTCAATCATATACCTACACATTATATAGATTTATGAAATTAACCCATTCAGACCTGAATTATTGTTAAGGGAGAAAAAAAATATTTAAGAGTGGATTAGGCTTTATTGTGGTTTTAATAACACAAACATATTTTTTTAATATTTTTTTAGTTTTGTTTATTAGGAAATTGAACATGTGCATAATTATGCCCAACAGGTCTCAACGGTAACAGATCACTGAAAGGAGAATGTTGTTGCATCGGTTTTGAATAGAAAAATTTCAACGATTATTAATGAAATATAGAAATTCTTATGAACAGTGGCGAACCTAAATATTTGAAGTTTATTTTAAGTATTTCCATGATATGAAATTTTGTTCCTTTTTATACATAAATGAATTTTGCATTTATCACAAAAAATTACATCGCTTTCTTTGGTCAAGGTGGGGCATATGGCCAACCTTATCATGTCGAACGTCTGCGTTAGGTCGAACTTCTTCACAAACTTTTTTTCTTTTGGTGCAGGTTCCCTCATATCTGGATATTTTGGACGTCCGGACTATCTTTTAAATGCTTTATTTTTACCCGCCTTTACTAATAGTTCTGCAAGGCTCATCTTACTTCTTTTCTCTGAAAGACACCATTTGTTCATCGATACAGAATATTTGGCTTTAATTCCAGAAACGTGTTCTGCTTAACATGCATGGCATTGTATGCACTTTTGCAAGTTTTAGGAAAAAGAGTGTGTCATTTCCAAATTATTTACTAAATTCAGATTGTTTTATTGTTGAAAAAAATCTGTCCCATATCATCGTATCCAGAAATAAATTTGCACCAAGAGCCTTTTCCAACACAATTGAACTCTTGGAAAATTTAAGGTTCCAATATGTATATGCAGCCTGATAAGTGATTTAATTTCGTTGGCTTAAAATTACGTTTGCCAATTTGCATAAATGTCTGGTTATTCCGCCATTTTTTCTAGTTCATTTTCATTAATATACCTAAAAAATAATGCATTGCAGGCCCAATATAGTCGTCCTCCCCATTTTCAAGAGTAACATGCAATTCAACTTTTTTTTAGAAAATATGTAAAAAAAAAATTCTCCTTCGACCCTTTATATTATTTTTTTCCCTGATATCCAATGGTTCATCTTTTTAAAATGCAATATCTTCATAATGCCTCTGATAGCATCTGGAGACATTTTATCTGCACCTATTCTAACTTGTTTTGTAGAAGTTGAAGGTTCACGTTCCAAAGAACTCGCCTCCAAACGTTCAGCTTCTACGTCAAAATTATCATTATCACTAAGGTCTGAGTCAGAATAATTCTCCAACAATCCTAAAATCACCTCCAAATCTTCTTTGTTCAAAGAGTTATACATTTTTCCTAAAATTAACAACAAAACGTAAGTTTTCCACATCACAAAGAAAGGAGTACAACATTTTGTATACATCATGTAAAGGTGTCATAGAGACTGATTGTGCATAATTCTGCACATCAAAATTCAAACACTTCCATACGCTTATTTATTTAACTATTTACATTTTCAATTTATACATAATAGTTATTAACATTTTAGAATTGCTTCTGAGTACTTCTTTTATGAAATAATTTTGAAATTTTAATAAAAAAAATGAAAACAAAATGTACCTACCAGCACTCCTGTCAATCGGTTGTTCGCACTTTTCGAAACAAACGATATTTATAACTTTTGCTGGAAAGATAACTCCACTGGTTAAATTTTTAGGTAGAAATAATGTTGCTTGTTGAATACAAACAGGCGGAACATTTAAAATACTTAAAATTACTCCTTATATTATGCTTTGAAGTTAGTGTGCATAATTGTGCTCAAGGGGTCTGAATGGGTTAATTAAAACTATAAAAATATATAACTTTAATTTTCTATATTACACAGAATGAGTGCGTCTAACCTTTAAGCGCCGTTGAATTAAAACTTCTTTGACTGTTGTGGCAAGTATTTAAAAATAAAAAAAACAAACAATTGTGCCAATACCCGAACGTCATTTCTGTTTGAAAACGTTATTTCCGTCCGAAAAAGATGTGAATCGCTCATCGCTTATCGCGCCTAAAGAAGTTTTACTTAAAAAGAACACGTAAAACTACAGTAGGAACGACGCAAAAAGTCAAACAGTGTTTATTAAACTGGGTTAACTGTGACGATTAGTCACAGTTAACCCACAGTCACGAAGTGTCAGTAAACTAAGAACTATTCATGCAAAACTCTCTTCAGAGAACTGTAAGGAAATCCAAGGAGCTCAAAGGAACTAGGCGAGCGCGAAATAAACCGAAAACAGAAGTTTTTCAATTCTAGCAATTGAAAAACTTCTCTCTGAAGACTTTGTCGCTCGATTTTCACACACGCCAGCAACCGAAGACAACTCGAAGCGGATCAATTTAACATCGAAGAGGCGGGGAGTTGAAACCCCCCTTTCTTCAAAGAACAAATTATCCCTGAAAATGTGATCTATACCGAATCTATATCTACTGAAAGATTACAGGTGACACCGGACTCCGACAATTTGTTAGAAATGTTTAGATTTTGATTATTTATTTTATTCTTTTTTGAAGTAAAACTTCTTCAGGCCCTTACGACGAGTAACCCAGTTCGTTTTATGGACGGAAGTAACATTTAAATCGGAAATGACGTTCAATGTATATTTCATCATATTAACGTCGTAGATATGGCAACAATGAGTACGACACCTGTCAGCGTATTACAAAACGTCAAAGCTAACCCAAATATCGGACGTCAACCGTTTATTTTGTTTACTAATGTATATGGTAAGTTCAACAGGTTTTTGTTATGTTTTGTTAATTATGATTATACAGGGTGTCCGGGGGTAAAGTGCATTAACTTCGGGAGATGATTCTACATGATAGTTATAAGTAAAAAAAAAGATTAATAACTTTTTCGAAATTCCAACTTTTATGGGTCCTTTTTTGATAAAAATACAAAATTAGTCCGGCGTGTGCGCCCGGCACTGGCAGGTATTTCCGCTGTTACAATACTGGCCACTCGAAACCAAGATCATCACAGTCGGACCCGGATGACTCACAGCAAAAGTATCGAGTTAGTTTGTACCTTACACTATAGATTTTTGTATGGGAAAAAAATGTTAGAATTTCTAAAAAAGTTATTAATTTTTTTGTACTCCTACCATAATGTAAAGTTAATGCACTTTACTCCCGGACACCCTGTATGATTTAACTAAAAAAATTAGATGAACATATTGGTTTGTCTTATTTTTTACGATGAAAAAAAGAGCTTGGTGCCCGATTTTCAGTAAAGACAAGTGCGAAATCCTGATAAATATGGTTCACCAGTATAAGTACGCGCAATTCAATTCTTCTGCATCAGGTATTATATAATAATAACCCTCAAAGTCAAGTTTGAAGAATGTTAAAACTCACATAATGTTTAACTCCCCTTTTTCTCTGATTCTTGTGAATTCAAGCTGTTTATGTAAAAAGTGCAGTAGTGGGACAATTAAAATATGTGGTTCATATATTTTTCGTTACCTGTATTTTGTCAACTCTTTACTATTTGTTATTTAAAAAAAACATGTAATGAATCACATGTAAAAGCCCTATGGGCGTTTAAATAAATACCTGCCACAACAGTCAAAAAAGTTTTATTTACGTATCTCAATATTTGTAGATAGTACGAGAGATTTGCTAAAATCACTCCACAACATTTCGAGTTTTGCATTTGAGGTTGTACTGTCGTTGCATAAGAACTCAGTTAGTTTGAAAATAATAGTAAATATATCTGCAAAGCAATCCGTAACATTTTTCAATCGTTTAATGCAGCCGTGGAATTAAAATGTCTCCCTTATAGTTGTTGGAAGCATCAGTTTCCAAAAGGAGCAAAAAAATCCTTTTCATATATTTGCTATAACCTGCATTCCATTTGCCCGTTGCTCATAAACTAGGCATCTACCTGGTATAGATATATTTTCAAGCAATCAGTTCCATTACTGTGACCCGTTCCACTCAGCAACATTTCTAGTTGCATCCTAGCCGAAGGTAATGATATTTTAAATGGAGTATTTCAATAAATTCTGTTTAAAATCTGAAGGGTCTCCAAGCATCCGCGTTTGACATAAATTTACACGGCAAATAGAAAAACACAAGTCCTTTTGAAGCTCATCGATGGAACCTGTAATCATGGGAGCGATTTCGTTCTGCTATTTGCTCAATGTTATGTTCATAAAATAATGTTTGAGTGGAAAACAAAAAAGTCTACATCTCATGCATGTGGCCAGTTCTGTAAATTAAATATTATTTAAAAAAATTTTTTTTTAATTAAATTTATTCGTGTTATTATTAAGCTCTAAAAATATATATTTTTTTATAGTAACAGTTTTTTCGGCGTACAGAGTCATTTTCAAACCGAGGTTAGAACTCTTTGAGACTACTTATTTATATGATTCGAAATTTTAATTTTAAAGGCGCCTCATAAGATTTATTAACGGTTTAACCGATTTTGTGAGAAAATAATTGTGACAATAGATTCTCTATTTTGTTGGTAGTCCAGTCAAAGAATGGTCCAAAAGGGGGTGTAGAGCACGTCAGCAGGTACCTTAGCGATTCCTTCAGAAACTTGTTCAGGGTGCTTAGGGTGTGAACAAACCAAAAGTCCTGACGTCTAGATGGTGAGCAAGGGGGGGGGGGGGAGGTCACAATTTTCGGGTTACTGCTTATATCTCGAAAACGGTGCCTAGCAGGGAAATTTTTTCTCAGAATAAATGAAAGCTCATAATAATATATACAACTTTTATTTTATACGTGATTTTCGAATTTCTAGCCGTTTTTAGTTACACTCTCCACAAAAGGGTATATTTTAGAAAAAAAATCATAATCATTTTTCATCAAATATTCTTTCATATAGTCTAAAATATTTATCAGAGAAAAAAATATCATTTAAAAGAAGTTGTAAAAAATTGAATTTCTTTTTAGAATATATATAAATATGTAAATTAATCTCCAACCAGTCAACATTTACAGCAATTATAAGATTTTTTGTAAAATGCTGTCATTTTAAGAAAAAGCTGTGACTACACCTATTATTAGGCGAACGAACAAAAGTTGTGTATCAGTAATCAGATAAAAAACAGCTTTTTCTGAAAATGTTGGAGACGTTGGAGATTATTACATGTTTATATATATATATTCTAAAAGGAAATTATATTTTATACAACTTCTTTCAAATGATTTTTTTCTCAAATTAATATTTTAGAGTAAATGAAGGAATGTTTGATAAAACAATGTGAGGTAAAATGATTTATTTTAGAAAATATCCTCTTTTGTGGAGCGTGTAACTAAAAACGGTTATTAATTCCAAAATCACGTATATAATAAAAGTTGTATATATTATTATGAGCTTTCATTTATTCTGAGAAAAAATTTCCCTGCGAGGCACCGTTTTCGAGATATATGCAGTTACCTGAAAATTGTGACCTCCCCCCCCTCCCCCTTTGCTCACCATCTAGACGTCAGGACTTTTGGTATGTTCACACCCTAAGCACCCTGAACAAGTTTCTGAAGGAATCGCTTAGGTAAAATTTCAAAAACAAAATTTTGGCTTGTGCAGAAAGACACAAGATTCAAGGCCGTGATAGGAATCTTAAAACAACATGATGCAAAACCAGGAGACATAGCAGATGCAGGAACACGCTTTCTTGTTGCTTTGTACGGGGGTTACATGGATGAAGAGACCTTGAAAGAAGTCTGCAACAACTCAAGTTCTTGCCTCTTTGCCACCGACCAATGACGCTTCACGGTACCATGCATTATGGACGTACCATCAAGTCCAAAAATGGTATGGAATGCAAAAAAATCCAGAAAACTGAGCTGGAAACGTGGCACCAATAGGCTTGTTCCAGTAAGAATGACAAAGCAACCAGCACCCGAGACTTAATTAATGTTTATTTCATGTAATGTAAAAAAGGATGCGGCGTTGCATGCGGCTGCAGGAAAGCTGGATTGAAGTGTTCTATTGTGTGTGGGTGCTGTAATGGTCAAACATGCCAAAATTCTATTATTACATCGATATCGAGGACGAAGAAGAAGACATTTTGTCGATGGAAGCCCAGAATCTCAGTACCACAGGTACAAAAATTAAGAATTTCACAATTTTTTAGAAAAATATTTACATTTCCGCCACTGTAACTCGTTACCTATTAGACTTACAAAAAAAATATAAAACAAAAATTATTAGAAATTCTATCTTCTTTAAGTTTGTCTTTAACAATTTGGTTGTAAGATTAATCATTGCATAAGTATTTTGAAAAAACCAAATTTTGGGACCTTCAATCCAAGATGGCGGCTCGAGCTCGACCACCCCAAGGTCGAAAACTTTTTCTTTTCTTTAGAGTCCCAATATAAACAACATATATCAAAATCGCTGCTACTTGACCTTTTGCAAGGTAGAGGCCTTTTTTATCCCCCACTGACTACACGACGATGCACAAATAACGTATGAAACCATTTCCGTTGCGGAGTTATGACTGATTCTTTGGTCGTGCAAAGTGAATTTCGAGGCATTTTCTGACCCTCCTCTCCGCTCTATTATGTAAGCGTTCTGACAAACAACGGAAGATGGTAGACCACGAGATATATTGATTGTGTTTATATACACGAGCGTCATTGATCCCCTCGGCATGGTGCATAGTCGGGAAACTTGCCAACGCGCCCCCATGTATATGTACACGGTTGACGTTTGTCACATGAGAAGGGGTTGCTTCTATGACACGTTCTCGAGTTCAACAGCTCGGCTGAGGAATGATTTGCCGGCCTCTGTGTCTCCCCCTTCCTACAACATGGGTCTCTTCAAGACTCACTCCTTCCTCTCTTTAAAAAAACCCTCCACCCCGCATCTTCTAAGTTGACATAGGCCCCGAGAGAAATTATTTTCCACTGGGCCTCTTGTGTGGAGTTAATATAAAATATATTTACCAACCAATTTTTGAAGTAAAACTACTTTAGGCGCGATATGTTGAGTAATTCAGATGTTTTTCGGACAGAAATAACATTTTCAAAATGGAATAAGGTTCAGATATCGATGCAATTACTGCCATCTATATTTGTTTATTTGAAAGGGTTCTCGCCTTTGCTAGAAAATTTTTATTATTTTCCGAAACTTGGATGAAAAATCAAGAACGAATCATAATATTTACTGCATTTCTCAATACAAGCGACCAAACTCAACAGCCGGTGATGTGTGTGTCTATAATTCATCTGTAGACATTTTCATCCAAGTTTAAGAAAAAAATAAAAATATTCCAAGGCGAAAACCCTTTAAAAAAATACAAAAAAAGTTGGCAGTGATTGTACCATTTTAGTAATATCTGCCTCAACAGTCAAATAAGTTTTTACTTCAACCGCGCATAAAGGTTAGACGCGCTCATATTTTATCTTGATTTTTCACACAGTGTACCTATTTACCAATGGAATGTTTGAGGTCTAGAGTGAACATATGAATTAAATATTTATACATGTTGAAAATAGGAAAGATTAAGTAAGAAAAATTATAATGCAAATAGAAAATATAAAAATAGGAAACAGAAAAACGAAAATAAAAAAGCATAAAGAGGAATGAGACATGCTATTATGCAGGATAAATTCATATAAATAACTATTTTTTCTAGTTGTACTCAAACATACATCCACACACACACACACACACGCACACACATATTCATATACATAGATTCATAGATATACATGTACACACACATATTCATATACATAGATTCATAGATATATACACACACACACAAACACACATATATATATATATATATATATATATATATATATATATATATATATATATATATATATATATATATATATATATATATACACACACATACATATATATACTTACGTAAACATAGTTATTTATTCGCACGTATATTTTACCGACATTTACAGCACTATCTGAGTATGAGAAACAATACTATCACTGTCATATTCACTGATCAAAAGTGTGATATTTGGCTATTTTTAAATCAAGCCAAAAATTGTTTCAGAATTTTCAGCAAATTTTCATCAGTGTTTGCTCCGGTTTGTTTTGGTGTGTTTTCAAACTCAATTATTTACAAAAGCGCCAATAAATCCCACCAAAACGTCATGCGACGGTAAGTTGCAGATATTTTGAAATATGAAGCCTTACAGTTTGCAATAATACTAGCAAATATTAAATATTAGCTCGCTTTAGAAGAGAGGTAACACTGACGAAAGTTTGCGACGTTATGAAATTGTGTAAACACGATATTAAATATTATATATCTACACATAGGGCCAATGGTTATTACTATGAACATTTCCCAATTTTTGCTAAACTACTGTGAACTATTTAACATGAAATTTAAAGTTTTTTGGTTCTCAGATAAATGATCTCTAGAATTCCAATTTTTATTGTACTTATACTTCTAACGTAAATGTTTTTTTAATTGCGAAATCGCTAATTGAAAAATACACACACTTTCCTCTGGATATGGGGTAATGTTCCTATGGACAGCACGCAACTAATTCTTTCTAAATGTTAATATATTAAAATGAATGTTTCTTTGTTTGTCCTTTACGCGGTACTTAAGCCATATATATTATTAGTCAAGTTTAGGTTTTAATCGATGGTTTGAATATTGTTTTTTCTACTGTTCTGTTCGCTGTGTTTTTTTAAATATCAATAAACTATTTTGTTTCCTTTTATTGAAATTATCTCCGAAAATTATTATGTACTTCGTCTGCGTAGGATTAGTACTTCGAGTAATCTATTTTCTTTTCCTAGGTCCCATCTACGTTTATACCAAAATTCTTAACCTATTTATTTAAAATATGTATAATTCTTGATTCGATTCAAAGTATTAGGCGAGTACCTCAAGTAAATTCACTAATTTAAATATTTTCCAAAATAGAATTTTGATTTAACAATCATTATTTTCAAAACGTCATTCTCAAATTTTGACGTTTTCTATTAAACTATAATTATTATTTTCAATATATTGAAAATAAATAGCTAGCTTAATATATTATAGCCTATATGTTATTCTGATGTATGAGGTATGAGCTGTATTATTGTAAAGTTTCATTAAAATCCATTCATTAAATTTCGATTTAAAGAGTAACAAACATACATATATCCATACAAACTTTCACTATAATAATATTAGTAAGACGATAAGATAGTAAGATTGTATTCCTATAAAAAAAATCATTAAATGAAAACATTATGCGTATTATTTATTTACATGTGTATTTATATATTTTTGTGTATTTTTTTCTAATTTTTCATCATCCGAGTATGCTGAAAATTATGAAAGATTTCAGGGAACGTGTGAAACGATGTGACTTACCTTGTGAATCCCAGGAAAACTGGACATCAGATCTCGGTTTCTCTGGTAGTCGACGAAGAAGTTATCCGCTCGTATTAGGTTGATCTTCTTGCGGATGTGGGTGTGCTTTGGTAAATGCAATGATATCTAATTAACTTAAAATTAAAAAAAAAACTGGTGTGATTAAAAGTTTCAGTTTTCTTACTCATGCAAAACAATTATTGTAGTAGGTACTAGGTATCTCTATTTAATTGCTGAACCAGATAATTCGATTTGTCTGCAACAAAGCGGTAAGAAAGCATTGCTTATATACCAACTATTTTTAATGATTAAATGCGATCTAGCGGAATAAACTTGAAGCAATTCTAATAACTTACTACGTATTCACTTAATCATAATTATTAAGGCGCTCCGCCCACTGAGGCAACTGAAAACCAACTAAAACCGGCTGTTTCTCTGTCTTGATTGGTCCAAAAGCTTGGTTAACCATAGAAGAAGAACAATCAGCTGACAGTTGGCAACTATCAATGGCCGCCCAGGGCAACCAGTAGAGCAAGTCGCAAGTCACCGCTTGCGTTACCATTGACAACGGGGTTTAGTGTGATTGTGAAGTGTGCGGGCTATCACATTGTCATACAAAGACAGTTGGCAGTTGAGAGTTTTCAGTTGCCTGAGTGGGCGGAGGCGCTTAGGCTTCAAAATTAACACTATCGATTAATAATCTAGTGCTTTTCTAAGTCATACAATGACGTGATGATTATATTATTTTGTGATTAAAAGGCATATCGTTCCATAGAAAAGTGTCATAATTTTTTTAAGTAAATCTTGGGGAGTAAGCTGGCGAATGCGTGACGATAGCGTTACGAAAAGTGTGATCGGACGAGGCGAACGAAAATAAATTTAAAAAAATAAATATTTGTAGAAAATTAATATACGTAACATCTATATGTTATACATATAAACTTTGTATATATATACATACATGTAGATGGAGCTAAAGAATTTTTACTTCAGTCGTGCGGTCTGAAGCACACTCGTTTTTTTTTAAATTTTCTATTTTACGTTTTATCACTGAAAAGTAAAGTGATTGTGATTATCTATGCCCCACGAAAACCGTATTTAAGTTAGATAACTCCTGTAAAATTAACTTTTTTGACTTACGACACTTTTCTTTGTGGTGTGCGATAAGTATTATATACATGTAAATACATAATTTGATTAATTAATCCGTAACGGTAGGCGTAGTGTTACGGGCAGGTATAAATGGACATATAATTGTATATAAATGGACATAATTGTATGCTATTGTAGGAACCATGATCGATTATTTTTAGCGCTGGCAAATTTCTGTACCCGAGAAGCATACGGATGCAAGTCCAAAAAGCTAAATTCATAAAATATTTTAAGGTAATGTTCTGTGTAAGTTCTATTCAAGTTCTGTTTTTATATCATTTTAGGCCAGTGGCTTCATAAAACTGAAAAAATCTCAGAACTTGAATAAAACTTTCGCAGAACGTGAAAATAAACTTCATATATTTGATGAAGTGTTAAAAATTTTTGGCGGCCAGCGCGATCCAGGTATTAGACTCTCACACTACTCGAACACTGTTTCTAACCCGATTAATTTGTGTTATTTCACAAATAATAAACTAAAAATAATATATAGTATATTTGCCGCACGTTCAAAATCTCGGTATCGAACTGGTATAAGACAACCATTCAGAATTGAAACTTTGCCTTAAATGGTTTTAGCAGTGTTTGGTGATCAGATATAAAAAGCCAGGTACTTCCCCACATTGCTCTTCTCCATCTCCTTCCCCTCTTCACTACCTTTAACCTCACAACATACCCCAATTGGGAATGCAATAGTCTCATTGGCTCCAGACGGGAGCAGTTGGGACTCTTACGCCGTTCTTCCACGTAGCTATTCACAAGCGACGCTACCGCTACCTGTCAAACAAATTTGCTAGTGTAGCACCTAGCGGCGTTTTCAAACACTAATAATAGTATGGAAAACACAGACGAGCGGCGATCGCGTCGCTTGAAGGTAGCTCCATGGAAGAACGGCGTTATGCGGCATTCAGATAAAAAAAAATAAAAAATCTTAAGTGCTCTTAATTTATTCGACGTGAACTGTTGAGTGGCGTGCTCGGGAATGATATATATAAGTCTTTTATCGATCGACCGTGCTTGATACCTTAAAAGTGACAATAAGTGAGAGTGGAATGCACTGAAAATGGTCATAAGTACTTACCCTGAAGTGCAAGTTGGCGGTCGGCCTGTGAAGATGGCGCTTGAAGCCCTTGCAGCTGGAGGTCTGGCAGAAGCGGGTCTCGGTGCGCAGATCGCACTTGGCGTTGTCGTTCGAGGTTCGGTGCGCCACTCCGCCGCCGCAGCGAGCCGAACACTCGCCCCATTCCGTGGACTTCGATTCGCAGCGGGCACCGTCCTCCGCTGGAACATGTAATATGTAATAACATCTTGGGGTAATTACCACAACTAGGTAACTCTGAGCTTAATTCAGCCAACAGAACCCTAGGCGCCCTTTACCCCACGTCACGTAAAAGAAATAAAAAAATTGTCAATTAAAAATAAAATCCGCTTATATAAAACAACGATAAGGACAAAACTAACTTACGCATGCTTAATCTGGGCCCATGCAGCAGAGTCCCACTTGAAAAGTGCTCTTATCAAGTATATTATACCTATTTTTTATAATATTATATTAATAATTGTGCAAAAAAGTTATTATGTTTTAAACTATTATGTTTTTTTATTCTTATTTTTTGTTTACTTTTTTTTTCTTTCTATTATTTTTATTTCCTTTATTTATTTTTATTTTGTACTAAACATATTCCTTCTGTATATTTCATATATATAGCAATTTGACTGCCCTATAACGGGATTCCTACTAGTTGGGCAGTGAAAACACTTAAATAATGTATAATATAATATTATGTATAATCATTTACTAAATAAATAAGAAAAAAATTCCAACATTTCAAAATAAAGCCATCAGAGGCCCTAAAACACGCTCGATAGGATAACTATCGGTAACTTCTCATCGTTCCCTAGGACAACTGCACATCGCTAACGTACAAACAACAGTTGATATCGAATATGTTAAGGACACTTAGTCATTGTGAACTGTCACTTATTCGTTGGCGATCTTTAGTCATGCTAGGGAACGATGAGAAGTTACCGATAGTTATCCTATCGATCGTTATAGAGCGAGTATGCTAGGGCCTCAGAATAGCCATGGGAGCCCCATATGGATAAGAGTTTCTCAACTCCACCGGGACTCTGAAGTCCCTCTCCTTAAGGGCCGGTAGTACCGGCCCAGAAGAGGGAGAGATTCGACAATACGAATGTTGGAGGGAGCGCGCTAATATTAAAAACGATAAAATTCAAGCGAAAATTAGGATTATGTTTTATAAAACATGACTCGTTTACAATAGAGAAAAAAGCCTCTCATCCACACCTTAAGTAGCATTTAAAGAAACACTGGGATTTTTTTCAAATCTATGATATGTAAAATAACAGAAACGTAAGTGGTTTTTAAATTTTTCGGATCATACGTGATTTTTTTCTATCGAGGAAATTTTTATGTAATTTATAATATTTCGGTTCTACAAATCTTCTGATATTATCTTAAAAAATAACAAATATTTTTTAAAAAACTTAAAAACTTAAAGTGTTCAAGGGACATATGTTATAAATCGGTAGAAAATCGAAATTTCGGCCCTTAATGATCACATCACATAATAAGACCATTTTAATACAACAATTTCCGCAAAAACAAGTAATCGACCTAGATACCGGGGTAACTTAGAAATTCATAAATATAAAACTACTGATTCTCATCACCATTACACTTACCAATGTACAAAGTTTTTCAACGCCCTTCCAGATAAAATCAAAACAGAAAAAAAGTATAAAGTTTACAAATCTCAAATCAAACAACTATTAGATAAACCAAACACTAATTACAAATTTTAATTTCATAGAAAAAAGTCTACATATTTTTTATTGTATGTACACTTATTAGTGATAATTGATTAAGTATTAACTATAATATGTAACTATTAGTATGTAATTAATCACTTAACATAATTACTAATTTATATTTAAAAATATTCATATTTTTCCTTTTTTGAACATATCCTCTACAAATATTATATCAATCTTTTGAGACAGTGTCTTACCTTACCAGTACTATACTTATGTACTGTCATATTGGTAAACGATAATTGTTGCATTTCATTATTATGTACCTTCAAATAAAATATTTATCAGCGGCTGAGGCCAATTTCAATGTTTAGAACCAACTGTATGTACCTATCTATTAATTAGTGTATTAATATATGTTTATTTCTACATTTATATTCAATTTATAATTTTTATTTTTCATTCATGTAGATTGTAAGTCAATTATTGTAAACAATAATTAAAACATTATAATTTCTAACATTTTTAAATTAAGAGTCTTTACTCCCCAACTCAAACACGAGAAATTTTTTCTCCATTGAGTTGAGTAGTTTGTTAAAAAAAATCTATTTGTAAATAGCTTTTAAGAACCAACTGTATTTATTTTTCTAAATCTTATGTATATGTATTTTAAATAATAAAAAAAAAAAAAACAAAAAAACATCGCGGAAACATTTTATGCGGGTATTCAACTGCTTCAGCCCGGTATGATGAAAACATAAAACGACACACAAAAAAACCAAAACAAATCCTTCGTATAGTCTAAATCTCTCCATATTGCAGCCACGTCTAGTTGCCCAATTGAAACATGGAGAACACTTGTGGTAACTAGAGTCGCCTAATAATAGAAATAAACGGTAACCGACGAGTTCATCGAAAATCAATTCATCGAAAGCAAATTCATCGACAACGAGAGGTTAGGTTAGGTTAAGTTAGGTTAGGTTAGGTTGAACTCGTTTTCGATGAACACATTTTCGATGAACTCGTTTTCGATGAACTCGCCGTGAACCGAAATAAACGATGCCGTTTTTAGGACATACCCACAAAAACATCAAAAAGTTGATGATTCTGTTTGTAGCTTTAATATAGAGTAAATAGAGTTATGCTTTTAGTGTGTTTCTCAAAAACGCTGATTTTGGAGTTATCTAGTTGTAGTAATTATTAATTACCTCCCGATATGTACTAACATGCTAATCACGCTTTAAATAGTGAACGAGATTTATATTTTAAAATATCAAATGCAGCGATCAAATTGTTTCTTCAGTGGAAACAAACGAGAGACAATTATCGTCACAAACAAAGCCAATTTTAAAAATGTCTTAAATTGTGTAAAAATAAGACTTACGTGGAACAAAACATTTGTTGAATTTCGCTTGATATCAGATCATTGATGAAGAATATATTGTTATACTTATGGTATACTTGATTAGAAATAGTAGTAGTAGTTAATATATAACGTATAAGTTAGTAGATAATGAGTACGTATGTTCAATGCGAAGTGTCTGGCTGAGAGCTTGCTTCAAGAGAGTGGGACATCCTAAGACAATGGTTTAAATACCGTCGCCAATGGGATTTTCCTGGGATCCTTTATTCTTTTATTTCATTTTTTTTTTTTAATCGGAACAGGCACTCTACCAAACGAGCTATTGTCACCTAATTTGGGAGGGGTTATGGGTACCGCCGCCCCGGGAACCATTTATTGGTTAACCGATACCTATGCAACAGGTCACCCCAGGTGGTTCACTACGTTTGGTAACTTAGCAGGGGTGTCCGGATTCGTGGGGTGAGATTTGTCTAGATCTTGGGGGCAGATGGGTCTGTCCACTAACTGCGTGGCGCGCCGGATGGTAAAATATTGGTTGAGAGACCATTTAGCCTCTCTAGTAAGACTGTAGAAAAGTTTCATCCATGTTTCGGAAAATAATAAAAATATTCTAGTGAAGACGAGAACCCTTCAAAATTAAAACAAACACAGGTTGCAGTAATTGTACCGATATCCGAAAGTCATTTCCGGTTAAAAACGTTATTTCCGTCCGAAAAATATCTGATTTAGTCGTCATATCGCGCCTAAAAAAGTTTTACTTTAACTAGATACATGTTAGTGACCGTAATTTCTATAGTTTTTGGCACTCACAAGTTCCGAGTCGCACGAAGGTAAGCATAAGTTTTAGAGTTAAGTTTGGTGAATGGCTTGTCCTGATTACTATCACGGTCCCTAGATGAAGGGAGCTGACACAAAGCACTGCGCCGCCTGCATTGTTGGTTACAGCGGCCCAAATATTGCTCCCAAATTGAGGAATTTCGCAAATCATCAATCAATATTTTAAACGATGCTACGGTGTATTCGGGCAGAAAATAAATAAGGACCTAAGAAGTTGCTTGAACAAAATAACGATAAGCAATTTTCAGGCAAATTGAACACTTGCTTTTTGGATGGTGAATATCATCAAGATTTCTCTAAATAAACAGTGCTAATCTCAAGTGATCTACCAGGTAAGTATGGACCTGTGTATTTTCTGCCTTTAGAGAATATAAATAAATAAAGATAATAATAATTATTAAAAATAACATAAAAATACATGTAGATTTTAGGCAGTATCGAGACAATTGTTCATATGCATTGTACATATAGTTTTGCATCACTGATTGAGGGACCAGTGGATGTTTTAGCCATAAGTTTTTATGATGTTTGTCTAGTCTGTAGTTAGAAGTAAGACTGCAGAAATGTATTAAAATTTGTACAGCGGTCTTGAGGTGATTTTTCACAAAAACGGCGCTACACAAGTCATCTATTATTATTATTATTTAGTTGTTTTAATTGCTGATAATATTTAACATATTTATTTACTCTCTTTACAAATATCATTTCAAATGTTTTCAACTGTTTGCACAAGGGTCAGTAACAAGATTCAAAGACAGACAGTGGTCGCACAAAATTATTTCTAAAATTTCGTTGGTTTTCACTTGGATAAATAATAATGGTAAATACGTTGACGTGAAATCATTGTTGCATGTTGTAAACATCGAGTATTTTTAACAGTGTGCAATATAGTTGTAAATTATGAATACTTAGAGCAAGTTGATGAGTTTGTGTATTTGGGTAGTATGTTTACGAGAGATGGGAAGGCTGATGGGGATATTGAAAGAAGGGCAAATGCAGGTAACTCCATTAATGGTGGACTGAATGCTGTTGGCGCCAACAAAAAGCTGTCCAAAGAAGCGAAGCTAGCAGTTCACAATGGAGTGCTGGTACCTAACCTGATGTATGGCAGTGAAGCATTGAACTGGCAGAGAAAGGATGAAAGTAGACTGAATGCTGTAGAAATGAGATCCCTGAAGCGTATGTGTGGTAAAACCATGTATGATCGTGTGAGGAATGTGGAGATCCGAAAAGAATGCAAGGCCGATGTGAGCGTCATAAGTAAGATTAAGAAAGGGACGCTTAGATGGTTTGGACATGTAGAGCGAATGAATGAAGAAAGGAATGTCAAGAGAATATATGACGCGAATGTGAATGGTAGAAGAAGTCGAGGACGCCCGAGGAAGACATGGCACGATCAAGTGAATCAGATACTTGAGTCGGGCCATGTCAAGATTCAGAATAATAAGATGTATGAATGTGAATGAGGCGAGGAGTGTATGCCAAGACCGAGTTGTTTAGCGGTCCGTCCTCTCTGCCTACCCCTATGGGGAACGGCGTGATGGTTAGTTAGTTAGTTAGAGTATTTTTACACGAAAAATGTTGATATCATTGGATGTTACACAATATAGGCGAGGAATTGGCGAGTTTACCAGATAATTATTTTGTGAATGGTGACATTAAAAATACTCATTAACTAGATTCAAATGCTATATTTTGTTTCTGAAACATTAGTAATCCACTTTCCCCTAGCCGAAAGGCTAAGTGGACAAGGGAAAAAATTCGGTACTTTATATATTTTTAAATTTATTCCATATAAAAATAGTAATTAGAAATTTTAATATTTTTTTCTAAAAAAATTCTCGTTATTTTTCATTACTATTAATCTTACTTTTAATAACTTCTTATGTAATAATGATTGTTCATAAAAGTGTCGTAAATTGTAATAGCTCTTTGTGTAAAAAAGTTTACCTAAATTGTTTTACTTTAAAATAGTAGCAAATAAGGTATTACAACTCAGTTCTTTAATTTGATAAAATAAAATAATATCAAATCCAAGGATATCCAAAATATTGCATAGTGAAAAAGGTAAGCCAAACACGTCTTATATAATTTAATGTAATTTAAAAATCAACCATCGCAAGAATTTATAGAAACGTTTACAAGTTGCTTCTAAATTAAGGGACGAAGCTAATCTTTGTAACGTCCAAATAGTCTTGAGTATCGAGGCAAGGCACAGGTAGTTAATAAATGGGACTCAGGACAAATTCAGTTACGTAACTGTGAGGTCGGCAGCCAACCTGGACCTTAAGTTGATTGTTAAGAGAAAATGGGGCGCATATAATAATTCTACTTATAAACGCTTTTTACAAGTTATGCTTTGAAATATTAAGAAAAAAATTGTATCCGCACGTACAAAAGCAACATGCATATGAATAAATAGTTTTGTCAATTAAAAAACCCTAATCTTTCAAGAAAGGTAATTAATTTTCATCGGTGATTCAATCCAATATCGTATTTGTTAGCCTTTCTCGAAAGATTCAACCTTTGAGTCCAAGTGATCCATAAAAATAGAATAGGAATACGCCTGAATAATTTAGAAGCATTAGAAATTTCAAAATCAACGAAAAATAATTGCCAAATTTTAAACAAACAGTCCGATTTTAAAGTTGATCCCTTTCTCCTTATGTAACTTCCACCTTTCCACCCTTCCTTCACCCCCCCGCCCTCTTCGCCTGCTCCTACCCATCCACCAACCAGTCTCTGATGTTTTCTCCCTGTCCTATATGCTTTCTCCTTTTATCATGTTTACCTTTTATTCTTTCTTTGTACTATGATTTACTTTATATATTTTATTGTCCTGACGAAGGTTGGGTTCAATCGAAACCGGTCGATGAATATAAATTAAAATAAAGTGTTTGTTCGCATGAAGCAGTTACTTTGTGATGTGATATTATAATTTAAAATAAAACAATAACTTTGTATATTTGTACAGCCCATGTCTTCAATCCCCTGAATATATTATAACACATGTTAGATATTAGTAGAGACTATACTGCCCTGAAGAAGCTACGGTTGTAGCGAAACCCGGTCGGCATTAAGTATAAAAAAATAAAAGTGGCGTATACAAAGTTTTTGTTTTATTTTAAATTAAAATAAAGTGGTTTAAAACCAAGTTTTTATTTATTTATTTTGTATAATGTCAAGCCACAGAGTTTTTTCTTTCTTCGATAATAAAATATCGATATTAAAATAAATCATTGTTGTGGATCAATTTACTTATAAAACATGGGATCACTGGTCACTTGGCTTCCATAAAATGGGATCGAGACCCGAAGGGATTTGCGAACCACTGCCTGGTCTATCTTCTTCTCACGAGTGAATTGATCACATACCACACTGTTCTCAGTGCGGCCGGATCCCCGCAGCGGAATGAGGTATCCATTTGGTTGACCGGCTGCCCCTAATCCCATCCATAACAATTGCCGCAGCGACAGGTTCTATCAACTTCGGTAGAGCCGGGCAGAGCCGGGCACACTCGAAAGGACTACACTCGCAAAGCGGTATTGGAAAGCTTCTTCCGCCAAAAGATTTATATAAAGTGAAATAAATATTGGAGACTTTTTCTCGAAGGAATGAAAGCACAAGATTTTGAATGCGAAAGGCTTTTATATTCGAAACTTATTTTATGGAATATTAATCGTTTTACTTCCCGACTCTGAGTTGAGTGCGAAAACTCTTTTTAAATCTGGTTTTCTTATTGATCTATTAAGAGGAAAGCGAACGGCATTTTGTCTATTCAAACGCATTTTATCTCTGGATTTTAATACAATTGCAAATAATTTAATATTTAGCATTAGGTCGAGACCTAATGCTCTCGTCTCACAATTCGACGGTGCGCAACTAATTTTTTTTTAAAATTAATTTTTGTTATTTAACAACTAATTAATTAAAAATAATATATAGTATATCATTGAAGAAGAAGATTAATAATCTAAATTAAAATATGAAAATAAACAAGACACAAAAAAATATTAAAAGATAACGGTCGCAACTGGGACTCGAACCCTGAACCTCTCGTCTTACCGGGACAACGCTTTATCCAGTTCAGCCATTGCCACCTATTATAAAACCGTCATATTTCAAATTTTAGAATTAACAATATTATCTTCGACTAAATTTTTTTTCCATATTATCGGCAAATATATGGGTGTTAAGGTACGTACTTGAGTTACTTTAACCAGTGATTCCTGACATTATTTGGAGTAAAAAATGTAAATGAAATTTTGGTCTCCGGTGACTTTTTTGGTGTAAAATTTTTTTTTTTTTCAAAATATTTTTTCTTCAAAATCAAACAAAATTTTTTTTTTTTCACATTACCTTATTGGTCACTCAGCCGAGTTACCGCCCCACCACTTACCCCGCCCCCAACTACCCAACACCTACCATTATTTATGTTTTTGTAGAAAAAAAAAAAAAAAAAACATCAAAAATGTCACCGGAGACCAAAATTTCATTTACATTTTTTACTTCAAATAATGTCAGGAATCACTGGTTAAAGTAACTCAAGTACGTACCTTAACACCCTGTATATATATATATATATATATATTTTTTTTTTTTTTTTCAAATTGCGGTCGGAAACTTTGATTTCATAAAGGTATTATAGTATGTAATTTATGTACATTTGAATTATTTTACGGTTAAATTGAATGTGAAGCGTGGTGTTTTCTCTTTCTAACACAGTTTACATCATATTTTTCACCATGATAATAAGAGAGTCACGACGATTTCTACGGGACCTATAAGAGTTGTTGTCAGAAGTGAAAAACAAACTTGCGAAACCAACGGATATAAATAATTTACGACCGGAATGTGTAGATTTGTGAAGTCCATGACCTTGATTTTTTTTGGTAAAAATCTAAATAATTTATGTCACTCACGAAGAATTATAAATTTTTTTATAACTTAAAATAATGTAAGAAAACGGTTAAAATACAAACTTACAATTTAGATAGAACGACAATATGACAATATCCTGACGTCAATTTGAAGTTTGGATACGGATTTGGATAACTAATGGATACTTTATATTTAAGATTTATATTTATCACTATTATGTTAAAACAAAAAGTTTTCTCGGAATGTTTTAAATATTTATTGGGATAACTTTTTAATGACTTTTGATGGTTATACACATCAATGTAATGTATTATTTAAAAACAACTCAATACTAAAAAATATAAACGAAACATGAAGCAAAAAAAGACATTAATTAAATTAAAAGGTAAAGATCGCAACTGGGACTCGAACCAAGGATCTCTTGCCTTACCAGTACGCCCTTTAACAAACTTGGACCTTGGGACCTATACTTTTTGTCATTTTTATTAATCTCTTATTTTAAATTCAAAAAGGGAGCTGTAAAAAATGTGGAGAAAATTAGTTGACAACAATTTTGTTAATTCTGAATTCTGCCTTTGATAGAAGTCAATTTGAATATAATTCTTCCGTCTGGAATCCACTTTATAACATTCACGAACAAGCTACTGAAAGAACGCAATATGAATTCTTACATTTCAATTTGTGTATTCCAGCAATAGTTTAAAAGAGTGTTGAACTACAACACTCCTTTATATGATTTGAATATGCTTAAATTGTCAGGCAGAAGGATTTTCACTGACTTGGTATTTCTATACAAAATGGTGTATGCTTGCATTGATAAGCTTTCGATTCCACTACGTAATTCTAGAAGTCGTGATTACTTTCAGTGTAGAAATTCTGAGACTATCACTTTGCCCAGAATAGTAATGGAACTAACTAACCATCACGCCGTTTCCCCGCAGAGGTAGGCAGAGAGGATGGCCGCCAAACAACTCGGTCTTGGCACACACTCCTTGCTTCATTCACATTCATACATCTTTTCATAAATGCTCTTCTATTATTCCCAATTATTATGGCCCGACTCAAGTATCTGGTTCACTTAATCGTGTCATGTCTTCCTCGGGCGTCCACAACTTCTTCTTCCATTAACTTTTGCATCATATATCCTTATTACACTCCTTTCATCGTTCATTCGCTCAACATGCCCAAACATCTGATGGTCCCTTTCTTAATCTAACTCACTACGCTTACATCAGCCTTGCATTCTTTGCGGATATCCACATTTCTCACACGATCAAACATGGTTTTACCACACATACGCCTCAGAGATCTCATCTCTACAGCATTCACTCTACTTTCATCCTTCCTCTGTTAGTTCCATGCTTCACTATCAGGGTAGGTACCAGCACTCCATTGTGGACTGCTAGTTTCGCTTCTTTGGACAGCTTGTTGGCGCCAACGACATTCGGTCCTCCATTAATGGAGTTACCTGCATTCACCCTTAATTCAATATCCTTATCAGCCTTCCCATCTCTCTAAAAACATACTTCCCAAATACACAAACTCATCCACCTGCTACAAGCTTTCACCATTCACAACTATATTGCACACTGTTTTCGTACTCTCTCTTTCAAACACTATAACTTTAGACTCACTTACATTCATCATTAACTCATTCCTCATACATACTTTGTTCATCGTGGACACTAGAGACTGTAGATCTTCCATACTGTGGAAAAAAAATTACCTAGTAAGTGGAAATCTTCAATTTAGCACTACACAATTACAAATGTTGTTACTGAGACAGTTCGGATATAAATATAGTATAATTACTGTTCGTATGTAAAAGCCCCCGAATAGGGCTTTAATAAACAAAGTTATGAATTATGAAAACTTAAAAATATAAGAAGGGCAACGTACTAGCAAAAGGTCGTCTCATAAAGCTTTCCGTATTCTTAGTGTAAGGGAGTAAACGTCTCTTGTCATCTCAATCATACTCGTGATGTAAAATGTAAAATTCGCTGCCATGTAATAAATACGAAAACGTCGCCCGTTCCATTATCTATTTCGTTAATAAGGGCAATACGTGTTCCTCTGGACATTTCCCAGTTTTTAGTAAACTTTATTTTTTTTTTCTTCAAAACTATTAGCGATTTATTTTATATAATGACAATATTGGAGTTCAGATAAATCCGAAAACCGCTTCAAAATTATTATTATACCACAGTACCATTTTAATGTGTACTTACTGTTTGCGGTTTCCAATCGATCATTAATATTTTAATGACGTTTAGTAATGAAGATTTTATAATTACTTTGTGTAAACAACTATAATCACATGTTATAAATATCTACATGTTTCAATACCGATGACGTTTCAATACATGTAGATATTATAACATGTGATTATAGTGGTTTACACAAAGTAATTTGTTTCATTTAATTAAAAATGATGCCACAAAGTAATTTTGCAAAGATTGAAGAGATAATTTTATGGTTAATTTGTAATAATGAAACCCAACACTTTTATGTGACCTAATTTCCGGAAAGAGTTTTAGTAATTTGTCAAATAAATGACAAATGCATCCGAGCGGCACGGGCTTTTGATATAGTCATCGATCAACGCACATTTCAAAAGTTAAATGTGGGAAAATTGGTAATTTCCAAATAAAGTCATTTTGTAAGCGCACGTTTTAAAATTAAATGTCATGCTTATTATGATACCATCGATCATATTATACAACTCTATCTAAACTTAATCAATCATGCCATGGGTCACCCCAAGTGGTTCGCTACGTTTGATGACTTAGAAGAGGTACCCGAGTTCATGGCGGCGAATTCATCTGCCGACCAACTGCAAAACAGTCCGGATCAGGAGACTTATTGAGTCACTACGTCCGTCACTCCTGAACACACCGATGCCTACATTCCTATGTATCAATTTTCACCAAAAATTGCCATTGGCTTAACACTTTGCAAGTGTATACCGCGATGAATGGGCATGTCAATTTGAAGTTCCCTCACTGCACCGCAGAATTCCGTTTCGAAGTTAGCGACAAAAGTTTTGTAGGAAACGTTCGTCTGACTACCTCCGCTCCCTTCTTTCCTGCGTGCTCTACAAGTTTCATGCCTCACTGCCGTACAACAAGGTTGGTATGAGAACTCCACTACTGAGATCCGGAAATAGAAATGACATACAAAAAATAATGATGCACGCTCTTTTCCACACAGTTTTTAAATTTTTTGAAACATACAGTTTTATAAAAAATCATCGAACATAATATAAACCAGTTACGTTCTATATATAATATTTTTGTTATGGTTACTGATTAGGAAGCTGGTAGTTAATTAAAAGTTATAATAGTACATAGTGTGAGTAAAAAAATCACTAAAAATAAAATAATAAACAATACATAATAAGTAATAGTTTTGATGTAGGTATATTGTAAGGTTAATTTGACTTTAAAGGATTTTTTTTTATTTTAGAAAATGTCAATATCGCTTAAGACATTTTTAGGCAGCATCGCGTTAATTGGTCAGATGCATTGTACATATAGTTTTGTATCGCTGATCGAAGAACCGGTGGATGCAATGTTTTAGCCGTAGGTTTTTTTTTTATGTTTGTCTAGTGTGTAGTTAGAAGTAAGATTATAGAAATATAATGAAATTTGTACAGCGCCCTTGAGGTGATTTTTCACAAAAACGGCGCTATAAAAGTCATGCAAATTATTATTATTATTATTATTAAGGCAATATAAGATTTGCGGATATTTTGCGTATTATAAAAAAATTGCGTATTGTAAAATAAGGTTTTCCATCTAATATTGCCTTCAGGGCAACGAAATGTAATATTTTCTAACAGGTTTGGGGAGTCAATAAGTCACCTACGTCAAAAATTTTCCTCCGTTTTTAAACAGCAATAGGATTACACTGACGATTTTCAAAACGATACGACAGATGTTTCAAGAATTGTTTTTGAATGTTGTCAATTCGGTTAAAATAAGTTTGGTATTGAGGATTCCAAATGACATGCAAATTCGAGATGAAATCCTACGACCTATAGCTAATTTTGTATATATTCTCTCTGAACACTTTCTTTAAGGTTCAAGGCAAGTAAAGAGTTTCCCTCTGATGCGCCACGCCACCTTCAAGGCTAAATTAAAAAGCACTCTATGTTCCCATCAGCTTAATGCAACGGTTCTCCCTCAATTACTCTAATTTGTTCTTTATTTTCTACCCGTTTCCTTCTTAAGGAGTTTAAATTCATTTTATTTTAGTTTACAAACATTTGCACGTTTCTTAATTTGGAAGGCGAATATGCGTACCGCCGCCACAGGTACCGTTATTGAATAACCTCTGCTATAAGTCACCCCAAGTGGTTCGCAACTTTTGGTGACTTAGCAGGGGTGCTCGGTTTCATGAGGTAAGGTTTGTTCGGGTCTTCGGTCGGTCGGGAGAGAGGATGGTTGAGGGAGGCCTTTTGACCTCTCAGCCGGACTTTCTCGACCCATCGACCCGACACATCGTGCATCGCAGTTGGAGGATTTATACTTCCGTCATTCCTGGACAAGCTGACCCACAGATTTCTACCCACCCCTCGTACCATTTTCTTTATCACAACTACCTCTTCTTCCCCTGAATTCCTCGTCGTGTATCATTTTAGTATTAAAATTTTTTTCAGTTTCATTTCTCGTAATTTTCAGCCTGTTTATTTTTTTATTTTATTTATGTATTGTTATTTACTTTGTACCTAATCTCATTATTTGTGTAATTTCTTTTGTTATTTTTAATGTGGAATGTATTGCATTGCACTACCCCTGCATGCATTCTGGAATAAACTATTATTATTATTATATCGCTTCTAATGAAGTTTTACATCAAAAAATTGCACGATGCAAAGGACTTTACGAAGAAGCACTTTAAAATAAATCATAAATGTTTCATAAAAATACCGCCAAAGGCTAATAAATTTAATAATTAAAGACAAAGGAAAGTTTAGACTTCTTAAGTAACTTAAAAAAAAATATATTTTATTAATAAAAGTTTCCTAATAAAAATTGAAAAAATAATATTTTTTCCTGCAATTCCCCTCTCTTAAAAAATGTATTTATATGGATGAGGTACGTCGATGATATAATATGCATTTGGTCAGGTACAAATAGACAACTCGCCTCATCAAATAGACAACTCGCCTCATCAAATACAGTTTAGTTTACCTTAGAAATTGGCATTAATTCCTCATAAAATTTTCTAGATCTTACACTCTCTTTGTCGAATAATAAAATTGATTTCAATATACACCGAAAACCAATGACTACTAACTACGGAGACATAGCTATCCACAATATATCTAACCATCCTCGGCCTTTCATTCAATGGTAGATAGATTAGTTTCCGTGCCACTGTCTAGCATTTATTTTATAAATGAATTATCCCTTATCAAACAAATAGCATCAAATAATGGCTATGATCCGGAATTAATCAATAAAATCCTGAATAAGAAAAAAAAATACGAGTGTACGGCCTGTAGTGATCCGTCTCGACACCCTACCCGCCGCGGATACTAATTTGTGACGATCCACCCTCCTGGGCTACCCGGCACCAGTTGTAGTGAACCTACCCCTAGCCTTACTAACTTCTATGGGTCTCGGGACCTCCTGTAATGTACCTGTGGGGCTACCCGGCACCCGTTGTACTGATCCGTAGTCGTCTATCCTTGGTTTTTCTATTCTTTCCCTTTAACATTAGCTGTCGGGATCTACTGGCTACGCTACCCTTATCTTTTGGCCTTCGATCAATATACCCTTGCATCTAGCTACACCTAACTTTTCCTTAAACCCCTGCGATTTTCTCACAGTAAATAAGATTTAAGATTTTATTGCACATTATTCCTATTTACCCCGTTGTGTGATTTTTTGATTCGGTAATTACATTTGCATGTGTAAATTAATACACATACACATGTAGAGGAAATAATGTAGTGTGTGTGGTAACCTCAAATTCTTTTGGAGTAAAGTGTGAAAGAATCTCGTTTGATAAACTGACCCCGTTTTTTAGATTGTTTTATTTTATTTTCAAACCTATACTCGTATTACCCGCCTTTTCTCAACTTGAACGGAGTGTCATTGACGCTAATCCTACAGTGAATTGTCACCCGGTTTATAAAATTCAAAGTCGTAGTTTTCTTACCCGATTTTTTCCTGTCTATGGGTTTACATTGTATTATATTAACATGACATGGACAGTGTGAATTATGACATACATACCAGGATTCCTTGCGAAGCTCTCAATGTCGTCGTACTGCACCTAAATGGTCAAGTTATTATTGTTATTAGTATACACTACATGTACTGGGGAAGAGGAAGGTGAGGAGGGGTGATAGGAGGATCTGGGAAATGTTGTTTCCTGAATAAGTCGGCTCCTCCTCTAACCAAATAGATACTGGTGACCAACATTCCGGACAAAGACTCAATCATTACGTTTGCTAGGATGGTCCTTAAGTCCTGATTTTGTTCTCTTGCATGAACTTCATTGCTACGAAAGGGTCCCTTCACGCCAGATGAAAGCGCGCAGAGTCCTCATGTCACTTCCAGTATTATTCCGACTTCCTATCCTCCAGATTTGATTTTAACTCGACTGATTCTAGAAGGGGTATGTCCATTTCTTCCCTTATCATGATTCTACTCGCGTTGAGTGCGTACGGAGCCGTTTGAGATGATCCTTTCGTCTCCTACGAGGATAATCATTGGCTTGCGTTCCTCGCCTCCAAGAGCTGACATAACTTCTACCTTGTAAAAACTATGTTTGCTTTCAGGTCGACACTACTGGTAGTATGCAATAGTGCTACAGACTTATTCTCACGGAATACCACGCCGACGTCCCCTCCACATAACTTCGCAAAACTTGGGATACCTTCGGTCGAAACGCCTCCGTCAGCGAATCATACCCTACCATTCCAAGTGGCATTTTCTTTTTATTCTGTCTTTCATGCCTTTTCACTCTGCATGACCCCGCGAAAGGGATTAACTTACAGTACCCCGCGTGAATGCTAAGTTTACGTTGACATCCCCTATCGCATGATAGCGTAAGAAAAAAAGCCCTCTTTGTCTCATATCTTGTGGGGATATAATTTCAGTGAACGCTATTGCATTCCCCAATCGTGAAGTCTATATTTCGCAGGTCAAGCGGGATTTTGGAAGGGTCTGATTGAGAAAACATTACCGAAATAATGTTGATTTCATATTTTGTAAGGAAGCCTGAAAGAAATTTGACATGATAATATTGTTGTTAGTAAACAATTATAATGTTTAAATTCAATTCTCCAAATTTCATTTTTGGACCAACATCCAGTATGGTATGGATGCTTCCGTCACTCCACTTTGGCTCGGCATACCTCAGAAAAAACCTTCTAATTTGGATGACTGTACGGCTACGATTTATGGCCGGGATCCTTTTTTATACGCATTCGTCTCGTCCTTTCTAGCACGCAAAAAAATATAAGTTCGTTGAACCCACATTGATAATAGATTTAATTTGGGACAAATCTCGTAATTACACATTGAGAATAATATTTAAAACACAATTATATCCTGGAACATAACTTCTTTTATCATTGGTTTTGTAGATTGGCAGATCCTCTCAGGTATCGGGACCATGTACGACCTGTAATTTAATTAAAATGTTTCTTTCACTCACCTGAACGAAGCCTGATTACGTACATGTGGGGAAAATATTAAAAGTAAAAACCTTCCTGTCACTATGGTTCGGTAATTTAGTCCCCAGAAGTAGTAACACCCATGACTCTATGTCACACTTTTATTTGAGTTTAAGAAAATACGTAGGTTATTAATTATTATTTGTTAACAATATTATCGAAGATGACATTAGTACGTAATTTTATTGGCTCCGCTAATTTTATATTTCAAATCAAAATTCGCGCGATGCACACCCCTTCTATTTTTAAAACACAAAGTTATGTTATTATTAACTCACTGAAGTTAAGTATTTCATTCACTTTGATTATTATTTTGGTTTTGATAATTCAAATTAATTTTATTACTTAATTAATTCACCCGCGGCGCACTGTCATTCACTGCAGCTAATTTTCAATAGAGTATTTTAACAAGCCGAATAATTAATTTATGTACACGAACTATTGCTTCTCACGAAGTTACAACCTTAAAAATTCTTTAATATTACGATGGATATTTTCTCCCAACATTAACAAACACTTGTCACTGTTTATCACGACTTTTTTAATTCTTCGGTGGATTATGTCTTATCACTCGTTTTTATAATATTTGATCAATTGTTTTGTTAAATACGAACGATCTTATCACTGCTAGCACTCTATAGCCTCGTCTTCCTTCGATCCTCGACCCTCGACTCTTACTCGACTCTTACTGCCTACCGCCACATGGTATCCAGCCCTTCGAATATCTTGTCCAAAAAAAGGTGCCAGGCGTGGACTCAGGACGTACATCTCGTCTTTCGTTAGGGCGTTTTATAATTGAGAGTTCAGACTATTTCAACTTTCATTGATATGTTATTTTTCATGACTCTCTCTCTCCAAAATTTAATATGTCCGTTTTAATTATTTCATTATCTGGCCGCCGATAAGTGTAACTCACCCTTTTGATGCAATTTTGCTTTAAACTTTTTCTAGAATTCTGCAATCGGTCTTTCCTTAATAATCGGTAAATTTCCTCGGCTAATTGTGACTTTACATCTGAAATAAT
This sequence comes from Limnephilus auricula, assembly GCA_951813805.1. Classification (NCBI taxonomy): domain Eukaryota; kingdom Metazoa; phylum Arthropoda; class Insecta; order Trichoptera; family Limnephilidae; genus Limnephilus; species Limnephilus auricula. Next base: position 1,819,163 of record OX638391.1, read on the forward strand.
TATCACTCTCGCACTCTCCCATTTATTTTTGTTTAAAATTTGCGGCAGGTAAAATTGAATTCAGTAGTATTCCGGCTTAATTCTCATGGTAGCATGAAATTGCTTCTGTCATTTACTTGATTCACCACATTCCTTGCAGATGTTTACAACTATTTTTTTTATCCTTCGTCCCTTTTCATGATCAGATATAATATTCGTAAAACTTTGTCTGGTAATAACTAATATCACCTTATTAATTCAGAATTCATTTTCTTAATGCGTTCCAAATAGCTCTATGGTCTAGTACGTACCTGTTTGGCTTCATTTTTTTTTGTGTATCCAAAAGTAAAAATCTTATTTACTTTTAATCTGAGTGTTTTGTTTACCTTTCGAAAAATCTCGATCTATAGCACTAATTCATAGATTGTATACGTCGTTAATTTTAATTGGTTTTATCAATACTCCGTCTGTATTCTGTAGTGGTAATTTGGGCTTAATTACCCCATTTATTCCTCAAAACCATGTAAGTTTTTTTTGTTACTAAACAAACTCTCTTCGACACGCTCTAGGATTTTAAATTTATGGACGGTCTGAAGTGTCGGCTTACATTCAATATTGATAAATTTTAAACGTGGTATCGATTTGAAAACTTCGAGCCCTTCATTATGTCATCACCTTTATTTACCTCAGCCCTTCTCAGATTGTGATTTTTCTGTCCTTTTCAATAGCGGTCGCTAGTGTAGTCGATTTGAAATTTCGTTTAGGTGGGAAAAATTTGTATGAGCTCTTCCGATAAAGAAGATGCTTTTTTTTTTCTTTCGATCGTAGTGTTGAAGCCATCACAGCCCCCCTAGAGTTTTAAATCCAGCGGTAAACACGCCTCCTAGTGTTAGTCGATGGGATTAGAACTCACCATAGGTCATTTAATTCCTTCAATTTTCTACTAATGTTCTGTACCCCTGATCCTTGCTATTAAATCTTGCAGGGTTCCGTCCCATTTACTTCATGTGTTATTTGTTGAAACTAGTTCCATTTTCCGTCGGCGAACTATTCGTACGTTCCTACTTGTACAAATCTTTCTCTCTCCCTTGCTGTCCTACTCCCCCCTCCTAAGATTGTATTCCCCCCCCCCCTAAGATTATACTCCCTCCCCCCTAAGATTTTACTCCCTCTTCTCTTGTATGTCGGTTTTTTTTTATTTATTTATTTTTTGTTTTTTTCTTATTATCCAATTCGCCCCTGTCCTCCTACATTTTTTTGTTGGATTCATTCATCTACTTGACTAGGTACCTGTTTCTAAACAAGACTGAACGTCAATGATGGATGGTTACCCCGGATGCTCTATTTTTTAATTTGTAGGTGTACTTGAGAATGCAATACATTTTACGCGTAATTACTTCATGTATGATTTTAGATTTAATTGTCTTTAATTTACTAATTAATTTTTTCCTAGTTTTATATTTTTATTATTTACGTTTTTTAACATTTAGCAATGTTTAAATGTATAAGATTTATCGCGTACAATGATCTCTAAAAAGTTCTCCTTCATTTTTATTTTTATTCTTCAATCTTATCGGAAGTTGGATAGCACAATGTCTCTACTCATTTATTTTTATTTGACTAACTCGTTTATAATGTTGTGTCTAGACTGTAGTTAAAAGTCAGATTTCAGATATGTTTTTTTTTTAATTCGTACCGTATTGATTTTTTTTGCAAAACCCGACGCTATACAAATCGCCCAAATCAGTTTAGCTTATTTATTATTATGGTTTTGATTTTTTTTTGTTTATCTATTTTTATTTTGTCGGAATAATATGTGTGTATTAGAATATGTGTGAATGTGAATGAGGCAAAGAGTGTGTGCCAAGATCTGTCGTCTCTGCCCACCCCTGCGAGAAAACGGCGCGATGGTTAATTAGTTATGTTTTTATTTTATTTTTATTTTTTTTATGTATTAATTTTATCATTATTATTATTCTGAGTGACTATTTGATAATTTATTTTCTTTCTAAACATCTGTTCGAATAATTTTAACGGCAAGGACCCATATTTTTTTCTTCCGAGCACACAAACGCAAGAGTCATAAATCTTATCGTTAGCTCATTTTTTGTGCATTAAGTCGACCCGTATTTGATGTTTATTTATCCCCACGACCGAAATATTATATTATATCATTTAAGGTTCGGTTATTCAATTTTAGTTTAAAGTATTATTTATTTTTTCAATTTATTTTTAATTTCGAAAAGCTTATTATTTCCAATTTATTATTAATTTCGAAAATCTTCCACTTGTAAAACTTTCTCCTTTGGTCACGGCAACAGTTGTAGTGAAAAATTCTCCAATCGTGAAGTCTATATTTCGCAGGTCAAGCGGGATTTTGGAAGGGTCTGATTGAGAAAACATTACCGAAATAATGTTGATTTCATATTTTGTAAGGAAGCCTGAAAGAAATTTGACATGATAATATTGTTGTTAGTAAACAATTATAATGTTTAAATTCAATTCTCCAAATTTCATTTTTGGACCAACATCCAGTATGGTATGGATGCTTCCGTCACTCCACTTTGGCTCGGCATACCTCAGAAAAAACCTTCTAATTTGGATGACTGTACGGCTACGATTTATGGCCGGGATCCTTTTTTATACGCATTCGTCTCGTCCTTTCTAGCACGCAAAAAAATATAAGTTCGTTGAACCCACATTGATAATAGATTTAATTTGGGACAAATCTCGTAATTACACATTGAGAATAATATTTAAAACACAATTATATCCTGGAACATAACTTCTTTTATCATTGGTTTTGTAGATTGGCAGATCCTCTCAGGTATCGGGACCATGTACGACCTGTAATTTAATTAAAATGTTTCTTTCACTCACCTGAACGAAGCCTGATTACGTACATGTGGGGAAAATATTAAAAGTAAAAACCTTCCTGTCACTATGGTTCGGTAATTTAGTCCCCAGAAGTAGTAACACCCATGACTCTATGTCACACTTTTATTTGAGTTTAAGAAAATACGTAGGTTATTAATTATTATTTGTTAACAATATTATCGAAGATGACATTAGTACGTAATTTTATTGGCTCCGCTAATTTTATATTTCAAATCAAAATTCGCGCGATGCACACCCCTTCTATTTTTAAAACACAAAGTTATGTTATTATTAACTCACTGAAGTTAAGTATTTCATTCACTTTGATTATTATTTTGGTTTTGATAATTCAAATTAATTTTATTACTTAATTAATTCACCCGCGGCGCACTGTCATTCACTGCAGCTAATTTTCAATAGAGTATTTTAACAAGCCGAATAATTAATTTATGTACACGAACTATTGCTTCTCACGAAGTTACAACCTTAAAAATTCTTTAATATTACGATGGATATTTTCTCCCAACATTAACAAACACTTGTCACTGTTTATCACGACTTTTTTAATTCTTCGGTGGATTATGTCTTATCACTCGTTTTTATAATATTTGATCAATTGTTTTGTTAAATACGAACGATCTTATCACTGCTAGCACTCTATAGCCTCGTCTTCCTTCGATCCTCGACCCTCGACTCTTACTCGACTCTTACTGCCTACCGCCACATGGTATCCAGCCCTTCGAATATCTTGTCCAAAAAAAGGTGCCAGGCGTGGACTCAGGACGTACATCTCGTCTTTCGTTAGGGCGTTTTATAATTGAGAGTTCAGACTATTTCAACTTTCATTGATATGTTATTTTTCATGACTCTCTCTCTCCAAAATTTAATATGTCCGTTTTAATTATTTCATTATCTGGCCGCCGATAAGTGTAACTCACCCTTTTGATGCAATTTTGCTTTAAACTTTTTCTAGAATTCTGCAATCGGTCTTTCCTTAATAATCGGTAAATTTCCTCGGCTAATTGTGACTTTACATCTGAAATAATTATCACTCTCGCACTCTCCCATTTATTTTTGTTTAAAATTTGCGGCAGGTAAAATTGAATTCAGTAGTATTCCGGCTTAATTCTCATGGTAGCATGAAATTGCTTCTGTCATTTACTTGATTCACCACATTCCTTGCAGATGTTTACAACTATTTTTTTTATCCTTCGTCCCTTTTCATGATCAGATATAATATTCGTAAAACTTTGTCTGGTAATAACTAATATCACCTTATTAATTCAGAATTCATTTTCTTAATGCGTTCCAAATAGCTCTATGGTCTAGTACGTACCTGTTTGGCTTCATTTTTTTTTGTGTATCCAAAAGTAAAAATCTTATTTACTTTTAATCTGAGTGTTTTGTTTACCTTTCGAAAAATCTCGATCTATAGCACTAATTCATAGATTGTATACGTCGTTAATTTTAATTGGTTTTATCAATACTCCGTCTGTATTCTGTAGTGGTAATTTGGGCTTAATTACCCCATTTATTCCTCAAAACCATGTAAGTTTTTTTTGTTACTAAACAAACTCTCTTCGACACGCTCTAGGATTTTAAATTTATGGACGGTCTGAAGTGTCGGCTTACATTCAATATTGATAAATTTTAAACGTGGTATCGATTTGAAAACTTCGAGCCCTTCATTATGTCATCACCTTTATTTACCTCAGCCCTTCTCAGATTGTGATTTTTCTGTCCTTTTCAATAGCGGTCGCTAGTGTAGTCGATTTGAAATTTCGTTTAGGTGGGAAAAATTTGTATGAGCTCTTCCGATAAAGAAGATGCTTTTTTTTTTCTTTCGATCGTAGTGTTGAAGCCATCACAGGCCACACGACTGAAGTAAATACTTCTTTAGCTCCATCTATATGTATATCTATATGTATGTTTATACGTATAAAATATATACATATATTAATTTTCTACAAATATTTATTTATATTTATTATCATTCGCCTCGCCCGATCAAGCCGTAAGCATCAACGTCCGCTCCCCCCCTCCTCCGCATTTGGCGCGTCACTGGTATTTCAAAATACTGACTGAAATATTTCATGCACTGGCTATGAGAGGAAGAGAGAAAGAAAATGTACGCGCGCACTGCTCTCTCTTGCTTCTACAATGTGATTAAGCCCGTTCGTTTTCACTTTTCGTAACACTGTAATTTCCGTAACGCATTCGCTAGTTTATTCCTCAAGTCAAGCGTGCATAAAAAAGTATTTACTTAAAAAAAAACAAATATCCACACATAAATTCCTATATCCACAAAAAAGTACCCCGACATGATACTCAAAATGTAAGGAACCTTTCTTCAGATGTCAAACCGGCTATCTATACAAATAATAACCCCGGAAAATTCTTAACCAATACTAAAGATAAATATGATAATTTAAGCCACTCGGGTATTTATAAACTAAGCTGCAATGATTGTCCGGCTTTCTACATAGGGAAAATAGCACGAAATGTCAATATCAGAGTAAAATAACATTTACGCTGTTTAAATGGCAAGGGCTTTTCTGAACTTGCAAATCACTTAATCTCAACAGATCACACTTTTAATAAAATCTCAGGCACTTCCATTTTACATAAAAACAGTATACGTATTACATTAGATAATTTAGAAGCCTTAGAAATTAGAAAATCATTAAATACAAATATGTGAGAATTTTTACTTAATAACCAAATTAATTTATCTAATCAAAAAAATAGACCTTATAGCCCGATCTTAACTTGTTTCCCGCTATTCACCCCAGCCCATGATATTATGTATTGTTGTTCTGAAATGTTTAATAAGTATTATCTATTATTATGTATTTAATTATTGTAATTTATTTTATAATGTAAAATGGATCAAACCTTTATATTCTATCTGATTATCAATAACTGTTTGTATTTTTACTTGGGATTACATATATTGTTGTCTCCCTTCCACTTATTTATTAGCAATTGTACCTCTTTCAAATAATTTTGTCTCTGTCTAATTATGTCCCTTTGTAACATTATTTCCCCCTCTGTCTCTCAACCTATATATAACCAACAACTCTGCCTTAGTATTTAGTTATTATTATATCCAGATGAAGGCTTGGTCGAAGCGAAACCGGTCGATATAAAAAATAATAAATATTCGTGGTTAAATACTAAGTGTTTGTTTTATTTAAAAAATATATTATAACCGTTCATAATAAAATAATCCATGGGGAAGCTTTATTTTTTGTCGGTTTGCCTTCGAACAAAACAATTTTTCTTTTCGCAATTTAATAACTAATGTAGAGTAAGGGTAAATAAAAAATATTTGAACTCGATATTAATAAAATTGCAACCTGTCAAAAGCACTTAAACATGTGGATTCAAAAGTATTATCACAAAGAAATATACAAGTTTAACAAATCCGAAAGAAGAAAAAAATTATGTGTCGTAAGAAAACAACAAAAGTTCAACCTAATATCTTGTGAATTCTTCGCTTTTAAGCATTATTCTTAAAATACTAAACTAAAAATTTGATACGGGGAATAATCGATCTTTCTCATTGGAACCTCCATGAACAGTTGCAAGCATTTTTAAACGTTTATTCTCAGCCGCTGGTCAATCGCTCTTAAGGACACTTAATCATTGTGAACTGTCACTTATACGTTGGTGATCTGGTGTCATACTAGGGAACTAAAAGATGAGAAGTTACCGAAAGTTGTCCTATCAATCCTTAGATCAAATGTGCTAGGGGGCTGGATCTGATAATATTCCTCATTTCTTTGATAGTTGCTGTGCAGACTCTTTAATGTTTAACGCTTTTTATCATTTATAATGCATCTCTAACCACAGGAACTTTTCCTGATTTGTGGAAAGAAGCACAGTTGAATCAGTATTAACAAAGGTCTTTGTATCTCTGATATATAAAAAATATTTTTTCACATTTTGAGTTCCTTCTCTGCACTAGGCAACATGAGTTTGATCCTCACAGCTCTATTAACTCACATCTTTTAGAATTTTGTAATTATGTGTGTAATTCTGTTAATGAAAGATTTCAAGTAGATGCAATTTACAGGATTTTTAAAAAACTTTTGATAAAGAGAAAAAGTTAACCACTACATCTTATTAAAAAAACTTGAACAAATAGGAATACATGGAGACCTAAATCGCTGGGTGAAATCATATTTGTATAACAGAACTCATTTAGATCTTATTAATGGAAACAAATCATCACCTAAAGTTGTAACTTCTGGTGTACCACAGGGTTCAAATCTTAGTCTCCTGTTTTTCTTATATTCATAAATGACCTTGGCTCGAAATTAAAATGTGTATATACTTTACGCGCCGGTGATCTTAAATTTTTTCGTAAAATTAAGTCTGTTTCTGATCTTCAACAGCTTCAAAATGACCTCGACACACTCCATACTGTCAATGATATGCACTTAAATGTTGAAATATGTAACATTTTGAATTTCACTACAAATAGAATTATAAAAGATTAATAATATTATTCTCAAAAAAGTGTCTTCAATAAGAGAGTATCATTCTTGATTCTAAATTCATATTTGATGTACACATTACCGACATTAAGCACAAATCACAAAAAATGATTGGATTTATTCACAGAATATGCAAACCTTTCAAAGATCCTCAATTAATTCTAACCTTTTACAGTGTCTTAATTAGAAGTAAACTTGAATTTGGAAGCACTATTTGGAATCCACATTTTTTTTTTTAAAGAAAGACAAACATTCCCGGGTTACGAATAACCCAACAACATTTGAAAATCTCCTACTACCACCACACTAAGCGGAAGATGTTGCTTGTGTTGTGATGGAGGACTTAGCCAGCCGAGGAATCGAACACGGAACGCCTGGGTGGGCCCCAAACGCGATGCCCACTCAACCACTGTACCACCACCGGTCATTACTGCAATTAATTACAATTTGGGAGGCGGTAATGGGTACCGCCGCCCCGGGAACCATTTATTGGATAAACAACACCTCTGCCATAGGTCACCCCAAGTGGTTCGCTACGTTTGGTGACTTAGCAGGGGTGCCCGGGTTCATGGGGTTCATTGTCTAGGTCTTGGCGGCGGATGATCTAGACACACTGAACCCCAACCCCAGCTCCTACCTAACCCTCATACCTTTTTCCTTCCCAGAACTTCCTCTCCTTCCTTTCCCTAAAAATACCCTCCACACAGCATCCCCAAAGGTCACATAGGCCCTGAGGGAAATTATTTTCCTCAGGGCTTCCTGTGTGGACCTAATGCAAAAAAAAATTAAAAAATATGAAAACAATATAGAATCAATAATAAAAAAAACATGCTAAGAATGTTATCCTTCACATGTCGACTACATGATCATTTTAGATCGTATGACGTACGTCGTGATTACTTCAAGATTGATACACTTAAAACTAGAAGGCAATTGACTGATTTAATATGTTTACGTAAAATCATTCACGGCCATCTTGATACTACATTATGTCTTAGCAATATTGAAATAAATGTCCCCATTCGGGTATTTTCACAAACGGGGGATTCTGTTGAAAATGCATTTATATATATATCAACTTTCCTTAGGAGGCCCTGAGGAAAACAGTTTTCCTCGTGGCCTATGTCATCTTTGAAGATGTGTCTTTGGGTGTAGGGTCTTTTTTGAGGAGAGGAAGGAGTGAAAATGGGTCTTGAAGAGACCCATGTTGTAGGAAGGAGCAAACACAGAGGCCGGCAAATCGTACCACAGCCGAGCTGTTGAACTCAAGAACGAGTCGTAGAAGCGACCCATTCTCATGCGACAAATATAAACCGTGTACATACGTTGGGCCCGCGATTGGCGTGTTTCCCGACTATGCACCGGTGCCCAGGGGATCAATGACGCTAGTTCCTTGGAGTATCTTCCATTGAAATACTTCATAAAGTAGGTTGGGACGTTGTGATAGAAGGTGGTGATGGATGGAGTTTAAATTTACGTGCGGGCCGCGAACGTTGGCATAATTTACCAACAGTTTTGGCCCCCACCGCTCATCTTCTACTCGACGCTGTCAGGATATTATTTGTTTTGTTGTTCATGATTTTACTGCTTTTTGTTGTGAAGGTATGATGGGAAAGGGAGGTCTGGGAAGGAAAAGGTATGAGGGATGGGTAGGAAGCTGGGGATCAGATAATTCAGGAGAAATAGACGTGTGAATCCATCCCACCCCCTTTTTTTGATCCCATTTTTCTGATTTTAATCATCCTACTAAAAATGTTTGTTTTATATTTTTCATTAAAATTTATTTATTTAAAAAACAATCAAAAATTGACAAAACCAAAACGGCCCGTGGTTGACAAGGGCACCAAATAAGCACATCAACAAACAATAAAGTACTACTGTCAGTTTTTTTTTTCAAAGCCGGCTAACGGTTATGACGTCACACGATAGCCCCGCCCCAAAATATCGTTTTGGCGATAATACAAAAATGGGAAACTTAGACTCGTTGTAGAAAATTTATTCGTCAACATAAAAATAAAATGTATTAATCGTAATTTTTTGCTTAATTTTTTTAAGCAATAAAAAACGTGGAAATACCCTATTCTCATTGTTTAAGACGTCATAACATTTTTCACCTAAATACATTTATAAATAATATCACCTACTTTATCCCTCTGACCTAGATGTGTCGACTATTACGCCAGTAATTCTGCAAATTTCTGACTTTGCCGTTGCCAACGCCGCCAAATTTACAATTAAAAACGAACATGTGGTTTGGCGGCAAATCGAAAATGGCTCATTTTAAAATCGTCATAGAAAATTTATTCGTAAACATAGAAATAAAATAAAAATACTGTAACTATTGTAATTTATCGGGGATAAATTACGATACATTTTTAAAGGAAAAAACAATTATTTGTAAAATTTGTTTGACCTCTGAAAAACGGAGGCGTTTGCAATTTTTGACACAACTTTTTTTTCACCACAAACATATATATGAAAACAAATTCACTTTATATATTTTTTTAAATATTAAATATATGTTGATATGAATATTACCTACTATTAATTTGTGGAAATAGCGAAATCGCAGCAATCAATATTATTTGAAAGTAGCAACTGTATGACTAGTCTAATCGTGTAGGGTAGTTAGTTTGCGTTGCGTTGTTTGCAGAGGCGATATCGAGTTGTAGATAGTTATAGGAACAGATAGAGAACAACGATTGGATGCAAACATTAATTTACAAATCATTTACGTGATCATTAGAGCCCGCTAACATGCGGTAAGTCCCTGCTCCCAATTCCAAAGTAAGTACCTGCTGTGTCCGTTGAGCCACTTGCATAATGATTCATATTCAACTTTTCTGTTTTTTCCTTGCTATTTCGTGAGCAACTTCACTAGGAAAATATTCCATCTTTGATTTTATTAAAGTTTATACCAATTTAAATCACATTTTAACCACAAAACCTTAAAAAAACGAGCATAAATATAACCAAGCGATTCATACTTTGTATGGGGCGGCCATGTTGGACATTACATATCTGGCTCTCTGATTGGCCTAAATAACCACTGCCCCTTTTGATCTGTAACCTAAAAAAGATTGCCATTTTTGTTGCGGAACTAATTATTTTAATTAAAAAATGTAGGGGATACTGTCATTAATGCCCCGAAACCTTTGAAGTTGTCGATATTATTTTTGTTTCTCTATTAATCTCATTTTACATCAATGGTAGAGATTGCCATCTTTGTTTTAACACGCCTCATTTATATTCAGTTCTGAAACTTACACCAATATTTTCATGTTTTTTTATAACCAAAATAGTGATATCGCATAATACGTAGAAAAGTCAAAAGAGTCAATTTTACAAGAGAGAAAAAAAATGAATGAATGATGAACAAGCGGTTCAAACAAGAGAAACTAGCGCCATCTTGCGGAAATGGAGTGATCTAACTTAAATACGATTTTCGGTTAACTTTTCATATCAGAGATAAAAAGTAAAATAGAAAATTTTGACTAACGGCATTTTTTATAAGATGTACGAAATTTATTAAAAAAACATCAGTCTACCTACAATAAAAAAGTACGGTTTAACATATTTGCGAAACAATTATGGAATCTCTTCAACTGTCTAGCTGTCAACTATGAAATTAATTTCATAACCAAATTAAATAAACATTTTTTTCAATACCAACTATAATGTAATAACAACATCAAATATTTAACAGTTTATTACAGGCTAAAATCATCAATTTCCGTTCTAAATGGCAGATTTCGAAGGCCGAACAGGGGTGATTTTAAATAAAAACAGATCTGTAAAGAGATAAGTAGACCGCGCGTTTAAAAGATGTTGTTTCCAATTTTCCGAAAAAAATATCCAGTCTAATACTTCAAAACCAATATTACCAAATATATCGTATTTTAAGTAAACTCGTATTTTTAGTAACATTTTTTTATTCGTATAGGAAAATATACAATTTTTCCAAATAAACGCCATGAAGAAAACCTCGGTGATTTATTTAAAAAAGGGCAGGGGGGAAGGTATCATAATATTGAAAGAATTCACAAACCTTAACAAATTTTTACTGAACCATAGCCAAAGTTAGCCTCCTAGTCAAAGAGTGTCTAGTCAAAGTAAGACTTGCTTGAATATTTAAGTGGATGCAGAATATGTTCTAAACCAGAAACGAACTTACAAACACGTTTACAAACTATAAACAGTCAACTTTATTTTTTGTTTTTAAGAAAACATTAGTTCCAAATACAAAAATAATTATTGATAACAGAGTAATAATATGAAACACGTTCAATAATATGAAACATCTCATCTTCATAATTTTGTAACTAAAGTTTTTATTTAAAGATGTAGGTACTCCTATAAAAAAGCTATACTTATGTGTATGTAGTATAGGTGTTATTTATGTATTTAGATATTACGCAGAATAGTTTACTGTAGAAAGGGATGAAGTTTTATAACACGCTACCAGAAACTTTAAAGTTCGCACCAATTGGAAGGTTCAAGATGTATTGTAGGAGCTACATCAAACTAGAAAAAATATAGTATGCAATATGTAATGTTGTAATTAATTAGCAATTTGTAAACTTTAATGTAGAAATTACTAAAATAAAATTAATAAATTAATAAATTAAGAATATTTTTTTGTAATTTTAATAAAGATTTATTATTTTATTAAAGTTTTCTGTATATTTTAAAAATTGTATTTTGAATTTTTTAAAGCTATTTTCTGCACGTTATTAAAGAAATTTATTCCTAAGTATTTGTAGTTCGGGAAAAAATGGGACTTAAGCTACCCACAGTCAAAAATTAACTAATAACAAAATATCGTGTTCATGCTTTTTTGCCTTGAGCGGATTTTTAAAAATTAAAAACATATTAGCCTTAAAAATTGTAGCTATCTGTATTGTCTAAGAAATATCTATTCACAAGTCAATTAAAAAAGCGTGTTTGAGGATCGTTCGCACACTGCATTCTGTTTAAGCCGCAATTCAATCAGCGGCGAACACATCACATCACACGTTACGGGTGGCGAGGGTACTCACATCATCGAAACAAACTCGCAAACATTCCATGGCCCAGTATATCACTTGATTTTAAGCTCGGCTTGATTGGAATGTCGAGCTTAGCACAGCTTGGGACATAATCCGTATACAGGTCGAAAGCCTAGGTGTCAACAATATTACGTGTATTGTCTATGAATTTAATAAAGGAATGTGATTCTTTTTTCATTGTTCAATTTTGAGTTAATTTTTATAAATTTTTCCACTTCAATCAGCATGGTGCTACATATAAGCGAGTACACTAATTTTAATTAGTATTTGTTTGGTTAGAGTCAATGCACTATTATTGAAATTTATCTCTGAAAACAATCTGTCCTGATGTTGAAACTTTTAAAATCCCTTATCAGACCATTTTTGATTGATTATCAATTAATAACATCGTCATTCCTCCTCGCTCGATAAGTATAATAGTCCATACTTGTAAAATCAGGCAATTTACGTAAATTTCGATGGGAATTATTAATTTAGATAACGGTAGATTTAGCAAGCTTAAATTGGAGCGAGGAATGTCGTACATTGCAAGGATACGGACTATATAGGACCTATACTTTACTTACCATCGAGGAAATACATAATTTATATTTTATCCCAGAAAATCTGCAAACCGAAAAACGCTCTGATGGGCCAACCTCAGATATGAAAGGAACAACCATTCGACTTTGAATAAGTAACTCCAGTGAAAGATATTATGACTCAAAAGTGGATCAACAAACGTCGATTCTAAATATATAAGTTTTATTATCTACTAGCTGGGGAATATCATTCCCGGCTTCACTCAACTCCTTGACTGAAGCCGGGAATGATATGAGATTGTGTGATACAAAAAAGGCTTCGAATGGTCCACAATGTTCAAATACCTTCCACAAGATTCGAGAGTGTTCTGGAATGTATCACAATGATCCACAATGATCCGGGATGTTTCCGAACGTTCCATACTATTCCCGAACATTCCACAACATTTCAGAATGTTCCGGGATGTTCTGGAATGTTGTGGAATGCTCTCGAATACTCTCGAATGTTCTGGACTGTTCTAGAATTTTCCCTCTTCCGGAAAAAATGGAACCTTCTTCATGGAAGGGGGATAGAGGGCTACCACACCATATAACTCCCTTGATCATACCGGGACTCGTTCCTGAGTTTTAGCGGCACGCACATTGCACACTTACTTTTATAATTTATATTGATTACGTAGAATTTATAAATGCTCATTTAAAAACGAAAAAACACCATCTCATTAAAGCACTCTGATTAGTTGGTACGATTGAATCTGCTGATTCTGACAAGTAGACATTTCACATTGGTTTTGTATGAATATCAAGCCAATCAAAATCATAAACACAAAAACAATTAACTATGAAACTCTGGTTTTGTTTGTTGTTGACGGAATAGAAACACAATTTAGGCCCTCAATAATTAAAACCAGGACGGAAAATGATGGAATACATCGGATACATTCTGATAATCTTCCCTTAACTAGTTGGTACGAGATAATAATTTTTTTTCTAATAATACTGAATATGTAAACACAGAATTTAGCCGAATGAAACCTTACAAAACAGGAACATTATCTTATTACTTGTGTTAAGTCATTTGTTTGCTATAACTGTTTGTTATAAAGGTACGGTAAGTTTCAGATTTTTGGAGGTTATGAGTTATGATCATGACCTCATTTTCTGTACATTAATATCGATTGCATTTTAGAACTGGTTTCAGAACCAAGGGATTTTAATATAGGTACATATTAATACAGTCGTCATGATCACTGTTTTATATATACCAGGATGTTTAAACGTAATATGATGCATTTTTTTCGTAGTAATACAGATTTTGGAACACTGATAAATTATCAGCGGTGCAGATATGTGACGATGGAATCTACAATGCTGTCCTAAACGTAGACTAAAGAAGGAGGTAGCACTATATGGCATTATAACCCAAAAATAAATCACCAGAAATAATATTGGCTCTCAGGAATCACTGGATAATTTTATTAATACAAGCATAATTTTTTTTCTTCTTTGATGACATTTTGCTCATTTAACTTTTAAAACATAAGGAGGGCTACTGTGTACATGATATGTCGAAAAACACTCTCCCACCCTTTTCCCACCCCTTAATGTAGAATGCCAATACTTCTTGATGAGATTTTGCACACTTGACATTTAAAACCACCTACCTTCGGGTTATTTCCGCAAAATCCTCATACCTGACAAGATTTTGTCAAAATATATGCATTTACAATATTTATTAAAATAAAAGTTTTTAAAACTAAAAAAAAAAAAAAATCGCGTACGTGATACGGGATAGCGCAGAATGGTACAATCAACATGAACGTATCACGTACGTAGGCCCAAGTAGGCCTTGGCAAGTAGGCCTTGGGCGGTTAATATGAGAAGAAAATTAGTGAAACTACTTTGTGTAAAGCCTGTGCAGCGGGCTTAAGCTGGTATTATTATTTATTTATTTATGATTTGAAACATTTACAGAGTGTTAATAATTATTATTGTAATTGTTGGAATGTGCACAGATATTAACACTGCAATTAAAAATGTTCACAGCACGCGTAATCAAGTTTTAGTTGTTACCAGTAATGAATAAACAGAAATAATAATATAAAATAATGAATAAAAAATAATTAATAAATAGAAATAATAATATAATGAATATGTATAATGAAATATGTATAAAGAAGATAACAATAATGATCTTAACGAAAATGTGGAAATGAACAAGACACAGAAAAATAAAAGATAACGGTCTGATGATATATTAAATTGACGGGAATATTCTTCAAAGGTTATAAAAAGAGAGTTGCTGTTATAAAAATTGAATATTCCTTTAGACTTTTACTAAAAGATCAATAGGTGTTCCATATAAATAAAAATCGAATATATTTGTATTGTTACATTATCTAGGTAACAAACACGTTCATAGAACACTTGTTTCCAATGAAAAAGGTGGCTGCCGATAATATGGAAAAAATATAGTCGAAGATAATATTGTTAATTCTGAAATTTGAAATTGACAAATATGTCGTTTAAATAATTGGTGGCCAGAGCCGAATTGGTAGAGGCGCCCGTCCCTTAAGACGAGAGGTTCTGGGTTCGTGTCCCAGCTGCGACCGTTATCTTTTATTTTTATGTATCTTGTTCATTTTCATTTAGATTATTAGTGTTATCTTCTTCTTCAATGATATATTACATTGATGGGATTAAAAAATTTATAAAAAGGATTTTTTATAAAAAAAAATAATAATCAAAATATGAGATATAAAACGTAGTGCATTCGTGTTCATTACCTAAAAAAGGTAAGAAAGAAAGAAAGAAATAAAAAAAGAAAAGAAAAAAGAAAGAAAGAAAACAAAGAAAGAAAGAAAGAAAAAAGAAAGAAAAAAAGAAAGAAAGAAAGAAAGAAAGAAAGAAAGAAAGAAAGAAAGAAAGAAAAAACATAATATATAAAACCTAGTGCATGCGTGTACATTAACTACAGAGAAAGATAAGAAAGAAAGAAAGAAGAAATAAAGAAAAAACATAATAATAAAACAACTACATAACTGTTCATGACATCTTGATAGAAGGTTTGTTAATTTGGTTTTCAAAGCATGCGAGATTGTTTGCGAAGATATCTAATTTATATAATTGTAATTGTTTCCATGATTAATATTTCAATGGAAGCATTCACTCATAAACATGGGATTGTTGTCATTTTGATTCCAACCGCAAATAAAACAGAGATATTTTTCTTTTAATATTTTTTATTATTAATTATCCGCTTTGATCAACCCTATAAAATCGGCTTTACCCTTGTCAAAAGAAATTAATTATTTATAGAAAAAATACGAGAGTGTTCGATCATCCATAAATTGTACAAAATACATATGACAAGTTATGAAATTTGGTGACCCGACAGTTGAACCCCCGAAATGACAACTTCAAACGTAAAATCGGCTTAAAAATACCTTTAATGTTAAATTCGCATGGATATCAAATAAATTTAATAGTTTCGATTTATTGTACTTACACGCTGGTACATGCAGTATATAGACATGTAGTTTTTCCTTGATGCATTTATTTGGCAGCCACTTCTAATCTGGAGCCTCAAAGGACTTGAAAAAACCCTCAACTTTGTGCAGAACGGGCGGTCCGTTTGATAGATTTTACCGTCTTAACAATCGGATTGCAATCTTTAGATCACAGATGTCGGGTGTTTCAATGGAAGATGCTCCGAATAACTAGATCATTGATCCTCTCGGCACCGGTGCACAGTCTGCCAACACAAGTACATCTTTGACATTTGTCACATGAGAACGGGTCGCTTCTACGATCTTCTACTTCCTACAACATGTAGGAAGGAGGAAACTCTGAGGCTGGAGCTACTGTCATTATTTATTTACGCTAATTATTAATCTATTATAAAAATATAGTTTTTTTTTTCTTAGTGAATACCTCACAAGAGTCCCAACTGCTCCCGTCTGGAGCCAGTGAGACTATGGCATTCCCAATTGTGGTAAGTTATGAGGCTGAAGGTTGGTTGGAAATGGAAGGAGATGAGGAAGAGGAAGGTGGGAAGTACCTGGCTATTCAGATCTAGTCACTAAACACGGCTAAAGCCATTTCAAGAAACGTTTCAATTCTGAATGGTGGTCTTACACCAGGGCGATACTAAGAATATCTTCCACTCTGGAACGTGCCGCAAATTTATTATATATTATTTTAAATAATTTATTGTGAAATAACGCAAATCAATTAAATAATATTTATTTGCGCACTGGCAATGGCAGTCCATCGCCCACCCGCTGGACTACGCCGGCCATTAATAGCAATGTAGCAATGTGAATGACGAATTCTTGGAGCAGCTGGATGAATTTGTGTATCTGGGCAGTATGTTTACGAGTGATAGGAAGGCTGAAAAAGAAATAGAAAGAAGGGCGAATGCAGGTAACCCCATCATCTCTTTCAGTACTGTGATATCAAAAACCGACCATTTTGAAAATAAATAATTATGATAAAACCGCCATCTACTGACAAGTTTATTTACTGCCTTGCGAGACACGGATTCTTTACTATTTAGTAAAAAAAAAAAGAAAAAAAAAGTTAATTCTTATTTAGTAAAAAAAATACTATTTAGTAAAAAAAGAGAAAAAAAGTTCGTCATCAAAGTTGCCATCTACTGACAAGTTAATTTACTGCCATGTGAGACACGGATTCTTTACTATTTAGTAAAAAAAAAGAAAAAGAAGTTAATTCTTATTTAGTAAAAAAATACTATTTAGTAAAAAAAGAGAAAAAAAGTTCGTCATCAAAGTTGCCATCTACTGACAAGTTAATTTACTGCCATGTGAGACACGGATTCTTTACTATTTAGTAAAAAAAAGAAAAAGAAGTTAATTCTTATTTAGTAAAAAAAATACTATTTAGTAAAAAAAGAGAAAAAAAGTTCGTCATCAAAGTTGCCATCTACTGACAAGTCAATTTACTGCCATGTGAGACACGGATTCTTTACTATTTAGTAAAAAAAAAAAGAAAAAAGAGTTAATTCTCATTTAGTAAAAAAATACTATTTAGTAAAAAAAGAGAAAAAATGTTCGTCATCAAAGTTGCCATCTACTGACAAGTTAATTTACTGCCATGTGAGACACGGATTCTTTACTATTTAGTAAAAAAAAAAAGAAAAAAGAGTTAATTCTTATTTAGTAAAAAAAATACTATTTAGTAAAAAAAGAGAAAAAAAGTTCGTACCTCAAGTAGTTAACGGGGGACTGAATGCCGTTGGCGCAACAAAAAACATCCAACGAAGCGAAGCTAGAATTCCACAATGGAATATTCGCTCTAGATAATGAAGAAAAAAATCGTAAATCGATATTTTTTTTAATATACACAAGGTCTGAAAGGATTTAATAGATAATCAAATTAGATTTCCCTGTTTTAAACCTAGAAGTCGAAAGGTTTTACGTAAACTTGCGACACACGTATATCTGTGTAGTGTAGTTTATTTTATTTATTTATTTCTATTATATAACTTGTATTTTACTAATTATTTCAGGAGATTACATAGATTGTAAGTTCCAATAGTACAAAATAAGGTTAATAATCATATACAGGTAATGTATGTTTACAGGTTAGTAGTAGTCATTTGCGAACACCGTACTAGGAGAACCTGTGTTGAGGTGTTCGCATGTTTTAGAATAAATAAGTAACTTCTAAGGATAATCTGCTCAGTGGTTTTAAGCTTGTGAGAGCTCAGATAACATCAGAATCTGTGAGATGTGGTAAGAGGTTTGGTCACACTTCTTACTGGTGGGAGTCCCTTCCGGTGGGAACTCCCGCCACTCCCCCTCGTGAACTACATAATTTTTAAGGAGAAATTCGAAGCCAAGCGAGAAAATGAAATGAGAGAATGAACTACGCTCTTATCTTGGCAAAGGAATCAAAGACTGGAAACTGAATGGATGCCCACTTTATCTTTGGCTCTGCTTAACTTGAAGAGGAAAAATAAAACACTAAAGAAAATCGGGTTAAGAGAGGCCCCAGTTCACTGCTATTATTCTCTTAAACCAGAAATTTTGTAAACGTTTAAATGTAAATCTACATGTTTGTTTCAGTGGTGTGCGATTACGAAATAAGCATAATAATAACATTAAGGGGATACCTGGCGGTGATTTATCCATAAAAAGGTATTCCCTATTTATCTCTCTGGATTTTAACCCTAGAGAAAATATTGTTTTACTTTTTGTTTTTTTTTTGATAAGTTAAAATTGACTGGTTTAAACGCCCTCAAAAGACGTTCAGTATACAAACTAGAGAATGTTTTTAAAAAAAAAGCAAAATATTCAGACATAAAATAGTTTTTTCTTATGTAGTTGGTAAAAAAAAAATTGAAAATCAGTCCACTTTTGGAGGGAAAAGTGGGGAATACAAAACCTCGATTTTAATTAGGTATAGTAGCCCGAGGTGCATTGTCCCTTTCGCTCAATATCCGGTGGGGTAAGAGCAACAGTGACAGCAACAATTTAGTAAAATTTATTTTTCAAATTTCTCCACCACGAAAAAGTTTTTCCGGTTATCATTTATCTTATGAAAAATAATAATATTTGGCATAGCAGGTGAATAAATTAACTTGCCTTTTGAAGTAAAACTTCTTTGGGCGCGATATGACTATGCAATTCAGAATTTTTTCGGACGGAAATAACGTTTTCAAACGGAAATGACTTTCGGATTCCGGTATAATTATTTTTTTAAAGGTTCTCGATGTCGCTAGATTATTTTTGACATGAATGTCTACAGATGATTGATACACAGCTACACCACTGGCTGTTGTGTTTGGTCACTTCTATTGAGAAATGCAATAAAAATTATTTATTTACGCCGTTAGGGCTTTTACCACAATCATAATACAATAATATTAGAAAAAGAAACAATAATAAACAAATTATTTTATATCATTGTTTCTCTTCCTTTAAATTAGTAGAAGGGAAGCAGAATTTTTGAAATTTCTGAAATAAATTTTGGTAATGAATAAATGAAAATATCTACGGAACTGAATATGACCAAGTCTTGGTTTTCGACGGATGAGCAAAGAACAGCTCTGGACGAATTCACAATGAAAATTTAGGAAAAATAATAAAATTATTCTAGCGAAGGCGAGAAGCCTTTAAAGATAAAAACAAACACAGATGGCAGTAATTCAGAACCGGTCAGTGGTTCAGTGGGCATCGCGTTTGGGTCCCACCCAGGCGTTCCGTGTTCGATTCCTGGGCTGGCTAAGTCCTCCATCACAACACAAGCAACATCTTCCGCTTAGTGTGGTGGTAGTAGGAGATTTTCGTAACCTGGGAATGTTTGTATTTCTTTAAAAAAAAAAAAAAAATTGTACCGTTTTATTTAATACCTGCCACCACAGTCAAAAAAGCTTTACTTCAAAAATTCTTAAATTCCTTGTTTTGTTACCTATAATAGTAATGCCTTTGTTGATAGCTTGCCTTTTGATTGAAAACGTGATCTTTCAGAGCCATTCAGGGCTAAGCACTCTTCAATTTATTATCAATAGATTGAAGGCAAGGCACATTTAGTTAAACGAGGACCATTCACCACTATTAAACCAAAGCACTCATTGGTTCTTGTAGGTACTATTATTTGTTCTAATAGCTGCACCTTCACAAACGAGAAACTAGTTAATATTCAAGCAAAGGATCCACCACAAGCCATAACAATTCCTTAATATTTAGATTCTCCTTTGAACCACACAATATCTATAACTTGAAAATTCTGACTCAGTATGTTTTAATGTGTTCGTCTGGCAATTCGTCTGAGTGTAAATTAGTTTTCACGTTCCTTTTCCGGTTTAAGATGGCCGTGTTCGCATGAGCGTGGATTGTGTGTGAGATTGAGCATGAAAAATCAATATCGTTGTCTGATGAAAGTTTGCAAAGAAAAGTGTTCGAAAAAAAAAGAATTTGTAAAAGGAATAGTAGTAAAAAGTAAAGTGCAGTTTGGATAATTTGTATAATTCCTTAATCGATTTGTTTGGATAATTCGTATAAGAAGTAGGGGACGTCCGAGGAAGACATGGCACGATCAAGTGAATCAGATACTTGAGTCGGGCCATGTCAAGAGTCAGAAAAATAGAAGAGTATGTATGAGACGATGTATGAATGTGAATGAGGCAAAGAGTGTGTGCCAAGACCGAGGAGTTTGGCGGTCCGTCCTCACTGCCTACCCCTGCGGGGAAACGGCGTGATGGTTAGTTAGTTAGATTTGTTTTAAATGTTACTAAAATATGTTATGGTTTATAATTAAGAAGGTGGGTGGTTTAGTATGTAGGTACATACTTACAAATATTATGGTTTCGGAATAAATTTTTGGTTTTAAATAATTATCAGTTTGTGAGATCGCGCCGGGGACCATTTATTGGATAGCCAACCCTCTGCCATAGGTCACCCCAGCTGGTTCGCTACGTTTGGTGACTTAGCAGGGGTGCCTGGGTTCATGAGGTGAGGTCTGTGTTTATTGCGTGGAGACCTAACCTAGACCTAACCATCAGGACTCTCTCGACCCATCACTTTGCAGATTCCTACCCATCCCTCATGCATTTTCTCAGAACTTTCTCTCATTCTTTTCCATAAAAAGACCCTCCACACAGCATCCCTAAAGATGACATAGATTCGAAGGGACTTCTTTTCCTCAGTTTTTCCTGTTTTTTAAAAGAAATTAGATCAAGATTTAATTTAAAAAAAAAACAAAACATTGTTTAGTTTGCATACTGAACCTGGGGGCCTAGTCTCGATCTTTCGGTTTCACAAACAAGCACGTTTGCCGTTTAACCTTTCTTGACGGTGCTGTCAACTAAGCGATCACGGTTTGTATTTACTGAAATATCTTTGTAAATATACTAAACATAGAGTTAACATTTTAGGTATTCCTCCACAATACAGTTATGCATTGGATTAAATAAATACATTACACTAATATTTACTGAGTGTACAGCATCGGAGCGCGAGAAAGTTTTTAGCACGGTCAGAGGAGGGTTAATACGGATTCGTGACGTAGCTAAACTTGCGTTACGGGCGCTGTGAGAGATATAGACTAGGCCTCCTGTTGATAGCGTTCAAACGATTTTTGGAGGGTCGTAACTTCTATAAGAAACTTATCAAATAAGCAAAAAGTTGCCAGCGACACGACAGTGGTTGTTGGGATTATCCTTATCATTTCCTTATTTCCTACCTACACCTGGCCCTTTTCCTACGTGTGTAAAGTCACAAGATTAAGTGACAGTGATAGTAATAATATCGAGTCATACAATGACTTTATTAGTTTTGAATTGACTCAGCGTGATGCCTGTTATTTTTTGTATTTTATGCACTTATATTAAACGTTGCGCGGATCCCCTGACGTTGTTCGGGGATCCCCAAATCAATTTTAATTTTACACGGACCCCCTGAACGACCCCGAGGACCCCTGCGGGTCCGTACGATCCACTTTGGGAACTACTGGCCTAATGGGATTCTTCCCTTTGAATTCACGATTGTGTGCACAATTACAAACTGAACCTGGAGATGAAATATAAAAAATAAAATTTGAATGTCCATTGATAAAGATTTGAAATTTAAACAACACGTAGAAAAACTAAAAGCAAAAATTATCGCACTAATTGATGTATTTGGTAGAATTGCTCATCTTCTACCAACAGAGATAAAGAGGGGCTTATACTTTATCTCAGTACACGGAGAAAAATGTTATTCTAAAATACGATCATTTTATTCTTAAAAACGGTTAAAAACGGGACTGAAGTTCTTACGAACAAATTTACAGGGTTTCAATGTTTATTGGCGGGGACATGTAAGAATAATTTGTTGGTATACATAATTTCGTACGTATCAGTACCACGTAAATTATTTAATAGAGATACGCGGAAACACATAGATTTCGTACTTAAACAACTTAAAAATAATACAGAACTATGCTATTAAAAAACTTTTCAATTATGTATAACCTACATACTCTTACAAGAAAACTATACCATGAATCGAACCTTCTGAAAATAAAAAACTTTGTACGAATATAACACTTGCCTTTTAAGCTACAATATACAAACTGGAATTACACTCACAAACACAATATTTATAAAAACGTCACAAATACACGAGCATTACACCAGACAAAACAATAAATTGTACACAAATGCAGTTAAGACTGAAAGTGGCAGGAGAAGCTTTGGCCACGAGGGTGTTCAAATATATAATCTCCTTCCAGCCACCCCAAAAATGGAGAAAAGTATAAATATACTCTAAAAAAACTATTAAACCTTAAGATAATAAAACAAAATTAATTTTATTACTTTGTATTTAAGTTAAGAAAGTGAAATGTAATTTTCTTTTAACTTAATAAAAAAAAAACAACTTGCAACTATAACAAGTGGATTGGATTGGATTTGAAACATTTATCCTGCCTACAGTGAGTAATTTGCCGCTTCCTATGTTCCTTACAAATTCTAATAGTGATCGATATATGAGTATAATATTTAAAATATTTGCAGTGCTGTCAAAATCTAGAGAGGAAATTGGGGAATACGTTTGAATGAACAAAACTCCGTTGGGCTCCCTCTTACCCCGTATATTCCGGAAAGGAGACAGATTATTTATAACACGGTTTAGATATTGTATCCGCCTATATATATAATATGAGTCAGGTGAGGTCATATTGGTGTCACAGGGGATTGGTGGCGGCGGAAATATTTGCATTTTTATTATTTCTGGTTATTCCCGTAAGTATCGAAATGACGCATCGCGAAACAAACACACCTTACAATTCATACAATTTATTATTGTCCGCTGCTTTCGGAAGAATAAACCATTTTTATAACTTGTATTCATGTGTTCGTCTGTATTCATGACAGAAATAACATAAATATTTACAAACTAGCGCAGGATATTATAATTCCAATTTTCAAAAGTACAATTTAAATATTTTTCTGTTAAAAAAAAAATATATATTTGGAAGGCAGGTATAGCCGCCACAGGAACCATTTATTTACTTTAATCCACACAGCATCTTCAAGATGACCCATGCCCTGAGGAAAATTATTTTCCTCAAGGCGAAAAAAAAATCATCAAGACATCACTACATGAAAATGTTCCGTCTCCGATAATATTTAATTAATTTTGTAAAATTCCATACTGATTTTCCGGCATTTTTGAATTTGACAATTAAAATTCATTTGCCTTATTGTTTGGAGCCTGCAAATTTTGTTTTACGAAATTATTAAGCAATCTTTTGAATTTGAAAAATAGCTGATATAGGTTTTGTTCAGGGTCAGTCTAACAGTTTGCCGAGAATAAATTAATTTATGATGGCTACTTTTCTAAGTAATAATATCAATTTTATTTGAGTTGAAATAAGAAATGACAAAACAAAAAGGTAAGTATTTTGACAGACTGTAAGAAGTGAACATCGTACAGATGCCTTCCGTAGTGGCTGTCTTAGAGGAGTAATGGTAATGGAGCTGTTTTAATAAAATAAAATTTTATAGAACATAGTTATTTTTATTTTTTTTTATAGAATACATGATAATTCATTAGAACATTTGTTTTGTTTTATTTTTATTTAAATGCCCATAGGGCTTTTACAAACATGTTTTGATTAATTACAGTGAAGAGTTAGAAGTGAATAAAATACATGTAAGTAACATAAAATATAAAGACACATAATATAAGTTAGATAATAATGTTCGAATAATTTATATAGCACCGTTTTTGTGTAAAAATCACCGCTTCATCAGGGCGCTTTGATAAAATATGAGTTGAAAAAATGTAGGTAATACAGAATATAAATAAAGTAAAAATAGATAGCCTGCCAATATCCTCCAAACTAACAATAATAGGTATTAATAAAAAAAAACTGTATAAAATTCGTATTTACAATAGTTTATGAATTAAGTAGAAATAGTTCGCACATACGGCGTTTAAAGTTTGCAAATTATTGTCAAATACATCATTTACCAAGACCATGTAATCGTTGTATTGGTGAATGCAATTTATAGTTAGAATGAGATGTGTATAAAATGTTAATGTTTGTCTAGTAGTTCGTGTAGGTACATGTAGATTTATTAAATGCAAGAGTTCACAGCAATCAAATTTAGAGTTTAATAATTTTAATAAAAAGTTCTGTTTTCTAAAGTTGGAAAATTTAGAATATTCATTAATGATAGTTAATTTATGTGCTCCAAATGGATGTAAAGTTCAAAATTTACAAATCTTAGAAATTTTCTTTGAATTCTTTCAATATTATGTATATGAATTTTGTAGAAAGGCGACCAGACTATTGAGTTATGTTCGATTAGGCTTCTAACCAGGGATATGTACAACAATTTTACGATTCGTAAAGATTCAAAGTTTTTAATTGTTCTTAAAATAAATCCTAATATTTTCATACCCTTATTTACAGTTTGTTGAATGCGGGCCGTGAAATCTAGTTTCTCATCTATTATTACGCCAAGATCTCGCATTTCCGTAACTCGTTCTATATTTATATCATTTTTAGAATAGTCGAACAATAGTGATGTTTTTTTTTTCTGGAGAAGGTCGAAGTTTTGCATTTATCTACATTTAAATATAAATTATCTTATGATCACCAGTTATTTAGCATGTCTATATTATCTTGAAGAACTTGACAGTGATTTAAGAGAGTTATCATATACAATACATTAAGATGCATTAGGTATATACTATGGACCAGTGGCGGTTTTCTCTAAAGTGCGGTTGTGCGGTGAACCCCCATTAAAAAGATGATAAAATAAAACAATCTTGTTGTATAGTAATATAAGCGCATGAAGATAGCTCGACATTAAAATTCCACCTTTAAAACTCGCGCCACCGAAAAATACGGTAGGTATCTATTCCCATTTTGTGCGTGTTGCGATCCGCACACATTTGTCCATACGAAAAAAATCATAGCCGATACGAATCGCTGTGACGGTAGAATGGACAAAACTACGCAGAATTAACCCAGATTGGTGCGCTGCTCACGAGTCAAGATGTCACGTGACCTCCAAACTTCGACGAGTCTCGCCGAAACGAAGCCCGAGATTGTCGCAGGATGACCGGCTGACGGTCGACTTTTGTACTGACGGTTGCAAGTTAAATGTTATATATTATGGTATTTAACTTTGTAGCCATTTTTGTACATTTTTTATTTTCTTGTTTCTGCATTTCTCCAACCGTTTACTAATGGCATTTGTAAATCTACTATTGAAGTGGACCGATTTTGACTTCTGTTTTCGTATTTTTTTTATAGATAAGTCGTTATATCCCTTAGTTACGAGTACATTTACTAAAGTTTCGGCAAACAACGTCGCAAGTTATGCAATTTTATGGTGAGCTTTCCTAGTATTATTTCGGCTTTCAAATTGAAAGTGGTTGCGTTTATCGGTTGTCGCGAATATTCTGCCCTAATTTTTTCACACAATGACGGAATATAGTGCTACATACAAAAAATAACGCTAATGCTTATGAAAAAGTTTGGAAATTAAATATAATTATTTTTTGTATACGTGTATAATGGATTTTTTGTGTAAGTGAAAAAAGCTAATTTTATTTTGTGGCCACCTTTATTTGTGTTTCTTGTTTTTTTTATGTTTTAAAATATCAATTTTTGTTATATTCTACATTCTACGCAATTTTTCTTAATGAAAAAAACAATAATAATTAGCAACGTACATTGAGTGTTGTAAAAACCATTAAACAATTTAAATCCTCTAAAACCATTTTGGTTGTTTAATAATTGTGTCGAGGAGTATCAAGTTATTTAAAAATAATGGTACCTATTTAGGTACCCCTCCACTAACTTTATTTAATTTGTGTGACAAGAGTAAATTTTGATTAGACAATACATCTTCTCTTGAATTTCTGAACCTCCCGTTAAAAAGACCACGTACCGCCACTGCTATGGACCAACTAAATATATTTTATGTGAACCTTCTTCATACTTCTTTACATGTTTCATGTTGTTGATAAACATTCCCATTTTATTAATTATTTATAACTTGGTTTTAGGGCGGCTTGCACCAACTATCGCTAAATTTATCTTAAATTGTAATTATATAAACGAATTCAAGACACTAAATACATTTAACTTAAATTGCGTCTCGCACCACGCGATTGGAGTGGCCATTTAGTTAAACGTCTTTAACGCGTATGTAAAACGTTCCATTTTACTTAAAGTCGTTGCGTGGTTGGTTTATTTATGATACGGTCGTTGCGAATGTCAACATATTTTGAGGATGTGTTTTGGTTACATAGTGTATTATTTTATTTTGTTTCAGAAAATTAGTGCCGAACATGTAAATCTCGAGCGAGATTTTTACATTCCTTTTTTTATATTCCATTTTTTTACTATATAAATATTGTGATTAATAAAAGGAATTGGGAATTATCCAACCTAAAAAATTAGCTAAGTGTTCCATTAAAATTTACGGGATTGTATAGTGTTTCATTGCAGAAAAAGTTTGGGAAACCTTGCAGTAAATGATTACACTTACGCAAGTCAAAACTGTGCGATTATGAAAGAAATGTATAAATTTAGTAAAAATGCAGTGTGATTATAAAGGTACGAGATGTTTTACATCTTGTTGCAATAATTTTTCCACATTGATGTTCACCCCTGAAAGCTTCCGTTGGTTGGAGAAACTAGGCAATAAGTATACTTGGAAACGAACATCCCAACAGACAATACGTATTGAACTCCCCTGGCGAATAATGTATTGCCAGTCAGTTGGAAAGGAAACGACTCAGAGAGGATGCAAATGGTGAGAAGTGGGAACTGAAGGGATATGCTGATTTAGTGACGGGACCGATTGCCTGTGTCGCTGAACCGATGGAGTATGTCGTCGGAGGTGGGCGTGATAATGTGCACGAACTTTTTTAGGCGCAATATGACAAGAAATTCTGGTAATTTTTCGGATGGAAACAACGTTTTCACATGGAAATGACGTTCCGGATATCGGTAGAACTACTGCCATCTGTTTTTGTTTCATTTTTAAAGGGTTTTCGCCTTTGATAGAATGGTAATACCTGCCACAACAGTCAAAGAAGATTTATTTTAACCGCGCGTAAAGGTTAGACGCACTCATTTTTTCCTTTATTCTGTCGAAAATTATATTTAAATATCAAGAATTCTTTACTATTTTTTTCCAAATCAGCTTTATTGACCTGTCTGGGGTTTAGAAACGAATGATTTTATTTAATTTAATTTTTTTAATGGAAAAACCTCACAAGAGTCCCAACTGCTACCTTCTGGAGCCAGTGAGACTATGGCATCCCCAATTGTGTAGTATGTTGTGAGGCTGAAGGTAAGTGGGGAAGGGAAGGAGATGAGGAAGAGGAAGGTGGAAAAGTACCTGGCTATTCAGATCTAGTCACTAAACACGGCTAAAGCCATTATTAAGCAACGTTTCAATTCTGAATGGTGGTCTTACACCAGTGCGATACTGAGAGTATCTTCCACTCTGGAACGTGCCGCAAATATAATATATATATTTTTTATTAATTAATTGTGAAATAACACAAATTAATCAAATAAAATTTATTTGCGCACACCGGGATCGAACCGGCGTCCTACCGAATGGGAGTCAAGTGTCTTACCACTCGACCACGGACGGTCGTCGGTATATTATAAGGTTCGCGTAACATCAGAAGTAAGCTCAACTATTCCTTACTTCTTTGTGAAATTGAGAAAAAACTTTTCAAACATTAATTAAATTTTTTGTTCAGTTCCTTTATTATTTCCTACTTTTTTTTCTTTCTATTGGATTTATATTATTTTAAGAAAAATGAAATAAAAATTCTACCATGAACATATTTTTTTTAAAGCAACCCACACGATTGTGTGTAAAAATGTTAAATGGACCGAAATTGGTTTTACTCACACAAACGAAATAAATAAATCTTTTTATATGAGGAATGAAAAACATGCCAGACTATTTAATTTTACACAATGAATTTGGTTCTCTTTCAAAGTTCTTTGTAACATATTTTCTTTAAAAAACATGGAGATATAATGTCTTGGCTTTAAGCCATCATTATGCAAGTGTTCAATGGTGGGTATAAAGATGGCCTAGTCGATGAAGGGAAAAATCACCCAATGTCGGAAATAATTACCCTCAAACTGGATTTTCCACAGACGGTAGAACTCCTTTAGAAAATAATTTTTATAAAAATACCTGGTTTTACCCCTCATGCTATCCCCTCCACCTCCCCTTGAAAATATATTTCCAATCTTTCGGAATACACTAATATCTTCTCACTGTAAATTTTTCGTTTTGTTCCTAATCAAAAGCTAACCTAACTGCCTCCGTGGTCGAAGGGTAAGGCTCTCGACTAGCAATCCGAAGATCACGGGTTTGAATCCCGGCGTGCATAAGTAAAATTTATTTGATTTAATTGTGTTATTACGCAATTTAAAAGTTTAAAATAATATATTATAGTATATTTGAGGCACGTTCCAGAGTGGAAGATACGAATGGCTAGGTATTTCACAACCTTCCTCTTTCGCATCCTTCCCCTATCCACTCTCACCCTCACAACACACCCTAATGGGGGATGCCATTGTCTCACTGGCTTCAGGCGATTAGTAGCAGTTGGCACTGTTGTGCGGTTTACACAAAACAAAAATTAGATACGTTTTTAGATTTTCACGGCCAAAAGCATTTTCGTTGTTTGTTTGTGGGGTGTTATGCCGTGTTGTGCTACCTCCTTCTTTAGCCGACGTTTCGGACGTGTCCATCATCAGGGCAGATCCGGCAGATCTGGTGGACACTGCAACGCTGTCCGAAACGTCGGCTAAAGAAGGAGGTAACACAACACGGCATAACACCCCACAAACAAACAACGAAAAAAACAAAAATAGACAAAAAAAATGTTCTTCTAAAAAGTATTTCCTCTTCAATTTTTTCGAAAATATGAATATATATTCCGCGCAACTCATTAAGAAAGAGTAAAAAGACAAGTTTTTAAAAGAATATTTCACAATATATTTACTTATAACTTTTAACTGAGTAAATTAGAGAAAATTTTTCTTTAAAATTAGTAGGCAATATTTCTAGCTTTTTAATAATGTGTACGTACATCGATAAGCCATATTAATAATAGAATACCTAGGAGCCCAGCGTGCGGGAAAACGGCACGTGTCGCCTTCCTTACAAGTTAACTTACCCCATAGAACATAGAATAAAACAAGAAGTGCCTTCCATAGAAATTTGAATGGAAAAAAATGTTAACGCGCCCTGTCTCGCTTACACTCGCCTGACGTCTTAGATCCCATCTTATTTGGATTTCATAAATCGTGGTAAAACACAGGGAACGGGTATGGGAAATTTGTGGCATATATTTGAACAAATATTTGGATGACGAAATACGACCACGAGGCATTTCTTGTTTTCTTCTTTATTCTATGGTTAGCTCAGCCTAGATGCCATATTTTTCTAGAGCTTATAAATATATTTGAAACTTAAAATCACGTTCCTAATAGAGCCACACGAACTAAAAATATAATTTGCTACAACAATAATGGCAATACCAATCTGTTAACAAACTCCTGTATACCACTCTTACACAGTATAACCGATATGCAGAAGTAGCAGAATTTTTAATAGCATTAAAAGAACTTACAACAAAATTATTTCACATTTTTGAAGTAGATACTTCTTTACGCACGCTTGACTTGGGGGTAGGCTGGCGAATGTGTAACGGAAATTGAAATGCGTTTCGAGGCGAACGGGCTCACTGTAGAAGGAAGAGAGAGCACTGCGCACGCATATTTACTTTCTCTCTTCCTCTCATAGCCAGTGCATGAAATATTTCAGTCAGTATTTTGAAATACCAGTGACGCGCCAAACGCGGCGGGGAGCGGAAGTCGATCTACGGCGGGTTACCTCCTACCCACCAAATGATTCAATATATACCTAAGTTTCATTCAACAATTACCGCTTGTTACATTTTTTCCACAAGCGGTAATTGTTGAATGAAACACTAGGTATATATGGAATCATTTGGCGGGTAGGAGGTAACCCGCCGTAGCTTAATGGTAGAGCACTTGACCGGCAATCAAAAGGGTGCGGGTTCGAGTCCCGTCGGCGATATGTATCTTTTCTCGGAAGATTCTTTCAATATGGATGAGTGTTTCAGGCTAATAATTATTGCTTACAAAAATGTATTATTGTGTGCTTTATATCGCCACGTATGTAAGTAATAAAAATAATAATCGCTTGGAAAACCAGTTCAGAGGCCCTAGCACGCTTGCTCTATAACGATCGATAGGATAACTATCGGTAACTTCTCATCGTTCCCTAGGACAACTGCACATCGCTAACTTACAAACAACAGTTGATGTCGAATATGTTAAGGACACTTAGTCATTGTGAACTGTCACTTATTCGTTGGCGATCTGTAGTCATGCTAGGGAACGATGAGAAGTTACCGATAGTTATCCTATCGATCGTTATAGAGCGAGCGTGCTAAGGCCTCAGGGGTCAAAATTTAAAAGCAAAAATTTTGTTTATTTATTTTGCGATAAATTCCGCAAGAAAGATACAGAGGCAATCAATGGAAACTGTCATAGATAATTCAAGTCATAAAAAAGTATTTTTTAAAAGTTGATACGTTCGTACATTTACAATAAAAATAAAAAAAATTTGGGACTTCTTCATCTTGTGTGCCCTATCCCCAGACGTTGACGATCACTCTGGTAAATATATCTTTCGCTGCCCGGAATAGCTCCTCCACATTTCTAATACCCATCCATTCTCGTACATTTTGCAGCCTAGACATTTGTCTCGTATGCTTATATTTTTTAAAAAGAAATTATCAATTGTATTTTAATTCTACCCAAGAGAAACCGTAGGAAATGCTTCGATTTATTCAAAGCATATTTTTTGTATATATAATTTTAACCGATTCGTAATAAATATGAATCTTAAATAATGATTTACTATCAATCTTAACCTTTCAGACCCAGCAAAAAGTTGTTCCTATGCAACAGTTTTGTGAATAATTCTTTCAAAATCTGATATTTTACATTTATAAATCAATTAAAAACAATGTTAGTATTGGTTTTATCGCAAAATCAGCCAATAACTATTTTTTATACGAAATAAAATTACTTCTTCAATGTTCGAAATTTCGCAACTTATGGCATCAGTTAAATTAAATGAAAACAAATCACTTTGTACACAACATTTATTTAAACAAAATTATAAACATGTTTCAAACACAATGATTCCCATTCGTCGAATGAACGATTGATTTCGAAACATGTTGATAATTTGGATGAAATAAGTGGTTCATACAGAAGGTTTTTTTTCATTTTAATTAATGAAGACAATACTGGCGAAATCGAAAATCTGAAACACAAAAATCAGAAAAAAAGGTACGGTCACATCTGATTTGTCTGTTTCAGATTTTCGATTGAGTTTCGCAAATATTGTCTTTATTAAGTAAAATATTACAATTTGTGGTTTTATCTATTAAGTTAAAAATAAAAATGATTTATTTTTATTTAATGAAATAAATTTTTCCTAAAGTTTTACAGTAGATAGTGAAATATTTATTCGTATTCCGAAAATGCTTGCGAAATAGGGGGGGGGAGTATTAGGGGAAAAAGGGGACTTTTGTTAATATACTCATCTAAAGGTGTTTAACCATCGGCGCAAAAAAATAGTTTTAGGGGTAATGATTTCCTATATAAAACCTTAATAGAGCGAACTTAAAGTACTAGGGTAATCGAGGTAAGTGGGGTGAGGTAAGGTACTCACGCTGGGTGTCGCACAGCCACTGTCGACAGCAGGTGGCGGGCACGCTGACGAGGCGCGGGTTGGGGCACGCGCCGCCGGGCACCACCTTCTCGCGGGGACACTTGCTGGAGCAGCCATAGGTGCCGTTCTAATAACAACAACAACATTACGAATCAGTCAGTCATCCAAACATAGATTCAAATATGTATATACAAAACAACTGTTGTGTGTAATGGGAGGGATTTTTCTTTCACTTAGTGAATATATGATTATTATGTATTTATCATAACATTTTGGATAGTTATAGGCGCAGGGCGTGTAGTCCATTTAACCGCTTGGACACATAAGCTTGTTTTTACGACAATTTAACGTAGGTAGACATAGGTATGACGTATGCCCCGCACCTGAGTTATTAAACACATAAACACTAGCCTTATCACACACAACTTATTTGGTTTTGAGGCCAAAATACTTAACCAAAATGAAAAATTCCCCTTTTAATCAAAATGTGTAGCAAATATCTACATAGTATGGATGTTTGTTACTTAATCGATTTGTGTTTTAAATTATAATCAATTTTTCATGATTTATACGTAGAGGAGATGTATCGAATAAGGCATATGTCCCTAATATGAGATGGTGATATTTCTCAAAATTTAAGGGAGAACATACTCTATAACCCAGCTTTCCCCATTACCCACCGACCGACCTTGAACACGTCCATACACACCACACACGGAGAAAAATGTTAATCTAAAATATGATCATTTTATTCGTAAAAACGGTTAAAAGGGGAACTGAAGTTCTGGAAAGTTCTAAAAGGTTCGATAATCTTAATTTTTTTTGATGAATATATATTATTAAAAAAAGTATTCTAAAGCATTTCACAACATTCCAGAAAATACCATCGGCTCATTCCAAAACGTTGTGAAATATTCGACAATAGATAATCGAGTACATCATTTGGGAAACATCCCAGAACACTCTCGAGTATTGTGAATATTAATGTGGAATAATAATGTGGAACGGCATATTTTGTTCAAAAACTTTTACAAATAGGAAAGGCACATATCCTAGCCATCCCTCTCCTTCATCCCCTCCTTTAACCCTCTCCTGTGTGTCGTTTCCCATGCGTCCCCTTTCCTGCCCTACTCGCTACTTTGACACCCAAATCTTCTGGTTTTTTTTTGTATTTAAACATTCATAAAAGAAATAAACTTTCCCACTTGGCCAATATTAAAATAAGTAGGTTCACTAAATTGCTTCAGTAAGAGCAATCAAGTCACTGGCACGAGTCGTCGGCATTTGGCAGCTTGCGCCACTCCATTTCTACATAACAAAGTCAAACAGACACGGGTATTAACTTCACTTCAGTGTTACCTATTCACGAACCAGCCGCAGCCGCAGCCACAGTCGGCATGAGATATTTAGGTAGAAACATTAACCGTATCAACCAACTAGACCAGTGGTCACTAACAAGTTATATTAATTTTATAGAATTAAATATAAACCTTATAGATTCTCTACAATACAGTTATTTAAGGACTTCGCAGTACTGAACATACAGCAACTGTACATCAAAGTTATATCTATACATTACCAAAAAGACAAGCTAAACCAACATACTGTACAACACAACTACTGTACAAGACATAGACATCAACACATGACTCCGAAGATAAAAACCACCTATGGACAAAGACATTACCGTAATCTGGCTCCAAAAATTTCAAATTTAATTGAAAAAGACATTAAAGACATTCACCTGATAAAAAGCGTAAATCTAAAACACAAAATACATACATGGATTGTAAACAAGGGCATTATATACTGCGGGCATATGATAACTTCTTCAATATAATAGCTACCTGTATTAAATTTTATCTCTCTTTTTTTTCAAATAATTTAAGTTCTTTATATCATCTCTTCTCCATTTTTTCTTTTCTTTTCTATTTCTCTTATTAATTTTCATTTTATGTTTATTTTTAAAAATTCTGTTTATTAATTAATAATTTATTTTATTCTTTCTTTTGAAAATGATATAAAAAATATCAAATTACTGCCACCTCGGAACAGGCTCAGTCTAGTGAGGTGGCATATACCTAAAAGAATGTACATAACATGTATTTTTTGGTTAATAAATAATAAAAAAAAAATTAAAAAAATATCATATGGTTATCAATTTATGGCAGCTATAATTCAATTCATCCATCGGAATTTGATTAGGTAGTAGGTAGTAGACCCAAAGTAAAAAAAATTGAGATAGCCAGATTACTTTCATTCGTTGAAATTCTAAGAACGTAGTGCAGGCAATATAAAAAGGTAGTTCAAGGAAAACAGAGGCCGAATCTAAAAAAAATAGTTGCATTTCTAAGTTTGCAGTGTACATCGCTTGACTATACTGATGGCTTGAAGAGGAATAGTAATAGTATCGCGTATTTAAAGAGCAGTGGTCAATTCGTTATTTTTTGTGAAAAATTAAGACTTTAATTTGCAAACTAGTAATATTCTGCAATAAAGAGTAGTCTGTTTTAAAAAAATATAATTTAAAAAGAAACTACACTACAAAATATTTTTCAATAGGATTTGCGAAAGAAAAAACTCTTGGAGCTCACCCAAAACTTCAAAAATCAACAAAAAAATATGCATGTTTTTAGTGTAAAAAATGTTAGCATGGTTAGAGTACGTTTTCAAGCTAGTCAAATTATAGCAGATTTAAGAAAACCATTTAATGATGTTGATTTTGTAAAACGAATTTGATTGGCCCTTGCTGAGAAAATATGTCCTAAAAAGTGAATGATTTTATGGCTGTGAGCTTATCTGCATCGACCGTTATACGAATAATTGAAGATTTAGGCGCTGATGTGAAGAAGTAGCTGAAAGAAAAGTTTCTGGGCTTTACAAATGTTTTGATTGTACTTGATCAATGGATGAGAGTGAAGATGTAAATCACAAAGCTCAATAATTGTTAATTCCGGATTAAAAAGTATGAAAGACAGAACTACCGGTGAAAACGTATCTTCGTGTGTATCAGAAACTATTTATGATCTAAAACGTAACTACAACCCATTATCAGCGGTTGAAACGAATGGTACTAAAAACATGATTGTCTCAAATATTGGATGCATCGGTTAACTTAGTAAATTTTTAAAAACTTTGAATATTCATTTCATAATTCATCATCAAGCGTTGTGCGGAAACTTTTTGGGATCAGATTCGTTAATGTCTATAATGCTGGGGCCGCACCTGCGTGTATCGCCATGAAGCTTCGTGCTATGACGATGCGCGCAAATGTGACAGGCCATTATCGCAATTCAAAACATTCGTTTTTTAGATTTTTTTTTGTATACACGCAGGTGCGGCCTCAGCATTATAATAACAACAATTAGTTTAATGCTCATTGGATTCTAATTGGAATACGAATTTATTTTTCATCCGGCCCCCCAAGTTTTTAAATAAATCAATCCGGCCCTTTTCTGAAAAAGATTGGTGACCACTGAACTAGACTCTACTAGTCTTACCACACTGTAAAGTGGCTAACCATACTTTAGCAACACTTTTCTTTAACAGTTTTTGAAGTAAAACTTCATTAGGCGCGATATGACGAGTAATTCAGTTGTTTTTCGAACGGAAAAACTTTTTCAAACGGAAATGACGATAGGATATCAGTAAAATTACTGCCATCTGTGTTTGTTTTCATTTTTAAATAGTTCTCACCTACGCGAGAATATTTTTATTATTTTCCAAAACTATTTTTCATAATTTTGAAAGCATTTCTCAATACAAGCAACCGGTGGTGTAGCTGTTTATCATTCATCTTTAGATATGAATGTTATTTGAAAACGTTATTTCCGTCCGAAAAACATCTGATTTATTGGTCGTATCGCGCCTAAAGAAGCTTCACTTTAAAAACATTCCACAAATATTTTTTTTCCCAATTGGTCCAAACGTAAACTTTGTTGTGTTCGTTACTTTTTAAGGGTATGTAAAGGAATAAGAGTACCTACCTAGTATTTAAGTACCTACCTAGAAATATCTAGGATTCCTTTATATTTGAATTATGAATTTTATTTTATTCTATTGTTTTTTTTCAAGTGTCATTACTTTGGTTACACTATGTTGTGGCTGATATTTTTAAAACATTATAAAAACAACCTCTATATGACAAATAAACTTAAATTGTCGTTTTATAAGACTGTTTGTTGTCTTTAGGTTTTAAATGACAAATAAAACAATGTGTTGCTCTGGAGTATAAAGAAACGACAATTAAAGTTTATTTGTCATATAGAGGTTGTTTTTATAATGTTTTAAAAATATCAGCCACATAACATAGTGTAACCAAAGTAATGACACTTGAAAAAAAAACAATAGAATAAAATAAAATTCATAATTCAAATATAAAGGAATCCTAGATATTTCTAGGTAGGTACTTAAATACTAGGTAGGTACTCTTATTCCTTTACAGGTATAAAAAACAATCTGAAAATTGCCTCTTGTTAAGGCAATGAATTCGAGAGTAACTGAAGACATTCAATTTCCTCAGCTTAATTTCCAGTATTCCGGAGCCATTGTGAGTCGTGAAGTTCAAATAGCGCAGTGTATCTAGTGTTTGGTCTCGTGGCCAGTTTGCTTTTCCGTATGACCGAGTGTGTAAGTGGAGTGTGGAGGTAGAGTGTGGAGGTGGACTGTAGAGGTTGAGTGTGGAGGCGGAGCCCGGATTACCTGCCTGGTAGTAATTACAGTCTAAGTCGCACGTCCCGGAGGTCACCCGCCGATGATCTACTTAAATCCTCGCTACTGACTACATATTTTCAATCGACTGTATCTTCGAGCAAGACGCTTTTATTATATTTGATGAATTTCATATGGACAACACCGAATTACCACAATTTGCATAATAAAATAATACATTAAAATAATTATTAATGTGTATAAATTATTAATCATTATAATGGCGGCCGGCGTAGCCAGCGGTAGGGCGTTAGACTCCCATTCCGAAGCCTGCGGGTTCCAACCCGGCGTGCGCAAATAAATTTTATTTAATTGATTTGTGTTATTTCACAATTAATTATTTAAGAATAATATATAGTATATTTACGGCACGTTCCAGAGTGGGAGATACTCTTAGTATCGCCCTGGTGTAAGACCACCATTCAGAATTGAAACGTTGCTTGAAATGGCTTTAGCCGTGTTTAGTGACTAGATCTGAATAGCCAGGTACTTCCCCACCATCCTCTTCCTCGTCTCCTTCCCTTCCTTACCTTCAGCCTCATAACATACCCCAATTGGGGATGCCATAGTCTCACTCGCTCCAGACGGGAGTTGTTGGGACTCTTGTGAGGTATTCACTATAAAAAAATTCGGTTCTGGATAGATTTATTAATTTTATATGTATATAAACTAAATTTTTAGAAATATTTGTACCAGTATGAAGATGACCTTATTAGGCTGATATCGGTTACGGAGGGAAATAAATTAACTGAAAAAAGTTTTAAAAATTGTTTTAGTATGTTATAATGTAATTCCACAACGAATTGTCGGTATTAAGATTTTTTTAAAAGCTTAAAACATATACCCCCTTACTCATAATTATTGTGGTATCCGTTTCGTAAAGTTGGCCTTAAACCTGGTTTAAAGCCGTTTTAACCATAAACAAGCAATGGTAATTTATTTATTTATTGACGCCCTATTGGTCTTTTACATATCGAATACAAATTTCATTTATAACAACAGTATAATATATATTTAAAAAAGATTACAACGTATATAATAAATAAAGCATAAAGACAATGTGATAAATTAATAAGAATATATCTAAAGCTAAATCCACATTGATGACTTTAGAATAAAAGCAAACAAAAAAAAGATAAGAAAAGAAAAGAAACAATAGAAACAAAAGAAAATCGAAATGAAATAAAATGATTTCTCATTCATTATTTATATTTAAAAAAATGGTGGATTAATTTGGCTTAATAATAATAATAAGGATAAAAAATGGTTTATAGACTCATTTGAGTGCTCCCCTCCACGGAAATCTTTAGTAAAAGGCGAAAGATTTATTCGTTATTGAAGGGAAACCAGAGTTAATAATAAGGAATAATAAGTCAAGTTTTTTACTGTTACGACGTAATACTGCGCGTATTAGTTATGCTACGATTATAAGTAAGGGGGAAAGTGTTCAAGGGAAGCATGTGATGTGTGGGCAGAAAATCTGAATCCGGGGTCTTAAAAACTAATTCTTTAAATGTGTTTTAAAGATTTGCTAAATAATATTCACAAATTTCACATAAAAATATGAGTGCATTATTGCAGTGAAAGTAGGGAACATCTATAATATATAAAAAACACATTTATCGGCTAATCCCTTAATATCATTAGCGAAGTTTCGCTATTTGTATTAATCTCAAAGTACCGAGACATTTCTGTTGTAGTATGTTTATACATCCGTGAACAGATTAACATAATTAAATGAAAAAGGAGATTATCGAAGAATTTTAACATAAATTTATATGTGTAGTGTTAGGTAATGCGAGGCGATGTAAACTTAAAAGCCAATCAACAACATATTCAGCTAACTTGGTATGTTTGTGTATGTATGACAATATGGATATCGAGAATCTCCATAATTTATTCAAGGATTTGGCCCGACTTGGGTATGATCGAGTATCCAATAACTCAGTCTTTCTCAAAGTGAGCGATAACGCTCACTTGTGGGCGCTGGAGGCTTTCTATATATTGCAGGCAAAATTGGAGGCAAATTCTATTTATAAAACTCCGACGGAATCTAGAAACGATATCACTTGAATGCTTGAAGTAATAATGTGGATGCAGCTGTACATATCATGTACGTAGTACATGTTTAAGTTAACTAAATAAATTTCATGTAATTTCCGTAATTTTTTCAAATAAAAATTTTCGATCGATCGCTAATCTTGCATTACCACATACATTACGTAATGTATGTGGTAATGCAAGAAGGTGAGTTAAAAATGGGGGGGCACTAGATTTTTGAAGTAAATACTTCTTTACGTACGCTTGACTTGGGGGTAAGAATAATAGAAGAGTATGTATGAGAAGATGTATGAATGTGAATGAGGCAAGGAGTGTGTGCCAAGACCGAGTTGTTTGGCGGTTCGTCCTCTCTGCCTACCCCTGCGGGGAAACGGTGTGATGGTTAGTTAGTTAGTTAGTTAAACATATATAAGACATACATAAAGATGGAGCCAAAGAAGTATTTACTTCAGTCGTGTGGTCTAAAGTACACTCGTATTTTTTTGTTTAAATCTTAAAGTGGGCGGTGGTGTAAATAAGTTTGAGAACCTGTGCAATAATCCTATAATGAGGTTTGAGCAAGACCTAGACAGCGCCCCACTAAATAATCATGAAAAAGAACTTGGACGTACACATGTTCGTGAAACAACTACCTACGTAGGAAATCGCCCTGAGTATTCCGAAAGAGGTACTCCTACCTACCAACTTGACCACTGCAGTAACATGCACAGAGTTTCAGTCAGGGAAATATGATGGGGTAAGTATTCGCCAAGAATGACCAAGCTTCTGTAACTTCTTTAACCGGTAAATGAAAATTTGGCTTAGGATTATCCAAGCCATATCAAATCAAATCACTTACTGCTTCATGTTGGCATAATATTACAAACAACGAGCTAGGTACTATAATCTATATAAAAAAATAATATTGCACGAAAGAAATCCGTAAAATAATTATTTTTTTGCAGTGCATTGATTATCCGTGTAGATTTAGCATCTTGCAGTAAATGTCGGTAGTTTAGTTTATAAGTTTTAGGTTATCCCTACAGATGTCAGCTAAGTTTAATTTCCAAAGAGTACCACCTATCCCCTTTCGTGTCTTAGGTACGAATGGTTACGATGATGGCCGAAGGCTTCAGTAAGATTGGGCGGGCTCTCTCAGTCTCAACAGAACTACTTAGAGTCTAGCCTAGTAAGGACGTCCGTTCACAATAATATGCACTGTAAATATCCATTATAATCAAATAAACCAAGCAGTAATCATTCGAACCCTAAACTTATTGGAAGATACCCAACACATTTCAGATTGTCTTACTTTTGGAAGTTAAGAGACGTCATTTTTTAAGTAAATCTTCTTTATATAATAGAATTAACGTTTTCAAACGGAAATGACGTTCGGATATCGGTATCATTTCTGCTTATCATTTTTAAGTTTGGTCGCTTGTATAGAGAAATTCAATAAAAATTATGAATATTCGCTCTTGATTTTTCATCCAGTTTCGAAAATATTAAAAATATTCTAACTTACCATTTATTAAAAAAATTACCATGATTAAAACAAACACAGATGGCAGTACCGTTTTAGTAATAACTGCCACAACAGTCAAATAAGTTTTAATTAAACCGCGCGTAAGGGTTAGACGCACTCATATTTTTTCATTAGTAAAATTATTGTACTAATTAATTGAGATACCGAGAGATGCCACGGGCTACACATTTGACTTGTAACACAAACGAATCGTCGCTTGAACGAGCATCGCACACACAGGTAGGTACATTTTTGAAGACAACATTTGAATTTTTAATATAATGTTTGCATTAAATTGCATACTAAATTTCTAATCATGATATTATAATAATAATAACATAACATTTGTATAGCGCAGTTTTGTTTTATTTCACT
Source organism: Limnephilus auricula (assembly GCA_951813805.1). NCBI lineage: Eukaryota > Metazoa > Arthropoda > Insecta > Trichoptera > Limnephilidae > Limnephilus > Limnephilus auricula. The sequence goes on from OX638391.1 coordinate 1,860,526, forward strand.
TGTGCTTAACCATAACAAAAAAAACTCTTGTGACTTGTTCTTTTCATATTTTCGTTTAGATTATATTATTGGTGTTATTTTTTCTTCAATGATATATTACATTGATGGGAATAACCTTCAAAAGGTGACTGCTTCAAAAGTTATAAAAAATACGAGTGTGCTTTAGACCACACAACTGAAGTAAATACTTCTTTAGTAATCTATTCTAATTTTCTTTCTGGCATCGAATAAAACCATTCCAATCATCAGTTTATAAGAATCTATATTGAAGATTCGTTTGGATTGTTACCAATCATCGTGACAAATCAGTCGTTTCAATGCACTGAGTTCGCACACTCTAAACGAAAATTTTATTAATTTTATTATGGGAATTACGCTTCAGTCAGTATTATACAGTCGGTAAATACCAGAGACGCGCCAAACGCGGAGGGGAGCGGACGTCGATGCGCAGGGTTTGATCGGGCGAGGCGAATGATAATACATTTAAATAAATATTTGTAGAAAATTAATATATGTATATACATATATATATATATACTTTATACATATATAAACATATATATGGACATACATATAGATGGAGCTAAAGAAGTATTTACTTCAGTCGTGTGGTCTAAAGCACACTCGTTTTTTAGTAGTGTTTTTGTGTTTTAGTAGCGCCTTTATGGACCGCACGCCTTATGAACAATGAACATGTCATATACATTTTATAAACATACAAGGTGTTCCTATTGTCGAAGGCCTTCGAATTCCTTCAGTCAGCAGAGGCATATATTCGACATTCCAACTTGTAGGCAGAGTACAAGCAGAAATTCCACACAGATTCAGGAAAACTACTTTGAACTATCCATAGAGTAACCTTTTCAAAAGGTCAGATATCGGTTCAATTATAAAAATATTCTATCGAAGGCGAAAACCCTTTAAAATAAAAACAAACACAAGTGACAGTAATTGTACCGTTCTAGTAATACCTACCACAACAGTCAAAGAAGTTTTACTTCAACTGCGCGTAAAGGCGTTTTGATTTGAGTGCGTCTAACGCCGTTCTTCCATGGAGCTACGTTCAAGCGACGCGATCGCCGCTCGTCTGTGTATTCCATACTATTATTAGTGTTTGAAAACGCCGCTTGGTGCTACACTAGCAAATTTGTTTGACAGGTAGCGGTAGCGTCGCTTGTGAATGTGAACCTGGAAGAACGGCGTTAGACGCACTCAAATCAAAACGGTGGCAATCACGCAAACACGCGCTGACAATATATGAAATAAATATCGGTGAATTAGTTCAGTCTATCCATAGAGAAACTAAAAAAAAACTTTTTGGTAAAATTCTTTAGGCGCGATATGACTAGTAGTGACGTAAATAACATTTTCAAACGGAAATGACGTTCGGATATCGATACAATTACTGCCATCTGTGTTTTATTTTTATAGGGTTCTCGCCTCCGCTGCCACAATAGCCAAATAAGTTTCACTCATTTTTATTATTTTGAACGACTTGATATTTTTGTTATTTTCAGCATTGTAATAAAGTTACTTAAACAGAAAACGGTAAAGCATCATCAGTATACAACAGGAAACATAATTTCAGATTATTCAAATTCGCTTTCAGTCCCATCTCGTTCAATTCTTGCGTACACTTATCCGTGTATAGGTTGAATACCCACAGTGACATTACGCAGCCTTGCTTAACACCTTCTGTGATGTCATTCAACATTTTCTTTCAACCAAAATAAAAAAAAAGTATATACTATGTATATACTTTATTAACTTACTTCGAGGACTGATTTCATATGACCAGAGGCCCTAGCACGCTTGCTCTATATCGATCGGTAGGATAACTATCGGTAACTTCTCATCGTTCTCTAGGACAACTGCAGATCGCAAACGAATAGGTGACAGTTCACAATGACTAAGTGTCCTTAATATATTCGATATCAACTGTCGTTTGTACGTTTGAGATCTGCAGTTGTCCTAGGGAACGATGAGAAGTTACCGACAATCGGTCGGTAACTTCATATCGAGCGACCGTGCTAGCACACCTGATCCCATTCCACAGCAACAACGGCATATTTTAAATCATTTTCAGTGTAATAGCACGGGCTGAGGGCTTGATGCATTTATTTAGTCTTTACAAAGTGAATTTATCAACCTTTGGAACGTCGATATATCCCGCGACCTAATAACCTCCGTCTTGTGCGAACGCTAAATTCTTAACGAACGATTCTTTAACGATTCTATTTTCGTAATACACGCTTTTTGAAAAAAATTATATTTTTGAAAATTGTACCGACTTGCCATATATACAAGATGTCTCAATAAGGGCGCAAGTTTTAAATTGCCCATCGATTTGACCATTCATATTGTTTTATGATTCTGATTACCATATGACAGATCGATAAGAGACAGATGGGAGTTTGTAAACGTGGAGTGGTTGGGCATTTAAAAAATACATAGCTACATGTACCTACATACATAATCTTCGCAAATCACTTTGTAGCTTAATTAAATTAAAAAATATTTTTTTTCGAAAGAAGCAATTACTCTTTAACTTATTTCCCGCTATTCATCCCAGCCCATGATGTTATTCTGAGATGTATTGTTATTCTGAGATGTTTAATAAGTATTATTATTATGTATTTAATTATTGTCATTTCTTTTATAATTTAAAATGCCTTAAACCTTTATATTCTATCTGAGTATCACTTTCAAAAGGAAATGTATGCTAAAAAAATGGTTATGTGAAAGAATTTTTTGTACTAACCTCCGTTTTTCTAAACTTCGTTTTTAATGTTTTTTTCCATTATTACAATCTTTTTTCTTTTTCTTTCTTTCGTTTTTTCTCTGCTCTTTATTTTATATATGTAAAAATATGTGGATGTATGTATATATAATGTTATAATGTGTATATTTTATGTACCTGTTTAAATTTTCTAAAAAGTAATTGTTAAAAGAACCTGATATAAATCAGTTTAACGGGACTTAATGTTGAATTATGTAAAAAAAGAATGTTAATAAAAAAAATAATAAAAAATTAACTGTTTGTATATTTACATGGGATTACATTTATTGTTGTCTCCATTCCACTTATTAATTAGCAATTGCATCTCTTTCAAATAATTTTGTCTCTATCTAATTATGTCCTTTTGTAACATTATTTCTCCCTCTGTCTCTCAACCTAAATATAACCAACCTACTATCCTATCTATCTAATCGCTCACAAGCAGTGAAGGTTGGAAATAAACAGTCTAACTTCACAAAACTCTCATCAGGGGTACCTCAGGGATCCGTTTTGGGTCCACTTCTTTTCATTCTCTTCACAAATGAAAAAATTATCGAGTCATTTGGTCTCCTATCTCACTGTTATACTGACGATCAGCAAGTCTACTTTTACTGCTCACCGAGTGAGATCACCGGCCTTAAAATTCGCATAACTGAGTGTCTAGAAGCAATCAGTCTCTGGATGTCCTCAAACAAACTGAAGCTAAATCCTTCAAAGACCGAGTTTCTGTGGGCAGCCACGAATAGACGTCAACATTTAATAGATAACTCACCAATTGCCATTTCCGGCAGCGACGTAATTGCGAAAACAACCGTCAAACTTCTAGGAGTTTACCTGGATTCAGACCTTTCGTTAAAAAGTCAGGTGAATAGGACCGTTAGCACGGGGTTCTTCTACCTACGACAACTTAAGTCAGTTCGTAGGAACCTTTCAACAGAGGCAACCAAGCTTCTTGTGAACTCATATGTAATATCACGTCTTGATTACTGCAATGGCATCTACGCAAGTCTTCCTAAATGTCAAACTGATAAACTGCAATCAGTGTTCAACGCCGCAGCACGGCTTATCACTGGGGTACCCAAGTTTTCGCACATTTCGGAACACCTACGAAATCTTCACTGGCTGAAGTGTCCTGAAAGGATCCAGTACAAGCTTTGCTGGATGGTGTTTAAAGCTGTCAATGAAATGGCTCCAACCTATATCTCTGAACTTTGCATTCCAGAAAATATTGGTCTAAGGCAGTCAACTCTTAGATCAGCGACCACATCTGCAATTGGAAGGTTAAAAGAACCTAAGCGAAATCCGAACACTAAGTTTGGTGATCGTGCATTCGGAGTATCGGGCCCTGAAGCTTGGAACAAACTTCCTATGGAATTGAGATGCATAACAAGCCCAACAGAATTCAGATCAAAACTAAAAACTCATCTCTTCAGGCACTCATTTCCATAAAATCGTCATTCTATTGAAACATTCCTATTTTTTATTTTTTTTTATTGTTTAATTATACTCTAATAATTGCCGATGTCCACGAATTCAAACTTGCCTATAAATCTAGCTAACCCATTAAGTTAATTTTTACAACCGTGTCAAAAATTGTAATCTATTATATAAGATCTTCCTTCTTCTTCTGGCGCTAAAAAATATTAAAAAGTGTATGTAATATATAATATGTATATAATGTGTAGAATGTATAATATAATATGTATGTGTAAAATACTTCTACGTTACCTGCTTGAGCCTATACTTACAGAGTTTTGTTTGTTATGTGGTTTTTAATGTTAAATGTTTTGTTGTTTTTAAAAACCAAAACACGTAATTTTAAATATAAGTACCTATGTTAGTTGTGAATCTCTAACTTTCAGTCACAGGTGTAAATATGTAATAATTTAAGTCACTAGTTATGTCAGTAGTTATAAGTCTTAGTCGTAAGTCACTAGCTATAAATCTTAAATGCAAGTCCTAGTTATAATTATAAATCTTAGTTTATTTGTACAGCACCCTTGAGGTGATTTTTCATGAAAACGGCGCTATATAAATTAGCCAAATATTATTATTATTATTAACTTTGTCTTAGTATTTAGTTATTATTATATCCCGATGAAGCAAAACCAATCGATATATAAAATAATAAATACTCGTAAAAATTTATTGGTTAAAAACTAAGTGTTTGTTTTATTTTGAAAACAAATATCTTTGTGTACACAGCTTGTATAATCACAATTGTCGACATCTTTCGAAACCAAAGGTTTTTTCGTCAGGATATAAAGAACATGAATAAAAATAACAAAAGATCAAACAAGTATAGACAGAATATGAGAGAGTGTGAACAACAAAAAAAAAACAATTGTATTAAATGAAATATAAAAATAAATTTTAGAATATGTAAATTACATTTTATTATATTAAAGCATTTTTCAAAATAAACAAAAGATAACCAGCTTGTTTAAATAACAAAAATAAATTATTATAAGTGTAAGTATTAATATATGTCCTAACGAAGAAGCTGCTTTGCTAAATATTATTTTCTCCTAATGAACAAACACACAAAAAACCAAATCATCCCTTTACAATAGCAATTCTAGTGGCACTCAACGCCTCAGCATATAAACAAGACGCCTATACGAAGCCAGTTTTTCCGCAGTAACAAAATATCCTGGGGAACTTGTGAACGCGAATAATGATTACTCGTCAGCCGCATCTAATGAACAGGAACAATGTAAAAAAGCGTCTTGTTAAAAATAAAGGACGTGCGATAAATAATGGGACTTTTCGCGATAATCTTTGTCTTCATTTTCGCGGCTCTCAGCGCCAACGGCGACGCATTAAATTATATCTTCAAATATTTCATCTTGCGGGCACGCTCCAAGTGGGCGGCCTTAAAATCGTTAAAAAAATTGTGACACTTTCAGCTTCAGCACATATTTTTAATCAATTTTCTGCTTTTTGGCAACCAATTAATTATTTCTAACAATATATTTGCTCAGAAATTGTAAGTGGACCACAGGGGCAAAATAAAAATAATATATAACCTTTCGGAGTCGGGTCTACGCGTCGAAGCATTGACATTAACCAGTTGATATTAACCGTCTGGAGACCGATTTTTTTAAAAACAAAATTCCAACTACAGACTCGATTTATTCGAAAACGAAAGATCAAAACAAAAAAAAAAAAATCTACAAAATCGATTCCAAATGCAATATACATAGATTGACGAGTTTCATACTTGTAACACTAGTTACCGGACAACGTGTATATAAGAGTATGGTTCATGTGTGTGCATATCTTCATTTTTAATCGTTATCGCTCTCTAGATCACCCTGTGTATGTATTTAAAATCTAATTTTTCTTTGATAGCCTATATTTTGAACAATAATGCCAGTAGCCGAAATAATAAATGGTAATATTTTTATAGTCTTAGAATGCCAAATTCTTTTAATCTCATTTCCTAAATCGGTATATTTTCTTATTTTTTCAGAAATAGATTTTTCAATATTAAAGGAATTTGGAATAGCTACATCAATGATATAAGTTATTTTATAAATTTTTATTATGTAAAACTATATCGGGTCTATTATAACTAATTGTTCTGTCTGTTAGTATAGTTTTATCATAACATATTTTATGAAATTCATTTTCTAAAAATGAATTTTACGTATTCATGATATGGTACTATATTACGGCAGTCAATCAAGATATATTTAATTACCAAAACTTTGGTGAATTATTTTTAAAACCTGATTGTTGCTAAATGTATACTCGGACGGCGCTAATACATAATATCCCGATATAATATTTTCTATAGTTTCCGGAAAAGTCATACATTTTCTACATAAATCATCAATTTGATTTGTATCTTTATGCTTCCTATAATTTTTACTATTAATGACTCTATCTTGAATGGCAATATTCTATTCAATAGCGATTCTTCTATTTCTAAGCTCAACTCTCCAATACTCAACCATTTGTTTTACGAAAGTTTGTCAACATACGCTTGGTTGAGATAATTGAAGTGTTTTGCGTAAATAATTTTATCTGACCAGGAATCTAATAATTTCTGGTTGGTATTTATAAAAATGTTGGCATTCTCGTGGTATAAATTTAGAGATGTAATGTTTCTATCTGGCTAGCAAATTATTTTGTGCATTTCTGAGCTATTAGCCTTCCTATGAAAAAAAATCTTAAAATTTCTATCTGGTTGCGTTTCAAAGAAGTTATTTTGACTATACCTCTACCTCCCAAATTTCCAGGTAAATTAATTCGTTCTATAGCTGATATAGCTGGATATAGTTCTATAGCTGGATGATGGCAATTAAACTTTGTTAACGTAGTTCTAATTAATCGTTCTAAGCTATCTTAATCTATATTGGACCATTTAATTATACCAAATGAGTACGTTAATAAGGGTATTGCCCAACTATTTATTGCCTTTACTAAATTTTTAGCAAGTAGATTGCAATTCAAAAAAATTCTGATCATAGTTTGAAATTTTATTACAGCTTTTACACCCTGTAACTCGTGTGATAACTCGTGTAATAACTCGTGTAATAACTCGTGTGTATTCAATTGACTGAAAGAAAACAACTCTACTAGGCTTCTGAAATGAATCAGTGTTTAATTATTTCGCTCAGTGCATGTCGTCTTCATAGACATTCATTGGATGTACGTGGTCGCTTCCTAGTATTTTGTTGACATGTAGCATTTTAACCTCAATAAAATGGTCTATGCAAGTGAGATATACACTATATACTGACTCCATATCAATACGATTTGACCAAATCCGACATCTATGGTCAGTTATCAACATTTGCGGGCACGTTGTATGATTGTTAACAGATATTCCGACCGACGATTGATAAATTTTAGCGCGGTCTCCATATCAGTATCAGATAAGTTTCGATTAACCATCAATATACACAAATATATTAATTATATCATTCGTTTTGCAAAATATTTGGCTTATTTAATGAACATATTAAACTAACAAAGCTCTTAGGAATGAAAGAAGTAGAATACCCGATCCATAGACTTAAATAATTCAACAAAGACGCGATCAATTTTTTCCGTTCGATCTTTGAGATACTAAAGTGGTTGAAAAGTGATTAGACCTTATTAACTCGCGCTTAGGGTGAAAAGTAAATGCCGACTGCCAGTGAATATTTAGGTTAGTATTTATATTCAACATTCTCAATTTATCCTTATTTTAACGTTATGCTTGGCGTTTGACATTTCGTAGAAGGGTTGTTACGGTTGCAAAAATGTTTACATCCGCGATGCGGATTATTAGAAGTTCACATCCGCGGATGCGGATGCATCATGGATTTCAGGATTTTTGAAAAGATATTTCAATTTTAATTGCATAAATAAATGAAAATCAAACTAAAATAGTTTTTAGTGTTACTAATTAGCATTTTAAACCTACAGTTTTATGATGAAAAACTTTCTTTAATAATTAAATTTAAAAATTGGTGAATTATATTTAATAAATAGTAATATTGCAGCCTTCTCAGCCTCCAACCTGTTTCATAGTGGATAACATATTAACCCAGCTCCACTAAATGGTTGTTCGCTGGAAATACTGGCTGGTGGAGGTGATAAATATGGTGCAAATCTGGAGAGTTTTAAGTTCAATTTTCAAGTTCGGGTATTAAGTTGGTTAGTTTAGAATTTCGTGCTAACTGAACGAAGATAGCAACTAACATAAACGCGCGTGGCACGTGCCACTCTGGCCTCGCCAATTTTCTTTACAAGTCGTTACTTGTTGCAGATATGAGTCCGCATCAGTAAAAGCTCAGCATTAAGTGATGCGGATGAAGATGTCTGAATCATTGTGAATTTTCCGCATTTGCGGATGCTGATGCGAATATCCGTTATACCCCTGTTTCACAGTGTCAATTCATAGAAAATTGTAAAATTATCGATTTCACCATGCTAAAATTCCTCAACAGAAGGTTTGTCTCTTCGTCAATCAACACTGACATTTTTTCAATGAGACAAGTAGCTATCTGCCTGCTAACTGCCTGCTAACATACGCGTCTGCCTTATCATGGTTAGAAATACGGTCTAAATGGCGTCAGAAAGAGAAAATACCACTCTTTATATTCAAGCCTAAAAGTTAAACGCAAAATAATTCAAAAGTACACCTTTATTAATTCAAAGTTTCCGACCCCAATTTTAACATGACGGCTGGTGTGATCCAGTGGTAAGGCTCTGGACTCCCAATCCGAGCGTGCGCAAATATATATTTTTTTGGATACGTTTTTAGATTTTCACGGCCAAAAGCATTTTCGTTGTTTGTTTTTGGGATGTTATACCGTCGTACCACATCGTCGGATCTGCCGGATCTGCCCTGATGATGGATACGCAACGCTGTCCGAAACGTCGGCTAAAGAAGGAAGCACAACACAACACGGCATAACACCTCAAAAACAAACAACGAAAATATTAAATTTTTTTTAATTTGTGTTATTTCACAATTAATGGATTAAGCCATTTCAAGCAACGTTTCAATTCCGAATGGTGATCTTACAACAGGGCGATACTGAGAACGTACCGCCAATATACTATATAATATTTTGAATTAAATAATCTTGGAAATACACAAAAAAACCAAATAAAATGTTTTTGCGCACACCGAGATTTGAACCCGCAACCTTTGGATTGCTAGTCTAGAGCTTTGCCGCTGGAACATGGAAATTGTTAAAAGTGGGTGGGGTAAAACAAATTTCCCTTTTCCCATGCTGGTGTAAGTAAAACAGAAAAAATGGGAAAATATTGGTTTCCAAACTGAACGTTGATTAGGTTACTTGACTTGATAAAAAATATCGGAAAATGGCGCAGCCGCGGTGGCATCGGTATCAAAAACATCACGTTGTCTAACTTGATCTTCGTTGATAGTTGCGATGGTTCATTAATAATTAACTTTTGCTAAAGAAATTGTAAAATTTTAGGTTTTTTCGCCTACCTCCGAATAACTTTTTTGGTTATTGCTTTAAAATTCTGAAAACATAATTTTTTTAAAACCGCTAGTTTTCGACTAACTGAAAATTTTATCACGGTTTTTTTTTACGCGAATACCGAGTAATACAAGAGTCCCAACTGCTCTCAGTGAGACTTTTCTTAGTTGGGGTATGTTATGTGGTTGAGTGTGGAGGGAAAGAGACGGAGATGAGGAAGGTGGGGAGTACCTTGCTATTCAGATCTGGTCACAGAATACATCAAAAGCCATTCCAAGCAATTTTTCAATTCTGAATAGGGGTCTTACACCAGGACGATACTGAGAGTACAGCAAATAAATGTTACATTATTTTTAATTTATTAAAATATTTGAAATAACACAAATATATTGAAATAAAATTTACTTTTTACTTAGTTAGTTATTTGAACCTGTGACCTTGTTGTTCGAGAGCCATACCTCTCGACCACGGAGGCCGGTAATGGGAAGGTATATATTTATTTATTTCCGCTCTAGTGGGCTTTTACAAATATAAGTAATACCGCTGTGTTAGCAAATACATAGTACGCAATATATAATGATTTATGATTATATTAAAGCAAATTAAATTTATAGGTATGGAAAGCGAAATATTAAAAAATAAATTATAAGACAATTCTGGTTCATAGCTCCGAAAATATTTAATGCATTGAGTACCGATATTAAGTCAAATAATTCTGAATCCACCTTTACCGCCCGTCTACAGCATTGGATATTTGAAAAGGGACGAGCTTTCTTTAAAGATTACATGAGTTCTTAACACTTTTAAAAACAAAACAAAAAATTATAAAATTTATCCTGTCACAGCTTTATTCCATCTTGTTACATATCACTGAAATTGAATGTGACCATAAACATAATCGTCTTGTAGATAATATCTACCATAATTTAACCTGCGTTCAAAACAATATAAAATATAATTTTATTTGTTTTATAATCTTAATGTTTAAGATTTTTAATTTCTATTTCTTTCTTTAAAATATTTATCTCTCTTTATTTTTCAGCTCACTATTATTTTAATATTTGTATTTACTTTTATTTATCCTTAAATATCTTTTTTTTTCTTTTCTGCATTCTTATTTCTTATTATTTATTACCTAGTTTTTATTATCTGCTTCTATAAAAAAATATTTTTAGTTCATATATTCATTGTGTATGACTACCACAACACGGGCATTAGCCTAGTATGGTAGTTAAAAAAATGTCAAAAACTGTAACTTGTAAAAATTTATTAAATAATAAAAAAAAAAAAAAAAAAAAAGGACTTCGTTTTGTAACTAATACGGAATCTTTAAACATGTCTACAATATTCCCAAATGTATTGCCCAAATGATGTAGTCTGTTTATAGGCGTATGAGCTTCATAATTTGTTTTGAAATTGTCACAGAAAAAGGTAGCAATTTGCCTCGAACTTCTGGTCGGTTCGTAAAATTTTATTTTGGCGAGAATTTCAGGGTTATCAATGCTATTAATTATAATTTTATCTAATAGTACACGGTCAGAGATGATCCGCCTACCTGTCAGCGTAATTAAGTTGAGCCGTTTCAACAAAAGGACATAGTTAATTTTGAATAGGAATATTCAGCTTTAAGTTAATAAATCTTAGAAATTTTTGCTGTATCCTTTCTATATTATCGGAATGTGTTTTATACAATGGGGACCAAATAGGCGAATTATTCTCTACCTGGCTTCTTACTAAAGAAATGTACAATGTTTTCAAACATTCTAGTGACTTGAAATCACTTGCATATCAACTTAAGCATTTTTATAGCTCTATTTGTTATTTCATTTACGCGCAGAGTTAACGTTAACTTTTCATCAAAAATAACACCCAAGTTCCCGATCTGAGCGACTGGTGTCAATTTTACATTGTTTAAAGAGTATTCATAAGTTACATAACTTTGGATTTTACGAAAACGAATAACTTGGCACTCCTGAATATAAAGAAATAACGAGTTGATCACACACCAATGATATAATTTATACAATATGGCAATCCTTTTAAACTACGTATCATTTTATATATTTTCAAATCATCAGCGAAGAGTAACACTTGTACGTCATTAACACGAAATTACATTAATACGAAAACGAATAACTTGGCACTCCTGAATATTAAGAAATAACGAGTTGATCACACACCAATGATATAATTTATACAATATGGCAATCCCTTTAAACTACGTATCATTTTATATATTTTCAAATCATCAGCGAAGAGTAACACTTGTACGTCATTAACACGAAATTACATTAATACGAAAACGAATAACTTGGCACTCCTGAATATTAAGAAATAACGAGTTGATCACACACCAATGATATAATTTATACAATATGGCAATCCCTTTAAACTACGTATCATTTTATATATTTTCAAATCATCAGCGAAGAGTAACACTTGTACGTCATTAATATATATATATATAAATATACATCTACAGTCATTTACAAAATAGATACACACGTGTATGAATAAAATCGTTGTCGGTTTATAAACTCTATGGAAAAGCTCGTTTTGGGTGGGAGTAGGTACCTACTGCAGTGGATAGGACATTCGGCTAGCATTTGGAAGAATCGAATTTGATCTCACAATAGGAGCATTCTAACTACTTAATTTTCATAACACACTCGGTAGAAGGCATCTAAACAAACTATTTTTTATTATAAAAACACCACTGGGCATTGTATCGATGATAAGCAAACCTTTTTATTTTATTTTTATACCAGCTGATAACCGCTATGCTTTGCAAATAAATAAGTAAATTGTTTCTCCTGCGTGTCCTTTCCCATTCGTCCCCATTCCCCTTCTCCTGCGTCCCCTTCAAAATACACCCAATTTTCAAACAACTCACATGTGACCTTTTTCAATTTTTTTTTATGCAAATGTCATAACACCAGAGCTCAACATATATATATATGAAAACTTTCGCGGGCATGTTCACAACAATTAAAAAAAACGAGTATGCTTTAAATCACATGACTGAAGTAAATACTTCTTTAGTAATCTAATCTAATTTTCTTTCTGGCATCGAATTAAAACATTTTTAAATGGAGTGTTAAAATATGTGCGAACTAGTATTGGTGACTAAAAACAAATAAAGCGGAATTCATTTTTTGATGCATAAATTCACTCAGAATACCTGAGTACAGTGACAGCCTTTTAGCGTGACATTTACCTGTTAAGCGATAGAACACATACTTTTCTCCCCACATACTTACTAATGGCGCCGTCAATGAAGTCCCTGTGAGTTTTCCGTTTTGCATAAATGAAAGCTTTTAATGCTGTCTTGAAGAGGGATTTTCCGTTAACAGTATGGCTGTGCTGGCAAAGCCTTTTTTTCCAAATATGGAGAATTAAAATTGGGATATTAAAAAAAAACTACAAAAATTATTGCGTCTAACCTTTACGCGCCGTTAAAGTAAAAATTATTTGACTATTGTGGCAGGTATTACTAAAACGGTACAGTTACTGCCATCTGTGTTTGATTTTATTTATAAAGGGTTCTCGCCTTCGCTAGAATATTTTTATTATTTTCCGAGATGTATCATTCATCTCTAGACATCTACATCACTGGATGTTGAGTTTGGTCGCTTGTATTGAGAAATGCAATAAAATTGGGAATATTCGTTCAAGTTTCGGAAATTATTAATAATATTCTAGCGAAGGCGAGAACCCTCTAACAATAATTGTCCCGATATCCGAACGTCATTTCCGTTTGAAAAAGTAATTTCCGTTTGAAAACCATCTAAATTATTCAGTGCCTAAAGACGTTTTACTTCAAAAATCGAAATTCTTTTGACCATGTGTATAGCTGATGCTAATTGTATCAAAGTGTCCTAGACCACCGGCCAAGGCAGAAGTGTTTTCTCTTATGGAAGAACCAAAAAAAAGAAGAAACCTGAAGTGTTTTTTTTTCATGGAAGAACCGTAAGTAAAGGTGTAAAAAAGGCTTGGAAAAACTTCCATTCCTACTGATTCATTTTTAGATTTTCACGGCCAAAAGCATTTTCGTTGTTTGTTTTTGGGGTGTTATGCCGTGTTGTGCTACATCCTTCTTTAGCCGACGTTTCGGACAGCGTTGCAGTGTCCATCATCAGGGCAGATTTGGCAGATCCGTCGATGTGAATTTGTTGTGTTAAATAAGGAAGCGATACCGTGTCGTCAGCTTCAATCCACTTCGAGCTGGTAGGTATTTCAGAAGAAAGTAAACTACTTTGAAAGGGAAATTTTGAGAAAGCCAGTATTTACGTTAGCCTGGGGCCCGTCCACGGAGAAATGTAACGAAATGTCCAACGAAAGTAGCGTCATCTTGTGGCGAATTCTAGAATTAGAAAAACCAAGCTGAAGCGATTGTAGCCAATATCAATATCGGCTAAAGAAGGAGGTAGCACAACACGGCATAACACCCCAAAAACAAACAACGAAAATTCCATTCCTACTGTTTGTCGCACTGCTATATTTATCTCATTATGAAAAGGTGATTATTACGAAAACTTTTCAACACACACTAGACTTTTTCTACGGGAATTTCAATGGAAGATGCTTTGAGGAATAAGCGCCATTTATCCCTTCGGCACCGGGTCGTTTCTACGACTTGAGTTTCTTGAATTGAACGAACTCAGCTGTGGAAATTTGTTCCGAGGAACAATCGTCATTGATTCCTTCGAAACTGGTACCATACGTGCGATCAACAGTCACTCGCGAATAGATCGATTATACAAGTATTAATTTAACAGCTTGGCTGTGAAAACTCGCCGACCTCTATATGTCCTCCCTTCTAGACCCTTAAAAACCCAGATTAGCTCTTTTATTTTATCATAAAGAACCTGCATACAGCTCCTCAAAGCTAAATTAACCACTGAGGGAAATTATTTTCCTCAGGGCCTCAATAGGAGATTTTTAACATCAACTAAGGCTAGTCTTATAATAATACCATGTGAGGAAATAATAAACATTAAATAATATATCGAGATAATGGATACTGGATATGTACGAGTATTTTTCTAAATCTTGTATTTGTCAGATGTTCAATTGTGAAAATAAATATTTTGAGCTGGCGATATTTGGCTGGCGCTCCTCTACATATTTAAATGGAAGAATTATTTTAAATAATTCGTATATATATAAAGATATTCGTTACAAATAATATTGCTTTCGCAAGGGGTTGCGTGACTTTGTATAGCATGTCGCTAAAGCCAGGGCTTGGCAGCCTGGTAAACTTATTTCTGTTCAGTGAACTATTTCTGGTTTGACCGAGAGCATTTCGACCTACTAATTGATAATTTAACCCCTAGAGCCATTTTGGGAGATATTTCTCCCAGCCAGAAACGGACTCATAAACGCCATGTAAACTCATGTAAACTGAGATATATGATTTAAACAGTGTTTGTTAGAGAACAGTATACTTTATATTAGCATTTAAAAGTTTACAATACACATTAGGCTGGGAGATATTCCTATCAGCCTAACACGGACTCATAAACGTTATGTTAACTCATGTTTTATATTTTTATTATTTATTTATTGGGTTAGTTTATACAACATGAATATAAGTTATATATTCTTCTTTTTTTTTGTTACAGAGCACGTAAAAACGCCCGAAATGTGTGCCTCTATTATAGACTAGAATATTCCATTAACAGTATTTTATTTTGAAATACGTTCATAAACAACATTTTATTTTGAAATAGGTCAAAAATAGTATTTTCTTTTGAAATACGTTCATTACCAATATTTTATTTTGAAATACGTTCAAAAACAGTATTTTATTTTTAAATAGGTCAAAAAGAGTATTTTCTTTTGAAATACGTTCATTAATAATATTTTATTTTGAAATACGTTCTAAAACAGTATTTTATTTTGAAATACGTTCAAAAACAGTATTTTATTTTGAAATATGTTCAAAATCAGAAAATTTATCTAGAATCATCTTGAGAAAAACAGATCGCTTGAGAAAAACATTGCAATATATATATGGCTCTAGGGGTTAAACAAAGAGATCACAAGTAATCAGGGCCTCATTCTAAATTGGGCTGTATAACCCAATCTCCTAACCTAGAATGATGAATTATTATTAGCTTCTAGTAGAATATCTGTGATCGACGCTCGCTTCAGTTGTGAATAAAATAGCCTAGAATTAAACGTCTACGTTTCACGTTTGTGAGCATCCCCAAGACAGTTAAATTATTCTAATAACTTCGCAGCGCATACGAGGATTCCCAACTATCAAGTAAGTTAATGTACCTACTTGAACATTGATGAAAAGGCAAGTATGATTAAAATCAAATTACTAGACGTAAATAAACTATTCATAAAACACCATTGAAGAACAAGATATCAGTTTTTGCTGCTAGGCCCTACGGGCGGCTTTTCTTTTGCTTTTATTTTCTTTTTTTGTTATTTTTTTTTTGCTTTTCTTTTCTTTTTTTTCTTTTCTTTTCTTTTTTTTTTCGTTCTGCTTCGCCCAGTTTAAGTATTGGTAACTATTAATAAGGCATCACCCTTTTGAAAAACTAACTACTATTAACATTAAACTACAGAATACTTATATTTAATAGGTAGATATACGGGTGTTAAGGTACGTACTTGAGTTACTTTAACCAGTGATTCCTGACATTATTTGGAGTAAAAAATGTAAATAAAATTTTGGTCTCCAGTGACATTTTTGATGTTTTTTTTTTTTTTTCTACAAAAACATAAAAAATAGTAGGTGTTGGGTAGTTGGGGGCGGGGTAAACGGTGGGGCGGTAACTCGGCTGAGTGACCAATAAGGTCATGCGAAAGAATTTTTTTTTTGTTTGATTTTGAAGAATAAAATTTTGAAAAAAAAAAAAATCTCAAAAAAAAGTCACCGGAGACCAAAATTTCATTTACATTTTTTACTCCAAATAATGTCAGGAATCACTGGTTAAAGTAACTCAAGTACGTACCTTAACACCCATATAATAGTAGACATTCTTACATTAAGACCTTGAATAATCTAGGAACGCTCTTCACCCCAACATAAATCTTCTTATTATTGAATGAATGCGAAAAATATTTATTCTTCTTCATACTTTTTCCTTAAATATAGTATTATGGATGGCGCCACTTCCGTTTGCAAATCGCATGTGAGCGAGTGATAAGTGTGCATATTACGGCAGCAGCTCCGTGGAAAAGGGCACGTTCACGGACGGGTCAGAACGGTTTCCATACAGTGTGGGGTTGGAGATTTACTCGGAGTAGGTTCCTTAATTTGACCCGTACGGGCATTACTGTATTAATATACTTCGATTAAAATATTAAATGCATGCAGTAGATGGGTAAAACGGATGTGCCTCCAAGACCTGGGCACACCCGGGCACCCCTGTTAAGAGGCTAGACTTTGAACCACACGCGGAACACCCTCGACTGCCATTCTGTCCCGCTCACCATAAGCTCACACACACTTACAATACATGCGAATGCGAAATGTGCGAATGAGACAACGCTCAAATTTACCTACAGAAATCGCTCGAAAAGGGGTTTATGGAGAATACACTTTTCTACACCGAAACTTTCACGAAATTGAAATTTTAAAAAATATATATTTTTTAGAAAGAAGAAGCTACGTCGGCAGCTTTTTATAATTTTATAATTCTTTATGAGAGTTGAGTTAGCAGCACTTTTTCCTTAAATAATATTTTTTGATAAATCGTACATGTTTGACAGTGAATGTTTACGTTAATACGAAACGCATCGAAAATTCGAAAACATACCGACATAGTTTTCATCCTCTAAAAGGCAGTATAAAAAAAATATATTCATTTTGTGCAATTTTCGATGTAGAAAAGTGTTTTTTCCCGGGCGTCCTTTTTGTATGGGCCGAAAAGCGAAGTCTATCATCTTAAGTCACCAAACGTAGCGAACCACTTGGTATGGCCTATGGCAGGGGCGTAGCTTTTTCAATAAATATTCATTTTGCTTTCATAAGAAAAACTCTCTTTTTAACTTTTGAAGGTTATTCCCATCAATGTAATATATCATTGAAGAAGAAGATAACAATAATAATATAATTTTTTTAAATATGAAAATGAACAAGAGACAGAAAAAGAATAAAAGATAATGGTCGCAACTGGGACTCGAACCCAGAACCTTACGTCGTACCGGGACATACACCTCTATATAAAATAAAATATCAAAGTCTAAATGAATATTCATTTTGTTTTTTTTTTTTTTGTTCGAGTCCCAGTTGCGACCATTATCTTTTATTATTTTTCTGTGTCTTGTTCATTTTCATATTATAAAAAAATTAGATTATTATTGTCATCTTCTGCTTCAATGATATTCAATAAATGTTTGATTTGATAGATTTTGGTAATTTCGTAAGAAGAAATAAAATATTTTTCTGTGCAAAAGACGTAATTATTCATTTATGTTAAGCAGCGGAGTATTCAGATATAGGTACTATATTTTATCCTTTTACTAGTTGTAAGTGGATCAGCATGTTGTGCGGTCTCCATGTGGACGAAACCATTGATCGGCCAGTTGGTAAGACAGAAGTTTCACGATTTAATATGATATTTTTAATTTGGTAGGCGCATAACTAATACCTCTGCCAAGTGGTTCGCTACGTTTGGTGACTTAACAGGGGTGCCCGGGTTCATAGGCTGAGATTTGTCAGGCCAGTTGCATGGCAGACCAGATCGAGAGAGACTGGTTGAGGGAGACCTTTTGACTTCTCCAGCAGGGCTCTCTCGGAACATCATCTTGCACCTTAGTGGGAGAGATGGAAGCATTCGTCAGTCACTCCTGGACACAATAACTTTTTCTTTCCCAGAATATCCTGTCCTACCTTTCCTAAAAAGAACCCTCCACACAGCATTCCCAAAGACGATATAGACCCTGAGGGGAATTATTTTCTTCAGAGCCTTCTGTGTGGAGTAATTGTAAAAAAAAATAAGATATACTCACCATACAGATGCAGAGAGTCCGGCAATCTGGTTCGAACTTCTCTCCAGTGTTGAATTTGACTCCCTTTACGTCACACAAGCTTCCGGTTGGGACTGCTTGAAAAAAAAATACAGAATAAATTATTTTCCCTCAGTTTTACAACCGCAATTTTTTTATGTAATATTACTTGAGGCGCGATATGACGAATGATTAATTTGTTTTTCGGACGGAAATAACGTTTTCAAACAAAAATGACATTCGGAGATCGGTAATATTACTGCCATCTGTATTTATTTTTATTTTTAAAGGGTATTAAATACTTCTTATTATTTTCAGAAACTTGGATGAAAAATCAGGACCGAATCTATTCATAATTTTTATTGCATTTCGTGAGACATTGTTTTGGATAATAATAAAGATGTTCTAGCGAATGCGAGAATTCTTTAAAAATAAAAACAAACACAGCCAGCAGTAATTGTAACGATATCCGAACGTCATTTCCGTTTAAAAATGTTACTTCCGTCCGAAAAACATATGAATTACTCTCGTGTCGCTCCTAAAGAAGTTTTACTTTTAAAATTCTGATAATTTTCTTATTTAAGAAATTAATTTGGCACATTATACAATAAAACCATATCTGAAAAGGGTTCATAACTAGGAGATTTTCATTTTACAGGAGTTTTTATGGGCCTGATATTTTTTTTTCTGGGCTTATAAAAAGTACTATCAAAACTGCTCGAATGTGTTCTACTTGCAGTATTTAAAAAGCATCTATAACAATAATTTATTACAAGTTATCAAATTTTGAAACTTTAAATTCATTTACATTATTTTTTACTTCAAATAATGTCAGGAATCACTGGTTAAAGTAAGTTAAGTACGGCCTTTAACACCCTTATATGTATTTGAGTTTGAGACATTGCTAAGGAGTTTTAGCGTCAGTTTTTTTAATTTGGATATTTCATTAAAAAATGAACAAAGAAGCATTTTTTAAAAATGTAAATATCACATAGTTCCAACCTCCCAACTGCTCACAAATGCCCGGTACCAGTGAGACCATGGAATTCCCAGTTGGGGTATTTGTGAAGCTTAAAGTATTGAGAAGAGGAATGAGATGTGTGGAGATGGAGATGGAGAAACACAGCTAAAGCCATTTTAAGAAGCATTTCCATTCTGAATTGTGGTCTTACACCAGGACGATACTGAGAGTATCTTCCACGAATCAATAAAAAAAAATTACTTGCCCAATCAACGATTTGAGGATTGCCACAACTCAATCATAGAATTTATCAATGGAAAAACTTTTTGTATGTAAATATATACGTATACTAGCTAACCCGCCCAGGCTTTGCTGTGGCAAAGAAACACAACGCTATCTACTGGATGGTTACCTATATAACCAAGTGTTGTGTCAAAAAATTAACCGCACACCGCCATCTGTCAGAAACTTATGGAACTAACAAATAATTTCAAGTCATTGTCCTTTAACAAACATTTATTTGTGAAATATAAATATTGAGTATAGAGAAATACTATCTTTTAATTTGGACCAAATCACACACAGTAAGCCAAATTTCATCAAAATCGGTTAAGTAGTTTCGGAGTTTATCTTGGACGAACATCGTGAGGAGTGGTTTTTATATATAAAGAAGAAGAATATATGTAAAGGAAATGTATTCCCTTTAATTTTGAATTGCGTGTGAGTTAAAATGTAAATGTCAATTGTCGTTTGTTTTATTATTTGATTATTTTATTGTAAAATGTCAGTTGGTACGTTAGAAGAAATAAAAACGAAATTGATATAATACACATAAATGTCATTTCTTTGTTACACATCAAGTTTTTTATTCATCAATTAATTAAAAGAAATTAAACCTACACATTATAAAATGACATTTATGTTTATTATATCAATTTTCTTTTTATAGTTTCTTCTAACAAACCAACTGACATTTTACAATAAAATAATCAAATAATAAAACAAACGACACTTGACATTTACATTCTAACTAGAAAAAAAAAACAGTTTGCAACTAAACTCGCTATCCTGTGTATTATGTCAATGTGATTGCCCGCACACTACACAATTTATGAAAAACCCGTTGTCGATAGCAACGCAAGTAGTGACTCGCAACTCGCCCTGCTAGTTTCCATGGCCAGCCGTTGCCTGCTCGGTTGCCACGGTTGTGCCAGTTTTATATCAGTTTTCTAGTTTTTTTTTTTTCAATTTTACAGCGACAGATGACTTACAGCTGGTTGTTCTTCGTCTATGGGTAAACAAACTGAGATAATAACATAAATTGTAAAATTGAGTAGGCCGTCTTAGAAATTTGATGGAAGTTTGGTTGGAAGCCATAGCAACTAACCGGTTTTAGTTTGGTTTCTATGTCTTGATTGGTCAAAAAGCTTTTTAACGTTTAAAGCCATTTAACCATAGACGAAGAACAATCAGCTGACAGCTGGCAACCAGCAATGGCCGGCCACGGAAATCAGCAGTGCGAGTCGCGAGTCACCGTCATTGACAACGGGTTTTTGAGTGACTGTGTAGTGTGCGGGCCATCACATTGTCATACAAAGACAGTTGACAGTTTTTAGTTGCCTCAGTGACTGACATGCAATTCAAAATTAAAGGGAACACATTTCCTTTACATATATTATTTAAATAAATCACTTCTGTAGCTACCTACTGGCAATTATCTTCCTAACTTCAGGAATTCAAATTTTCACAACATTTCATTTAGTTGTTTTCATTATAATATTTGTTTATTTATTGTTTATTTATTGAATCTATATCATAAGGTTTACATTTTTTTTTTAGCCTTGCCTGTCTCACTAGGAACTCCTGTGTCGAGGCAGACTAGTTTACAAATATTTTCTAATTATAATATAAAGTACATTTTTCAATAAAGCAAAAATATTTGACAAAATTTTCAGGTTGGTAGGTAGTGGTAACAATAATGAGATATACGATTATATTTGGGTGAGGTGACTAATTATTGCACGACCTTTTTCGATGATCCATTGTTTGATCAGGATTTTGTATTTTTTAATATTATTCGATTGTCTTGTTTTGTCAGTGTTATATTATTTATACTGTGCCATTGAATATTAAATAACACCTCTTCTTAGATATATTTAATATAGAATCTGTTTCTGACCGAGTTATACTAAAATCTGAATAATAAATAGCTATGGATCTAGTAGGTATGGTAGTAATTATTGCAGTGAAACTTTACATCGGGATCCCTTAAATTTTAGACCAGCAATGCGCTGAAACGTCGCCTTTATTCTAATAATTTCATGACACGTCCCCTCCTGCGCTGAAAACGTAAACTCATTATAAAAATACAGTTAACGTTATGTTTCATAATATGTGTGACAGAAACACGGCAGTGGCACGGAATAAGCATGTCAGTTGCATGGCGAATGAATATTATATAAGTTAATATTGCATAATACACGTGGAAGGGTGTTTATTAGATGGGCAAATTGTATCGTGCACAGAAACGAAGCTACGTAATACTGCTTCTAGTTGAAGTAAAACTTCTTTAGGCGCGATATAATTCAGGTAATTCGGACGGAAATAACGTTTTTAAGACGAGTAGTAATTCAGATTTTTTTCGGACGGAAGTAAATGGAAGTAACCTTTTCAAATGGAAATGACGTTCGGATATCGGTACAATTACTGCCACCTGTGTTTCTCCTGTCGTTCTTTTTGGCCATGTGTGTTCGTTGACAGTCAAATACATTCGGTATAACTCCTTCTTGTCATTAGGAAGCTAAAAGAAAATTGATAGTATTGATAAGTGTATTTTTCAAAAATAAAATTTTGAGGTTAATCATTGACACAATAAAATTAATATGATAACCTATACGTACAGGTTATCATATAACCTATATTACGTAGTATTATGTGTATATGATATTATTATTATTAATTAATATAGTTCAAACATTATAATAATTACCACAATGGAAAAAAAACGAGTGTGCTTTAGACCACACGACTGAAGTAAATACTTCTTTAGCTCCATCTATATGTATGTCCATATAGATGTTTATATGTATAAAGCATATACAGCTAAAAATAGACAGAAAGAAAGAAAGCTTACAACATTTGATATCGAATATATTAAGGACACTTAATCATTGTCAAATGTTACTTATTCGTTGGCGATCTGCAGTCAGCTAGGGAACGATGAGAAGTTATCGATACAATTCTTATCGATCGAGTATGCTAGGGGGCCTGGTTTTTTTTTTTTATAGTGAATACCTCACAAGAGTCCCAACTGCTCCCGTCTGGAGCCAGTGAGGCTATGGCATCCCCAATTGGGGTATGTTATGAGGCTGAAGGTAAGAGGGAAAGGGAAGGAGACGAGGAAGAGGAAGGTGGGGACGTACCTGGCTATTCAGATCTAGTCACTAATCACGGCTAAAGGCATTTCAAGCAACGTTTTAATTCTGAATGGTGGTCTTACACCAGGGCGATACTAAGAGTATCTTCCACTCTGTGTTGTTAAAATAAAATAAAATTGCAAATTACGGCAATATCTTTTGGAAATGTGGATGTTGATTAATTGAAGCAACTCAGTACAGTCAATTTTGCAAAGCAGTATTCTATGTAATAGTATTAAATATATGTGTATTCTTCTTTCTGAAAGTTTTAATAGGGACATTTTATCCAGTAGGTAATTATAATCAATGATTTCTACAGGAATATGCAAGTTATAGTTTATACACCTCAGAAACTTATGTTGAATCTTTTCAATGTGGTCGGAATGTTATAATTAGCTGACTTTAACAAATTCCTTCCTCCACAAAATCCTCTCCACAAAATGTTATACCCCCTAAGGGATCTAGTAGCTGACGACTTGTTATTCAAGTTCTGACCAAAGGATTGTGTATGTGGTATAACAGTATAAAGTATAGGTACACATGGCTGAGGAGATATTCTATTGAAACAGAGACACGGGAATAACAGACTCTGTGCGGAGCTATTTTACACATGTGGACTAGAATCTAAGTTTGGTATTTTATGGTTGTAATTATTATGAAGCAGGTCACAGACAAATTAATATTTTAATTAATGAAGACAATATTAGCGAAACTCAAACCAAAATCTGAAACAGAAATATCAGAAAAAGTTACGGTCACGTCTCGGACAGATAAAGTCCTGGCCCCCTAGCACACTTGATCTTAAGGATTTATAGGATAACTTACGGAAACTTCTCGTCGTTCCCTTGGAGAACTTCAGATAGCTAACGTACAAACAACAGTTGATGTCGAATATATTAAGAGGATACCCGGCGGTGATTTTTCCATACAAATGTATTCCCTATTTATCTCTCTGGATTTTAACCCTAGAGAAAATATTGTTTTTGCATAAAATAGATATCAACTACTAGCGTGTCGGTACTTTTTGTTTTTTTTTGATAAGTTACTTTTTATATAAGTTATGACCTTCCAAAAATCAATAAAATTGACTGGTTTAAACGCCGTCAAAAGATGTTCAGTATACAAACCAGACAATGTTTTTTTAAAAAAAGCAAAACGTACAGACATAGAATAGTTTTTTCTTATGTAGTTGGTAAAAAAATAATTGAAAATCAGTCCACTTTTGGAGGAGAAAAGTGGGGAATACAAAACCTCCATTTTAGTTAGGTGTCAGTGCATTGTCCCTTTCGCTCAATATCCGGTGGAGTAAGAGCAACAGTGACAGCAATATTTTAGTAAAATCTATTTCTGCACCACCGGGTATCATCTTAAGGACGTCATTGTGAACCGTCACTTATTCGTTGGCGATTTGCAGTCATCCTGTCGAGGAACATCGGTTTTTAAACACGTAGATATTATAACATGTTATTATAGTAGTTTGAACGAAGTAATTTTTTTTCATTTAATTAAAAATGATGCCACAAAGTAATTTTGCAAAGATTGAAGAAAAAAATATATAGGTACATATATACCTATTCATGAAAGTATTTAATAAAAATAAATTCCATAAAAGTCTATAGATGTCGCAAATTAAATTTTTAAAAATACATATTCGTAATAAGTAATAGCATTAACTTTGTGGCTCGCCGTGACTTACAATAAAAATATATAAATCTGTTGTATATATCTGTCAATATTTTGTGTCATAGGTTAGTTTTAATATTCTCCTGACGAAGGAAGGGCTCTTCCGAAACCGGTAGAGTTTAATTCAAATTTAAGAGAGAAGTTTAATTAAAAATTTAACCTGTAGAGTTTAATTAAAATTAGGTCTAAAACAAATTTATATATTTTTATTGTAAAAAATAATAAAAAAATTATCTTGTAGCATTTAGTTCGAGTTTTGAATTTTGCAATCATACGTAAAGATAGCCGCATAATAATCCGTGATTATTATTATTTATTGTTATCGGGAATTATTCGTACAACTACATTTTAATTTTAATTTATAAAAATTGTTTATTTTAAAAAAAGAAGGTCTGCTATGTAATTATTATTACGCGTGACAGCTGTTTTGCCTTCCGAACCGCAGCCACATGCAGACGATATATGTACATTATTTCTAGATATCCGAGATATGCCCTGATTGATTTCCGAGTAAAACGTTAGGAATTAGAATTGGTTATTACTAGACATCGGATTATATGCACTAACAAAGTGTCAAAATACAGCATGCAAATATGCACTAAAAAGGGCCGAAATATGCACTTACTCTTGATACGCCCAAAATATGCACAATCCAAAATCAAAAAACTATTTTTATTTTTATGTATTTTAATTAAAGACGGTAATAAAACAGCGAAATATTCTTAAAACTATGCATAGTTTTTGTGACAGTACAAATTTAAGTATTGTTCCATATTTTGGAAAGCAAATTTGTGACGTTTGTCACCCATTATTAATTTGTACACCGAAAACGAATTCTCTACGTCTAATGACGAAAAAATTTAAAATTTGGCGCCATTTCTGGAGATACCTTTTTAGGCAGGATATGTATGACCTATGCTATTGAAGTAGGCATGTCTTCAAGACTCTGTTTTTTAAGCAAAATAGCGTCTAACTTTTTTGATATTGAATTAGGAAGGCAGTTGGCGATTTTGATCATTGTTTCCAGTAATTTCCATTAAATAGAGGAAGGTTTTTTTTTTTATTTACAATTTTTCTATAGTATCTGATAACTTGTGGAAATGTATTGAGATGAGGGCGATATTCTGTTTGATGGATGCGTCTTCAAATGCTAGCTTGCTTCACTGAATTGCCTCAGAACTGTCAAATTGACCAACGAAATTTGCACGATTGAGAAAAAAGGCCAAAATAAGTATTAACACCGTAATTAGAGAGTTATATGCATTTGCATACGCAAATATGCAAATGCATTAAATCCGATGTCTAGTTATTACCCATTTAAAGTTTCGGTTTAAATTTGACTGAAGGTCGTTAGTCATTAAGGGATTTCTTAGAACTTGTTTATAAATAAAATAATTTTAATATACAAAAGAGATAAAAGTTTCACATTCATGTATTATGGATATTATAATAAAAATTTAGGAAAAAAACAATAAAAATAATTTTGGTTAAAAATATTATATTTTAGATAAGTAATTTATCGCTTGTCTGAATTCTTTACAAAATCAGTAAATAATTACAATAAAATAACTTTATTTTAATTCCACCTTATTAAATATCTTGGTTTGACCTGAACCTTCATCAGGGGTGAATACAATATTTGAACAAATACAGAGTATTTAAATGAAAAGTAGAAGACGGAAGTAGAACATCAACATAGGTGCTACGAGGGGCAGGTGCCTAAGTGGGATGGGTAAAAGTAGGCGGGGGTAAGAGAAATATGTTAAAAATGGGGCTGTTTGAAAAATTACTGTTTATTTAGTAACCTGTTTGTTTAGTAAATTGGTTTTATTTATATTATTCATTGAAATGATTTTATTCCAAATCTAGTTTGTGGGTAGATGACGATAAGTGTAGGTATTTAGTTTTGTTAATTCCCTATTATTATTCTTCGATAAAAGGTGAGAATTGTGCCGGCTAATGCGATGCGATAAAATAAATCTTTATGGCACGAAAAGGAAATAAATTCGTTAGAAATAATATATATATAAACACGTAATCAAAACTCCACCGCGAATTATTCTTCAGAGAAAATAATTGTCCGATTATAACTGCGTGTTCTGAAGGATTTGCAGAAATTTATCACAGTGAATTTAACCAACCTTACAAAGGAAAACGACAAAAAAGTATATTTATATATACTTTCCATTATGTTTACATTATGTTAAAATATGTTGCTTTCATGGAAATTGTAATAAATGCATAGTAGGTATCTATTCATATTGTGAGCATGAGGTAGGGATGATGTGTGGGTTTTACCGTATTTTATTTTTTGGGTTATTATGCCGTGCTGTATATTGACATGATTTTTTTTAAAAGGCTCCCTACTAAATATATATCGTGGCGTCATGTAGATCTGTAAAAATAAATCAAAGCAGAAAAATTAGTTCGTCCAACCTTTATGCACGGTTGAAGTAAAACTTTCTCTGACTTATGACAAGAAATACTATTCTAGCAAAGGCGAGAACCCTTTAAATAAAAAACGAACACAGATGTCAGTAATTGTATTGTACCGATATCTGAACGTCATTTCCGTTTTAAAACGTTATTCCCATCCGAAACACATCTGAATTACTCGTCATATCGCGCCTAAAGACATTTTACTTCAAATACCGAAATTATACCCAGTGACGAATGATCGACCATTTCACGCAAATAATAAAGGTGGAGAAATTATCCACCCCAATTTTTTTCTGTCTGCAACTTTCAACGAACTGGTAGTAAGAAATAAGAAAGGAGCTTTAAATAAAGCTTTAACAAAGCAGAAGGCCTCTCGAACAACTTCTCTTCTCTCTCAACTGCTCTTTAGCCCTGGTGATTTCAAAATAATTGCCTCTTTGAGAAAACGTTTTCAAGAGATGGACGCGTTCGTTAAAAGCTGTTTTGCAGCTCAGAACTCGTAAATATTGGAATTCTTTCGCCTTCGAATGCACTCTTTAAAAATAATAATTGGTTTGTACTTATCAAATTTTTTTATCCGAGTTATATATGTGCCCGTGGATGACTAAAGGCAGATACATACCGGGTTGACGTATGTACGCATCGCTACGCCTAACAATATCTGGGCCCCTAGCACACTCGATCGATAACGATTGATAGGATTACTTTCGGTCAATAAGGCTAATAATTATTGCTTATAATAATTGTTACCCTTTGTGCTATGCATAAAAAATCTTGTCTTAAACATTAGTTTATCAATTTAAAAATAATAAAATGCGTCTGACCGATGATATAATATGACGCGATGCTGCCTAAAAATGTACATGTACATGTATTTATTTATATTTTTTATTATGAAAATGTACAGGAACATACCTACCTGGTAGGTCACTTGAGATTAAAGTTAAACGATGTTTATTTGGATACAGTTTGCACGCAGAGGACATAATAGCGAACACGTGTTCTTCGAAATGTCATTATTTAATCCTGGTATATATTTTAATACTAATATATAATATGTTCTTTATTGAATGTATTTGAAAAAAGCAAACTTAATTGATGGGCGGTACAGTAGTCCAAGAATATGATTAGAATATTTATTTTCTAAAATGAAGGAAGGCTTCGAATGATGTTAATCTAATAAGAAAAGATAAATTATAGGCAATACACTATACAGATAGATTTATTTAATTTAAGGGTATGAGAGTCTAAATAAGTAGGTTTTTAGTTTTGACCTAACTTCTGTTGGGCTTGTTGTGCATCTTAGTTCCGAAGGGAGTTTGTTCCAAGCCTTGGTCCCAGATATGGTCCCCTTGGCTCCAAACTTAGTATTTGGCTTTCGTTTAGGTTCTATCAGTCTACCTAGAGCTGATGATGTTGCTGATCTAAGGGTTGACTGCCTAGGACCAGTGTTTTCCGGGACGCATAGTTCAGAGATGTAAAGTGGAGCCATTTTATTGATGTATTTAAACACCATCCAGCACCGTTTGTACTGGATTCTTTCAGGGCACTTAAGCCAGTGAAGTTTGCGAAGGTGTTATGAAATGTCATTCCTTTTATGAAACAAAGTATTAGGCAATGGCGCTCTGAAACCATCCAAACTTGAATACCATCTGTAATGATGTCTCCTGATAAAGTAGGTAAAGATTTTAAATACTTTCAAGCACTGAAGAAACAACACACTTCAAATACGTATCAATGAAATGAGTTATGATGTTGATAGCTTCTTTTGTATTTATCTGCAAACAATCCATTTCTCCATACAATTGGATGAGTTAACTTGATGGTACTGATGCACTATTATTGGCATATGTTCGTTTTGTTATTGTAGTGGCGTTCTTGGTATGTAGGTTCAGTGGATTGTAGATATATGGCAGTAGCACCCGATATAGCCGACAACACAAAGCTCTGCGGAGCAGATTTATTTCCCAGTCAGTTGAAGCCGGTAGCACAGACCCAGTTATTATATTATGGTAAACACGAATAATTATAAATAAACAGTATTCTACCAAGGACCTCATAATTATTTAAAGAAGCCCAACACAAAGTCTGCCTGTGGAAAAGGCAAACATAACAGTTATGAACCAAGAAATCCACGACGAACTACTCTTTGATAATTGATTAAATGTATTTTTAATGTATTATTAGAGAGTTTTTTTTCATGTAAAAAGCGATCTCTTTATTAAACATAATATCAGCAGCAGCAGATGGAACCATGTTTAGGGGCTATCGTGATTATATCGTGGTTATAAGCCACTTAAAACAAAATGTTGGGATGTTTGCAATTCTTGCAATTTAATTTCAAAAAATCTTAGTGACAGATTGCATCAATCTCTTCAAACCGTAATAAACGCGGTAAAAAAAACTTCGGAACAACGCATTAAATATTAATGTGGTGATTTGTGCAGATATTTGTTGTGAAAATTTCAAACTTTCATTGATTACTCTTCCACACTGAAGTACACTGGCTGTGAAAAGTCTTATGTTCAATAAGATTTTTTTCAGTTTTTGAGACGGTTTGAGTTTTGGATGTTAAAACTTCTTTGACTGCTGTGGTAAGTATTACTATTATATCCAACGCAAGAACTCTTTAAAAATAAAAACAAACACAGATGGCAGTAATTGTACCAATATCCGAAAGTCTTTTCCGTTTGAAAATGTTATTACCATACGAAAAAGCTCTGAATTACTACTCGTACTCGTAATATCAAGCCTAAAGAAGTTTTACTTAAAAAATAATAAACACAGATGGCGGTAATTGAACCGATATCCAAACTTCATTTCTGAAGATACCTGAAGAAGTTTTCCATCAAAAATAGTTAAAAGGAAAACTTACATTACCTACTTATTTAACAGATTTGTTTGCTAAATTTAATGAGACAAAAAAGTTCGGTTACAAGATAAAGGTCTTAATTTATTTATTATGATAACTTAGTACATAGTATACATTTTTGTGTTATTTCATCCGGATGTCCTTGTATTATGGCCGGTGAAGTTTACGGATGTAAATTCATAATAATATGGTTGATAAGTTATTAAATTACAAATATTATGCATGATGCTTTTTAAAAGTAGTAGATATAATAATAACATAAAATTTACATATAATAATAATAATTAATAATGATAGTTATTAAAATTATTCAATTCAATTTAAGTAACATTTTTTTATACAAAGTTTCTGATCCATTGTGATATTTGTTTTGATAGGTATGGGGTTGGATATCGGTTTTTAAGTTCTCAGGGAGAAGGTTAAATATTTTAGGAGCTATATACATGTAATGTCTTCGAGCTGACGTGGTACGTAGTGTAGGTACACTGTGGACAAAAACAGAGTCTTTCATTGCAGCTTTTCTTGCCAGAATGAAACTAATGAAGCAAAACATTGGACAGCGTGGATTTCTGCGTACTTCACACAGACTTTGAAACTAGGTTTGATGATGTATTATCTACGGAAATACCGTAGTGGATTATCTATCCAAACGGTGACATTGAAGAAACGTTACAAGAAGAACTGATTGGATTAATCACCAAAGAAGAATTTAAAGTGAAGTTTAGAAATGGATATCAGCAATATAAATATATCAGACATACCTGTAACATATTCTGCGTTATAGAATATCGCGAGAAAGCTTCTGATAGTTATCCATCTTCATCCTAGTGGAAAGGGATTTCAGCGCAGTTGCCAATTTCATTTAGAAACACATCTGAAATAACTCCCCGAAGAGATTCAAGACATTTTTGGCCATTTGGGCACGAATTTTGCAGACGGTTTTGTAAAAATTGGCATATTCCAGCTTTTGAATGACCATTTGAATAAACATTTTGTAGATTTGAAAAAGTTTGTGGAACGGTTTTGTTAAAATTGGCATATATCTTTTTTTGGAATCACTATTTGGACAAAAATTTTGTTCATTTTGACAAAGTTCTGGGTTTTTAAAAACTGGCGACTGTCTTTGAATTTTTGATAAAACTCGTAAATTTTAAAGTATTTATCAGTGTTCGTTCGATTGGTAAATGTTTTATGATTATTATTATTATTATTTTTTTAATATTTTAACTTTTTAACCTCAAATTATAATATTTTAAAATGATGATAATATTAGCGAAACTCATCGAAAATCTGAAACAGAAAAAGTCATCTGGGTCTCGAAACTAAAAGGAAACTGAGACTTGGCTCGGAAAGCCGGAGGTCCTGGGTTCGAGTGCCAGATGTATCCGTTTATTTTTTCAGATTTTTGATTGAGTTTTGCTAGATTATCTTCACTAATTAAAATATTATAGTTTGATGATTCTTTTAAACAAACAAAAAAATAATATTCCAGGAAGAAAATTGCCAAAATTTCTTTTACAAATGGCGGCAATATTTCGTCCAATTTGACAAAATTTAGGCGACGGTTTTAAAAAAATTGCCATTGATTTTGGAAATCGGTGAGGTTTTTTGGAAATAGGTGACAGTTTTTGGTAAAATAGTGGCAATATGCATAGGGCCTAACAAAAGCAAACAAAAATCCACAAGTGGTCTATGGGATAAAAAAGTTTGGGACCTCTGGTCTGAAGAGAAAATGATGTAAAAGTGAATATTAGAAAAAGTCAAGGACGCCTGAGTAAGACACGGCACGATCAAGTGAAATAAATACTTTAAAAAAAATCTATTCACAAACATATTATTTTCACATTAATTACACCCAGTTTTCAGGTACACCAGAATTCACAACCCCTAACTTTCATAACCCCTTGCAACGCCGGGTACGGGTCAATTAGTATATTAATAATGAGCGGGTTTCTTACCTTTGCAGTATCCAATGGGGGCCCGGCGATACGGGAAGCGGCAAGTCAGCCCTTTGAGGCAGTGAGCCCCCCTCCCGCACTTCTCGTTTATGGACCGTCCACAGCAAGGGGGCTGAAAAGATGAAT
Source organism: Limnephilus auricula (assembly GCA_951813805.1). Lineage (NCBI taxonomy): Eukaryota > Metazoa > Arthropoda > Insecta > Trichoptera > Limnephilidae > Limnephilus > Limnephilus auricula. Next base: position 1,892,683 of record OX638391.1, read on the forward strand.
ATCATCAACTTCTTCAATTTTAATGGCCTCCGTGGTCGAGGGTCTAACAAACCGCGGGTTCTAATCGAAGTTAATTTAATTTAATTTTTATTAGAACAACTCTTGTTTTATAACTTTTGAAGGTTATTCCCACCAACTGTTTCATCATCATTCGTCGTACCAGGACAAACTCTATTCCAATTAGTTTCTCCCGGTAAGACGAGATGTTCTGGGTTTGAGACCCTGTTGCGACCGTTATCTTTTATTTTTTCTGTGTCTTGTTGTTTTTAAAATTAATTAATAATAATAAATAATATGGGGCCCATTTAATAGTGGAATATCGGTATCGTCCTGGTGTAAGACCACCATTCAGATTTGAAACATTGTTTGAAATGACTTTAGCCCTGTTTGGTAATCACATCCGAATACTCAGTTACTTTAACATCTTCCTCTCCCCATTTCCTTCCCCTCCCCATTGCTTTCAGCCACACAACATACCCTATGCCATAATTTCGGTTCCAGATGGTTGGGAGCAGTTGGGACTCTTGTGCGGTATTCACATAAAGAAATACTTAATTATCCACTCGAGCGCTTTTTGCCACATTATGGCACTATTTTTAAAACCTTGGATTGCTTTCTTGCCAAAATGTGGCAAATTTTCAAAAAAATTATTTTTATTAAAACGACTATATAATATATTGTACAATCAAAACTAAACAAAATAAATATTCTCTAGATTCTTTAAAATGTTTTAACAAAAAATGTTTTTTTATAAATTCTACAAATATGTGATAATAGACAAAAGATAGAGGAAATCATCGGCTACATAGAACTATAATCAGTTTGTATGTCTCCGTATTCAAATTCGGAGGTATGATTTTTAATGTGGGTGGAAAAATTTCCTTTAGCAATCCGAGAAAAAATATTGTCGCTCCAGTGGTTATCAACTTCTCATCAACATCTAACACGATTTATATAAACACATAGACATATGAATATTACTAGACCTGCCCTAAGTCACAAAAGAGTATTATTTCCCCCTCCCCATACGGTTTCCATTTGGAGCCGGCTGGACTCGGGTACGGCTTCACGTCAATCTAGAAAATGTAACGTCATCATCATTTTGCGAACTAGCGTCGAGCTCTCATCGGTACATTTTACGAAATAGCACGGCAAGATTTGTGGCTTGTGCTATTAAAACGTGTAAAATAGAAGTGAAAAAGAGAATAAACCCAATTGTCGTATTAAATTCCATAGGTAGGCATTATTTTACAACATTTTATTCTTATTCAGATCATATGATCAGTTTAATAACATATACTACGACGTCGCGATATATCTGGCGGGGCATTTCTCGAGTGTGCTCGTCGCTGTTTACGTCGCTGGGGTAAGAAAATTATGAAACATTTGTAAAAGTGTTTTAACTAAATACAGCAACAAAATATTCGACTCTGAAAATAGTTCGTTCAAAACGTGGCGAGCAATTCGCGCTCCCATGTAAAAAGGTCTATTCATTCAAAAGCAGATTTTATTTTTAAGAACTAAATGGTGATATTATAATGCGAGATGCCTATATACTGTCAGATTGATTTATTGACGAATCACAGTCAACTCTTCACTACGCGTCCCGCTACAGTTGGTGTTTACCCCTAGCCTGACGGTTCTCGTCTAGTAATATTCTTATGTCTATGGATAAACAGAAACATATTATTCAAAGATACGTTTTTAGATTTTCACGGCCAAAAGCATTTTCGTTGTTTGTTTTTGGGGTGTTATGCCGTGTTGTGCTACCTCCTTCTTTAGCCGACGTTTCGGACAACGTTGCAGTGTCCATTATTGCACACACTTAACACTAACAATTTCACATCGTCGGATCTGCCGGATCTGCCCTGATGATGGACACTGCAACGTTGTCCGAAACGTCGGCTAAAGAAGGAGGTAGCACAACACGGCATAACACCCCAAAAACAAACAACGAAAATATTATTATTATATTATTCAAATTTTATTCCCGAAGTGAACTGACTTTTTACAAAAAAACTGCATTGCAAATGTTGACTGAGCGTAGTAAAGTCTTGTTCTAACTTGACCGTTTTGCATTTCATCTATCTGCACCTTTGTCTGCGTTCTATCTCCGTTCCAAGATGGTGACCATTTAATGGTTCGGTAAAGATTCTTTTTTGAAGTAAAACTTGTTTAGGCGGGATGCGACGAGTAATTCGGATATTTTGCGGACGGAAATAACGTCTTCAAACTTAAATGACGTTCGGATATAGGTACAATTACTGCCATCTGTGTTTGTTTTTCTTTTTCAAGGGTTCTTGTCTTCCCTAAAATATTTTTATTATTTTCCGAAACTTGGATGAACAATGAAGAGCGAATCTGTATTCATAATTTTGATTGCATTTCTCAATACAAGCAACCAAGGCCGTAGCCAGGGAGGATCAGGGGGATTGATCCCCCCGAAATTGTCTAGAGAGAGCATAGGGCAAACTACAACACAAAATATCCTCAAACTTATTTTAGAGTTGCTATCATGTTTTCACTTTTGGATGATCTTGATTTTGATCAGCTTCGTTCGAAATTCCAAAATCATAGATCCACATCTCTCAACATTTTAATTCCGCCTGTGTGTTGCAAAGACCAACTTAATTATCAAGAAGACTACTTTGAACTCTACAAAAAATATTTGGAATGGGACTCGTGGAGGATAAAATGGCTGGAATAATCTGAAATTAATCGACCAATATGTGCTTTTGAAGCTCTCGGAGAATGCAACCAGGTCTTTTCCAAACCTGACTTTTCCAAACAAACTTTTAAAAAATCTTGGCGACACTGCATGTTTTCACATGTTCCCCTGAAAGGACTTTCTCTTCTCTGAAACGTCTCAAAACTTATTTAATAAATTCAACAGGCCAGGAAAGACTAAACAGTTTGGCGCGCAGAATTGACATTGACACCGAGGAGGTAATTGATTTGTTCGCTCCAAAGATAGCTAGAAGACTAAATTTAAAATTGTAAATATAAAAATATATGATAAGATTGATACGTAACACCATTTAACTTATTTTATTAAAAAAATATTTTAAAAAACTAAACGTATTTCTATAAACCAGGGGTAGGAAACCGGCGGTCCGCGGGTCGCATGTGGCCCGCGAAGCTTTTTTGTGCGGTCCGCGAGGAATAAGGAACTCCAATGAAAAATATTAGGGCTTTAAAAAAATATGTTCATATAGACCAATAAACGCTGATTCTATCCGTAGAACTTAAAAAAATATTAAAAAGTCAATTTTTTATCATGTCATTGAAACACACTGTCAAGTTGGTATTCCTGATTGGTTAGTGGTGACGTCACTTTTTTTGTCGAGATTTTGTGGTAGCACTCCAATTCCCACCCATAAAAAAAGGCTTCTAATGGTCCACAATGTTCCAGAATATTCCCCAACATTCGAGAGTGTTCTGGAATGTTCCACAATGATCTTTGATGTTCCGGAATGTTCCCGAAAGCTCCAGACTGATTTAATAATTCCACAGCATTCCATGTTGTTCCGGGATGTTCTGGAATTTTGTGCAATGCTCTCGAATACTCTCGAATGTTCTGGACTGTTCTAGAAATTTCTAGAGAGTGAAACTTCCAGCTCGGGAACCGGGGGTTAAATACGGGAACCTTTTTCATGGATGAGGGATAGAGGGCTACCACACCATATAACTCCCTTGATCATACCGGAACTGGTTTCTGAGTTTTAGCGGCACGCACATTGTACACTCACTTTTATAACATATATTGATTGATTATTATGTCACATCACAAAGTAACTGCTTCATCTAAACAAATATATTATTTTCTGCTGTAATCTTTTTGTACAATTACTGCCATCTGTGTTTATTTTTTATTTTGAAAGGGTTCTCGTCTTGGCTTGGATAATACCTGCCACAACAGTCAAATAAGTTTTACTTCAACGTTAGACGCATTAATTTTTTTTGTTTCATGTTTGGTTTAGATTTATCAGTATTACACTCTGCTTCAATACTTATATAATTTTATCATGGCGGGTATAATAATTACAAATATTTGAAAAACATATAATTTTGTACAACTTTTGAAAACCCTGACATATCCAAATTCGAAAAGAGATTACATGGTCCATTTTACTACATATGATATGTATACAGACCAGGGTTGCTAGCATGGTCGATCGATATGAAGTTAACGACCGATTGTCGGTAACTTCTCATCGTTCCCTAGGACAACTGCAGATCGCTAACATACAAACGACAGTTGATATCGAATATATTAAGGACACTTACTCATTGTGAACTGTCACCTATTCGTTTGCGATCTGCAGTTGTCCTAGGGAACGATGAGAAGTTACTTAAAATCGGTCGGTAACTTCATATTGATCGACCATGCTAGCACCCCAGGAGGTACTAGGTAGATGAATGCTTTCAGTTCTTGAAGCAGCGAAAGTGACCGTGTGCCAAGGGCCTTTTTTCCAGTCGCCTTAATAAGCAATCACGTGGATGTTTTTGTGGTGTGAAATATTCTTGGTTCTTTGGAATGTGACATTTACTTGTCCTTTTGTAGTTTTACTAATTACTAGCTTAACTCCCTGGCCCTGTTAGCCAATTTATTTATTTTTTAATAGCTGGGGTACCCGTATTCGCTCAGGGAGTTGATATGAGATTGTGTATCAAAAAAGGCTTGGAATGGCCCACAATATTCGAGACCAGTCCACGACATTCGAAAGTGTTCTGGAATGCTCTAAAATTATCTGGGAAGTTCTGGAATGTTTCCGTGTTTTCCAGACTATTCCCGAACATTCTGCAATATTCTGGAATGTTCCAGGATGTTCTGGAATGTTGTGGAATGCTCTCGAACACTGTCAAATGTTCTGGACTGTTATAGAAATTTCTAGAGGGCAAAATTTCCATCCCTTATATCTTTTATCTTTAAAAGCACGCCCTTCAGGTAAAACCGGGAACCTTCTTCATGGATGGGGGATAGGGGGCTACCACACCATATAACTCCCTTGATCGTACCGGCATTACTTTCTGAAATTTAGTGGCACGCACATTGTACTCTTACTTTTATAATATATATTTATTACATTTCCATTTTGTCCATTCCAAACGATTACCCGACAAGTACAATTAATATAAAATTATAATTTTTTGTGCATTATTTACCAATTTCAAGCCTAAAATCAGTGTAGTTCAAGTAAATTTTATTGATTGATTTGTGTTATTTCACAATTTAATAATTAATTTGTTTATTTAAACGCCATAAAAGGCTTTTACAATAAAGTGATGCATGAGATTTGAGTTTACGGTGGTACACAGGAGGGAAACAGCAATATATTAAACAAAATAAGTACCAATTTCGGAGAATGAAGCCGAGCATTTTTAATCCTTTATTGGTAACTGTCATTTAAAATAATGTAATGAATATTTGCGGCACGCTTCAGAGTGACAGATTTTCTTAAGGTGTAAGAAAACCATTCAGAATTGATACATTGCTTGAAAATGTTTTGTGACCAGATCTGAATAGCCAGATACTCCTGACCTTCCTCTTGTCATTTCCTTCCCCTCCACCCCTCCTTAAGCATCACGACATACCTAAATTGGGGATGCCATAGTCTAACTAAATTGGTGAGTTTGCTGCAGCGTTTGTTTTGTTGTTTTACCTCTTGAATGTCGGATGACATTTGGCCACATGATGGCCGTGTACCTTTATAAAATTAATATCAAAGCATTCCCAGAAGCTACATTATTGAAATTAAAAGCAACGCCTGAAATGATAATGGTGCAAGCGATTCCGACATTGTCCTTGTACAGTTTTTTTATACTTAAGGGTTAAAATCGCATTAAAAAAAATGAGTGCGTCTAACCTTTACGCGCATTTGAAGTAAAACTTATTTGACTGTTGTGGCAGATATTATTACTATTGTAACGAAGGACTTTTTATGAAAACAAACAAAAATGGCAGTAATTGTGCCTATATCCGAACGTCATTTCACGCCCAAAGAAATTTTTCTTAAAAAATATATAAATTTCCGGGCGCCGGCGTCCGAGCGACACGGACGTTTTGAGGTTAATTTGACACAGAAGACAGTCTGTTTTATTAATTAGGATTTTTAGGATACAGAAACGTCGGCTACCGTATGTCTTACGCCCATCGTTCACGTAGCTATTTACAAGCGACACTACCGCTACCTGTCATACAATTTTGCTAGTGCAGCGTCTGGCGGCGATTTCAAACACTAATAATACGTCGGATCTGCCGGATCTGCCCTGATGATGGACACTGCAACGCTGTCCGAAAAGTCGGCTAAAGAAGGAGGTAGCGCAACACGGCATAACACCCCAAAAACAAACAACGAATAAAACTAATAATAGTATTTAAAATACAGACGAGCGGCGATCGCGTCGCTTGAACGTAGCTCCATGGAAGAACGGCGTTAGTTGGAGTGCATAGCGATAAGTATTGTTGTGTTTGAGCCGGAGAAACTTAACGAATTTATTTTGTATTCGTTAACTAAACAAATGTCAATCATTATTGAGTTCCCGTAGTTAAATATTTATTATAATCGAAGTGGTGGACGAAGTTTGAAAGGGTGTACGTAGCGTTTGTTATTTGTATTGTTCACAATAATGTATATCCACCACAATAGCGCGTGAAAATTCAAATATGATGGGCACTGACTCCCTCATTGTTTTGTTCAACGAGATTTTAACTAGGTACTATCAAAGTCAAGAATAGAATGATCATTTTTCGTTCAATTTTACACAATGAAATATTAAGTTGAGACCGGGCTGCGTTTTGTCCTTACAAACGTTTTCCCAAATATCCGCTCTGGATTTTGACACTACAAATATTTTTTAATTAATATATATATATATTATAAAAGTAAGTGGGTTTGGGTACCGCCACCTCGGTAACCATATATTGAATATCCAACACCTCTGCCATAGGTCACCCCAAGTGGTTCGCTACGTTTGGTGACTTAGCACTTGTGCCCGGGTTCGTAGTGTGAGATTTGTCTTGGTCTTGGAGGGAGGCAGGTAGGATCAGGAGAGACTATCTTTGAGGTCTCCAGCGGGACTCATCCATTACCTTGCAACACAGTGGGAGGGTTGGATTCATACGTCCGTCATTCCTGGTCACATTGAACCCCAGATTCCTACCCACCTCTCACACCTTATTCCTTTGCAGAACGTCTCTTCTCTTCCCTATCCATAAATAGACCCTCCACACACCATCCTCAAAGATGACATAGGCCTTTTTTTTCTCTGGACCTCCTGCGTGGTGTTAATGTAAAAAAAAAAACAATGTGCGTGCCGCTAAAACTCAGGAACGAGTCCGGGCACGATCTAGGGAGTTATATAGTGTTGTAGTCCTCCATCCCCCATCCATGAAGAAGCTTCCCGTTTTTTCCTGAAGGGCGTGCTTTTGAAAATGTAAGGGTTGGAAGTTTCGCCCTCTAGAATTCTTTTACAACAGTCCAGAATATTCGGGAGTATTGAAAAACATTTCATGACATTCCAGAACGTCCTGGAACGTTCTGAAATGTTCCAGAATGTTTGGAACATTCTGGAACGTTCTGGATAATCCCGGATCATTGTGGATCATTGTGGAACATTGTGAAACATTCAAAGCCTATGTTTATGGGTGGCAGATAACACACAATCCCAAATCAACTTCCCGGGTGCCCCAGCTAGTATAATCCTCGTACAGATGTCGACCATCAGGGTGTCGGTACGTATTTATTTTTTTGAAAAGTTACTTCTTTATGAGTCAAGACCCTCCAAAAATCTTAAAAAATGCCTGATTTAAACGCCCGCAACAGACGTTCAGTATACAAAATAGACAATGTATGGTTAAAAAAACAGAATTTGCAGACATAGAATATTTTCTTCTCATACAGTCAATTTTATTTAGATTGTAAAGCTAGAGATACAGTTATATCTTTCGCTCAGTATTCGGGAGAGTAACAACAGTTTGGTTAAATACCTATTATTTAAATTCCTCAGCGACCGTGTTTCCTCTTAAGCTCGCGTGCACGCAATCAACCGTGCGTTATTAGGGAATCGAGCCCCTATCATTTGTCGAGAGACCATATTTTATTTATTTATTTAGGGGGGGGTATAAATACTTCATGTTCATCAACTGATTCAGTCCCTGTAAATCAGTAATAATAATTTTTTTCTTTATTGAAAGAAATTTGTAACATTTATAAAAATAAAAATAAAGTACTTTAAGGCACACAAATAAACTAATAAATTTCAGTGTTAATAGTTTACATGGTTTTATCAATTATTTAATTAGTTAAAAAAATAAGAAAACAGAAAAAAGGTAATATTTGAAGAACTGAGATTTATAGTTATTTTATAAGTTAAGATTTCTCATAACCCGCCTCACTAGGCTAGACTGTGTTGAGGCAGTCATTTTGTGAGTTAATTTGGTATACCTAGCAACTTAGCTTAGAATAAAACTTTAAAAATGCTTGCAACTGTACAGGGAGGTTCCAATGAGTAAGATCGATTATTCCCCGTATCAAATTTTAAAAGTTTATATTGATTTATTTCATTCAAAACTTGCTTATTAATATTTACCTACATTCAAGTAATCAATAAAATTGCTACAAACGCAAGATGATAAATTATTAAATAATATTGTGTACTTCGTGAAAGTACCTTTTGATCACAAGTATTTATGATTTTTCAATAGTGTCTAAACAAAATCCGTGTGAAAAAAATTACTGGAATATTTTAGTTTGTGAGACCTTAAACAATTAGAAAAACTGATGTATTATCGTCACAAAACACGTTCTCGGATTTATTTTTTAATGATTTTAATTTAACTAAAATTAAAATTCTGAAAAGTATCTTTACTAGATTATGTATTAATTTATTTTCCTGTATGGATTATATGATTTAAAATGGTTGTTATATATAATACAATATTTCATTTGAAAATTAAACAAATCTGCCAACGATCAACCTACCTATGTAGGTAGGGATACACTAGACTAAGGATGTAAAACACTTTATTTTGATTTCATACATAATTAATTATTGTCACCTTCAATATACCCCCTCATCTATTCCTATAACGCTCCATGCGAATCTTCCATGGTTCGAAACATTGCTGGAAGTCTTTTTCTGACAGCGGGCCGCTTTCTCTTTCACAGCTTTAGCGGACTCAAATCTTGTCCCTTCTAAGGCAGATTTCACCTTTGGGAACAGATAGAAGCGCACGGCCCAAGATCCGGTAAATGAGGCAGTACATAAGGCAGTATAAAGTGTCAGTACAAATATTTTTGCGAACCCTTGTTGTTGATAAAATTTGTTATGTAAAATTTTCCGTACGCATTCTTTGTCAATTCCTACAGTTTCAGCAATCGCACGAATACTTAACCTACGATCGATAAGGATTATATCGATAAAGGTTCCCTAGCATTACAGCAAATCGCCATCGAATAAATAACAATTCACAATGACTACGTGTTCCTAATGCATCTTTGTTGTTTGTACGTTAGCGATCCTAGCGAACAATAAGAAGTTACCAAGAGTTATCGATACGATTCTTATCGATTGATAGTGCTAGGGGTCCTGATAACCGATTTTTTTCGTGGTTGCCATCCGTTTTTCAAGTGGAAGGCGACCCGAGCGTGAATCTTTTTCAATGTCTTCTCGGCCATTTTGAAAATGCTTAAACCGCTCGTATTGTAATATTGTAAGGATTCGTCAATTGGAACAGACGTCCCGGGATCCATTTTTGGATTACCAACACCTCTGCCATGGGTCACCCCAAGTGGTTCGCAACATTTTGCGACTTACTAGAGGGAGCCCGGGTTCACGGAGTGACATTTGTCCGGGTCTTGGCGGCGGATGTGTCTGCCCTCCAATTGCGTGGCAGTCGAAATCGGGAGACCATTTGAGAAGACCTGTCGGCCTCCCAAGCAAGACTCTTTTGGAATATCGGAATATATATATCACGGCGGTGGGAGGGATGGATACATACATGTCCGTCAGTCCTGGGGACAAAGACCCCTTAGATTACTACTCACCCCTCACACCTTATTCCTTCCCAGAACTTCTTCTCTTTACTTTCCTAAAAATACCCTCCACACAGCATTCCCAAAAATAATAAAGTCCTGGGCTTCCTGTGTGGAGCTAATGTAAAAAAAATCACCATTTTTGTTTTAGAGGTCGTTTTACATACAGGAAATGAAAAAGGATATAAAATCGTATAAATTTTATGTATATACGAGGTATGTTCAGAAAGTTAATGTACAAGATTTTTAAATTTCTTTAGAAAAGTGTATTTGAAAAAAATGGATATTATAGATAACTTGTTGACTATTGTTCCACTTAATCGTCATCCCGTTCAATGCATGTGGTGAGCCGTAGCACAAGATTCTTTATGCCCTCCTCGACGAAGTCTCCCGCCAGCTCCTTCCCCCACTTCACAACCTCTTTCTGCACCTGCTTATCCGTTGAAAAATTAATTCCACCAAAGTGTGCCTTCAGGGTGGTGAAACGATGATAATTTGAAGGCGCCAAGTCAAGGGAATACGGAAATTTGGTCCAAAACATTCCAACTAAAGGAGTTCACGAGCGCCTTGGTGGCTAAGACTGTGTGAGGACGGGCGTAGTCGTGCAACAAGCCCGCTCCTCTCGTTAGTATTCCTCTCCTTTTATTTGGAATGCTCCTTTTGAATATTTTAGGGTCTCACAATATCCATGTGCATTGGCGGTCTCTCCCGAGGTAGAAATTCGACCAAAATGATACCTTATCGCTCCAAAGTTTTAACTACTCCTAAGTTTAACTTAAACTCAAGTATCGCTGGTTAATATCCTTCTATAGTATATTTTGATGGTTAATTAGTTAGTTAGCCAGTTGTGTATTAGAAACGCGGTTTGGTTCTATTTGGCCGCCTGCATATGTAATTTTGAAAATCACACGTGCATGTTGGATCCCGTTCCGCTATGGCAGGGTTTCCCAAACTGTGTTCCACAGGAACACATGTGTTACGCTAAAACTCAATAGGGGTTCCGCGACAATTTGTCGGAAAATTTTTATTTACTTGTACCTTTCAATTTTCTTTTGTTATTTAATGTCATTACTACCCTGAAGAAGAAACCATCGGTTTCGAAACATGTAGGTAATTGTGATTATATGTGGTTGATACAAAGTTATTTGTTTAATTTAATTGAATACAATTCCCCCGTTTGGAACCCACATTGTAATAATCAATCAATTGAAAGAGTACAAAATAAATTCTTGTGTTTTATAAATTTTAAAATGGTAATTCCATCAATATTATTAGTAGTACTCTTTTAAATGATATTAACACGATTAAATTATCAGATAGAAGGATTTTCACCGACTTGGTATTTTTATATACCAAAATACTATACCAGAATTTGAACCTTCTGAACACGCCTTTTAATCTACAAAATACAAAATGAACTTATACACACAAATAAAACATTTATAAAAACTTCACAAATTCACGAGCAATATACTAGATAACATAATAAATTGTATACAAATGCTGTTAAGACTGAAAGTGACAAATACATTATAAACTACACTCCCTGACAGACAGACGTAAGCTTTCCGATTTATTGCTTCTACACAAAATTATACATGCATCAGTGTATACACCAAACATTTTATCCCAAATTAACATCAACACACCATCCAGAAATTCAACCAGGAGGATGCAAGACATTTACACAAATACATGATATTTCTCCCCTGTACCGCAAATATTTAAACATTATAATACTATACACTGCACTAATAATGAAATAGACATTTTTAATGATCAATTTAAAAACTTTAAAATATATATATATATATTTTATCATCAATCATACAAAGCTGATATTGTAATGAAGCCCTTTATTTAAAGTCCGAGCAATATTGTAACTTCTAAATCAGGACGCCCACGCCGAGAGTACCCGGAGGACCTGCTGGTGGACATGCGCTGCTCATCATATACAGACTTCAAAAGAGCCGCACAAGCAGGGAAGAATGGAAAAGAAGAATATAGGAAATTACTGCAAACCAATCCCAAACCAAACCAGAGAGAGAGAGAGAAATCAGAGTCTCATCAGCAATAATATATTGTTTACCTTTTACTCATTCTCGTTTGTCACTTACTTTTGCATAATTAGATAATTCTTTTTGGTTATTTTTTGTTAGGATTTATGTTATACATTGTTATTAAATCACACATGTATGTAAATTATTGGGCAACATGCCTGTTTTATGTGTGCTGTTTTATGTTAAACTAAAAAATAAATAAAAATTACCGATTTATGCGA